>LR738714.1:700346355-700411702 GCA_902687465.1 Secale cereale
ATATTTACTCCATCGCTCGACAGCCAAATAAATAATATCCACTGCGCCTCCTCTGCCTCTTCTCCTCCTCATCCACACCGCTGGCGACCCCCCCTCCCAACATTCCCCGATGCCCCCACCTCCCAATGGCCGGATCCCATAGCCGGCGCTCCCCGCCGCCGATCCGCAACGCTGATCCGCACCGCCACTCCCGTGGTTCTTCATCAACCGGCACATCCTCGAGCCGCCGTTGCACGGTCGATGCGCCCCCGCCTGCATGCCGACTTCCCGGACCTCCCTCTACCACGACAGCTGCAGAGGAAATACCTCGGCGTCCGCTAGTGCGCTTGGGGGACTTGGGTGGCGGAGATCACCGACCAGGAGACCCCACACGAAGAAGTGGATCGCCTCGTTCTGCACGGCGGAGCTCGTTGCCCTGGAATATGACCGGTGGCATGCCCAGTTCCACGATGAGGTGGTGAGCTCAACTGTCCGTGGGGGACGGCGCCCGCCCGCCTCGTCCCGGTGGCACCGGGAGTGGTGGATGCTGCGATGGCTCGGGAGTCAAGGGAGCGCCTCACTGCGGAGGCCGCCAATGAGGAATACATGGCGGACCTCCGCCGCCAGCACCCCGGGCTCGTGGAGGCAGAGCGGACCATCTTCGCGGAGCGGAAGGTTGACGAGGAAGATATCATCATCTCCGACGAGGAGGTGCAAAGGTGTGACGCCCGAGACCGACGTCCCAGAAGATTCCAGATGTTCCGGGTTGCCCGTGTGTTTATTTTGAGCTTGTGTTATTTATTTTTTGGATTGCATCATGTCATCATGCCATCATCTCATTTTTTTTTTGCAACCAAATAAATTGTGTGGACCTTCGGTCCATTTAAATCGAGGGAAGAATATCTTCTCTTTAAAACATATAAAAGCCTCTCAATATATTAGGGAGCTATATAAATAATATTCCATTTGTTTGGAATTACCCGCAACACACGTGCATAATTTCCCCATGCTTTTCCTACTTCGAGTTCCCTTCAAAAACCTTGCCAATATCTCTTTCCGTTGTTTCGAGGTTCCTCCAAAAATTTGAACATTTTTGGACACCTCAATAATCAAGTCTTAGTTCAAACCCATTTGAATTAAACTCAAATGTGTTTGAATTATTTTTCCGATCTGGCCTTTTATATTTTTCTCCGGCCGTGCTCATTTTTACGTGCCCGAGAAAAATACTCCCTTGTGCAAATTCTGCTCCTAACCCCCCTCCTCTTTTTTCTTTTCTTCTCTTTTGTTTCTGCTAAGAAATAAAAAAATAGTGCAGCCGCAGCCTCCTCCAACCTGCAGCCTTCCCTTCCCAGCCGTCTCTCCCTCAAGGCCCAGCTCCACCATCCCTCTTGGGCCTCCTCTAGCCGCAGCCGGCCCTTTGGCCCGCTCTAACTCTCCTAACCCTAGCTAGCGCTCAGCCTGCAGTCTCCTCGCTCCCTCCTCGCTTCCCCTCGCGCCGCCACCCCATCGTCCCGAACCCTCGACCCCGCTCCTCTCTTACCCCTCGTTCCCCGCTCTGCCTCGATCCCCCATCGCCCCGAGCCTCTCCCTCCTCCTTCGATCTCCACCGCGCCCCTTTCTTCCAGCGCCTCGCGCCAGCCGCCCCGGCCTCCCTCGCCATCGGGCATCTCCTGCGCCAGTCCCGCGCGCCAGGAGCTCCCATCCTCCTCGGGCGCGAGCTGTTCGCCCCCGTGCACCTCCTCCTTCGTCGCGTCGGCCGCCCATCCTTCCTCCTCGCCTCCAGGAGCCCCGCCGGCCAGCACCGCAACCGCGGCCAGAAGCCGCGACGCCCGAGTACCTCCGCCTTCACCTGCAGCGCCATGGCGCCCCTGCGCCAGGCCCTCGCCTCGCCTCGCCATGGGAGCCGCCTCGCAGCTCCGGCCGCGACCTCCCTTCTGTCGGCTACGTCGCCTGGCCTTGCGCCCTTCTTCCCCAGCACCGGGATCCTGCGGTCCCCTCTCCAGCGCCGCCGTGCGCCCGCGCAAGGACGAGCCCCGCCGTGCGCCCAGTTCGTCCGCTCGCTGGCCTCGTCCTTCGCCTTCCTGCTGCATCCCCACCAGGGCCGTCCCAAGCCCTGCGAGCCAGCCACTTCGCCTCGTGCAGCCGCCGACAGCCACCGCGTCATCCTCGCCGCCTAGCCTTGCTGCTGCCCTTGCCTCCTTGCTGCCTTTTCTTTGGTTGTCTTGTTGCTGCTGTTTGTCTCCAGGTTGACATGTACAACTACGAGATCGATAAACCGGCAAGTTCGACAAGTGCCCCTTCGGAGACATGAACAACTACGAACGAAAACGCCTCCGTGAATCAAGTACCACGACGACCCGAACCGCTACGAACGTGTACATCTACACCGAGACCGGCAAGACCGCTATGAAGTACGACTACATGAGGCGTCAAGTACCTCTTCGATGCCCAAGTTCGACTACATACGGCGATACGGCATGTACCACTACCGTCGCCCGGAAACGATGGATGCGCCAAGTACCTCTACGAACTCGACGCCCGAACGAGTACAACTACCGTCGCCGAGACCGCAAGTACCTCTACGACCCGTGTACCACGACCGACTCGAGAACGCCTACTTCCACTACGCCCCTCTACGATCTCGAACCGCCCCGAAACGATCGCTTCGAAGGTATAACCCGAGACGATGACCCGTGTGATGCTTGATGTGGTTGTATGAGAGGTTACCCTTGTGTGCTTCGTGCCCGTTTCGACCTTTTGTCATGTTCCTCGGTTGCCTCGTCACCGACTCGTGGGAACCCGGTAACGGGATCGCCCCACCTTTCATCTCGTTTGACTCGCTCACGCCACCTTCATCTTTTGCACCGGTCTCTCAACGAGTTACCGGAACCGATATGATGCCGTTGCGTCATTTTCGGATCATTGCCGTGGCACCCTTCCTTTCCACCGATGACAATGCTTCTTATCCTCTTAAGTCAACCTTTTAATAAAATTGCATAAAACTTGATCATGTCATCCGCATCATGATAACTACATTAAATGTGTTTAATTGTTGTTGCTTTAATAATTCTAAAACATGCTCATGGGGATTTTCCCGGAATTGTTGTTGTTTTTCCGGCCTCATTTAAAATGTCTTAATAGTGTAGTTTTATTATGCTTCACCTCTTGCCATGTTAAAAACATTTAATCTTGTCTTGTAATTAAATGAGAGTCAACTAAATAATTAAATATGGTGTTTCGTCAATATGCAACTCGTTGCATATTGAGCTCCACTTAACTTGTAGTTTTGTTTGTGCACCTTGCCATGCCTTGCATATTTAAACCGGACATGCATCATACTTGGATGTGCATCGTATGACATGTTTATGCTTGTATGTTTACCGTGTTGTTTCTTTCTTTCCGGTTGCTTCTCTTGTTAGCTTCGGTTTCGTTCCGGAGTTGTGAGGATTCTCTCGACTATGTTGCTCCGTCTACTTCTTGGATCCGTTCTTCTCCCTTGTGGAATCCCAGGCAAGATGACCGAACCCGGATACCATTACTATCTTTGCCTATTGCTAGTAGATCCGCTCTATAGTTTTGCCTCGATGCCCATGATCTTCTTGTCAGCCTCCTACTTGTAACCATTGCCCTGTTTAACCAACCTACCTATGCAAACCGTTGCTTGGCTAAGTACGCTTCGCTCAGCCCTTCTTATAGCATTGCTAGTTGCAGGTGAAGATTGAAGATGCTTGCTTCATGTTGAAGTTTGGTTGGGTTATATCACTCTATATAAATGCTTAAAAATGAAATCATCTATATACTGGCAAGGGTGGAAGGCTAAGCCTTTTGCTTGGTGATTTGTTCCACTCATGCCGTTAGGAACCGTATAAACCGGTGTTATGTTCCTTGATTATGCGTTCCTAACACGGTTGGGGTGTATGGGACCCCCTTGATAAACCGCTAAGTGCTAAGTCTTTTCCAGCAAATCCCAACATTGGTACTATTTGCCTCATAATAACAACTTAAATAATTAATTAATTGCATAGGGGGTCATGTCCCCGAGGATTCTTAATTCTACATAGCAGGGGGGGCCAGTGCCGATGGTGTTGGTCCCAAACGGGGAGTCTGCGGGGCCGCCTTGGGGAAACCCGAGGTATCTGGTATACCTGTAGAATCGCCCATCCGGTCGTGTCCTGAGACTTAGATACGCGCGGCTACTATCAGGGTGTCGACACGCCGGGAGGATTTGCTGGATTAGCCTTACCTTAGTTCGGTTTAACTTGAGCACGGGATTCCGAGAATACTCGGGTCTTCCCACCTATGGAGTTGCGACTCCGCGGATCGTGGGCTTGTAATGGGTCAAGTTGGAACACCCCTGCAGGGTTTGAACTTTCGAAAGCCGTGCCCGCGGTTATGTGGCAGATGGGAGCTTGTTAATATCCGGTTGTAGAAAACTTGACACAATGTTCCAATACACTACCAGCGTGTGTACCGTGACTGTCAATTTCCGAATAGGGATTCGGGAGTTGAACACGGTGGGGTTATGTTTGACGTGCTTTAGCTAGGATCACTTCGTGATCATCTCTCGATCGAGGCACTTCTCTTCTCGCTCTCTTTTGCGTAAGTTAGTGCTAGTTGCTGCTGCAGACTCTTGTTGTTCCTTCACCTCTCGTTCTTTCTTCAGCCTTGTCCTCACCCAAAGCTTAAATAGTCGTGTTACCCGGGAACGGGATTGCTGAGTCCTCTGTGGCTCACAGTTACTTCACCACCCCAGTTGCAGGTTCAGTCGAGTTTGATGCAGGAGCTGGTTCAGTTCTTCACTTGGAGTTCGTTGAAGAGTTTGGCCGTATGCTTGTGACGTTTCGACGATCAGTAGTGGTTTCTACTAGGATTCGATCCTGACCTGTGGCTTTATGTTGTTTTGGTATCTTTCTTTTGGATCTTCAACCGTAGTCGGGTTGTGATGTTTTGAATGATGTTTTGCTTATGTAATGTATTGTGTGAAGTGGCGAGTGTAAGCCAACTATCTCCTTTTGCAATTTAACCCCTCTTTTACATGAGTCGTGCAAAGATACCAAACTTGAGATCATTCTAGGATGGGCTTATATCTTTAAGTCGTGCCTCGACACGTAGGAGATATAGTCCCATCCTGGGCATTACAAGTTGGTATCAGAGCCTTCTCCGACCTAGAAGCCCCACTGATTGATCGAATCGTTGACGGTTGAGTCTAGGCACACACTGAAAATGTTTTGAGTCCTATATTTATATCGGAGAGTAGGATTTCTTTGCTTCTCATCTCCTTTCTCTCTGGTGAGGACTCCTGACGACTACTCTTGTCTCTCCTATCTTCAAAAATTGCACCAAATTTTTTTAGGAATCCCGCGAGTATTTTGGGATTGTTTCGATGTTCTTGTGACAAGGATATTGTTCTCGATGCCTCCTGTTACCGAGGAGTTGAGCTTCGGGGTATTGTTGTCACAAGCATATCGCGGCAGTACTAAATACTTAAGACGGCCGACATCGAAAATCTCTCCTATACGGCCAGTGGCAAGATAACCCCGACATCACCCAGTACTGGGGAGGTAGTTCGAGAGTATTGCCATAGCTTGTATAGTGGATGCGTTTCGAAGGTCCGAGGTAAACAGTTTCCGAGAAAGACTGGTTATGTGTTGAAGGATGGATACACCTGGATGTAGGTTTAGAGTTGATTGCGCGGTGCTTCCCGTGTATCCCCAACACATGATTGCATAACTGGAAACTTTCGGAAATTAATAGGTGGGTTCATCCAGTAGTTCTAGGCATTCTTCCAACGGATGCTCGATATGAAGTTCGGGGTTCTACATTGAGTGAAGTGGTTTTATGGACTTGTTCCGATCGGGAGTTGCATCTTAAAGGGTCCTTGGCTATGCTGATCCGGGGATTGCAAAACCCTTTTGTAACACGTTCCATGAGCTTTCAGCACGAATATGTCGGACGAAGCTTCTATCTTGTATTTGTTCTATCTAATCCTTGTTCCTTTTTTTTATCTTTTCTTCTCCCAGTGGCTTCTCGACATGTTGATGTAACTACGGACTTCTATGTTCGGATGATATTGTGAAGATCATGCTGCATATCTATCCTTTGTTTTTGTTTTGATTCTGGTATTCGAGTTGCTTCGATGTCAAATGTTGATTCCATACCTTTTCTAATCGGTGTTCTCATATTTCTATGGGAGTGCTAATTCCTCTTGACCATCAAGATGGTCGTGTTAATCCTTTTCAACCGGTGTGCCTTCTCTTCAAGTTATTCCATACGGACGCCGTTGAGAAATCTGACGGTGTATTGTTTCATTCATCCCAAGTTGTCTTTGTTTTCCCCACCCTCCCACCCTTCTTCTTTATGGAGCCTGCAATTCTTAAATGGAATATCCATTTTATTCATGTGATATTTCTTCATTCTTTTCCTTTAATGTTCTTATCCGGTGATTTATCGTGAAGATGCTCAAGAGCTTCAAGTTCATCATTCTTTTGTTCTCAATTCTGCCGGTGGATGTAGTTCAAGATTTCGGTGTTGATCTTATCCTTTTCCTCATTTCATAATGCTTTCTTATTCCGGTGCACCAATTAATCATTCTCCTCTTGCTATTCACATCCGGAGTGCTCAAGATCCATAATTCCATTCTTAATCCGTTCAAGTTATTTTGAGGATTGTTATCTTACTCAAGCCATTTAATTCAACCGGTGCAATATCTCTTAAGCAATCTTTTTTCAACGGTGATTTCTTTAGTGGGCCCTAACCCACAGGTCTTTTCCCAGGATCTTACCTGACTCTTCTTTTTCCGGAGAATTCTTTTTAAAGTGTGACGTAAGAATGATTCCCATCAGTCACATGCCTTCCCCAAGATCGCTTTCAAATTCTTTTCATCGTTGGTTCAACCTTTTTAATTCTTCATTCCGGAGTGCTCAACAATTCTTATGGCATTTTTTCGTCTTCTTTCTCAACATTTGGAGACCGGAGAAGAGTTTCTCTTAATCTTGGCCCGTTCTCTCAAGATTCGTGGTTCTAGCTTCTTGCCATCCTCATTGTCGTTTTGATTGTGAGGAATTATTTTTCATACCCATCCGAAGCATTTCATGAATTCTTTTCTTTGTGATCCTCCGAAGGCCATCATTTCAGAATATTTCTTCGTTCTCAGTTTTCAACTTCAACCTCCAAATATTCTTCATTGATGTCTCTTCGTTCGTCTCCAATTCTTACGGTGGTTCGTTCAAGATTACCCTTCCGTTGTTATTGTTTTAATTCACTCGTTCTTTTCACAATCCTACCGGTGCTTGTTGAAGATTTACCCAAGCTTGTGCTAGATCTCTCTTTAATTCTTTGCAACGAGAATAAGTAGTATGCCAAATCCTTTGGTTGTCATCAATTTAAATTGGTGAAGGAGATGCATGACATAATTCTTATTCTTATTCCTTCAAGGTGATTTAATCTCTGTTTTCCGGAGCTTGTTCATCATATTATATCCTTGGTTCTAAATTCTTCATCTTGTTTGCCGGAGTTCCATGTTATTTCAATTATATCATTTCAAAGCCCCATCTAATTCATCGCAGGCCTTGAATCTTATTCTTTCCATAGTGTACAAGCAACACTGGCATTTTATGGGGGACAAGGTAGTGGAGGAGGTGCTTGCGGTCCTGAATGGTGGAGCGATGCCGGAGGGGTCGAATGACACTGTGGTGGTGTTAATACCTAAAGTTAAATCCCCCAGTAGAATCAAAGATCTCAGGCCGATTAGCTTGTGTAATGTGATCTACAAACTGGTGTCCAAGGTCATATCCAACAGGCTCAAGTTGGTACTCCCAGATATCATCTCCGATAACCAAAGTGCCTTTGTTCCGGGGAGGTTGATTACGGACAACGTTCTCATTGCATACGAGCTAACACACTTCTTGATGAATAAGAGAACGGGGAAAGATGGTGTAGTTGCGGTGAAGGCGGATATGAGTAAAGCCTATGACCGCGTCGAGTGGAATTTCCTGCGGGCGATGCTAGTCAAGCTTGGTTTTGGATCACGGTGGATTGATTTAGTAATGAACTGTGTCACTACGGTCAGATACCAGATCAAGGTCAATGGAGGGCTTACAACTCAATTTTCCCCATCTAGGGGCTTCAGGCAAGGCGACCCTATTTCTCCGTATTTGTTTGTCCTATGCGCGGAGGGCCTATCATCTTTACTCCATGATGCCGAAGCTACTTGGAAAGTTAGCGGAGTTCAGATATGCCGATCGGCACCGGTTGTATCCCATCTACTGTTTGCAGATGATTCGGTTCTTTTGCTCAAGGCCAAGCAGGAGGAAGCCCAAGCACTAAGGGACATCCTGGACCTATATGAAAACTGTTCTGGTCAGTGTATCAACCTGGAGAAATCTGCGGTTATGTTTAGTCCGAACGCGGGGTCGGCGGAGAGAAGTGTGGTGAAGCACGCCTTACAGATCCAGAGTGAAAATTGGAATGATAAATACCTGGGAATGCCGGTGCACGTCGGTAAGTCGAGGAAGAAAGCCTTTGCGTTCATCAAAGGGGCCATGATGGGCAGAGTATACGGGTGGAAAGAGAAATTAATAGCTAAGCCAGGGAAGGAAACACTAGTCACCACGGTTGCCCAAGCAATCCCAACGTTTGCGATGTCCTGTTTTTATCTCACCAAGTCCTTCTGTGAGGAGCTCAGTTCTCTGATAGGCAACTATTGGTGGAGTCAGCAAGATAAAGAGAACACCACACACTGGATTAGTTGGAAGAAGCTAACCCTACCCAAGGCATAGGGGGGTCTGGGCTTCCGAGATATGCATGGCTTCAATCTGGCTATGTTGTCGAGACAAATATGGAGGCTCATACAATCCCCAGACTCACTATGTGCTCGTATTTTGAAAGCTCGGTACTTCCCTAACGGCTCCCTCCTTGACGAGCAACCGAAAGAGGGCATCTCATACTCATGGAGAAGCCTGCTCCACGGCCTAACTCTGTTCCGTGAAGGGTTCATTTGGAGGATAGGGGATGGGACAAGCATCAAGATCTGGAATGACCCATGGCTGCCTCGTCCTTGGTCTCGGGGTGTAATTACACCGCGAGGGCAATGCCTGCTTGAGTGGGTCAGTGACCTCATAGATCCCGCCACCGGTTCCTGGGATGAACAACTAATACGGGACACTTTTGGGGAAGATGATGCAAAGCACATTCTGCAAATACCGCTGAGAGAGGGCGCTCAAGATTTTGTAGCCTGGCACTATGATACAAGGGGCATACACTCTGTGAAGAGTGCATACAAACTTCACGTTCAGTTGGAGAGAGTAAGGGAGAATGGAGATGTGGGCGCGAGCCTAACCTGCCCAGGGAACCTGAATGAGGTCCACGATGACTCATGGAAAAGGCTCTGGAAATTGCCATGTCCTCGCAACATCCAGATGTTTGCTTGGCGTTTGAAACATGACTCCCTAGCTCTACGCACAAACGTTGCACGGAGAGGTATTCCACTTACTGATACTAAGTGCCTCTTTTGTGCGCGTGCTGCGGAGGATGGAGCTCACTTGTTCATTAAGTGTAAGGTGGTGAAAGGGGTGTGGAGGGCATTGGCACTAGAAAGAGAGCGCCTGGAACTGGAAGGAATTGGGTCTGTGCATGCAATGCTTGATCATTTGTGGGGGCTAGATGAGAAAAAGCGGCTCCAAATTCTCACCTTTTGGTGGCTGTGGTGGTCCAACAGGAACAAGCTGAGACAGGGAAAACTGCCGGTGACTGCTGAGGTGATAGCTCGTCAGACAAGAGCAAATGTGCTCGAGTACTGGGAGGTGTTTCGGCAACCACCACCTAAACCTCGGCCGGACAAGTGGCGACCGCCGGTGGGGGCGGAATACAAGATCAACGTTGATGGTTCCTATGTGGCGGGCGAACTACATGCAGGATGGGGAGCAGCGCTGCGGACGAAGGAAGGAGTCCTGATGTGCGGTCGAGCAGGCAGACAGGAGCATGTTAGCGATGCATTCGCCGCGGAGACCTTCGCTATGTCACATGCGATCACCATGGCAGCGGACCTCGGCATTGTTCGTCTGGAGCTAGAAACGGATTCACAGCTTCTGGCTGAAGCTCTCGATCAGACTAGGGTGGACACCTCGCCATGTGCAGCAGTCATTGAGGACATGAAGCTTCAGCTCCACCTCTGGTTCTCAAAAGTAACGATCTCTGTTTGCAGGCGCTCGGCGAACTCTGTCGCCCACGAACTAGCCACTATTGGCCGTAGTTGTGATCCCTACCATTTCATGGAATGGGAATCTGATGTACCCGCCCAAGCCCAAGTGGGCGTCTCTGTATTAGGCGATATGCCTAAACCCAGTTAAGTAATAAAGCTTTGCTTTGATCTCAAAAAAAAAACTTTTTTACCTATTTTTTTTATGTGTGCTATAGTGTATATGTGTGCTATCTGGTGACCCATGTGACATTGATGATGGATCCAACGGTACCGGAGATATCTTGTTCTTGTGGCATTGCCTGAATCCTCCTTGGAAGCATCGATATGTAGCCCCTAGTTTAGCACTAGCATTTGATTGTGGGCCGCTAGTTTGCAGGCTTCTCGCCGTAGCCGAGGGACCGTCATGGGGCAACGACGACGGGTCAAATGGAATCAAAGATATCTTGTTGATGTATAGTGTCAATCAGAGGTGGCTTGGCCGACGTGATTTCAAAATGTTGCTCTTCGTTGGTTCTACACTTGTTGTGGTGAAGTGGAGTCGCTCAAACTGGTGAACAGTATCATCCGTACTCCGAAGAGGAATGGCAAAAGAGGTTTGGTGTCTTAATGTAGTTGGACATATTCCTTATAATTGGACATACTCTTAGAGTTACAGCTGGATATCACTGGCATTACTTGGGGCTACACATCGATTCTTCCACTCCTAAGGGGGGCAAGACTTGCCTGCTCCCTTCCGTGCTTCCATCCATGCTTCCATTTCATTCTACGGCTGCCTTTTTTTCCTTTTTCCTTTCTAATTTAATCATCTCCCCCCTGATTTTAAGAGGGTGAGGCCGGACCTTATTTTGTTCCAATCAAATCAAGTCCGTAAGGGGGAGGGGGGCCAGAGCCCCTGCCATATTAGTGTTGGTGTACAAAATACAGATTTTGGTTGGTCCATTGATACGGGTTTTTTACTCATACTTTATGCTACGCAAGTATTGCTATAAAATTCTCACACATAATTTGACTAGTGAAAATTCTGATTTCAGAGAACTACCGTTTAGTTGACGGTAATAAACTACTTTTTTCTAGAGACCTTCGAACAAATATACTTGATAATAAGATAATGAGCACTAGCATCACCGAGTAGATGTTCTTGATGTCCAAGAAGTCCTAACTAATTGTTATATTGCCGTTTGGGTCCTGCAGGTCGTAGGCGCTCCCTCGAATGCAACACAATACCAGCAACAACTAGAGCAATGCCACACGACAGATTAAAAGTAAATTAAATTTATACACAGTGATATCAAATTTATAATCCAAAAATAGTAGACAGAATAAATAATTCAAGTGCAACTACATGTCATGCTTCGAAATATGACAATTCGGAAATATTAGGAAGAGAGGAGTGAATATGACGGTTCAAAACCTTGCTGCCCCGGCCTGCCCGAACTACCCCCCTCCTTCGAGTTATTGTCACCCCAGCCTTCCCTCTAACCTCCTCCCCCTTCTGCTCTTCCCCAGCTCTGGTGTGACCGCATCCCGCAACGCATCCGTTAACCCATGCCTCTCCTCCGTTAACGATGTCCCCACATCCGGCCAGGTCTTAGCGAGGCCTCACCGGGGACGTTGCGGCTGGCCGCGTCGCCTCCATCTCAACATCGGAACTTCGTGCGCGTCTCGTCTTCTCTCTGGAAATCGGGTTGATACCTATGCCATTTTTGCGACTGACAAATAGCAAACGCAGAAGAAAGAAAAACTCCAGCATAGGTTGCCATTTAAAAAAGTGAAGTGCATGGAAAATGTCGTGTTCCTTGAACATTTAGCTGGTACACTAGTGGTCTAATCAATTTATAGAAGCTCTGGATTGTTATCATGTTGTCGATGGTAAGAAACTTCCAATCTATTCATAAGGATCACTGTGATCAATAGTGGACATGGCTCTTGTCTCACCCTTCTTTTTAAGGCAATAGTCAAAGTTCTCTCTCTTTTATTTTTTATAGTTTCTTGTTTCTTCCTGATTTTGTCGGCCGCATTTTAGGCCAATAACCTTGTATATTATTTCACTTTGTTCTTGTCATATTCTGCTTAAAATATAGTACGAGGGACCGTGGGGCTTTTGCCTGACAGTAAGCGGTAAAGAAGAAAAACCTTTTTTGTGATTTTAGGCTGTGATCACGATCGACTGATAAAAAATGGATTTCTCCTGAGGTTATAGAAAGGGGAAAAAAATCCTGATTAATCATATTTTGTAGGAAACCGGTGGGCTTATTAACTTGCTTCATAGCTAAATCGGTGGCCAAAACAGAGTTTATACAGAGTAAGAAGGTCAATGTGGCAGAACATCGCACCACCCTGGGAAGCGAGCACCTGTTCCAGCATGCATGCATTCAGCGCGTCGGCCAAATTCTGAAGAAATGAAGATTTCCTCAGAAAAGCAGCATCTCGTACAGCAGGTGGAGGCAATTCGCAAAGGTGTACAGCGAACTTGCAGTTCAGGAGCAAACAGGTGCCGATTGCAGACAGACAGGCCAGATGGTCTCCAGATTTCTGTGAGCTGTGACCGGAGCGCCAAGCATGCTTCAGATTATTACCACACCACAGTTTTCTGAATCTGCGCTTTTCTCTTCAAACAAAACCCTGAAGCTGATGCAGTAAAAGAAGTCCAGGATACAGATGATGCTGTCTCCTATTCTGACCTGCTAGTGCTAGTGATCCGTACTCGCTCTCGTAACAACTACAACAGTCAGGATGCATCTCTTAGAATGAGGCTCGTTTCTGATAAATTCAGAGGCTTGCTCTTAATTTTGTTCTGATTATTTTTACTAACATGCCAAACTGGCACCAAAATTGCTGTCATTCAAGCTAGGGGCTCGCTTCGTCTCCACCGACGCCTCACTTAATACAATAAAAATTATGATACAATATCATTGCAAAAGGAGAAGTTTGTTGTGGAAGTGATTGCTCATTAACTGTACCCAAATAAGCCGAACAACATGAGCTGATAATCCCAAAAGGGAAACAGCACAGACAATTTAAAACAAAATACTCAACGATCACACATTCGTTCAGCCAAACTGACAGGACGGCAGACGTAGGCTGAAAGGACCACTTGATAGACAAGCATCGATCTATCGCAAAAAAAAAAAAGACAAGCATCGACCATAGGACCATATAATGCCTTGGTAACTAGTACTCCCTCCGTCCCAAAATACTTGTCGGAGAAATGGATAAAAATAGATGTATCTATAACTAAAATACATCTAGATACATCCATTTGTCCGACAAGTATTTCTGGACGGAGGGAGTAGTACTATTCTTCTTCTCTGGCGGGGCAAAAATCCTGACGCGTTCTGACCTGCAAAAGGCAGGGCGTTGTCACCGCTGGTAGTAGTTGTAGTATAATCGAATGACAGAGAAATAAAGGAGGGCGCGAGGGAGGATGGGGCTGCGTTACCTTGCATCTTTTGTGTCTCAGTGCATCCAGTCCAGCGTGCTGTCATTCGAATAAACTTTTACACGAGGACGCTGGACTGGATGCACTAATCCGGCATGCAGTAGTCAATCGGGGACTTCTTTTTTGCGGTTGAGAAATTTCATGTGCCGCATGATTTGTGCACAAAGCAAGTGACTGCAGTTGAAGCACTTGTCGGTCAAGCATGTCAACTCTGCTTTAGCACTATTCATGCTCATAGGATCCAAGTTAGCTTGAATTATGGACATTTTATAACCGGGTGTAGGAGAGCCCCTGATTATAATGCTTGAAGCAAAATTTCATCTCATCCATGGTAAAACTTGTAAATTTGTAATAGTAAGCTAAGATTTAGTCAACTCTTCGTATAGATCATAGTTAATTGAAGTTGGTTGTTAAAAGCATCAAATCACATGCTTGCTAGCTTCTCCCATTGACCACCATATTGTTTTAGCTAGGGAAAGACCTCGACCCATTCACAAGTCAGAATTGATAACATGGGTACGTTGTTCAAGCATCAAAGAATCACATGCTTTGCCTACTTGATCCAATCAACTGCCACCGTTTTTTAGGCAAAGACGATGACTCATTCACCACAGCTCGATCACAGCTCATATAAATCTGGCAATCCATAATTGTATCAAGGAAGGTTAATGATGCACGTCTCAACAATAAAATAGGATAAGTATAAGTCAACTACTGGGCTGTTCGAAGCATCATCTTATTCAGTACCTTGTGCCTTAGTTAATGTACCATATACGCTGATATAACCAAGCTCCAAAGCCTCCTTCGGAAACCATGGTTGCTAACACGGTCTGGCCGTGCCCCTAAACCACGTACATTGCCGGCGATCGCCTTCAGGCCACAGCCTCCTCCGTCGCTCGACGGACCAGATGAGCGGAGCAGCACACTGAAGTGGAAAAGGCAGCGTGCTCCTCTCCCCTTGCCGAGTCTCTCTCTCTCTCTCTCTCTCTCTCTCTCTCTCTCTCTCATCTATGCAAATGCTTACTTATTGCTTTCATTCTCGTCAGGTTGCTTGCCAGCGTAAGACACTAATTCTTGGCAAAGACCAATGGCTGAATCCGTCCTCAGCACCGTTCTTGGGAATGTGGGCAATCTTGCTGTTCAGGAGACCAGTTTCTTATGTGGGGTCACACTTGAAGTGGCCTTCTTGAAAGATGAGCTGATCCGACTGCAGGGCTACCTCAAAGATGCTGAGAGCAAACGGAGATCTGGAAATGCAACTGTTGCAATCTTGGTGAGCCAGATCCGGGATGCTGCATATGAGGCTGAGAATGTCATCGAAGCTGCAGATTACATGAAGAAGAGAAACATGATCAAGAAGGGCTTCATGGGAGCAATTTCAAGGTATGCTCGCTTACCGAGTGACTTGAATACCCTTCATAAAATTGGTGTTGAAATTCAGCATGTAAGAAGGAAGCTTAATGAGATATTCCAGAGCATAGAACGCTTGAAAATTGATTTGGATAGTCATGTTGTGGATGATTCGGTAGAAGATTATGGCCTTATGCACCCACACTGCAAGGATGATGTTATAATGGTTGGTTTTGAGGATGAGTATAGAGAAATTATGGATAAATTAGTTGAGGGAGAAAATATGCTTAGTGTTGTCTCCATAGTTGCAATGGGTGGGGCAGGAAAGACAACACTTGCTAGAAAGGTATACACTTCATCTGGAGTTAAACAACACTTTGAGTCACTTGTTTGGGTAACTGTATCTCAAAAGTTCAAGGTTGTTGATTTACTAAAGGAGATTTTGAAGCAAATATCAAGTGATGAAGGCCAGTCTAGAAACGTTGATGAAATGAATGAGTATGAGGTGGCAAAGAAGATCCACGATATCCTCATCCAGAAAAGATACTTGCTAGTTCTCGATGATGTGTGGGAAATAGACACATGGGAGCAAATAAATAGAACAATTAAGGCCTTTCCAGATGCAGCTAATTGTAGTAGAGTACTGCTAACTACAAGAAAAGGAGATGTTGCCAATCATGTTGAAATGCCAACCCATGTTCATGCTTTGAGGAGTTTAGACGAAGAGAAAAGCTGGTTGCTTTTTAGTAGCAAAGCTTTACCTTCATACAGAATATCACGCATACGTGGTCTGGATAAATATGAAGAACTGGGAAGAAAGCTTGCAAGAAAATGTGACGGATTACCACTTGCACTTGCAGTTTTAGGGGGTTATCTATCAAAGAATCTCAACACGCAAGCATGGTCCGATGTGTTACTGTGTTGGCCATCAACCAAGGACACACAGATGATGCGAGGCATAATAGCTCGCAGTTACAAGGACCTACCAGATCACTATTTAAGATCTTGTTTGCTCTATCTTGCTGCTTTCCCTGAGGATTACATAATATCTGTGTCGGCTCTTATTAATCTATGGATTGCAGAAGGCTTCATTCCACATACTGCTAAGCATACGATAGAAAAAACAGCTCATATGTATGTAAGTGAGTTGGCTCAAAGAAGCTTTGTGCAAGTTGTTCAAACAAGCATTATACATGAATGTGCTGAGCATATAAGGATTCATGATATCATACGTGACTGGTGCATAGAAGAGGCAGCACAAGATGGTTTTCTTGATGTCATCCATGAAACTACTAGTGGTGAGCTACCTTTCCCCTCGTCTCTTTAAGTTGTATACGGTGTTTTAAATATTAATTACTCATATAGTGTGTGTGTGTGTGCCTGTGTGTGTGTGTGTGTGTGTGTGGCTTTTTGCTGACATATATATGGACTCTAATGAAATGCAGGACAAGTTGGTGGATCATCATCATCTCATAACCAGATATTCTATCGTTCTTCTTTCCAAAACTTGAGTGGGTTGATCTTACAGACATCACCTAATCTCAGAGCTTTGTTTGGCTCTGGACTTTCATCAGTCTCTTTTCCTGAGCTAAGGTTCTTAAGAGTTCTTCATGTCGAGAACTCGAGCCTAGAGAATTTCTCCGAGGTAATTGGCAGGTGCATTCACCTACGACACCTGAGGTTGAGAAGATGTGGAGAAGTGAAGGTTCCTTCTTCTATCAGGAAACTCCTTTACCTGCAAACTATAGATGTGGCAGGTTCAGATGTACCAAGCTCCCTCTGGGATATACCTACTCTAAAATATGCATGCCTTCTTAGAATTTCTCTGCCAAGAAGTGTGCAAATTCCACAAACCCTACGGGAGCTTCATATGTGGGCTACTTATGGTGAAATTGGAAAAGACCCGATGCCTATCCTTGAGATGCTTCCTTGTCTTGTCGTGCTGAAGTTGCATGGTTATAGACCCGGAACAATGTCGTTTGGTGCCCAAGGGTTCCCTCATCTCCAAGAGTTACTACTTGAGGACTGTTCCTTTAACAAGTGGACGATGGAGGTTGGGACAATGCCAAAGTTATCACGCCTGTCATTTTCATTTTGCAGGCTGGGGGAAGAAATCCCCGATGGACTACTGCACCTTCCATCCCTCAGGTTCGTAGCAGTGACTAATCTAAAAGATTATTCGAATGACAGCATGCTGGATGCACTGAGACAGAAAGGATGCAAGGTAACGCAGCCACCCTCCTCCCTCGTGCCCTCCTTTAATTTTCTGTTATTCGATTTTACTACAATTACTACCAAGGATGACAACGCCCTGCCTTTTGCAGATCATAGGGCGTGACGGTTTTCTCCCTGTCAGAGAAGAAGAATAGTTACGAAGGCATCATGGTCCTATGGTCGATGCATGTCTATCATGTGGCCTTTTCAGCGTATGCTTGCCTTCCTGTCAGTTTTGGCTGAACAAATGTGTGATTGTTGAGTATTTTGTATTAAATTGTATCTACTGTTCCTGTATTTGGATTATCACAAACAAGCCATATGTATCGTACAATTATCAGCTCATGTTGTTCAGTCTTATTTGGGCACAGATAATGAGAAATCACTTTCGCATCAAAGTTTGCCTTGTGCGGTGATGTTGTATCATAGTTTTTATTGTATTAAGTGAGGCATCGATGGAGATGACGAGAGCCCTAGCTAGAATGACAGCAATTTCTGTACCAGTTTGGCATGTTAGTAAAAAAGTCAGAAAAAAATTAAGAACAAGCCTCTGAAATTATGAGAAATGAGTCTTGTGCTAATAGATGCATCCTGACTGTTGTAGTTGTTACGAGAGTGAATACAGAACACTAGCACAGCTAGTCAGAATAGGAGACAGCATCATCCGTATCCTAAACTTCTGTTCACATTAATTAGTGGTCGGATTAACTCTTACCTTCTTACCTCATATGTAAAAATAAGGGGTAAGAGGGAGCATGTTAAAATTTGCCTTAAATGTTTTATAGAGTACGAAAGAACGGCTTCAGTCAGAGAACTATGATGTGGTAAATAATCTGAAGTATACTTACCTGGAACAAAAATTTCTACAGAGAGTTTTTTCTGAAAGAACAGAGTATGGAGCCTGCAATTCATACGGAAAATTTGCATGTTGCTTTGGCGCTTCAGTCACGACTCGCAACAGCCTTCGCCTCATCACGGATCTCCAGCGGCGTGGCATTGACCATCCGCCATGGCCTCGACAGGACGGAGGCCACCTATTTCTGAACCACAGGCTCTCTACTCCTGACGCGGCGGTGTCATCTTCTCAGTGCCTCGCCTCGCCACGTCACGGAATTCTCTGGAGTCCGGACATCTTTGCAGACCGCCCCGGCCACCCAAATGTGGAGCGCTGGAGGAGAGACTGCAGACCACCTGCTGAACTCCTGGAGGTGAGCATACATATACATCGATGCTGATTGCATGGAGACATGCAGGGTGCAGGAACGGGCCATCTTCAGGATTTGACCGACGCCTGCATGCTACCCTTTTATTCATTTTGATGACAAGTACTCCCTCCGTTCCTAAATATTTGTCTTTTTAGAGATTTCAACAAGTGACTACATACAAAGCAAAATGAGTGAATCTACACTCTAACATATGTCTACATACATCCGTATGTTATAGTCCATTTGAAATGCGTAAAAAGACAAATATTTTGGAACGGAGGGAGTATTTCCGGACGGAGGGAGTACTTTGTTTTGGTCTTGCTATGCTACTCTGCTTTCTAAATTCTGTTTTGCCCACCGGATTCCCTAAGAAAACAAGGTTGTTTTTTCGATAAAGGATGTACACTTTATTAACTCAAACTATATACAGCATCACAAGAAATCCTTTTACTATCGATCGATCGCAATCACAGCCTAAAATTGCACAAAAAATGAATATTCGACCATGGACAATATGATAACAGTCCAGAGCTCCTATAGATAAAATGACCAGTATCATTGGTACAGCAGCTGAATTTTCAGTAAAATACGGCATGTTGGGGAGAGATGGGTGCGTTCGAAATAGAGCCGTTGGGAACGCTCGGAGGCGATGGTGAGGGTGCCGGAGCGGGCGCGCTGCGGGTGCCACGGGGCGAGGTCTCGCCGGGGAGCTGGACGGCGACCCAGTGCGGCGGCGGCTCCTCCCGGCCGGGCAAGTCGCTGGCGGGCGCGCCCGTGATTGAGGGCGCGGGCGCCGGAACGGGGGCACTGCGGGAGCCGTGGGGCAAGGCTGTGCCGGGGAGCTAGACGGTGGTTCACCACGGCGGCGGCTCCCCTCGACCAGGCAAGTCTCCTGCGGGTGCCAGCGCTCCGGCGGTGGCATCGACGGCGGGCGGCCACGGCGCCAACCGCTTCTGGGCTCTGTCATCTGAGAGCTCGGATGAGGACGACGACGTTCCCGAAGGGCAGCGGGGGGATACGGTTGCGCCGGATCCACGCAAGGTGCCGGCGGGGCCAACGGTGGGGGACTTCATTGCCTTCGCTGCCTCGTCGCACAGGCCGGCGCACGCGCAGGTGCGCCATTTTGCCCCTGGGGTCAGAGGATCCAGGGCCACGGCCGCGCGGATCTGGCTGCCGGCGGCGCCCGGATGCGCTGTGGTGCCGGACGGTGCTGCTGGTCTGATCAGAGCCAGGATGGCGGCGAGCTTGGTGGCTGAAGGGGCGGACTTCCCCACGGTGGAGTGGCCGGACCTGCGGCCGTCTTTGGCGTCTCCGACGTCAGGCGCGGCGGCGTAGCCGCGCGCTCGGGCAGGGACTCCTCCCCCCCACAGTTCCTAGGGTTGGACTGGCTGGGCCCAACGGGCAGGCCCACTCAGTTGGGCTTGCGTTGAGTGGCCCATCAAAAGGGGGGCTGGACGCCTCGGTTACTCTGAACCGCGGACCCGGGTGGTCGGCTGTTTCCGCGGGGCCTGCGATGTCTTTGGCCCCCACTGGGCCTTCTCGGCCCACCGCGCCACGACCCGCTCCAAGGACGGTCAGAGGGTATATATGGCTGAGGCGTGGGTGCTTGGATCCCCATTTAGGGTTTCCAGCCACTCCACTGGAGGTGCGGTGCTTCGCTCTCTCCGCCCGCACCCTCAGGCCTCTCGCTCCCCTCCTCTTCTCAGATCCTTTGCGGCAGCGGTGATGGGAGACCGAAGGGCGGAGAAGAGATCCATGGAGACGTCCGATCCGGAGGCTGAGCGACGGCGGGAGCGGGAGCTCAGAGACAAGGCCAAGCGCACGATGCGTGAGCGCTCGGGCGGGCGCGACGAGCGTGCTGAGCACGGTGGTGCGCGCGAGCAAGGCGGGCGTGAGGGGGATTGGGGTCCACCTCCCCCGTGGTGGATTCAACAGCAAGAACGGAAAAAGAAGAAGAAGATCATGCAGCGGAGGCGCGAGCTGGAGAAGAAACCGGAGGGCCAGATCCATGCTGGGGGGAAGCAAGGAGGCTCCGTTGCTGAAGAAGCCCCGAGCTTCTTCAGATCCGCTGGCGGTGGCCTTCCCTGTTGTGTCCAAGGGTACGGCGGCAGAGCCAATCCCGGTGGAAGAGGCGCCAGAGGTTGAGTGTTTCAAGTGCGGTCGCCTTGGACACTATCAGTCCAGGTGCAAGTTCAAACCTCTATGCGTGCTTTGCAAAGAGGAAGGACACGCCTCGGCCAACTGCCCGACGAGGGGTCGGCAGCTCCACCTCCAAATCATGGGAAGTGCCATCTCGGGGGAAGGTTTCTTCTGCCTGGAGTACGACGACGTCGATGAGTTGGAGACCCCCATCGACGAGCGGATAAAGAATGCGGCCATTCTATCTGCGGAGCCGGGGAAGCTGACTCTTCGTATCTTAAAGCAAGAACTGAAGCACATGGTGGCAAATGATTGGGATTGGCAGGTAACTCAAGTGGGTGATGATGATTTTTTGGTTGTTTTTCCTTCTTCAGACCTTCTGCACATGGCAAAATCAAGTGGGAAACTATTCCTCTCCATCAACGACATAACCGCAAGGGTGCGGGACATGTTGCACGAGGAAATTCAACCCATGGTGATGCCCGAGACTTGGGTGCGTCTCCATGGCATTCCTAAGAAACACAGACGCGAGGACCGCATCAAGGAAGGGCTCCGGATGCTGGGAAGGCCAATTGTGGTCGACAAGCTCTCGCTCATCAGGTTGGGGCCAGTTAGGATGAAGATCGCTTGTCGTGCGCCTGAAAAGCTCAATGGAGTGGTGGAAGTTTGGTTTAATCATGAAGGGTACCAAATTAAAGTGGAGAGGGAAATCCTTCCTAAACGCGGCGGAGAACGCTCGTCTCAAACAGTGGCCTCCTCCAACCCTCCCCCCAAGAGCTCGGCTCCAGTCAAGGAGCTGCGCCCGCTGGTGCCAACCTCCCAGGGCAGGCCCCCCATCTCTGGACCTTCTGGTGGTCCGCGTGAGCAGAGCAAGGCAGCGGTCACCATCCCCTCGATCCCAGACTTGGGGAAGGACCTCGACGACAGCATCCACGACACCTCCATCGACACAGAAACCTGGGAGAAACTGGGAGCTTTGACTACTGAGGTTGGGGCCATAGGGTTAGCGACCCAAGACACGGCGGTCAGCATACCACCATTGTCTAGGTCGCTGGACACCTCCTTCAACGTATACGGCTCCAACCTGGCGGTGGCGACGCTTCCCCTGTCGGGCAAAGATGGGGCTGGTTCATCTAACCCCCTGGCACCTTCTTCCCCCTCGGACAAAAACGCGGACCTCGATGTGGTGGTGCTGGGCGATGGTGAGCTGACTCCGGCCCCTCGTCGGGGCTCTAGCATCTCGGGTCGCCAACCCAAGAAGACGGCGGGAAGGAAGCCGGCCACCAAGCAGGCTCCGATGGCGGCGGCGGGGGTTTCATCTGAGCTTGGTGGAGAGCTGGGGGAAGTGCTAGGGGCGACTGGGGCGAACAACAAGGCCAAGCGCTCCAAGGCGACGCCGGTGGCGCAGCGAGCCCCAAGTGCACGAGCCAAGGCCAAGCTGGGCGAGATGTCTTCCATGAAGAGCGTTAAGCTACGCATCGCCGACAAGAATCTGGAGGCCGCAGGTAACCCTCCACCTTCATACCGTATTCTCAATGCCTTCTATGATGAGCATCTTGCTAGCATTCTTGACGATTCGGGAGTTAGCGTTCCCACCCCCCCTTGCGATCTCATTTCCTTGGTACGTGCGAGGGAAGAGGCGCAAGCTGCCCTGGCTGAGGCTGCGCCGCGTTGTGCGGCTGCGAATTAGCTTGCCATCGTTCCAGCAGGGGCTGGTCTCACGGTGGTGCCCGTTGAAGAACCACAGGCTGGCGAAGCCAGTGTTCTTCCTTCTTACATCCGGGTCTCGAAGAGGCTAGGCCCGACGAAGAAGAGAGTGGCTAAAGCGGTGACCTCTAGAGGTGTCCGCCTTCGTAACCGCGTTATTTAGATGCGTTATCTGTTTTGGAACATTCGTGGATGCGGGCACGTAGGTCGCCGCACCCAACTTAGAGAATATATTGCTGAGGAGCGGATAGACTGTATTGCGCTACAAGAAATGATTAAAGCTGACTTCTCACACCGAGAACTGCTAGCTTATGATCCTTTACAGCGCTTCGATTGGCACTGGTTGCCCTCGTTGGGCCACTCCGGTGGCATTCTGATGGGTTGTAATCGAGACATTTGCGAGGTGCTGCTCTGGGACGTAGGTGTTTTCTTTCTGTCCGCTACCATTAAACATAGGGGGTCTGGGCTGACGTGGGTAGTCATTTGTGTGTACGGCCCAGCAGACCATGCTCGGTCCCATAATTTTTTGCTTGAGCTTACTACAGTGGTTGGAGCAAAGAGGGCCCTAAACTTGCCAGTGGTGGTAGGAGGTGACTTCAACTTGATCCGCTCGGGTGCAGACAAGAACAACGATAATATAGACTGGACTAGGGTGTCCATGTTCAATCAGCCCATAGCCGTGGCGGTGCTCAGGGAGGCAGCCCGTACCGGGGCTAGATTTACGTGGACCAACAAACAGACCCAACAGGTACGGAGTGTACTAGACAGAGTGTGTTTTACACCTGAATGGGAAGTGTTGTTCCCTTGTGCTCTCTAGTGGCTGAGACGCACATCGGGTCGGACCACGTGCCTCTCATTTTCTCCTCTAGGGAGGAATCAATCAGTCGTAGCCAACGTTTCTACTTCGAAACGGCTTGGTTCGAGGCTGAGGGCTTTGAGCAATTGGTTAGGGATCGATGGGATGCAATCCGTGACCACCTTGGCCCCCAACGGGGGCCTGCAGAACTATGGACCGCAGCGGCGGGCAAGCTGCGGGCGTTCCTTCGAGGATGGGGAGCGAACCATGGCAGTAATTCTAAGAGAGAACGCGCTCGAATTACTGAAGAAATCTCCAGACTTGACCGAGAGGCTGATTTACGGCCCTTCTAGGAAACCGAGTGGGCACATAGATATGCTTTGGAAGATCAAATCCTAGCAATATTGTGTGCTGAGGAGGAATATTGGCGTCGTAGGGGCGGCGTCAAATGGGTGACAAAAGGAGATGCAAACACTGGATACTTCCACGCATATGCCAATGGAAGGAAAAGGAAAAGCACCATCCTGCACCTACAATCAGATTCGGGCTTGCTGTTAACCCAAGACCAAATTACGACCCATATCTATGAGTTTTTCATAGGCCTGTTGGGGACGGCTGATGAAAAACTTCTCTGCCTGCGCGAGGATTTGTGGGATCCCGCAGAAAGGGTTTCTCAGGCAGAGAACGATAGCCTTGCCCTCTCTTTCCTCCCGGAGGAGATTGACAAGGCGATCAATGACATGAAGAATGACACGACGCCTGGACCGGACGGCTGGCCCGTGGAATTCTTCAAGCGCTTCTGGCCCTGCCTCAAACACCTATTCTACGGGATCGTGAATGGCTTTGCCTTGGGCACTGTCAACCTTTCTCGTCTAAACTACGAGGCCATTAGCCTTATTCCTAAGGTCAAAGGGGCAGATAACATCAAACTTTTTCGGCCAATTACCCTGATTAATGTCCCCTTCAAGATCTACGCGAAGGCATACGCCTCGCGCCTGGCTCCGATTGCTCAGCGCATTATTAGTCCTAGCCAAACGGGTTTTCTCAAGCATAGAAACATTCTGGAAGGCCCAATTGCGTTGCTAGAAATTCTCCACGAGCTCAAACGTACCAAAGCGAAGGGAGTGCTTCTCAAACTAGATTTTGAGAAAGCCTACGATCGGGTAAATTGGGAGCTTGTGCGAGAGGTCCTTCTCAAAAAGGGTTTTGAGGCAGGCTTTGTCCATCGTATAATGCATCTTGTGTGTAGTGGACACACGGCTGTTACCATTAATGGTGTGATGGGCAAAAAAATTCGCAATAAGCAGGGACTAAGGCAGGGAGACCCGAGCTCCCCGCTGATTTTCAACTTTGTTGCCGATGCCTTGGCGGCAATGATCAATCGTGCGCGGGCAGCGGGCCACATTAAAGGTTTGGTCCCTCACCTCATTCCTGGAAGAGTGACCCACCTCCAATACGCGGACGATACGATGCTGCTTTTCGAGCCAAATGATCTCAGCATTGCTTCAGTTAAACTTCTACTTCTCGCTTTCGAGATCCTCTCGGGTCTCA
Organism: Secale cereale; assembly: GCA_902687465.1. Taxonomy (NCBI): domain Eukaryota; kingdom Viridiplantae; phylum Streptophyta; class Magnoliopsida; order Poales; family Poaceae; genus Secale; species Secale cereale. The sequence continues at coordinate 700,370,934 of LR738714.1, forward strand.
AGATCAACTTTCTGAAAAGCGAAGTGATCACTATAGGGATGGACGATCACATGAGTGTTAGGATTGCTAACCTGCTGAATTGTAAACGGGGGCGCTTCCCGATTAAATACCTGGGACTGCCCATCTCGACCAAAGGTTTAACCATAGCGGAATGGGAGCCGCTTTATGGGAAAGTGGTCAACAGGGTTAGCCCGTGAAGGGGAAGATTCATGTCCTCGGCGGCAAGGCACATTTTGACTAACTCAAGTCTTTCCTCCCTTCCAATCTTCACTATGGGGATGTACCTGTTGGCCAATGGTGTTCATGCCAAACTTGACACACCCCGGTCTCGATTCTTTTGGGAAGGAGTTGGAACCAAACGCAAATACCATCTAGTTAAATGGGCGGCTGTCTACCGTCCTAAAAAGGTTGGAGGGCTAGGAGTCACAAATTCGAAACTAATGAACGTGGCTTTATTAGCCAAATGGTGGTGGAGGCTAGCTCATAACGAGTCGGGACTCTGGGCTAACATCCTCCGGGCCAAATATTTCCCGGACGGCAACATTTTCAAGGACCAAACCACTGGATCTGCCTTCTGGACAGGGATCCAAGCAGTCCGTCCCGCCTTTACGCTAGGTGCCCAGTTTGGCGTCAAAAATGGAGAATCCACGCGTTTCTGGCTCGATCATTGGTGGGATAGTGCACCACTTTGGCAGTCACACCCAGATCTTTACCATCTTGCCATGGACACCAATATTTTGGTCGCCGATGCACTTAGAGTCCAGCCGCCCGCGATCGCTTTTATCAGAACCTTGGGGCCGGCCGAGGCCGCACGCAGGGATAACCTAGTGACGGCCTGGGTAGACCGCAGACTATCCAATGAGACCGATTCTATCACTTGGAAACTCACTGCATCTAAACAATTCTCGGTTAAGTCCCTTTACACCAAGATGACCGAAGGTCACATGCTGGATATGGCCAGGGGGCTATGGAAGGCGGGTTTGCCGCTGAAAATCAAGATTTTCATGTGGCAGCTTATTCGGAATCGCTTACCGACCTCGGATAACGTGGCAAAACGCAACGGGCCGGCAGATGCCACTTGTACTGTTTGCGGATTAGGGGAAGACGCAAATCATGTCTTCTTTCGATGTGCGATGGCCAAATTTGCCTGGAGCGCGGTCCGTGAGGCTTTCTCGCAAACATGGAACTCACAATCAAGCACTGAGCTCCTCTTTATTCTTAAAGCTCAAAAAGGGACCAATGCACGAATCCTTTGGAGATGCGTTGGGGCGCTGTTATGGTCCCTTTGGACGGTTAGGAACAAGATCACAATCGAACACAAGTTCCTGAACCATCCAGCTGATATCTTTTTCAAATGTCACTTATTCTTACAGGTTTGGATGCCGTTGGGGAAATGCGTGATGAACCTTGCATGAACGCAGCGATGGTGTAGATCAAGACGGTGATGATGAAGGTGCGACTAGCCTGAGGCTCACATCACTTGCGATCTTCCTAGCTGATGGTTTTTTTGGGCCCCAATGCCCTCACAATGTTGTCTGCTCTATCTTTCTTGAGGGCTTTATGTTGCTAGCTTCTAAGTGTTCGTGAACTTTATTTTGGGTCTGTAATATTGTCTTAAACGTTGTGTCGAATGCTGCCAGTAAGGCTTTATTAATTTAAAGCCGGACGCTTCTAGCGTCTACGTTCCAAAAAATACGGCATGTTCCTTGCTATCTGTTGAAATGGCACCCTTGCGGTTTATGCCTTTGTTGCTGGACCGCAGTTCCGCAGTTCTCTGAATCTGAGGCAGTATGTTTGCTTCCTAAGAAACACTGAAGCTGAAGAAATAACAGAAGTTCGGAATACCTATTCCCAGGCAATGAGAGCAACTTCAAAGGGCCGACCCATTTCGTCTGCCTGCGTCCGTTTGGGTCGGCGTGGACAAAAGTGGCGGCCCAACACGCCGACCCAAACCCAAATCACGTCTGCGTCGCATCCGCGCCGACGCATTTGTGGCCCAAATTTGCGCCCCAAATGTAATGCCCAGGATGGGACTATACCTCCTACGTGTCGAGGCACGACTTAAAGGTATAAGCCCATTCTGGAATGATCGCAAGTTCGGTATCTTTGCACATCTCATGTAAAAATGGGGATGAAAGGAAAAGAGATAGTTGGCTTACACTCGCCACGTCACACAATTCATTACATAGCCAAACATCATTCAAATAACATCACAACCCGTCTACGGGTGAAGAACCAAATGAAAGATACCAAACATACATAAAGCCACAGGTCTGAAACGCCCCTAGTAGAAACCACTACTGATCATCGGGATAGTGCACATAGTAACGGCTACGTTCCTCGTCGTACTCCCAGTATAGCTCGGAGCCGTCACCTGAATAGATCACCTGAGTACCTGCATCTGGTGTGGTGTAGAATCTGTGAGCCACAGAGGACTCAGCAATCCCGTTCCCGGGTAACACAACTATCCAAGCCTTGGGTGTGGAACAAGGCTGAAGAAAGAATAAGAGGTTGCAGCAGCACTAGCACTAGCTTACGTAAAAGAGAGCGAGAAGAGAAGTGCCTCAGACGATAAGGTGATCATGAAATGATCCTAACTAAAACATGTCAAACATAACCCCACCGTGTTCACTTCCCGAACCCCTTTCGGAAAATGACCGTCACGGTACTCACGCTGGTAGTGTGTTCTGAACATGGTGTCAAGTTTTCTACAACCGGATATTAACAAATTCCCATCTGCCACATAACCGCGGGCACAGCTTTCGAAAGATCAAAACCCTCCAGGGGTGTTCCAACTTGGCCCATGACAAGCCCACGATCCGCGGAGTCGCAACTCCAAGGTGGGAAGGCCCGAGTATTCTCGGAATCCCGTGCTCAAGATACTCCGACTAAGGTAAGGCTAATCCAGCAAATCCTCCCGGTGTGCCGACACCCTGATAGTAGCCGCGCGTATCTCGTCTCAGGCCATGACCGGATGGGACAAGCTACGGGTTTTTACCAGACGTTGAGTTTCCTCAAGGTGGCCCCATAGCACGCCCAATTTGGACCAACACTCATGTGGAGCACTGGCCCGGGGTTGTTGATTAAGAAGAGGGTTAATTACTCCCCATGCAAGTTTTTAGTTGTTTAGGCAAATAGTACCAATGTTGGGACTTGCTGCAAAAGACTTAGCGCTAAGCGGTTTATCGAGGGGGTCCCATAACCCCAACCGTGTGAGGAACGCAAAATCAAGGAACATAACACCGGTTTATACGGTTCCTAGGGCGGCATGAGTGGAACAAATCACCAAGCAAGAGGCTTAGCCTTCCACCCATTACCAATATATAGATGATTTCATTAAAGAGTTAATATAGTGTGATATCCCAACAAGCTTCAACACGAAGCAGGAATCTTCAAATCTTCTCCTGCAACTAGCAATGCTATAAGAGGGGCTGAGCGAAGCTTACTTAGCCAATCAAAGGTTTGCATAGGTAGGGTGGTTAAACAGATTCATGGTTACAATAGGAGGCTGACAGGAAAACATGGGCATCGAGGCAATAAGCTAAAGAGCGAGACTTCTAGCAATAGGCAAAGATAGTAATGATATCTGGGTCAGGTCATCTTGCCTGTTGAGTCGTCGATGGGATCGTATGAGGGCTCCTCGTTCTCAACCTCGGTAGTAACCTCGTTCTCGTACCCGTTCTCTGCTTCCGGCTCTACTCAACACAAAACACACGAGGCACGAAATCAAACTAGATGCAATGCGCAAACTATAGGATGCATGGCTGATGCACTAAGGAAGCACTGCAGATGCACTTAGGATGCACAGCAAGACAACATAGGAAACACAGAGATACAGCACAAGGAACATGACAATGTGCATCAAGCAAGATACTTCAAAACATGTTAACAAGAGGATATTATGAATCTACATGCAAAACCACACAAGTTTCATATAGGAGTTGATCAAAACGGAGCAACGGGCTAAAAGATACACCCGAAACAAGAAACAAAGCAAAGCTGAAATTAACAGCCACATAGCAACTTCGGAGCAAGATATATATATACTCTACAGCACTCAAACATCTTGACAAGAAGCATGGACATGAAGTAGACATATCCTACAGCAAACAATTCCATTGGAGCATCTCCAAAGGAGGCATGGATCAATAGCAACAAGCTACAACATTTTGAACATGACAATAAAAACCTGACAGCAGCATTTTATAGCAACTTGGGACCAAGAGTTAAATATGCTACAGCCACCCAAATGAGCATGTGAGGGCATGAATGGATAGCCAACAACATATAGGACAAGGAATCATCAATAGTCACCCCAAAACTATCATGGATTTGCCTAGAACAACAAGAAAACATAGCATCCGGATATTACAGATTCCAGACTTAGTGAAATTTCACTAAGTGTTAAAACAGCAGTATTATCATGGCATGTTTGTGAGCAAGTTTAAGTCACCTCAAAGCATAACATGGCAAGTGGTTTGCATCACAGCAAAGTACACATGATAGGGAATCCAAAACATATAAGCATGCAACATGGGGACAACAACATCAATAGCAACGAGCTCCTCAACTAGGCATCTCGTAACAAGTTTAACAAACTAATAGCCACAAGCACTTTTGCAAAGGAGATAAACATGGCAATATGAATTCTATCATGCATCCTATAGCAACCAACATGTAGAGCATCTCATGATGAAGACGTGGACATATCATTTGCTTCATTTGGATAAACATGCACCAAGTTATCACATTCCAAACATGGCATGAAAACAACTAATAGCAGCAGTTTATAACAAGTAGCACTCTTCCCATGAAGATTAAGACATCTAGATGGACTCAAACATGCATGACACAATGGAACTAAACATAGTACATGTCACCACAATCATTTTGACATATCATACACACAAAACGGACATGCACAGTAAAAGATATTGCTATCACAAGAATGCATCAGACACTGAAAAACACTAAGGACTTAGAAAAAAACGAGGATCAACCTCCTGCGGGTCGGGTCTGGCGGAGCGGTCAAACGGGCGGTCAACGGGCGCCGGATCTGGATCGGTTCGCGGGTCGGGCGGATCGGGCGGATCGGACACCGGCCCGTTAGGGTTCCCAGACGCAGCCCAATCTGGCTGGATCGAGCGGATCGCCCTGGATCCCGATCGGAGCAACGAGGGCGGCGGCCAGCGGCTGGCCCGGGCGCCCGGCCGGCGGTGAGGGTCGTCGGAGGAGGCTGGCGCGACGGCGCTCCGGCGAGGAGGTGGTCGGGCCGGCCGGCGAGACGGCGGGAGGAGGACGCGAGGTCCGGCGCCGGGCTGGTGACAGGAGGCCGGCGGCGGCCGGGAGCTTGAAGGGGCGGCGGGATCGGAGGAGTGGTGAGGAGCCGGTGGTGGCGAGGAGCTTCGACGGCGGCGACCTCGGGCGGAGCTTGAAGACGAAGGGGTGGGCGGCTCGGATCTGGCCCAGATCCGCGGCGGCGGGCCGGCGCTGGGCCCAGCGGGCCCACGCGGTGGGAGCGTCAGCGGTGGAAACAGGGTGCGGCGGCGGTGGAAGCACTGCGCGGCGGCAGTGGAAGCACTAAGGTTTTGGACGCAAAATTGGAGGGGCGTGGACGTTTATATAGGCACAAGGAGTTAGGGGAGTCCAAATGAGGAGCGGTTTTCGGCCACGAGATCACAATTGAACGGCCTAGATGATGGGAAGGGTTTGAGCTGGGTTGGTGGGCTGTTGGAGGGGGGTCTTGGGCCTCAAATAGGAGGTACTTTTAGCCCACGAGGATAACTGTTGGAGTATCAAACGAACTCCAAACGCGACAAAACTTGACAGGCGGGTTACACGTATCAAAACAACATCGCACGACAAGTCTCACGCCAATACGGAAACGTTACATGGCCAAACACAAAAGACGGACTCGGGGATGCCACGGGCACGTGTGAGAGCGTCGGAACTCGAAACGGACAGCGGGAAGGGACGAGTGGGACCGGATGCAAATGACAACACAAATGCAATGCAATGCACATGACAACATGACATGGATGAATGCACACACGCACACGACAAAACGACGAAAACCCGAAAAGACGAAGAACCCGGAACGGAAATGATGAAGCCAAAGTTATATATATTGCCAAAAGGGGAAAGTGTTACATCCGGGGCATTACAAACTCTCCTCTACTACGAAAAGATCTCGTCCCGAGATCTAGGACTGGAAGAAGGAAGGGTACTCGAAACGAAGGTGATCTTCTCGTTCCCACGTAGCTTCTCGGTCGGTATGGTGTGACCACTTGACTTTCAAGAACTTGATTGACTTGTTGCGGGTCTTGTGCTCGGTTTCTTCGAGAATAGCAATGGGATGCTCTCGGTAAGACAAGTCTTGTTGAAGATCAATCTCCTCAAACGGAATGGTGCGTTCAGGTGCCTTGAAGCATTTGCGGAGTTGAGACACGTGAAACACATCATGAACATTAGCGAAGTTGGAAGGGAGCTCAAGTTGATAGGCTAGATCGCCTCTTTTGCCAAGGATCTTGAAAGGGCCCACGTATCTAGGAGCAAGCTTTCCTTTGATACCGAATCTTTGGGTGCCTTTCATAGGAGAAACACGGAGATAGACATGATACCCAATGTTGAAGGCCAAATCACGATGCTTGCCGTCATAGTAGCTCTTTTGACGCGACTGAGCGGCCTTGAGATTCTCACGTATGACTTTGCACATTTCTTCGGCTTCTGAGATCAAGTCATTGCCAAGAAGTTGACGTTCACCAGTCTCGGACCAGTTGAGAGGGGTACGGCACTTTCTGCCATAGAGGATTTCAAACGGAGCTTTGCCGGCACTTGCTTGGAAACTGTTGTTGTAAGAGAACTCGGCAAACGGAAGGCAATCTTCCCACTTCATGCCAAAAGATATGACACAAGCTCTGAGCATGTCTTCTAGGATCTGATTCACTCTCTCGACTTGACCACTAGTCTGAGGGTGAAATGCAGTGCTGAAACGGATCTTAGTGCACATGGCAGACTGAAAGGAGTCCCAGAACTTGGATGTGAACAAACTTCCACGGTCTGAGGAGATAACTTGAGGAATGCCATGTAAGGACACAATTCTGGAAGTGTACAACTCTGCCAGTTGAGCTGCATTGATGGATTCTTTGACTGGAAGGAAGTGAGCGACTTTGGTAAGCTTGTCAATCACCACAAAGATAGAATCATTCCCTCTCTTGGACTTAGGAAAGCCAGTGACGAAATCCATTTCAATGTGGTCGAATTTCCACTCGGGAATAGGAAGAGGTTGGAGAAGACCGGCTGGACGTTGATGCTCTGCCTTCACTCTTCTACAGACATCACATTCATTCATGAATTGGGCAATCTCCCTTTTCATGCGAGTCCACCAGTAAGATTGCTTGAGGTCTTGATACATCTTGGAACTTCCAGGATGAATCGACAGGAGGGAGTCATGTGCTTCGTTCATTATGAGCTTCCTGAGATCACCTTTGGGAACCACAAGTCTGTCCTCAAAGAACAAGGTATCTCTCTCATCAACGCGATAGCACTTGTATTTAGGAGTACCCTTTGCAATACCATGTTTCACTTTCTGCACCATAGCATCACTGAGTTGGGCCTCACGGATCTGATCTTCCAAGGTAGGAGCAACTTGAAGATTTGCAAGAAAGCCTTGCGAAACAACTTGGAGGTTGAGCTTCCTGAAAGCTTCACAAAGCTCGGGCTGGAATGGCTTGATAAGGAGACTGTTGCAATATGCCTTTCTGCTCAAAGCATCTGCAATGACATTGGCCTTGCCAGGTGTGTATTCGATGCTTGGATCATACTCTTGGATCATTTCAACCCAATGAGTCTGGCGAAGGTTCAGATTCGGCTGTGTGAAGATGTACTTCAAGCTCTTGTGATCGGTGAAGATGTCGACTTTTCTGCCCAACAGAAGGTGTCTCCACGTAATCAAAGCGTGTACCACAGCTGCTAGCTCGAGATCATGTGTGGGGTAGTTCTTCTCACTTGGCTTCAGTTGACGAGAAGTGTATGCCACAATCTTCTTGTCCTGCATTAGCACACCACCAAGTCCTTGAAGAGAAGCATCACAGAATACTTCGTAGGGCTTGGACTCATCTGGAGGGGTAAGAACTGGAGCAGAGATGAGCTTTTCTTTGAGAGTTTTGAATGCCACATCACAATCCGAAGACCAGTTGTACTTGACATTCTTCTGCAGCAAGTTGGAGAGAGGCTTGGCAATCTTGGAGAAGTTCTCAACGAACCTTCTACAATAGCTAGCAAGGCCAAGAAAGCTTCGTAGTTGCTTGACGTTCTGAGGAGGTTCCCAGTTGACAATCGCTTCAACTTTCTCGGGGTTGACCACAATACCGTCAGCGGAGATGATATGGCCCAGATACAAGACCTTATCGAGCCAGAATTCGCACTTGGAGAACTTGGCATAGAACTTATGTTCACGGAGTCTGTCGAGAACCAGACGGAGGTGCTTTTCGTGATCCTCTTCATTCTTGGAGAATACCAAGATGTCATCCAGATACACAAGCACAAACTCGTTGGTGTAGGGGTTGAAAATGTATTGCATCATTCTCGAGAAGGTAGGTGGAGCATTAGCGAGGCCAAAATACATGACTGTATACTCATAGGAGCCGTAGCTCGTTCTGAAGGCAGTCTTGTGGATATCTTCTTCACGAATGCGAATTTGGTGATAACCCATTCGGAGATCGAGCTTAGAGAACACTTTTGCTCCTTTGAGCTGCTCGAACAATTCATTGATGTTGGGGAGCGGATACTTGTTCTTTATTGTCTTCTTGTTCAATGGCCGGTAATCAACGCAGAGGCGCTCCGTGCCATCTTTCTTCTTGACAAATAAGACACCACAGCCCCAAGGAGACGTACTAGGCCTGATCAGACCCATACGCTCTTGTTCATCAAGTTGTTTCTTCAACTCCTTCAACTCTTCAGGGGAGAGCTTGTACGGACGCCGGCATGCTGGCTCATTACCAGGCTCGAGTTCAATGACAAATTCAACTTGACGATGCAGAGGCATGCCTGGAAGTTCTTCAGGAAAAACGTCTTCGTATTCGTTAACCACCGGAATTTGAGAGATGGCATTAATCTCGCCCTTGTCATTGAGAGAGAAAAGCCTGATTGTGTTATCCCGAGAGGCGAAGATAATCACGTCTTCGTTAGGATGAGTAATCTTGACTTATTTGCACAATCAATGTGAGCATCATGCTGAGAAAGCCAATCCATCCCGAGAATAAGGTCAATGTCGGAATTGCCGAGAATAACCGAATTAGCCAGAAAGCGGTAATCACCCATGCGAATAGATACATCCGGAGCATACAATCTAGAATTCATTTGCTTTCCCGGAGAAGTAATCGATAACTCCCTTGGTAAAGCCAGTGTGTCCACATTGTGCTTGAATGCAAATGGATATGACATGAAAGAATGTGATGCACCAGAATCAAACAAAACTTTAGCAGGTTTAAGATTGACTGGAAGGTTACCAAGTATCACATCTGAAGAATTCTCTGCTTGAGCTGCATTCATCAGATTCACTCTTGCAACCTTTGGATTGTGCTTGACAATAGCAGTGCTGACAGGTGGAGGAGGCGGAAGGCGCCTTGGGTTGGGGCACTTGTTAGCATAGTGACCCTTCTGAGTGCACTTGTTGCAAACCACTTCTGAGAGAGGACGGTAGTGAGGAGCACTTGACTTGGAAGCTTGAAACTGATTCTTTGACTGGTTGCTTGGGTTGGGTGGGTGGGAGAAACCACGGCCACCAGAGTTCTTGTTGTTGTTGTAGGGAGCTCGGATCACTGGAGGAGGTGGAAGCCAAAACTTCTGTTGCTTCGCGACCACTTGAGAAGATGAGGAGGAGTGAACGGCATCTCTGATCCTCTTTTTGGAAGCTTCCATCTTGAGCTGGGCTGCCTCTTGCTTAAGTGCCATATTATAGAATTGATCAAACTCATCAGGCTCGAACAAGGTGAGAGCAAGTTGGAGTTCATCCTTCAGACCACCACGGAACTGATAGATCTTGCTCTTGGCATCTGGGATGTCTTGCTTAGCATAGCGGGCAAGGTTCTGGAACTTGACATTATATTGGTAGACAGTCACTGAGCCTTGCTTCAGGTTGCGGAATTGCTCACGCGTACCCTCGATGACACTTGTTGGAATGTGGTGAGAGCGGAAGTCCTTGCAGAAGTCATCCCAGGAGATTTCACGCCCTGCTCTGGAGTCTTTGTACTGCTACCACCAATCAGCTGCTTGGTCCTTGAGTTGGAAGGCTGCAAACTTCACATAGTCCTCGGACCTGACGTTACTGCACTCGAAATGCTTCTTGATATCTGTTATCCAGTCTTCAGCATCGAGAGGATCCACACAGTAACTGAAAGCCTTTGGTTGATTTGCCAAGAACTGGTTGAGCGTAGCAAAGTGCTGTTGGTTGAACAAATTGCCTTGGTTCCCATGAGCACCCTGATTTGCTTGATTTGCTTGAATTTGCTGCATCATCTGCATAAGCATCTGGGTGTTCTGATTCGTAGTTTGCATAATTGCTCTCCAGGCCTCAGACAGAGGAGGAGGGGAAGGAGGACGATCAGGAACCTCTTCACCCTCTGGTTTAGCGTTGGGAACCCTTTTAGGAGCCATCCTGAAAGAGATGACCACTATTAGCCATTTGATTGAAAAGAAGATATAAGCTGAATCAACGGCTAGAATTGCAACATAGTCTTCACAAGAATCATTCGAACAAGAGGAACGAATGAAATTCATAGTTTAATGAAAACAACAATCTTCACGAGAAGCCACTTGGGAGACAAAAGGTAAATAAAACAACAAGGTGCAGATAGAACAAATACAAGATAGGAGCTTCGTTCGACATATTCGTGCTGAAAGCTTATGGAACGTGTTACGAAAGGGTTTTGCAATCCCCAGATCAGCATAGCCAAGGACCCTTTAAGATGCAACTCCCGATCGGAACAACGGCCATAAAACTACTTCACTCAATGTAGAACCCCGAACTCCATATCCTGCATTCGTTGGAAGAATGCCTACGATCTACTAGATGAACCCACCTATTAATTTCCGAAAGTTTCCAGTTATGCAATCAGGTGTTGGGGTGATAACCCTCAACCGTAAGGGATCGAGATAGTCTTCGCGGGTAAGAATAACCCAATTTATTGATTCGACACACGGGGAGCCAAAGAGTATTTATAAGCTTTGACAGTTGAGTTGTCAATTCAACCGCACCTGAAATATACTTACTTGCAATAAAAGATAAGTGGTAACGGTGATATGATAGTGATGATGGTGATAGTAAAAGTAAACAGCAAAAGTAAATAGCAAAAGTAGCAACTAGTAACCAGCAGGATTTAAAACACTGTAGGCTAGGGAGATGGATTGTTGGGCGCTGCATGGATGAGATATATCATGAATCTAACTTGGGGCAAGGCACACGGAAAAGTAATGATCATCTAGGCAATTATCAAACACTAGGCATGTATCCCACGGGTAGTTGCACGTGCTTGCAATAAGAACTTGCACAACATCTTTTGTCCTACCATCCCGCTACGAATGGGGCCAAAAGGAACTTATGGAGATTAAGGTGCTCCTGTCAAAGAGCACCGGAACAAAGCAATAAACTCAATGGATACATGTAATCCTCAAACTATGGACCATCCCCTTTGGTGTCCCAAGCTGTCACTTTTGGGATCGCCGGTTCCGGACCGTAATAGGTGCAAACAACTCATAGGTAGGATCAAGAACACAAATATATTCATGCAAACACATATGGTTCAGATCTGAAATCATGGCACGCGGGCCCTAAGTGACAAGCATTAAGAGTAACAAGTTGAAGCAAAGATGATAAACACCATAGTAGATGATAGGCAACATGCCCCCGACGATCTGACAAACTATTACATGATCTAACTCATCCAATCCCTACCATCCCCTTTGCCTACAGCAGGGAATTACTCACACATGGAAGGAGAAGTCGTGGAGGGAGGATGGAGTGGTGATGATGATGACGATGGCGACGATCTCCCCTCTCCGGAGGCCAAACAGGCCTCCAGATTAGCCCTCCCGAAGAAGAACAGAGGGCGGCGGCGGCTCCGCGACGAAAACTAGGAAAACAACTTCTGATCTGGGATTTTCTCGTCACGGGCTAAATACGGGTCAAAGTAGGGCACCAGGGGAGATGGGGCCCACTCAGGCGGCCTCCCGGCGCGGCCAGGGGGTGGGTCGCGCCACCAGGGCGCCTGGAGCCCCCCTGGCCCCCCTCTGGCCCCTCTTCTGGCAACAGGTTCCTTCGGGTGCGTGGATTTTCTGTGATTTTTCGTGGAATTTTCTGAGATACCTAAAAATCTGTTTTCCTGCACACAATAAAACCATACAGGCAGCTCTGCTGAAAACAGCGTCAGTCCAGGTTAGTTTAGTTCAAATCATGCAAGAATGAGGTCAAAACAATAGCAAAAGTGTTTGGAAAAGTAGATACGTTTGAGACGTATCAACTCCCCCAAGCTTAGCATATTGCTTGTCCTCAAGCAATTCAGTTCAACGAACTAGACGCGACAAAGAAAACTTTGACAAACTCTTTTGCTTCATTAGATGTATATAAGAATGTACTACGAAAAGAGTCTAGCAAGTATTGAAACAATGCTATGAGGACAATTCACGGAGCAATCCTTCTTTCAAGTGACCAATCACAAATAACCAAAAGTAAATAATATACTACTGAAAATCAAGACAAGATTACATTGCACATAGCTTGAATATACTAGAGTGGTATCTCGCTAGCCTCCATGAGTGACGCAAAACATAAATGCAGAAACTCCTCCAGAGTTTTAAAGGAGACTAGAACTAAGAATTTCTGAATAAATAATATCACAAGCATGCAGAAGACAATGTAATACTTTGGGACAATGCACATTACACTCAGAATGATAATTATGCTCTCCTAGTTGGTGCTTTGAAGAAAGAGGGTGGAGACTCTCGAATCGTGGCTTTTGATGGCGAGGTTGAAAACCCGTGGTCGGAAACAAAAACTAAACATGTACCAGAGCTCTTGGTTTTAAAAAACAGAGGTAAAAATTATTTTTGAGAGGTGCATATTTCGTCAACGAATGCTAGTAGATAACCCAATTACTTCTCGAGCTAGACAAGTTTCGAGGAACGGCTCCCGCACGAGGACGATCACATCCCCTTAATCTCCTTTGTTTATCACTGCCAAAGTTTTCTGATTTCTCATGAACAAAGCGTGAAGGAGGGTTTGTTTGTTGTATTATCTTTTATGAGCCGGGCGCACTCTATGCCAGTTCCTTCTCGTATTAGGGGTTTGCACATTAGACATGCAATCCCGGGGTGAAACTTGTCCAACTTAAAAAGATCATGAATTAACCACTACTTCCTCATGAGCTAAAGCAGAGGCACAAAAGAGAATTGCTTTTTTGAATAATTTCGAGATGGTACAAGATAGTCTTCGTTAGGAATGGCAGGTAAATACCATGTATAGGAAGGTATGGTGGACTCATATGGCATAACTGGTTTAAAGGATTTTGGATGCACAAGCTGTCAGTCCGCTTAGTACAGGTGGAGGTTAGCAAAAGACTGGGAAGCGACCAACTAGAGAGCAATAACGGCCATAATCATGCAGAGCGACAAAGCAACATTGAATCGGGCATGAAAGTGATATAACTATTCTGAAACTCAAAGATCATCAAGGCAGAGCAGACTTTTTAGTCTTAAACATGTGTAAACATGTGCCAAGTCAATCCAAGAATTCTCCAAAGGGAAATACCACCTTAGTATACCAAACTATGAACAGTGCAATGCATGTAAATCATTTCAATAGCACATTATATACTCTAGCTATTCGAGACTAGCCACAAGGAAAGCATGAACCACTGGGAGAGCATTGTAAACATAGCACTATGTCGCTACAAGCTGGTCTCTAGATCATAAGTACAGGCATATGTACAAAAGTAGAAACAAAAAGAGTTCATACCGGTTTTCCGTTGTTGCTTCCCTTCAGTCGATCTTTGTCATTACTGCCTCGTCACTTGCACGATCGAACGTAGGAAATATAATTAAATGCCATTACGGACTCGAGCTGAACTCTGAAAACAAAGCAAACTAGAGAGAGAAAGGAAATCTTTTTGGATTATTTCAAAGGTTGAACGAAAGCAAAAGAAAGAGAAAATCTTTTTGTTGTTTTTGCAAAGAAAGAAATAAAGAAGAACGGGCAAAAACTTCGAAAAGATCAAAGCGAATAAAACGGATAATACAATGGAAAGGTGAGAAGGGCACGTACTCCCCCAAGCTTAGGCTTTTGGCCCAAGTTGGTAGTAGCTACTGCCCCCAGGAGCCTCCTGCTCCGGGGGAATGGTGGTGAGCCCAAGGGTGGTAGAAGGATTCCGGCGCGTACACCGAACTCCTCGGATCCTACCACAAGGAAGGGTCCGTACTCCAAGCAGAGGAAGACCCTTCACCAAACTGGGTGACGGTCTCCCCCTGAAAAGGTGGTAACTCACCGTGCTCCTCCTCGTCGGGCACAACCCCCTCCATGGGGTTATGAAACTGATTCTGGGCCATGAACTCATCGAACTGGATAACATCAAAGGACCATCCGTTCCTGCGAGAAAAATCAAACAAAAGGGGTGCAGGTAGACGGATCTCGCGTTCCGCGGTAGTTCCGAAACGCAAGATATAAACAAGATTATCAAGCTCAGAAGTCATGGTGACGAACTTATGCCTTTTCATAGCAGCAAGATCAAAACTTAAATAAGTAAAAGGCTTATCATCAGGGTGTGGGGTGCCTTCAAGATATTCTAAAATAAGTGTGGCATAAACGCCACCAAATAAATCTCCCCTGTTACCGTTCATAGCAAGGCGTCGAGCAATTAAGGCACCCAGATTATAATCAAACCTCCCTGAGAGGGCGGTTGCCAGGATAGCAATATCCGGCGCAGAAGTGTTGCTCGTGTTGTCACGAGCTAACACCCCTCTAGCAACATAATATGCAAAATACCTGAGGTGAGGGAATAAGATGCTGGAGATTTTTGACCGGTGAATATCCCTCGTACCCATGCTGCAGAGAGAGTTGAAGACGGTTTTCAGCTCGGAGGGCTGAGAGGTCATCCTGGCCATCCGCCCAACGTTTGGCACACCTATTATTTCACAAAACTTTCCCAAGGGCATGGTGATAAGATCATTGTAAATTTTAAACTCAATAGCACCAGAATCAGGGTTATATCTAAAACTGTTAATGAAACCGGAAGTGAGTTTTTGATACTGAGTAACATGGCACGTGACGAGCCGTGTCAGACCTGCATTAGCACAAAGATTATAAAACTCATCCTTGATTCCCGCAGCTTCAAGGAATTCATCACATGGAAACATCATAGCACGTGTTGGACTTGTGTCTTCCAACAACTCTAGGGGCACATGATCTTCATTGTAGCTCACCCTAGCAGTCGAGGGTGAAGCTGCGGCTCTAGTAACTCGATCGGAGTGCGTGGGCCTCTTCTTCTCAAGCTACCCCTTTGCCCTTCCTAACAAACTCATTTCTGAAATTTTTGGCAAATTACAAAAACAAGGATTTAAACAAAGTGGGTTAAGGCAAACTACTCAACTTACTTACCTAAGGTATAAACTTGCATCAAAACTTGGAAAATAAATTTCTACACATGCATGCAAGCTCATCTACACAGCACCAAGAACTACTAAATACTCACAAATGAAGCCACCAATCAGAAATCTAATTGGAGGGGTGGAGGAGTTACATACCAGGGAGTATTTGTTCAAAATCTCAGCTCAAATGATAGGCTGTAGAGAGAGATCGAAGAATCGCCTCCAAGAGCAGCAAGAACGCAAGAACAAGTGCAGAACTCGTGTTTTTGGAGAGAAAGAGAGAGGGAGGAAAAAGACTTACCTGGAGGGAGGCCTTGTGGGCCCCAGGCGCCCTGTGGGCGCGGCCAGGGGGCAAGCCGTGCCAGCTGGCCGCCTGGGCCACTGGTGGGTCCCCCTGGTCGGCCCCAGGTACCTCTGGGTCACTCCCGACATGGAAATTTTTATTTTTATTTTTCTGGAATTTTTCTGAAAACTTCACTGTTGAAATTTTTTCGAAGTTCAAAAAGGCTGCAAGACTTTCTGAAAACTTAAAGCAGTGATTAGTATTGTGAAGCTTCAAAACATAAACACTTGGTACAGCAAGGAGAACAAAAACTAAAACAAATGAAAACATAACAAGCTCAACGTTTTATCTATATAAAACATGTTCACTAGTAAGGTTGATCAAGTCTTACCAACAAACATGCGATATATAAAGCAAAAAGTCTCACCTCTTACGAAGTGATCATTGCACCTTTATTTTGATGGACATTGTCCCCACCATAATAGTTTTGTATTTGTGGTGCACATGTAATGGACAGTTCCATTCTCCAATCTTAACGGTCTCGATATTTTCTATAGAGTTGAGGCCATGCCTCCTGTCGTTCTTCTTTGGAAAATACACCGTGTGTTCTTTATCATTCACATTGAAGGTAACCTTCCCTTTATTGCAATCAATAATAGCACCTGCGGTGTTAAGAAAAGGTCTACCAAGAATAATGGACATACTCCCATCCTCGGGCATGTCAAGCACAACAAAATCAGTAAGGATCAAGCAATTAGCAACATCTACGGGAACATCCTCACAAATACCTATCGGAACGGCAGTTGACTTGTCAGCCATCTGAAGAGAGATATCTGTGGGAATTAGTTTCTCTAAACAAAGCCTCTTGTAAAGAGAGAAAGGCATAACACTCACTCCTGCTCCAAGATCACATAAAGCAGTTTTGACATAATTATTCTTTATGGAGCAAGGAATGGTGGGTATACCTGGATCACCAAGCTTCTCAGGAATCTTGCCACTGAAAGAGTAGTTAGCAAGCATAGTAGATATTGCTTCATTAGGGACTTTTCTTTTATTAGTGACAATATCTTTCATATATTTCGAATAGGGAGGTAACTTAATAGCATCAGTCAAAGGGATTTGAAGAAAAAGAGGTTTAATCCACTCACAAAACTTATTGTAATGCTCTTCTTCTTTAGATTTGATAGACTTACCTGGAAAGGGCATGGGTTTCTGTATCCATGGTTCTCTTTCCTTCCCATGTTTTCTTGCGATGAAGTCTTCTCTAGTGTACCTCTTACGTTTGTCAGGTGCTTCTTCTTCTCGAACTTCAGGCGGATCATTCTTCTCATTATCCTTACCTTTAGGTTCTGCACCGTCTTCAGTCTCAGCATCGGAGATAGATACACTGTTGGGATCAACAGCTGGCTCTTCATCTGCAATAGGATCATTGGAATTGTCAGCCTCCTTATGTTTCTTCTTCTTCTTCTTTGGAGAGCCAACAATTTCTTCTTCCTGCATTTGAGAATCTTGCTCGATTCTCCTCGGGTGCCCCTCTGGATAGAGAGGATCTTGAGTGCTAGTTCCTCCTCGGGTCTTAATCTCGAAGGCCTGCAAATCATCTTGTTTGGCATTGTTAGCAAGCAAATCTTTTTGCACATTAGAAATTTGTTCAAGCTGAGTTTGAACCATATGAAAATGCTTCACAAGACATTTAACATCATTAACTGTTCTACCTAGAACATCAAGCAAACTTTTGATAGCACGGGAATCATCATGCAATTGACTTTGTATCCTCTCATTAAAATGATTTTGTTTCATAATAAAATTATCAAACTCATCTAAACATTGATCAGGAGGCTTACCATGAGGGATGGCACTTGCGTTGAAATCTAAAAGAGAGTGTACCTCTACCATAGGAGGATGAGTGGTAGGCTCACACAACTTCTCAATAGGGGGTAGATTCTTCACGTCTTCAGCTTTAATACCCTTCTCTTTAATAGACTTCTTTGCTTCTCGCATATCTTCGGGACTTAGAACAAACATGCCCCTCTTCTTTGGTGGTGGAGGTGGTTCAGGGACGGACCAATCTTCATGGTTTTTGGCAATCCTGCCCATCAAATCCTCTGCATCGTCCGGTGTTCTTTTCTTGAAAACACAACCAGCACAATTGTCCAAATAGGACCTGGATTCATCAGTTAGACCAGCATAAAATATATCGATTAATTCATTCTTACGGACTCCATGTCCTGGTCTAGCCCGAATTAGACCACAGTACCTCCCCCAAGCTTTAGGGAGGTGCTCATCCTGCAACTGTTTAAAGTTATAAATTCTTTGTAAAGCAGCATGTTGCATATGAGCAGGAAAGTACTTATCAACAAAAGAGTGAGCTAAGTCTTGAGGACTCTTAATGGAACCATATGGGAGTGAATCATACCATGTTTTAGCACCTTCCTTCAAAGAGAAAGGAAGAAGCTTAGTCACATAAAAGTTTCGTTTCTTCTCATTTGTGGTAAACAAGCCACCCAACTCAGTGAGTTTGGTCAGGTGTGCAATAGCATCATCATTTTCTCTGCCATAAAAGGGGTCAGCTTCAACCATAGGTATAAGTGAAAGATCAACAGAGAAATCATAATCAGGATCATCGATGCATATAGGAGATGTAGCAAATTCAGGATCAGGAACAGTCTTGTTCTTCAAAGAGTGTTTTTCAAGCAGCTTCTTAATAGCTTCAGGGTCAGAACCGGCAAACTCTGTCAGTTCCCTGCATAAATCATCATCAAGCATGATGTAATCATCATCAAGGAGTCTCTCCTTGAGTTCACTCAAATCAGGATAATCATAAGTTCCACCAATAGGGTAGCGAGTAACAGGAATTTCAATTCCAGATTTTTTTGCAACAGCAGCGATCTGTTTCTCAAGAGCATAACCAAGTGAACTAATATCATCAAGAGTAGTAGAAGCATCATCAAGAGTATCGGACATAGTAACAGATTCAGTAGGAGCATCATGTGGTGGCGGTGAGGCAAACTTACTCATAACAGAAGGTGAATCAAGCGTAGCACTAGTGTTCAGAACAGTACCTCTTCTTGTAGTGGATAGTAAGATCGGAACCTTGGGGTCTCCTTTCTTACCCATAGCGGATGAAGTGCAGCAGGTAGGATACTTCAAGTAGACTTGTAAATATTGCTATGTTCCCCGGCAACGGCACCAGAAAACGGTACTTGATAACCCTCAACCATAAGGGATCGAGATAGTCTTCGTGGGTAAGAATAACCCAATTTATTGATTCGACACACGGGGAGCCAAAGAGTATTTATAAGCTTTGACAGTTGAGTTGTCAATTCAACCGCACCTGAAATATACTTACTTGCAACAAAAGATAAGTGGTAACGGTGATATGATAGTGATGATGGTGATAGTAAAAGTAAACAGCAAAAGTAAATAGCAAAAGTAGCAACTAGTAACCAACAGGATTTAAAACATTGTAGGCTAGGGAGATGGATGGTTGGGCGCTGCATGGATGAGATATATCATGAATCTAACTTGGGGCAAGGCACACGGAAAATTAATGATCATCTAGGCAATTATCAAACACTAGGCATGTATCCCACGGGTAGTTGTACGTGCTTGCAATAAGAACTTGCACAACATCTTTTGTCCTACCATCCCGCTACGAACGGGGCCAAAAGGAACTTATGGAGATTAAGGTGCTCCTGTCAAAGAGCACCGGAACAAAGCAATAAACTCAATGGATACATGTAATCCTCAAACTATGGACCATCCCCTTTGGTGTCCCAAGCTGTCACTTTTGGGATCGCCGGTTCCGGACCGTAATAGGTGCAAACAACTCATAGGTAGGATCAAGAACACAAATATATTCATGCAAACACATATGGTTCAGATCTGAAATCATGGCACTCGGGCCCTAAGTGACAAGCATTAAGAGTAACAAGTTGAAGCAAAGATGATAAACACCATAGTAGATGATAGGCAACATGCCCCCGACGATCTGACAAACTATTACATGATCTAACTCATCCAATCCCTACCATCCCCTTTGCCTACAGCAGGGAATTACTCACACATGGAAGGAGAAGTCATGGAGGGAGGATGGAGTGGTGATGATGATGACGATGGCGACGATCTCCCCTCTCCGGAGGCCAAATCAGCCTCCAGATTAGCCCTCCCGAAGAAGAACAGAGGGCGGCGGCGGCTCCGCGACGAAAACTGGGAAAACAACTTCTGATCTGGGATTTTCTCGTCACGGGCTAAATACGGGTCAAAGTAGGGCACCAGGGGAGGTGGGGCCCACCCAGGAGGCCTCCTGGCGCGGCCAGGGGTGGGCCGCGCCACCAGGGCGCCTGGAGCCCCCCTGGCCCCCCTCTGGCCCCTCTTCTGGCAACAGGTTCCTTCGGGTGCGTGGATTTTCTGTGATTTTTCGTGGAATTTTCTGAGATACCTAAAAATCCGTTTTCCTGCACACAATAAAACCATACAGGCAGCTCTGCTGAAAACAGCGTCAGTCCGGGTTAGTTTAGTTCAAATCATGCAAGAATGAGGTCAAAACAATAGCAAAAGTGTTTGGAAAAGTAGATACGTTTGAGACGTATCATGGGGATACAGGGGAAGCATCGCGCACTCAACTCTAATCCTACATCCAGCTGTATCCATCCTTCAACACATAACCAGTTATTTCCGGAAACCGTCTACCTCGGACCTTCGAAACGCATCCACTATACAAGCTATGGCAATACTCCCGAACTACCTCCCCAGTACTGGGTGGTGTCGGGGTTATCTTGCTACTAACCGCATAGGAGAGTTTTCGATGTCGGCCGTCTTAAGTATTCTAGAACTGCCGTGATATTTTTGTGACGACAACACCTCGGAGCTCAACTCCCCGGGACACTGGCACAACCCCTAATGACTGGAGGCATCGAGAACAATGTTCTCATCACAAAGACATCGGAACAATCCAAACAATACTCGCGAGATTCCTAAAAAAAATTGTGCAATTTTGAGAGTAGAAGAGGCAAGAGTAATCGTCAGGAGTCCTCACCAGAGTGAAAAGAGATGAGGAGCAAAAGAAATCCTACTCTCTGATATATATAGGACTCAAAACATTTTAAGTGTGTGCCTAGACTCAACCGTCAACGATTCGATCAATCTGTGGGGGCTTCTAGGTCGGAGAAGGCTCTGAATACCAACTTGTAATGCCCAGGATGGGACTATACCTCCTATGTGTCGAGGCACGACTTAAAGGTATAAGCCCATTCTGGAATGATCGCAAGTTCGGTATCTTTGCACATCTCATGTAAAAATGGGGATGAAAGGAAAAGAGATAGTTGGCTTACACTCGCCACGTCACACATTTCATTACATAGCCAAACATCATTCAAATAACATCACAACCCGTCTACAGGTGAAGAACCAAATGAAAGATACCAAGCATACATAAAGCCACGGGTCTGAAACGCCCCTAGTAGAAACCACTACTGATCATCGAGATAGTGCACATAGTAACGGCTACGTTCCTCGTCGTACTCCCAGTATAGCTCGGAGCCGTCACCTGAATAGATCACCTGAGTACCTGCATCTGGTGTGGTGTAGAATCTATGAGCCACAGAGGACTCAGCAATCCCGTTCTCGGGTAACACAACTATCCAAGCCTTGGGTGTGGAACAAGGCTGAAGAAAGAATAAGAGGTTGCAGCAGCACTAGCACTAGCTTACGTAAAAGAGAGCGAGAAGAGAAGTGCCTCGGACGATAAGGTGATCACGAAGTGATCCTAACTAAAACATGTCAAACATAACCCCACCGTGTTCACTTCCCGAACCCCTTTCGGAAAATGACCGTCACGGTACTCACGCTGGTAGTGTGTTCTGAACATGGTGTCAAGTTTTCTACAACCGGATATTAACAAATTCCCATCTGCCACATAACCGCGGGCACGGCTTTCGAAAGTTCAAAACCCTGCAGGGGTGTTCCAACTTGGCCCATGACAAGCCCACGATCCGCGGAGTCGCAACTCCAAGGTGGGAAGGCCCGAGTATTCTCGGAATCCCGTGCTCAAGATACTCCGACTAAGGTAAGGCTAATCCAGCAAATCCTCCCAGCGTGCCGACACCCTGATAGTAGCCGCGCGTATCTCGTCTCAGGCCACGACCGGATGGGACAAGCTACGTGTTTTTACCAGACCTTGAGTTTCCTCGAGGTGGCCCCGCAGCACGCCCAATTTGGACCAACACTCATGTGGAGCACTGGCCCGGGGTTGTTGATTAAGAAGAGGGTTAATTACTCCCTATGCAAGTTTTTAGTTGTTTAGGCAAATAGTACCAATGTTGGGACTTGCTGCAAAAGACTTAGCGCTAAGCGGTTTATCGAGGGGGTCCCATAACCCCAACCGTGTGAGGAACGCAAAATCAAGGAACATAACACCGGTTTATACGTTTCCTAGGGCGGCATGAGTGGAACAAATCACCAAGCAAGAGGCTTAGCCTTCCACCCATTACCAATATATAGATGATTTCATTAAAGAGTTAATATAGTGTGATATCCCAACAAGCTTCAACACGAAGCAGGAATCTTCAAATCTTCTCCTGCAACTAGCAATGCTATAAGAGGGGCTGAGCGAAGCTTACTTAGCCAATCAAAGGTTTGCATAGGTAGGGTGGTTAAACAGATTCATGGTTACAATAGGAGGCTGACAGGAAAACATGGGCATCGAGGCAATAAGCTAAAGAGCGAGACTTCTAGCAATAGGCAAAGATAGTAATGATATCCGGGTCAGGTCATCTTGCCTGTTGAGTCATCGATGGGATCGTAAGAGGGCTCCTCATTCTCAACCTTGGTAGTAACCTCGTTCTCGTACCCGTTCTCGGCTTCCGGCTCTACTCAACACAAAACACACGAGGCACGAAATCAAACAAGATGCAATGCGCAAACTACATGATGCATGGCTGATGCACTAAGGAAGCACTACAGATGCACTTAGGATGCACAGCAAGACAACATAGGAAACACATAGATACAGCACAAGGAACATGACAATGTGCATCAAGCAAGATACTTCAAAACATGTTAACAAGAGGATATTATGAATCTACATGCAAAACCACACAAGTTTCATATAGGACTTGCTCAAAACGGAGCAACGGGCTAAAAGATACACCCGAAACAAGAAACAAAGCAAAGCTGAAATTAACAGCCACATAGCAACTTCGGAGCAAGATATATATACTCTACAGCACTCAAACATCTTGACAAGAAGCATGGACATGAAGTAGACATATCCTATAGCAAACAATTCCATTGGAGCTTCTCCAAAGGAGGCATGGATCAATAGCAACAAGCTACAACATTTTGAACATGACAATAAAAACCTGACATCAGTATTTTATAGCAACTTGGGAGCAAGAGTTAAATATGCTACAGCCACCTAAATGAGCATGTGAGGGCATGAATGGATAGTCAACAACATATACAACAAGGAATCATCAATAGTCACCCCAAAACTATCATGGATTTGCCTAGAACAACAAGCAAACATAGCATCTGGATATTACAGATTCCAGACTTAGTGAAATTTCACTAAGTGTTAAAACAACATTATTATCATGGCATGTTTGTGAGCAAGTTTAAGTCACCTCAAAGCATAACATGGCAAGTGGTTTGCATCACAGCAAAGTACACATGATGTGGAATCCAAAACATATAAGCATGCAACATGGGGACAACCACATCAATAGCAACAAGCTCCTCAACTAGGCATCTCATAACATGTTTAACAAACTAACAGCCACAAGCACTTTTGCAAAGGAGATAAACATGGTGATGGCTTCTCGCCCCTCGTTGGTTACCCCAAGTGGAAGGTGTGAGATGTAGCGTAGCGGTAGTTTTCCCTTGGCAAAGATACCAAGGATCGAATCCCGTGAGACTCCGAGGATCGACAAGAAGGTGTCAACTGCTAACGGCGCCAGATACTTAGCGATTGACAGGACCTGCACACAGATACAAATAACTTTGCTCCCAACGAGTACAGAGAGGTTGTCAATCCCTCCGGCCTTGTCGTTTACAAAGGATCAAACACAAGAGATAATAGTGATAGGTATGACTGCAACTAGTAAATAAGAACAGGAAATAAATAGCGGATGTGATCAGTGATGGTAATATGGACCGGGGTCCCATGATGTTCACTAGTGATGTCTCTCTCGCAAAAGACAATAAAACAGCTAAGCGAGGTAAATGAATTACAGCTGGGCAATTGACAGGATTATGTGCGCAAACCAATGCTAACTATGCTGCAAAGAAAGGTAGAGGCTCAAAAGCATGGGCGGTACGCCAAGGCAAGTAGACCGAAATCCATCTGCATCTACTACTAATCATCCACCTTGAGATATCTATCCAGAACATCTCACTGGTATTAAGTTGCGAGTCCCACCCAAAGTGTAAACTCAAAGCAACAGACAACTGCATTAAAAGAACTTTGTGTAAAGTAAACAATCCTTGCACCCGCAAGTACAAGCACCGTTGTTTTCCCCCTTGTGGCAACAGCACATCCCCTAGACTCATGTGATACATCCAAAACGTATCTATAATTTCTGCTTGCTCCATGCCACTTTTGGGTGATATTGCTATGATATTCATACACTTCCATACACTTTTGATCATATTTTGACTAACTTACTAATCCAGTGCACCCCAGTGCCAGTTTCTGTTTTCGGCTGTTTTTGTATTTCAGGTTTTCACGTTTCGAGAACTGCCCAGAAAAATCCAGAAAAATTATATAAAAAATCAGCGTTCCGGAAACAACACTGCGTCCGAAGGGCAGCCTGGGGGGGCCACCAGGGCTCCAGGCGTCCTGGATGCGCCCCCCCCTCTGGGCCGCGCCGGGGGGGGCGCCTGGGCCCCCTGAAGCTCCCCCGGTGCCCTACTTTGGCATATATTTAAAGGACCCTCCATAACCCTCAGAAGAGGAACTCTTTTCGCGATCCCATCTCTGTTCCGCCGCCGCCGCTGCTTCCAAGTTCGGGAGCACCAGGAGAACTCTTCCCGGCACCCTACCGGAGGGGAGGATCACCACCAGGAGCTTCTCCACCACCATGGACGCCTCCCGGATGACTCGTGAGTAATCTCCCTTGGACCATGAGTCCATGACCAGTAGCTATGTGATGTTCTCCTCCCGTTCTTGTGCTTCACTAATTAGTCCTCGTGAGCTGCCCTACATGATCGAGGCACCTATGTAATCCTTATGATGTTGCTATGTTGAGTTTGCTGGGATCCGATGGATTATGGGATTATGTTCAGATTGATCTTGAGTAATATATTTGATTCACCTCTTTTATATTTTTGTTCATAAGTAATTCTTGCATGTTCTCCGTTGTTATTTATTGCTTTGGCCGAGTAATAGGTAGTGACTCCAAGAGGGAACGTTATGCTCGATTGTGGGTTCATGCCCCTCGATGACTAGCTTGAGTGACAGAAACATGAGTCTAGGGGATGTGATGTTGCCACAAGGGGGAAAACAACGGTGCTTGTGCCCGCGGGTGCAAGGATTGATTACTTTACGCAAAGTTCTTTTAATGCAGTTGTCTGTTGCATTGAGTTTACACTATGGGTGGGACTCGCAACTTAATACCAGCGAGATGTTCTGGATAGATATCTCAAGGTGGATGATTAGTAGTAGATATTGATGGATTTCGGTCTACTTACTTTGGCGTACCGCCCATGCTTTGAACCTCAACCTTTCTTGCAATGTAGTCAGCATTGGTTTGCGTTCGTGGTCCTGTCAATTGCCCAGCTGTAATTTGTTACCTCACATAGCTGTTTTATCGTCTTTTGGGAGAGAGACATCACTAGTGAACATCATGAGACTCCGGTCCATATTACCATCATTAATCACATCCACTATTTACTTTTCGCTATTTACTTACTATTGCAAAAACTATCTATCACTACTATCATTGCTTTTGATCCTTTGTGAACTACAAGGCCGGAGGGATTGACAACCTCTCTGTACTCGTTGGGAGCAAAGTTATTTGTATCTGTGTGCAGGTCCACGTTGATTGCTACTAATCTGGCGCCGTAGCAGTTGACACCTACTTGTTGAACCTAGGAGTCTCTGGGGATTCGATCCTTGGCATCTTTGCTAAGGGAAAACACTTCTACAATACTGCATCTTACACCTTCCACTTGGGGTAACCAACGAGGGGTTCGAGGCCCATCAAGGAGTATTTTCTAGCGCCGTTGCCGGGGACTCCACTCTTCAGGATTGGGGAGTTGCATGCTATCTTTTACCTTTGCTTTTTAGTCTTGTTAGTTTACCTTTCATTTTTGCTTTAGTTCCTTTTTCGAAAATCACAAAAATAGTTATCTTGTTCCTTAAGTTGTCATTATGTCGGGTCCTTTTGTCTTTGACGAGGCAGAAGTCCTCACCTTTAAACAAAGAGGTGGGGAAAGTTTGAAAGATGCTTGGTATAGAATTAATGATTCACAAAAAAGAGCCACCAAGAAGCAACCTACTACTATCTTACTTAGAAATTTTTATGTTGGAATTACTTCTTGGAATAGGTTTATTCTAGATACTGTTATCAATGGGAATTTCCTGGAGGCCCCAGTTTGGGAGTCTCTTAGTATTATTGAAAATCTTGTTGGGAGTCCCCCTGTTGTTAGCATTCGAGAGGACATCACCCTAGCTCACATTATGAAAAAACTTGAAAAAATAGAGCTAGAGATGCCAAGCACTAATAAGATGAATGAGTTGGATCGAAAGATCCAAGGGAATTTGAATAGACTTGATAGCTCCATGCATAAAAATTTCAAAATTTTGGAGACCGTCAAATTCCATGATTCTGACTTTTCTAGGATGGACAAGATTGAGGAAATATTTGATACCTTAGGAACTACTTTCTCCTCGATCAAAACCAAAAATGTAGAAACTCCGGCAAAGAGGGAGCCTAAGTTCGTTCACGTTCCAAAGGCTCCCCGTTCTAAAAGTAATCCACCTATTCCCAAAGGGGTTGAAATCGTAAAGACTTTGGAAGAAACTCCTATCTTTCATGAATTTATAAATGAATCTTCCCTTGACTTTTATCCTTTTGGTCTTCTACCTAGAAGTATCTCTATGAGGCCTTTATTTGACAGTCCTCTTAAGACTAGTTGTATTATTGAAGAGCTTTTTGATGATCTTGATGATGGTTCAATTGATACAAATTGATCTATGCATTATGCCTAGCTTAAAGGCATAAAAGAAAGCGCTTTTGGGAGGCAGCCCACATGAATAAATTTTTGCTTTTGTTGTGTCTTGATGTTGTTTAATGCTGTAGCATCATCATTGTATCTTTGCTTTTCATATTTGTGCCAAGTATAGCCTCCGATTGCTAGAAAGTTCAAAAGTTGTGAGGTGCTGTCCAGGAAACAGATTCTGTCCTTGGATAGAAAAATTCGTATAAAATCACCAGATCATCTTTTTGGTCTGAATTGTTTCGACAGCGTTCTCTATATAATTGTCTTTCGTGCGTCAGTTCTGAGTTTTTTTATTTGAGTTGCAGAAGTATCCCGAACAGATCAATTACTACCTGCTGTTCTGTTTTTCACAGATTCTGTCCTGTTTTGCCTTACCCTCACTTTGCAAATCAAGAACTTGCTTTTTCTTTGCAAAAACCTTTTGGCAATCTTGAGAAACAGTAGAACTTCAAGAATATCCTTATTTCCAGCAAGGTATAATTATTTTATTAAGGGTACTAACCTCGCTAATCAGATTATGATGAGTTGTGTATGAAGGGAGTTTTCAAGTGTGCGAGGGAAGATGATAAAAAGATTCAGAAGTGTCAAGCGCTCAAGCTTGGGGATGCCCCCGTGCACCCCCAAGAAATATTCAAGGAGACTCAAGCGTCTAAGCTTGGGGATGCCCCCGTGCATCCCCTTCTCCATCAACATTATCAGTTCGTCTTTCGTTTCGCTATATTTTTATCACTTCATGTGTTATGTGCTATGCTTGGAGCGTCTTGCTTTTAGTTTTCTTTTTAGTTTTTCATAACGAGTCGGAACCCAGCATTCCTTTATGTGGGAGAGAAACACGCTCCACCTCTACCTAAAACATAACATAGAATTTTCATGTCTATCTATGATGTGTGTGTTCTTTGTCTTTTAAATAGCTACTATCATGCTCTGCTCTTAGTATTCATGCTTATCTTTTCAAAGAGCTTTTGTTTAGTTGGTTGCTTGAGCTCTCTTTAATTACCATGCTCACCTTATTAAGAGAGTTTGCTTCTGTTGCACTGGTTAATGTGTCTATGATAAAGTTGCGACTTGCATGATGGTGCTTAGTAGTTCAGGTTTTCTTATGGTTAATCTCAAATAGCTGGGGGGTTCCCAATGTGTTATTGGAGTACCAACTTGATTTGTTTGCCTATGATGTGGTATGGTTTAGTAATAACTTCCTTCGAGAGTTTATTTTGATTGACTTGGCGTATGCTCACACATATTCAAGACTGTAAAGAAAGTCTGTCAAGCCTTGATGATCTTTTATTTCTAAGTAGCGATATAACTACCATGCCTGATTCAATATTGCTTTGTCGCTCTGCATGATTATGACCGTCATTGCTCTCTTAGTTGGTCGCTCCCAGTCTTTTGCTAACCTCCATCTGTACTAAGCAAACTAACCATGCAATACATAGCTCATGGGAAAGTAGCCTAAAAACTATTGTGGTAAAGAATATGTTGCTTATGTATCTTATTTCTTATAAGTTGCTTGCTGAGCGATAACCATGTTTCTGGGGACGCCATCAACTGTCACACTTTTGTTGAATATCATGTGAGTTGCTATGCATGTTCGTCTTGTCTGAAGTAAGGGTGATTTACCGTGGGTTGTATGAATATGCATATTGTTAGAGAAGAACATTGGGCCGCCAACCAAAGCCATGTATCATGGTGGAAGTTTTAGCTTGGACCTTAATCCTCAATCTCTTATGAGAATATGCTTATGCATTAAAGAGGAGTCCATCATCTATTTTCTATGTTGTCCCGGTATGGATGTCCTCAAGTTGAGATCTATCAAAAACGAGAAATCAAATGCGATTTATCTCCTTGGACCTTTGTACAGGTGGCATAGAGGTACCCCTTTGTGACACTTGGTTAAAACATATGTAATGCAATGATAACCCACGGGGATCCGAGCTAATTAGGACAAGGAGCGAGCACTATTGGTATTCGATGCATGAGGCTTGCAACTTATAGGATGTTTTATACATGACACATATGAAGTACTACTACCGTTGACACAATTGCTTCCATGTTTTCAAAATAAAAAAAGCTCTAGCACATAACCATTCTTTTACCTTTATGTTGAAGCACCAACTACTGAGAGCATGATTGTCATTCTGAGTGTAATGTGCATTGTCCCAAAGTAGCATTGTCTTTTGCATGATTGTGATATCGTTTATTTTGAAATCATTGTATCTAGTCATCACTTAAACCTTGAAGGTGCCCCTGCATTTATGTTTTGCATCACTAAGGGGGCAAGCTAGATATCACTTTATCATATTTGCACATCATGTTCATTGCAAATCTTTTTGATGTTTCAGTTTCATGTTGTAAAACTTTCAGTCATTTGTGATTTTCTCTTGAGGCAACTTAATTACTTTAGAATCATTGTCTCAGTAAGCTTTTGTCATATGACTATGAAAAAGTCCTATATGGTTAATAGCATGTCACCACAGAAATTATTCTTGTTATCATTTACCTACTCGAGGACGAGCAGGAATTAAGCTTGGGGATGTTGATACGTCCAAAACGTATCTATAATTTCTGCTTGCTCCATGCCACTTTTGGGTGATATTGCTATGATATTCATACACTTCCATACACTTTTGATCATATTTGGACTAACTTACTAATCCAGTGCACCCCAGTGCCAGTTTCTGTTTTCGGCTGTTTTTGTATTTCAGGTTTTCACGTTTCGAGAACTGCCCAGAAAAATCCAGAAAAATTATATGAAAAATCAGCGTTCCAGAAACAACACTGCGTCCGAAGGGCAGCCTGGGGGGGCCACCAGGGCTCCAGGCGCCCTGGCGGCGCCCCCCCCCCCTGGGCCGCGCCGGGGGGGCGCCTGGGCCCCCCGAAGCTCCCCCAGTGCCCTACTTTGGCATATATTTAAAGGACCCTCCGTAACCCTCAGAAGAGGAACTCTTTTCGCGATCCCATCTCTGTTCCGCCGCCGCCGCCGCTTCCAAGATCGGGAGCACCAGGAGAACTCTTCCCGGCACCCTGCCGGAGGGGAGGATCACCACCGGGAGCTTCTCCACCACCATGGACGCCTCCCGGATGACTCGTGAGTAGTCTCCCTTGGACCATGAGTCCATGACCAGTAGCTATGTGATGTTCTCCTCCCGTTCTTGTGCTTCACTAATTAGTCCTCGTGAGCTGCCCTACATGATCGAGGCACCTATGTAATCCTTATGCTGTTGCTATGCTGAGTTTGCTGGGATCCGATGGATTATGAGATTATGTTCAGATTGATCTTGAGTAATATATTTGATTCACCTCTTTTATATTTTTGTTCATAAGTAATTCTTGCATGTTCTCCGTTGTTATTTATTGCTTTGGTCGAGTAATAGGTAGTGACTCCAAGAGGGAACGTTATGCTCGATTGTGGGTTCATGCCCCTCGATGACTAGCTTGAGTGACAGAAACATGAGTCTAGGGGATGTGCTGTTGCCACAAGGGGGAAAACAACGGTGCTTGTGCCCGCGGGTGCAATGATTGTTTACTTTACGCAAAGTTCTTTTAATGGAGTTGTCTGTTGCATTGAGTTTACACTATGGGTGGGACTCGCAACTTAATACCAGCGAGATGTTCTGTATAGATATCTCAAGGTGGATGATTAGTAGTAGATATTGATGGATTTCGGTCTACTTACTTTGGCGTACCGCCCATGCTTTGAACCTCAACCTTTCTTGCAATGTAGTCAGCATTGGTTTGTGTTTGTGGTCCTGTCAATTGCCCAGCTGTAATTTGTTACCTCACATAGCTGTTTTATAGTCTTTTGGGAGAGAGACATCACTAGTGAACATCATGAGACTTCGGTCCATATTACCATCATTGATCACATCCACTATTTACTTTTCGCTATTTACTTACTATTGCAAAAACTATCTATCACTACTATCATTGCTTTTAATCCTTTGTGAACTACAAGGCCGGAGGGATTGACAACCTCTCTGTACTCGTTGGGAGCAAAGTTATTTGTATCTGTGTGCAGGTCCACGTTGATTGCTACTAATCTGGCGCCGTAGCAGTTGACACCTACTTGTTGAACCAAGGAGTCTCTGGGGATTTGATCCTTGGCATCTTTGCTAAGGGAAAACACTTCTACAATACTGCATCTTACACCTTCCACTTAGGGTAACCAACGAGGGGTTCGAGGCCCATCATCATGTTTCTGTCACTCAAGCTAGTCATCGAGGGGCATGAACCCACAATCAAGCATAACGTTCCCTCTTGGAGTGACTACCTACTACTTGGCCAAAGCAATAAACAGCAACGGAGAACATGCAAGAATTACTCAAGAACATAAATATAAAAGAGGTGAATCAAATATATTACTCACACACAATCTGAACATAATCTCATAATCCATCGAATCCCAGCAAACTCATCATAGCAACAGCATAAGGATTACATATGTGCCTCGATCATGTAGGGCAGCTCACGAGGTCTAATCGGTGAAGAACAAAGAGGGGAGGAGAACATCACATAGCTACTGGTCATGGACCCATGGTCCAAGGGGGGCTACTCACAACTCATCCGAGAAGAGTCCATGGTGGTGGAGAGGCTCCCGGTGGTGGTTCTCCCCTCCGGCAGGGTGCCGGGAAGAGTTCTCCTGGTGCTCCCGATCTTGGAAGCGCGGCGGCGGCGGAACAGAGATGAGATAGCGAAAAAGGGTTCCGTCCTCGAGGGTTTCGGGACGCTGTGTAAATATATGCCAAAGGGGGTCGCCAGAGGAGGTAAGGGGGGCCCAGGCGGCCTGGTGCGGCGGCCAGGAGGGGGGCCGCCCCCTTTGGGCGCCTGGAGCCCCTGTGGCCCCCCTCTGGCCCTACTTCTGCCGCATGGAAGCTTCTGGAGCGCTGATTTTTTATATATTTTTACCGGAATTTTTCTGGCAATTTAAGTAATGGGAAAACCTGAAATACAAAAACAGCAGAAAACAGAAACTGGCACTGGGGTGCACTGAGTTAATAGGTTAGTCCAAATATGATCAAATGTGTGTGGAAGTAAATAAATATCATAGCAATATCACACAAAAGAGGCATGGAGCAAGCAGAAATTATAGATACGTTTTGGACGTATCAACATCCCCAAGTTTAATTCCTGCTCGTCCTCGAGTAGGTAAATGATAACAAGCATAATTTATGTGGTGACATGCTACCAACCATATAAGAACTTTTCACAGTCACATGACAAATGCTTAGTGAGATAATGAATCTTTAGTAATTAAGTTGCCTCATGAGAATATCACAAAGAACTGAAAGTTTTACAGTATGATACTGAAAACACCCAATAAGATTTGTAGTGAGCATGGTGTGCAAACATGACAAAGTGATACCTCGCTTGCCCCCTTTAGAGAAGCAAAACATAAATGCAGGAGCACCTCCGAAGTTTAAGTGACGACTAGATACAATGATTTCAGAATAAGCGATATCATAATCATGCAGAAGACAATGGTACTTTGGGACAATGCACATTACACTCAGAATGACAATCATGCTCTCAATAGTTGGTGCTTTGAAGAAAGAAGGTGGAGACTCTCGAACCGTGGCTTTTGATGGCAAGGTTGAAAACCCGTGGTTGGAAACAAAGACTAAACATGTACCAGTGCTCTTGGTTTTTAAAAACAGAGGTAAAAATTATTTTTGGGATATGCATATTTCGTCAACGAATGCTAGTAGATAACTCAATTACTTCTCGAGCTGGACAAGTTTCGAGGAACGGCTCCCGCACGGGGACGATCACATCCCCTTAATCTCCTTTGTTTATCACTGCCAAAAGTTTTATGATTTCTCATGAACAAAGCGTGAAGGAGGGTTTGTTTGTTGTATTTTTTTTTAATGAGTCGGGCGCACTCTTTGCTAGTTCCTTCTCGTATTAGGGGTTTGCAGATTAGACATGCAATCCCGGGGTGAAACTTCTCCAACTTAAAAAGATCATGAATTAAGTACTACTTCCTCATGAGCTAAAACAGAGGCACAAAATAGAAATGCTTTTGAATAATTTTGAGATGGTACAAGATAGTCTTCGTTAGGAATGGCAAGTAAATACCATGTATAGGAAGGTATGGTGGACTCATATGGCATAACTGGTTTCAAGGATTTTGGATGCACAAGCAGTCAGTCCGCTTAGTACAAGTGAAGGCTAGCAAAAGACTGGGAGCGACCAACTAAGAGAGCAATGACGGCCATAATCATGCAGAGCGACAAAGCAACATTGAATCGGGCATGGAAGTTATATCACTACTCAGAAATTAAAGATCATCAAGGCTTGATAGACTTTCTTTACAGTCTTAAATATGCATGAGCATATGCCAATTCAATCAAAATAAATTCTTGGAGTAAGATATCACTAAACCATACCACATCATAGGCAGACAAATCATGTTGGTACTTCAATAACACATTAAGAACCCCCCAGCTATTTGAGACTAACCATAAGAAAACATGAACTACTAAGCACCATTATGCACATAGCATTTTTATCATAGACATATCAACCAGTGCCACGGACAAACTCTCTCAACAAGATAACCATGATAACTCAAGAGAGTTCAGCAACCAACTAAACAAAAGCTCTTTAAAAAGAAAAGCATGAAAACTAAGAGCTAAACATGACAATAGCTATTGAAAGACGAAGAACACACACAGCAAAGATAAACATGAAAATCCTATGTTGTGTTCTAGGTTGAAGTGGAGCGTGTTTCTCTCCCAAACAAAGAAAGCTGGGTTCTAACTCGTTATGAACAGCAGGCAAAGCTAAAGAAAACTAAAAAGGAAACTAAAAGCAAGACGCTCCAAGCATAGCACATAATGCATGAAGTGATTAAAATATAGTGGAACGAAAGACGAACTGATAATTGTTGATGGAGAAGGGGATGCACGGGGGCATCCCCAAGCTTAGATGCTTGAGTCTTCTTGAATATTTCTTGGGGGTGCACGGGGGCATCCCCAAGCTTGAGCGTTTGACACTCCTGAATCTTTTTATCATCTTCCCTCGCACACTTGAAAACTCCCTTCATACATAACTCATCATAATCTGATTAGCGAGGTTAGTACCCATAATAAAATAATTTTTCCTTACTGGAAATAAAGATAATCTTGAAGGTCTACTGTTTCTCAAGATTGCCAAAAGGTTTTTGCAAAGAAAAAGCAAGCTCAAGGTTTGCAAAACGAAGGAAAGGCAAAACAGGACAGAATCTGCGAAAAACAGACCAGCAGGTAGTAAATAATTTTTTCGGGGCACTTCTGCAACTCAAATCAAAAAACTCAGAACAGACGCCCGAAAGCCAATTGTATAGAGCACGCTGTCTAAAAAATGCATACCAAAAAGATGATCTGGTGATTTTATACGAATTTTTCTGTCCAAGGACAGAATCTGTTTCCTGGACAGCACGTCACAACTTTTGAACTTTCTTGCAATCAGAGGCTAAACTTGGGACAAATCTGAAAAGTAAAGATACAATGATGATGCTACTGTAGTAACAAACATCAAGACACTACAAAAGCAAAATAAAACTTTATTCATTGTGGGCTGCCTCCCAAAAGCGCTTTCTTTTATGCCTTTAAGCTAGGCATAATGCAAAGAGATCAAGTTTTATCAAGAGTAAAAGAATAGCTAGCCCGTATAACGGACTCAAAAGGTAACTTAATCTTCTTTCTAGGGAAGTGTTCCATCCCTTTCTTGAGAGGAAATTCGAATTTTATATTCCCCTCTTTCATGTCAATGATAGCACCAACGGTGCGAAGAAAAGGACGTCCCAAAATAATTGGACAAGAAGGTTCACATTCAATATCCATAATAGTAAAATCAACGGGAACATAATTGTCATTGACAATGATAAGAACATCGTCGATCCTCCCCAAAGGTTTCTTTATGGAAGAATCAACAAGACGAACACCAAAAGAACAAGAATCAAAAGGTTTCAATTTAAGCATATCATATATTCTTTTGGGCATAACGGAGGTACTAGCTCCAACATCACATAAAGCATAGCAAGAGAAGTTATTCAACTTAATTTTAATCATAGGGTCCCAACCATTTTCTAGCTTTCTAGGTATGGAGGCTTCTACCCTAAGTTTCTCCTCCCTAGCTTTGATGAGAGCATTAGTGATATGCTCTGTGAAGGCAAGATTAAGCATGCTAGTGTGGGGATCTCTAGACATCTTGTGAAGAAAATCAATAACTTCAGAAAGGGTGCAATTATCAAAATCAAGGTCACTATTTTCAAGTAAGGTGGTAGTGGTGTCCTTTAGGCTCACTTGTTTGGTAGCTTCTATGGTCATAGGAGTTTCTACGGTTGAGGTCATAGCATCACCATTAATAGGTCCAATGGGACCAGAAGTGCATTGGGTGCTAAGAGTTTGGACATCCTCAACAACTTGGATAGTAGCAACAGTGTGGTGGGTAGGAAGGCTCTTAATTCTATCTTCTTCCTCCTTTTCTCTAGCCCATCTCTCTTTAAGTTTAGCCAACATCCTAATGTTTACATTAATTTGCACTTGAATAGCATTCATAGGAGTGGTCTTCCTCTCCTCAAGAGGGGAAGTTCTAATTTTAAGCAACTCTACCTCATGGGCTAAATTGTCTACCTTCGAAGAGAGATTATCTAGTTTGTTTAGTTTTTCTTCTACACTCTTATTGAAGGCTTTTTGGGTAGTGATGAAATCTTTAAGCATAATCTCTAGTTCAGAAGTGGAGTTCTTGGTGCTAGGATAAGCATTGTTGTTCCCATAGGAATTAGAGGGGAACGGTCTAGGGTTGCTACCAAAATTACTCCTATAAGCATTATTATTTAAATTGTTTCTAGAGATAAAGTTCACATCTACTTGATCTTGAGCAATCAAAGAATTTAAAGGAACATCACAAGGATCAATAGGAGATTGCTTGGAAAGTAGAGACATGATCAAGTCAACTTTTTCATTTAGGGAGGAAATCTCCTCGACAGAGTTTACCTTCCTACTTGTTGGAGCGCGTTCGGTGTGCCATTGGGAATAATTGGTCATCATCTCATCGAGAAGCTTCGTGGCAGCACCGAGTGTAGTTGACATAAAGGTTCCTCCCGCGGCCGAATCTAACAAGTTCCGCGAGGTAAAGTTCAAGCCTACATAAAAAGTTTGGATAACCATCCAAGTAGTCAAACCATGAGTAGGGCAGTTCTTGACAAGAGATTTCATGCGTTCCCAAGCTTGGGCAACGTGTTCATTATCCAATTGTTTAAAATTCATTATGTTACTCCTTAGTTGGATAATTTTAGCAGGTGGATAGTACTTTCCAATAAAGGCATCCTTGCACTTGTCCCAAGAATCTATGCTATTCCTAGGCAAAGATTGAAACCAAATTTTAGCTCCTCCTCTCAAGGAGAAAGGAAAAAGCTTAAGCTTAACAATATCACCATCTACTTCTCGGTACTTTTGCATATCACAGAGTTCAACAAAATTATTTAAGTGTAAAGCAGCATCATCTCCAGCACCGGAGAATTGATCTTTCATAACTAGGTTCAGTAAAGCAGGTTCAATCTCATAAGAAGGTGCTGAAGTGGCAGGTGTAGTGATAGGCGTGCAGATAAAGTCATCGTTGTTATGACTAGTGAAGTCACACAACTTGGTGTTCTCGGTGGAACCCATAGCAGCAGCAAGCAAGATAACTATTTTGTGATTTTTGATAAAGGGAACTAAAGCAAAAACTGAAAGGTAAACTAACAAGACTAATAAGCAAAGATAAAAGATAGCGTGCAACTCCCCTATCTTGAAGAGTGGAGTCCCCGGCAACGGCGCCAGAAAACTTTGCTTGATGGCTTCTCGCCCCTCGTTGGTTACCCCAAGTGGAAGGTGTGAGATGTAGCGTAGCGGTAGTTTTCCCTTGGCAAAGATACCAAGGATCGAATCCCGTGAGACTCCGAGGATCGACAAGAAGGTGTCAACTGCTAACGGCGCCAGATACTTAGCGATTGACAGGACCTGCACACAGATACAAATAACTTTGCTCCCAACGAGTACAGAGAGGTTGTCAATCCCTCCGGCCTTGTCGTTTATAAAGGATCAAACACAAGAGATAATAGTGATAGGTATGACTGCAACTAGTAAATAAGAACAGGAAGTAAATAGCGGATGTGATCAGTGATGGTAATATGGACCGGGGTCCCATGATGTTCACTAGTGATGTCTCTCTCGCAAAAGACGATAAAACAGCTAAGCGAGGTAAACGAATTACAGCTGGGCAATTGACAGGATTATGTGCGCAAACCAATGCTAACTATGCTGCAAAGAAAGGTAGAGGCTCAAAAGCATGGGCGGTACGCCAAGGCAAGTAGACCGAAATCCATCTGCATCTACTACTAATCATCCACCTTGAGATATCTATCTAGAACATCTCGATGGTATTAAGTTGCGAGTCCCACCCAAAGTGTAAACTCAAAGCAACAGACAACTGCATTAAAAGAACTTTGCGTGAAGTAAACAATCCTTGCACCCGCAAGTACAAGCACCGTTGTTTTCCCCCTTGTGGCAACAGCACATCCCCTAGACTCATGTTTCTGTCACTCAAGCTAGTCATCGAGGGGCATGAACCCACAATCAAGCATAACGTTCCCTCTTGGAGTTACTACCTACTACTTGTCCAAAGCAATAAACAGCAACGGAGAACATGCAAGAATTACTCAAGAACATGAATGTAAAAGAGGTGAATCAAATATATTACTCACACACAATCTGAACATAATCTCATAATCCATCGGATCCCAGCAAACTCATCATAGCAACAACATAAGGATTACATATGTGCCTCGATCATGTAGGGCAGCTCACGAGGTCTAATCGGTGAAGAACAAAGAGGGCAGGAGAACATCACATAGCTACTGGTCATGGACCCATGGTCCAAGGGGGACTACTCACAACTCATCCGGGAGGCGTCCATGGTGGTGGAGAGGCTCCCGGTGGTGGTTCTCCCCTCCGGCAGGGTGCCGGGAAGAGTTCTCCTGGTGCTCCCGATCTTGGAAGCGCGGCGGCGGCGGAACAGAGATGAGATCGCGAAAAGGGTTCCGTCCTCGAGGGTTTTGGGACGCGGTGTAAATATATGCCAAAGGGGGTCGCCAGAGGAGGTAATGGAGGCCCAGGCGGCCTGGCGCGGCGGCCAGGAGGGGGGCCGCCCCCTCTGGGCGCCTGGAGCCCCTGTGGCCCCCCTCTGGCCCTACTTCTGCCGCATGGAAGCTTCTGGAGCGCTGATTTTTTATATATATTTTCCCGGAATTTTTCTGGCAATTTAAGTAATGGGAAAACCTGAAATACAAAAACAGCAGAAAACAGAAATTGGCACTGGGGTGCACTGAGTTAATAGGTTAGTCCAAATATGATCAAAAGTGTATGGAAGTGCATAAATATCATAGCAATATCACACAAAAGAGGCATGGAGCAAGCAGAAATTATAGATATGTTTTGGACGTATCACATGGCAATATGAATTCTATCATGCATCCTATAGCAACCAACATGTAGAGCATCTCATGATGAACACGTGGACATATCATTTGCTTCATTTGGATAAACATGCACCAAGTTATCACATTCCAAACATGGCATGAAAACAACTAATAGCAGCAGTTTATAACAAGTAGCACTCTTCCCATGAAGATTAAGACATCTAGATGGACTCAAACATGCATGACACAATGGAACAAAACATAGTACATGTCACCACGATCATTTTGACATATCATACACACAAAACGGACATGCACAGTAAAAGATATTGCTATCACAAGAATGCATCAGACACTGAAAAACACTAAGGACTTAGAAGAAAAACGAGGGTCAACCTCCTGCGGGTCGGGTCTGGCGGAGCGGTCAAACGGGCGGTCAACGGGCGTCGGATCTGGATCGGGTCGCGGGTCGGGCGGATCGGGCACCGGCCCGTTAGGGTTCCCAGGCGCGGCCCGATCTGGCTGGATCGAGCTGATCACCCTGGATCCCGATCAGAGCAACGAGGGCGGCGGCCGGCGGCGAGGGTCGTCGGAGGAGGCTGGCGCGGCGGCGCTCCGGCGAGGAGGTGGCCGGGCCGGCCGGCGAGAAGGCGGGAGGAGGACGCAAGGTCCGGCGGCGGGCTGGTGAAGGGAGGCCGGCGGCGGCCGGGAGCTTGAAGGGGCGGCGGAGTCGGAGGAGTGGTGAGGAGCCGGTGGTGGCGAGGAGCTCCGGCGGTAGCGACCTCGGGCGGAGCTTGAAGACGAAGGGGCGGGCGGCTCGGATCTGGCCCAGATCCACGGCGGCGGCGGGCCGGCGCTGGGCCCAGCGGGCCCACGCGGTGGGAGCGGTGGGAGCGGCGGCGGTGGAAGCACTGCGCGGCGGCGGTGGAAGCACTGCGCGGCGGCGGTGGAAGCACTAGGGTTTTGGACGCAAAATTGGAGGGGGTGGACGTTTATATAGGCACAAGGAGTTAGGGGAGTCCAAATGAGGAGCGGTTTTCGGCCACGAGATCACAATTGAACGGCCTAGATGATGGGAAGGGTTTGAGCTGGGTTGGTGGGCTGTTGGAGGGGGGTCTTGGGCCTCAAAGAGGAGGTACTTTTAGCCCACGAGGATAACTGTTGGAGTATCAAACGAACTCCAAACGCGACAAAACTTGACAGGCGGGTTACACGTATCAAAACAACATCGCACGACAAGTCTCACGCCAATCCGAAAACGTTACACGGCCAAACACGAAAGACGGACTCGGGGATGCCACGGGCACGTGTGAGAGCGTCGGAACTCGAAACGGACAGCGGGAAGGGACGAGTGGGACCGGATGCAACCGACAACACAAATGCAATGCAATGCACATGACAACATGACATGGATGAATGCACACACGCACACGACAAAACGACGAAAACCCGAAAAGACGAAGAACCCGGAACGGAAATGATGAAGCCAAAGTTATATATATTGCCAAAAGGGGAAAGTGTTACATCCGGGGCATTACACCAAATGCGTCGGCGCGGACGCTGAACGGACGCTTCGCGCGCCTTCTCGCTATCCGCCGCGTCCCCGCATGGCGGCCGTCCAACTACCCGTTGTCCACGTGGTCAGCTTAATTTATGACGATGGGCCCATGCGTCAGCGACGGCGCTCGTCCTTTTTAAGCCGACCGTGCGGCGGGGCCGTCCTCATCCAAACTCGCCGTCCACATCTGCCATCCTTTGCTTCCTCGTCGCCGACGAACCCTAGCCACCACAACCACAGCGAGATGGGCCTCTTCTCCGGTGCCAGCGGCAGCAAGGCCAAGGGCAAGTCCCCCGCCACCCATTTCCCCTCAGAGTTCCTCACACCTCCGCCAGCGCCGGCTCCTCGCCGGCAGACATGGGCGGATTTGGGCCCCAGGCAGCCCAGGCCATTGCCTGGGGCGTGGCAAAATTCCTCATCCTAAAAAAACTTTGGCCTGGGGCGCAGCCCAGGCCAACTAGCCCAGGCTCCCAGGCGGCCAGGCCAACTCCCTCGCAGGCCGCAGCGGCTCATCACGGCACCGCACACCCCCTCTGCCCCGATGCCCGACCTGACGAACCCTAGGATTAGGAAGGCAACGCCGGTCGTACGTCGGCGCCGCTCGCCACCCGTCGTCGCCGGTCGGCTCCGTG
>LR738714.1:700414081-700425824 GCA_902687465.1 Secale cereale
CCCCCCCGCGCGCCCCGACACTTCCTGCGCTGGCACAGCCCGACATGACGGCGCTCTGGAACACGGCGTTCGCCTAGACCGGGCCGGCGCCGACGCTCATCGACCTCACGGACCCCGAGGACGACGACGGCGACGCCTAGGGCAGCGCGCCGCCTCGTAGTTTAGGCTGTTTTTATTTCTTTTAAATGCAAATGTGGACGTGTGGACTCTCGCCGGCCTTCGTGGTCGGCTTTAATGTTTAATTAATGTTGTTTCTTTTTTTTTTAATATGCATGCGTTCATTTTTTTTTCACCGTCAAAATGGGTTCAGGCTAGTGATGGGCGCACGCGCCGACCCAAATACGGAAGCGGGCATCCGTGTCCGTCTGACCGACCCAAACGGACAAAAAATGGACGAAATCGCC
Organism: Secale cereale; assembly: GCA_902687465.1. NCBI lineage: Eukaryota > Viridiplantae > Streptophyta > Magnoliopsida > Poales > Poaceae > Secale > Secale cereale. The sequence goes on from LR738714.1 coordinate 700,414,486, forward strand.
GTCCATTTGGGTCGGTCCGTTGAAGTTGCTCTGACAATGATAATCACAGATCTGTCAAAATTAAGCATCTCGATGTTAGCGTGCTGAAATCTGCCCCCACTATAGAGGAAAATATTGGTACCTGGGCTTCCTTTGATTTGAGCCTCTATACCTCAACCTGTGAACTTAGTAACTCTGACGATGTCGTATGTCGGCCCAAAAAAACAGGGTGGTTAGGATTGTAAGATTTAAAACATTGCCCTCATCAGTAAATGAATTTACATGATTCACAAAAAAAACTAAATGACTTTACATACTTCTTAATGAACATATGGGGTGAGTGGGTTATATATACTCTTTCTGACGTTTACCATCATAAAAAAGAACGTGGGTGACTGAATGAAATCTTCAAGGGCTTCTTTCCGGCATTCACCATGTTGGTGGCCTAATAACTGTTTGGAAAACATTGTAGAAGGAGCCACCAATAATGCTAGAAACAAAATTAAGTCTCATCCATGTATTTAACGTCCAACTACTCCTAGTGTTAATCTGAAGGCTCAATACGAGCCGCTAGTTAGTAATAACAGTAATAATAGTGTATTTGGTCAACTCTTTGTTCATTTAGATCACAGTTTTTTTATAAAGGGCGCTTTGTTAACCCAAATTGTCGCATTGATTGATAAATAGCAATGAGCACACCCGGCCTCTTCATGACAAGGATGCGCGCGTGCGCACACACACAGTTTGAGAAACCGGCTAAGGCGAATATTAAGTTGACGCTTCAGCAATCCTGAGACTATTCGGCCATCCATGTGAGGTAAAAATATCTTTCGCCACTTGTTTCAACTGCGTACACGCCGCTGTAAATAGCGATGGTGTTCCTGTCGCTGCAGTGTATACCACAGACCGAGCCGGTACATACACTGGTATATAGTTTGCAGAGGAAAGGAATTTTTACCATTATAAACGAAATCATTCCTACATTGCCAGAGTGACCAAACCAAGGCTACCGAGCCAGTAATCAACTACTCCCTCCATAAACTAATATAAAAGCGTTTAGATCACTACTTTAGTGATCTAAATGCTCTTATATTAGTTTACAAAGGAAATACAAGACATTCGAGGATTTGACCGACGCCCTGCATGCTACTCTTTTTTGGTCTTGCTATATGCTACTCTGCTTTCTAAACTCTGTTTTGGCCAGCGATTGTAGCTGACCATTCAACTTAATAAATAAAGCCCACCAGGTTCCCTAAGAAAACAAGATTGTTTTTTCGATAAATGATGTAAGAGTACTTTATTAACTCAAAACTATATACAACATCACAAGAAATCTTTTATTATTGGTCGACCGTGTTCACAGCCTAAAATTGCGCTAAAATGCTACCTAGTCACTTGGCCTGACAAAGTGACTGAGAAAGAAAAAAGAAAGAAAGAAAGAAACCAAAATGAAACAGAGAGAACTTTTACTATGCTTGGATAAAACAAGAGCTGTGTCCATTTATATGTTGCAGTGTGGCTTGGACACTCTGGTACAAACGACTGGTATCGTTGTATAGCACCATATTCGTAGACAAATTCCTGAATATTCTACCATGGACAGCATGATAACAGTCCAGATCTCCTTTGTACAGCAGCTAAATTTTCAGTAAAATACGGCATGTTCCTTGCAGTTTACTCCCTCCGTCCGAAAATACTTGTCATCAAAATGGACAAAAAGGGATGTATCTAAAACTAAAATACATCTAGATACATCTCATTTCATTCATTTTGATGATGAGTATTTTGGGACGGAGGAAGTACTTAGTAGTACTGTAGTATTTTGTTGAAATGGCACCCATGCGGTTGATGCATTTGTTGCTGGACTTTCTGCACACAATTCCGAAGTTCTTTGAATCTGAGGCAGTATCTTTGATTTCCAAGAAACACTGAAGCTGAAGCAACAATAGAAGTTCATGATATGGATGAGGTTGATGGCAATCACAATCACAATCACAGATCTGTCAAAATTGAGCATCTGCATGTTAACGTGCTGAAATCTGCCCCCACTATTGGATATTAACCTCCTGTCCTGATGCGGGGGTGTACGTACTGTCGAGCGCTGGATGGCAGCATAATCTCCGAATCGGTCCATCTTCTCCGTCGATATATGCATAGTTTTGGCCCCATATGGCTTTACTGTTGCCACTCTGTCGTTTTCATATTCTTTGTCAGACTATTTGGTTGATGGCTGTGTGCATCTTAGCTATGCAGAGGTCGGATGTCGCTCTTTATGCTTTGTATCCACTCTATGCTACATTTTGAGTTAATAAAAGTGTCCTTTAACGAAAAATGACCACCTGCCGAACTCATGGATCAGAGATAGCCATGGAGACGTGCAAGGTGCAGAAACTATGGCATCCCATGAAGCCATTGGCTTTGCTGCTCATGTGGGGACGGGTCAAACAATCATCGTTCATCGAGACGGGTGGACTAAATCGGCGGCTACTCTGTTTTGGTGGTGCTGTGCTACTCTGCTTTCTAAACTCTGTTTTGGCCAGCGATTTAGCTGGCCAACCAAACTTGATAAAGCCCAACGGTTTATGCCTTCGGCGCTGGACTTTTCTCCATGCAAGTCACCGTAACCATTCCGCAGTTCACTGAATCTTACTATCGGAGGGATTACTTTTGCTATCTAAGGAACACTAAAGGTGAAGCAGTAACAGAAGTTCAGGATATGGATGCAGTCGATGATGTCCTAGTTCTTAGGCAATCACAATCACAATCACAGATCTGTCGGGGAGACATGGTTGCCAGTGAAAACCGAGCCGACGGCGGGCGATGGCGGCATTCTGTGCCGTTACCTTGATGAAGGCATCGTCATGTAACTACTGTCGACCTACTCGTGCTGCTCCGGGGGAAACCCTAGGATCTGATCTTCCAGCTGATCGGACGATGGCGGCACTGCGGTATCGCTTCTCTCTTGGGAGTATCATTTGTGGAGCAACGCTGGAAGACAGAGGCAGGAGGTGGAGTTGCTTTGTCTTGCATGATGCTTGGATGGAGATGTCAAGTCATGCCTGGCTGATAGGTGCTATGATGTGTCATGCCTATTCGGGAGGTGTGTGCTCGACAGATCTTCCCTAGACTTCAAGCTACGTCAGTTGGTGGTACTTGGCGGCATGGTGTTGTGGTGTACCCGCGGACCGCGACGTGCTCAACAGTTTGCGTGCAGGGAGGTGGTGCCGTTGGGCGCCGTGGTGGCGTCGACGGATACCTTGAATGGCAAGGATGATGCGGATCTCTTTCCTGGAGATGGATCAGCGGTCGATGATGATGGCGACTTCTAAAACGTGTGCATGTGGTCTACGCTTTAGGTTTGCTGCACCGGCTGTAGGTTTCAATATGTTATGCGGATGAATCAGCGACAACACCGGTTTTAGATATGCGGAGTAAGAGCACTCCACATTATCGAGTTTGTAGATGTGAGTGATGGCTTCAGGTGGCTTGATGTATATTCTTGTCAGATCTTTGTTAAATAATTAATAAAGATGGTTGTATGTATAGATTGATGCACACGCCGGGGTTTTAATCTTCTTTTCCAAAATCAAAAACAAAAACCTCCTGCCACTCCTCCTCATGTTTCTCCTTGCCAGTTCCCACCAATGAGGGCGCCACATTAAACATCACCAACTAATGCTCCTACACCATGTGACCAGCCGCTGTGCTGGTGGGCGGCGGCATGCAGCTTAATCCGGGGAAGTGGTGGACACTGGATGTGCCTGCTCGCACCACTGGTGGTCGTGTCTGGACGCGCACGGGCTGCATATTTGAACGGCTTGCCTGTGCGTGAAATGGTAAGAGCATCTCTAGTCGACCCCTTATATCACGAACCCTTACATCATTTTTACAGTTCACGGAAAATCGGTTTTACGGACTGGCACGGGTGACGGACGAACAGACCCTGCATAATCAAGCCGTAAAAAAGAATATTCTTTGAATATATCTCTTTCTCTCCCTTTTTCCCACCCCGGACCGTCGTCGTTTAGCCGGCCCGTGCTCCCGCCGTCGCGCCCGACATACTAGACTGGGCGTGCGCTCGCCACGCCCTGCCACGCGCCACACCCGAGTTGGCCGCGTCCAGTGGCGGAGGCAGGGGGGCCAGCAGAGTGCTAATTTACTTATGAACAGTGCTGAATTAGTGAGCATTTGCTCGTAAGAGCCTATTTTCTCTATGGTTTGGCCCTCCTCAAGCAATTTTAACATCACCTGGCCCCCCTAATCCAATTTTCCTGGCTCCGGCACTGGCCGCGTCGGCTCGCTCGCTGCTCGGCCGCCCCTAACCGCGCCGTCGCCCGAGCTCCCGTGCTGCTTCGCTGCTGTTCTGCTCCTTGCGTCGTTGCTGCTTCGCTGCTACTTCCGCTGCTGCTTCGCCGCTGCTTGCTGCTGGCACTAGCCGCTGCTCTGCGTGCCTGCTACTGTGCTGCTCTGCTTCATCACTGTTGTTGCTTGCTGTAACTACTGCGCTGCTTGCTATGGGGCGGACGGGCGGCGGCGGTGCGGTCGCTGCAGGCGGCGAGCTTCAAGGCGTTGGCGGGAGTTGAGATTCCTCAAATGCCAACGTTGACTGCTATTCAGGCCCTGGCAAAATTCCCTTCAAAACTGAAAATATGAGGGTCTCGGGTTTGTGTTCACGGGCCCTGTAAAAACTTTTAAGGGTCGGATGATTTTAAGGGGTTTGTTCGGGTCTGTTTTTTCGACTGAAGACTGAAACTGTAAAAAGCAGTTATTTTACAGGTTTGACCACTTATACAGGGTCTGCTAGAGATACTCGAAGCCACCCAACATTGGTGGCTGAGTTTGCACTCGGCCAGTTCAACAACACCGATGTCTTCAACATCTTCCTCGTCCTCGGCTTCAACATGCCCATGGAATTTCTGCCGGTGCCAACCCATGGTGGGCCAGACTGCAGCAAGGGGCCACGCTACGCAGCTGACATCACATCACAGTGTCCAAGCAATCTCAAGATGCCTGGGGTTTGCAACAACGCGTGCACCAGGAACAAATCAAATACTCCCTCCGTCTCAAAATTCTTGTCTTCAATTTGTCTAAATATGGATGTATCTAGTCAAATCTAAGACAAGAATTTTGGGACGGAGGGAGTAGTTGCAAACCCACCACATATTTGAGGTTCTTTAAGCAGCTATGTCCTGATGCATACAGCTACCCCAAGGACTATTCCTCAAGCACTTTAACTTGCCCTACAGGCACCAATTACCAGGTCGTCTTTCGTCCCCCAATCAATCCATCGTCTTTGCTTCCAAGCCCGCCAAAGCCTCACTCACCATGCTTGTCTCTTGGACAATTTGGAACGAGCGAAATGCAAGAGTGTTTAAGCACAAGAGTGCGCCACCACCGATCTTGCTTTCCTCCATCTCTACCGAGGCCAACCTTTGGGTCGTCGCCGGTGCAAAGAAACTAGGGTCTCTCTTTTTACGCGAGTAATCCGCATGTCGCTTTTTATTTGGGGCGTCTTGTAACAAACTCCTTTCTATCTTATTTAATGGATGAGGCAAAGCTTTTGCCTCCGTTTCAAAAAAAAAAAAGCCCTTCTGCATCTATTCCTACTAGGAAGACAAGCATAGGATCCCCATCTGACAATGGAATCTCATTCCCAGCTGGTCTATTTGTTATGATTAAAGTTCTTCTTGCACGGACAATACTCGGTTGCATATTCTTTTAATCTCTGCATACATCCATTTTGTTCTACATAAACGACGACACCAAGTGCTGGAGGGAAGAGAAGAAGAGTTTGGGAATCTAAAAGGGACGCCAATGAGGTTGACATTTCAACAATTAGCTGCTGCAACCGAGCAATTCAGGGAAAAGCTCGGGGAGGGAGGATTTGGGTCTGTTTTTGAAGGACAGCTTGGTGACGAAAGAATTGCAGTAAAACGTTTGGATCAAGCTAGTCATGGAGAAAAGGAATTTTTGGCAGATGTTCATGCAATTGGCAGCATCGGTCATATAAATTTGGTGAGATTGATAGGTTTCTATGCCGAGAAGTCAATGAGGCTCTTGGTTTATGAGTATATGGCCAAAGGATCCTTGAACAGGTGGATCTATTATCGGCATGATAACAATGCTCCTCCTCTGGATTGGAGGACGCGTTGTAAGATTATTGCAAACGTCGCTAAAGGCCTCTCTTATCTTCACGAGGAGTGCGCCAAAAGAATTGTTCATTTGGATATCAAACCACAGAATATCCTCTTGGATGAAGACTTCAATGCTAAAATTTCTGATTTTGGACTATGCAAGCTCATTGATAGGGATATGAGTGAAGTGGTTACTAGAATAAGAGGTGCACCAGGCTATTTGGCTCCTGAATGGTTGACATCGCAGATCACGGAAAAGGCCGATGTCTACAGCTTTGGCGTTGTGGTCATGGAAATAATCAGTGGGAGAAAGAACCTCGACACCTCTCAGCCTGAAGAGAGCATCCATCTTATCACCCTATTGGAAGAAAAGGTGAAAAGTGATCAGTTAGCAGATCTAGTCGACAAGCAGAGTGATGACATGCAAGTGAACAAGCAAGAGGTGATTCGGATGATGAGGATGGCAATGTGGTGTTTGCAGATTGATTGCAAAAAGAGGCCGAAAATGTCAGAGGTTGTCAAAGTCTTGGAAGGCACCATAAAAACGGAAAACAACATAGTTTATAAGTTTGTTGCAACAACTCCAGTGAACTTTGGCATGGCAGGAGATGCATGCTCCTCAGCTCCACCTCTGGCTTCAGATGTATCAGGCCCCAGATGAAATGAGACTGTCCTGAGAAGATAGGCAACCAGATTATGTATAGGAGATCTGTGCGTCCACACACAAAAAAAAACATGGTTTGTTGTATTTTATCAAATTACAGTGATCCGAAACCCCTTACTATAGTTGTTTTCATTCTTGTTATCCATCTGCGTCTCCTCTGCAGTAAAATAATACAGTATGTAAGAGGAAGGAACTACCTGTGGGTTATTTTTCTTATTCAAAAAAATTCTACTCCCAGAAGAGCTTTGAATTGGATTAGCCTCGTACCTACAAATCCTTGTCTTGGGGAGGAGAAGACTCCAGAGCCCAGGTTTGGTAAGTGGTAACATTGTAGTTCCATTTAAGCTAACCATCTTCATCTCACCATAGCATTATCAGAATTGCAGAATATCCCAAGTTTGCAAACATTTTTTTATAGAGCAGATAAAAAGAACACTGTTCTGATCCTCTGCTCAGCTTCCCCTTGCACTATAAAGCAAATCACTTTCAAGTCAAAGAAGCTACTGTGAAACAGCGGAAGTGGATGGGCTTTTTCTTTTACGGTTTTCCTATTTAACAAGAATTGTTCCAAAAGGTTATTTTTGTGGTTTCAAATCTCTGCATTATACGTGGCATTGACACTTACTTTCTTTCTTCCAGCCAGAGTTGTAAACTGCTTTGTTGTTTCTACACAAAACAACAAGCATAAAGCACCACACGTCTAGAACAGGTTGTCTGATTCAAGATATCATGTCGGTAAACCAGAAGATGAGAAAGCATAAATCGTACTAGAAATAGATCGTACTAGAAATAGATCGTAACAGCTCCACTCTGCTGGACTGGGTTGCGTTGTTCCGTTGTTTCTTCCGGTCAGAGCTGTAAATTGTTGTGTTGTTTGTATGCAAGAACAAGCTTGTATGCAGCACCACATGTCCACACAAGTTTATCTGATTCAAGATGTCATGTGGGTAAATCAATCAAGAGATGAAACAACATAAATCGTGGGCCGTATCAGTTCCACTCTACCGGACTAGATTATATATGCTCCCGGCATTTCTAAATATAAGCCCTTTTTAGAGATTCCACTACAAACTACGTACGGATGTATATAGATATATTTTAGAGTATATATTCACTCATTTTGCTCCGTATGTAGTCCATAGTGGAATCTCTAAAAAGACTTATATTTAGGAACGAAGGGAGTAGATGATAAAATCTTAGTGTTGGGGCTCTAGGATTATGCTGCATAACTTAAGATAAGAGGGAAATCAGAGATTCAGAGTTCAAAGAGCGGAAAACCATACCTCTCTCAGGACTATGCCGCCGTCCGTGGTCCGTCCGAATGGGACTTGCCATTCGCGGTACAGCACAGGTTGCACTTTGCCGGGTTCCCTCCGGCGCCTATCCCCGCCAGCCTCGTGGCGCCAGCATGCTCGCCGGCCACCATCGGTCTCCTCTGTACGTTCTTGATTCTGGAGCTGGTCCCCCGCCCACTCCGTCGGGCAAGAGGTTAAGGAGGAACCCGAATTGCGGGGTCAGGGGGAAATACGACGGCGGTGGGGGAGGAGGAGGTGGAGGGGATCCCCGGCCGGTGGTTCTCCGGGTCGGCGAAGGGGAGGAGGAGACCGCCGGCAGCAGTGTTTTTTCTTTCTCCAATATAGAGAGGCTAGTTGTTTTGGGCTCAGCCTGGTGCGTGGCCCACTATTTACAGAGACAACACGGGCCATATTCCAACGAACGAAACTTTTGCTGCCTGGTTTTTTGTTGGGAGGAAAATAGTTTTAAAATGACCCCTGATGTGTACATTTATAGGGAAAAAAACGGCAAGGTATGAAAAACTCAGGTAAAATATTCTTTTAACACAGTATAGACGCAAGCACTCATATATATGCGCATACACTCACATTTATGAACGCACACACGCACTACCCCTATGAGCATCTTCGATAGACTGAGCCGGCATATCATCTTGAGATTTATGACGACATCATAGGCACCTCGTCATCGACGGGAACGTCTTCTCCCCCTGAAAGCGCATCGCCGGAAATCCTGAAATAAATCCAGGAATAATGCGAGCATCAGGACTTGAACCCTAGTGTCCTTCTAACCTCAACCACAGGTTGGTTCGCAAACTCGGGTAAAACATATCGAGCACATTTTGTCTAAGAGATGTCTCTTTTAAGCACCTTGCATTCAAACTTTTAGTGGAAAACAGTATGAATACCTAATACCGCATTCGAAAGATAAAATGGGATTTATAAGGTATGCCCAAAACCCGCAAAAAAAAAAAAAGAGGAAACACACTAGGTAAAGAAAAATAACGGAAAATAAGAACTCAGGGTGGTTTAAATATGGAAAGGTCTAAAACATAGTAGAAGTGTTTTCTTCATGTGGTTTGCGTATAATGTTCATTGCACTCCCAACCATAGAAAACCAAACCAACCGTGTCCTGATGCTCAAAGGTGTTAATTTATGCGGACCTCCTTGTCTTCTACTCCTACTCTTTAATCACAAATAGATCAATATGGATGGTTAAAAAAAATAGACGAACAACACAAGGGATTGTGTATACGTATGCGTATGCGGATGGTTACACTTAGACGTGTATACACTCTTGTTACACTTACGCATGCATGCACTCTCTTGTGATTACCCTAAGTACGATATGAATCGTGACAGATGGACCCAACGGGAGGTTGATATTGAGTTGTTGATTGTTTTTGAGATAGCTAATTAAGTTGATCTCGGGCCATGTTGTCGCATGCCATTCTCATTATTTATGATCAAGTGCCGGTTAATGCTAATGAGATGGTGGGGTCCATACCTCAGTGGTAGAGCATTTGACTGTACATCAAGAGGTCACCGGTTTGAACCCAGTTTGGGCCCTACAGTTTGTCTTCATTGCACTCACGCTTTGTCTTGTCATTAATTTGCTGTGTAACAGGTTCCGGTGTCTCGTTGGGGCTGTGATGGTAGTGTTGTATCGGTTAATTTAACTTGGTTATTTGTTTTATCTGTCGGCATAGTTATATGGACATCATCGGGAACACCATCTTCTTCAACAACCCTTCGTTCGAGTCTTCACAAGCAGGGTTAACAACATAGTCTGAAGATACTAGTAGGACTACTGTCTAGATCGAGGTGATGCCCCAGCAATATAATTGACGTTGCTATGCCCAGGGAATGGGATTCACATTAAAGTTTATTACATACTCCCTCCGTAAATTAATATAAGAGCGTTTATATCACTACTTTAGTTATCTAAACACTGTTATATTAGTTTACAGAGGGAGTACATCATTGGCAACGTCATATTCTTCAATAACCCCACTTTCAAGTCCTAGCAAACAGGGACAACATCATGGTCCGATGATACTAGTGAAACTACATGTCTAGATATAGGTGATGCCCCCATCGATATGCTTGACGGGTTTGTTATGCCCAATGATTCACATTAAAATTTGTTAAGATTAAAAAAACTCAAGAGTATGTTTTTCGCAGGGTCTTAGAGAGTAATGTAATGATACAGCCCAAACAGAGTGCGTGAGCCCATATGTCTTGTTTCACAATATCAATAGGAAACAAATAAATGATATTTGTATGCATTGTGTTGGCGGATGGAGAGATTTTTTTTTTCCACCTAACTACTACTACCTCCGTAAACTAATATAAGAGCGTTTAGATCACTATTTTAGTGATGTAAACACACTTATATTAGTTTACAGAGGGAGCAGTTTTGTTGTGCCGCTCGATGATGTTTAATAGCCTAGCATTTGGTACAGTTTGGATTTCAGAAATTTGCTGCTTGTTGCTAATGTCGTTGATTTGTAGTTAATGTCCTTTATTTTACTAGATACATTTGGTGTTTTTAGTATCATTATTAATTTCTATAAAACATATTTCAATAATGTATTTATGTATGTAGATGCATTGGATCTTTATTTGAGGGTCATTGGTTGTTGAACTTCTCGCCGTGCTCTAGGGTCAGCCCTGCCCGCGGACAGCGACGTTTGTACTGTCAGAGAGACATTGATTGGAATTGGAGCTAGGCAACTAGGGGAAATCATCAAGTAGCAGCATCGAGCACTCACTATAGTAGAACTAGATCTTCCTCAATAGCGCTCACCAAGCAGAGAAGTTGAAGTCCCCTTCGTCATTTGGATCTACGTCTGTACGTTGCCGTCCTGCAGCAACATCTTGTTGAAGTACGGGAGTCCCCAAAGCAGTCATGTGTCATCTGCAAAAGAAAATTATTAGCCCGATGAGATCCTTACAAAACTTTATTATGAACTGGTGGTATGAGTGTTTGGGTATTTTTATTTTACATTCATTCGGCGACATATGCAACCTACTTACAAGTCTGAATACAACCCACCTAATTATACAATAATTAATAATGAAAGCGAAGGTATAAAGTATCATAGTTAATAGTAATCATGAAGATATGAAGGGGGCAAAAGACAACTTATCCCAATCTAGCACCCACCACCCCAATTTTTTCGCAATTAGTTTAGTGGGGGGGGGGGGGCATTGCCCCCTGACTTCTATGTTGCTCTGCCATTGGTAGCAACATAACTATGACC
>LR738714.1:700450879-700471430 GCA_902687465.1 Secale cereale
GGGGGGGGGGGGGGCGCCGCCAGGGCGCCTGGAGCCCTGGTGGCCCCCCCAGGCTGCCCTTCGGACGCAGTGTTGTTTCCGGAACGCCGAGTTTTTATATAATTTTTCTGGATTTTTCTGGGCAGTTCTCGAAACGTGAAAACCTGAAATACAAAAACAGCCGAAAACAGAAACTGGCACTGGGGTGCACTGGATTAGTAAGTTAGTCCAAATATGATCAAAAGTGTATGGAAGTGTATGAATATCATAGCAATATCACCCAAAAGTGGCATGGAGCAAGCAGAAATTATAGATACGTTTTGGACGTATCAACATCCCCAAGCTTAATTCCTGCTCGTCCTCTAGTAGGTAAATGATAACAAGAATAATTTCTGTGGTGACATGCTATTAACCATATAGGACTTTTTCATAGTCATATGACAACAGCTTACTGAGACAATGATTCTTAAGTAATTAAGTTGCCTCAAGAGAAAATCACAAATGACTGAAAGTTTTACAACATGAAACTGAAACATCAAAAAGATTTGCAATGAACATGATGTGCAAATATGATAAAGTGATATCTAGCTTGCCCCCTTTAGTGATCAAACATAAATGCAGGGGCACCTTCAAGGTTTAAGTGATGACTAGATATAATGATTTCAGAATAAACGATATCACAATCATGCAAAAGACAATGCTACTTTGGGACAATGCACATTACACTCAGAATGACAATTATGCTCTCAGTAGTCGGTGCTTCAACATAAAAGTAAAAGAAAGGTTAAGAGCTTTTTATTTTGAAAATATGGAAGCAATTGTGTCAACGGTAGCAGTACTTCATATGTGTCATGCATAAAACATCCTATAAGTTGCAAGCCTCATGCATCGTATACCAATAGTGCTCGCTCCTTGTCCTAATTAGCTCGGATTCCCATGGGTTATCATTGCATTGCATATGTTCCAACCAAGTGTCACAAAGGGGTACCTCTATGCCACCTGTACAAAGGTCCAAGAGAAAAATCGCATTTGATTTCTCGTTTTTGATAGATCTCAACTTGAGGACATCCATACCGGGACAACATAGAAAATAGATGATGGACTCCTCTTTTATGCATAAGCATATTCTCATGAGAGATTGAGGATTAAGGTCCAAGCTAAAACTTCCACCATGATGCATGGCTTTGCTTGGCGGCCCAATGTTCTTCTCTAACAATATGCATATTAATTCAACCCACGGTAAATCACCCTTACTTCAGACAAGACGAACATGCATAGCAACTCACATGATATTCAACAAAAGTGTGACAGTTGATGGCATCCCCAGAAACATGGTTACCGCTCAGCAAGCAACTTATAAGAAATAAGATACATAAGCAACATATTCTTTACCACAATAGTTTTTAGGCTACTTTCCCATGAGCTATGTATTGCATGGTTAGTTTGCTTAGTACAGGTGGAGGTTAGCAAAAAGACTGGGAGCGACCAACTAAGAGAGCAATGACGGTCATAATCATGCAGAGCGACAAAGCAATATTGAATCAGGCATGGTAGTTATATCGCTACTCAGAAATAAAAGATCATCAAGGCTTGATAGACTTTCTTTACAGTCTTGAATATGCGTGAGCATACGCCAAGTCAATCAAAATAAATTCTCGAAGGAAGATATTACTAAACCATACCACATCATAGGCAAACAAACCAAGTTGGTACTCCAATAACACATTGGGAACCCCCCAGCTATTTGAGATTAACCATAAGAAAACCTGAATTACTAAGCACCATCATGCAAGTAGCATCTTAATCATAGACACATTAACCAATGCAACGGAAGCAAACTCTCTTAATAAGGTGAGCATGGTAATTAAAGCGAGTTCAAGCAACCAACTAAATAAAAGCTCTTGAAAAGATAAGCATGAATACTAAGAGCAGAGCACGATAGTAGCTATTAAAAGACAAAGAACACACACAACATAGATAGACATGAAAATTCTATGTTATGTTCTAGGTAGAAGTGGAGCGTGCTTCTCTCCCACATAAAGGAATGCTGGGTTCCGACTCGTTATGAAAAACTAAAAAGAAAACTAAAAGCAAGACGCTCCAAGCATAGCACATAACACATGAAGTGATAAAAATATAGCGAAACGAAAGACGAACTGATAATGTTGATGGAGAAGGGGATGCACGGGGGCATCCCCAAGCTTAGACGCTTGAGTCTCCTTGAATATTTCTTGGGGGTGCACGGGGGCATCCCCAAGCTTGAGCGCTTGACACTCCTGAATCTTTTTATCATCTTCCCTCGCACACTTGAAAACTCGCTTCATACATAACTCATCATAATCTGATTAGCGAGGTTAGTACCCTTAATAAAATAATTATACCTTGCTGAAAATAAGGATATTCTTGAAGTTCTACTGTTTCTCAAGATTGCCAAAAGGTTTTTGCAAAGAAAAAAACAAGTTCTTAATTTGCAAAGTGAAGGTAAGGCAAAACAGGACAGAATCTGTGAAAAACAGAACAGCAGGCAGTAATTGATCTGTTCGGGATACTTCTGCAACTCAAATAAAAAAACTCAGAACTGACGCACGAAAGACAATTATATAGAGAACGCTGTAGAAACAATTCAGACCAAAAAGATGATCTGGTGATTTTATACGAATTTTTCTATCCAAGGACAGAATCTGTTTCCTGGACAGCACCTCACAACTTTTGAACTTTCTAGCAATCAGAGGCTATACTTGGCACAAATATGAAAAGCAAAGATACAATGATGATGCTACAGAAGTAAACAACATCAAGACACAACAAAAGCAAAAATTTTATTCATGTGGGCTGCCTCCCAAAAGTGCTTTCTTTTATGCCTTTAAGCTAGGCATAATGCATAGATCAAGTTTTATCAAGAGTAAAAGAATAACTAGCCCGTACAACGGACTCAAAAGGTAACTTGATCTTCTTTCGAGGGACGTGTTCCATCCCTTTCTTGAGACGAAACTGAAATTTTATATTACCCTCTTTCATGTCAATGACAGCACCAACGATGCGTAAAAAGGGACGTCCCAAAATAATTGGACATGAAGGATCACATTCAATATCCATAATAGTGAAATCAACGGGCACATAATTATCATTGACAAGAATTAGAACATCGTCGATCCTCTTCAAAGGTTTCTTTATGGAAGAATCAACGAGACGAACACCAAAAGAACAAGAATCATAAGGTTTCAATTTAAGCATATCATATATCCTTTTGGGCATAACAGAGGTACTAGCACCAACATCACATAATGCATAACAAGAGAAGTCATTCAATTTAATTTTTATCATAGGATCCCAACCATCTTCTAGCTTTCTAGGTATGGAGGCTTCTACTCTAAGTTTCTCCTCCCTAGCTTTGATGAGAGCATTAGTGATATGCTCTGTGAAGGCAAGGTTAAGCGTGCTAGTGCGGGGATCTCTAGACATCTTGTGAAGGAAATCAATAACTTCGGTAAGAGTGCAATTATCAAAATCAAGGTCATGAGCATCAAGTAAAGTGGTAGTGGTGTCCTTAAGGTTCACTTGGTTGGTAGTTTCTATAGTTATAGCATCACCATTAATAGGTCCATTGGGACCAGGAGTACATTGGGTGCTAAGAGTGTGAACATCCTCAATAACTTGGATAGTAGCAACAGTGTGGTGGGTAGGAAGGCTCTTAATTCTTTCCTCTTCCTCCCTTTCTCTAGCCCATATTTCTTTAAGCTTAGCCATAATCCTAATGTTTTCATTAATTTGCACTTGAGTAGCATTAATAGGGATGACTTCCCTCTCCTTAAGTGGAGAAGTTTCAATTTTTAGCAATTTTACCTCATTGGCTAAGTGGTCTACCTTAAAAGAAAGATCATCTAGTTTATGTAGTTTCTCTTCTACATTCTTATTAAAGGCTTTTTGGGTAGCGATGAAATCTCTAAGCATGGTCTCTAGTTCAGTATTGGAGTTCTTGGTAATAGGATAAGCATTGTTGTTCCCATAAGAGTTAGAGGGGAACGGTCTAGGATTGTTACCAAAGTTACTCCTATAAGCATTGTTGTTAAAATTGTTTCTAGAGATAAAGTTCACATCTACTTGTTCTTGAGCAATCAAAGAATTTAAAGGAACATCACGAGGATCAACAGTAGATTGCTTCGAAAGTAGAGACATGATCAAGTCAACTTTTTCATTAAGGGAGGAAATCTCCTCGACAGAGTTTACCTTCCTACCTGTTGGAGCGCGTTCGGTGTGCCATTGGGAATAGTTGGTCATCATCTCATCGAGAAGCTTCGTGGCAGCACCAAGTGTAGTTGACATAAAAGTTCCTCCCGCGGCCGAATCTAACAAGTTCCGCGAGGTAAAGTTCAAGCCTGCATAAAAAGTTTGGATAACCATCCAAGTAGTCAAACCGTGAGTAGGGCAGTTCTTGATAAGAGACTTCATACGTTCCCAAGCTTGGGCAACGTGTTCATTATCCAATTGTTTAAAATTCATTATGTTACTTCTAAGTTGGATAATTTTAGCAGGTGGATAGTATTTTCCGATAAAAGCATCTTTGCACTTGTCCCATGAATCTATGCTATTTCTAGGCAAAGACTGAAACCAAATTTTAGCTCTTCCTCTCAAAGAGAAAGGAAAAAGCTTAAGCTTAACAATATTACCATTTATTTCTTGGTACTTTTGCATATCACAAAGTTCTACAAAGTTGTTCAAGTGTAAAGCAGCATCATCTCCAGCACCGGAGAATTGTTCTTTCATAACTAAGTTCACTAAAGCAGGTTTAATTTCATAAGAAGGTGCTGAAGTGGCAGGTGTAGTGATAGGTGTGCTGATAAAGTCATCGTTGTTGTGACTAGTGAAGTCACACAACTTGGTGTTCTCGGTGGAACCCATAGTAGCAAGCAAGCAAGATAACTATTTTTGTGATTTTCGATAAAAAGGAACTAAAGCAAAAATGAAAGGTAAACTAACAAGACTAAAAAGCAAAGGTAAAAGATAGCATGCAACTCCCCTATCCTGAAGAGTGGAGTCCCCGGCAACGGCGCCAGAAAATACTCCTTGATGGGCCTCGAACCCCTCGTTGGTTACCCCGAGTGGAAGGTGTAAGATGCAGTAAGTAGAAGTGTTTTCCCTTAGCAAAGATGCCAAGGATCGAATCCCTAGAGACTCCTAGGTTCAACAAGTAGGTGTCAATTGCTACGGCGCCAGATTAGTAGAAACCAACGTGGACCTGCACACAGATACAAATAACTTTGCTCCCAACGAGTACAGAGAGGTTGTCAATCTCTCCGGCCTTGTAGTTCACAAAGGATTAAAAGCAATGATAGTAGTTATAGATAGTTTTTGCAATAGTAAGTAAATAGCGGAAAATAAATAGTGGATGTGATCAATGATGGTAATATGGACCGGAGTCTCATGATGTTCACTAGTGATGTCTCTCTCCCAAAAGACGATAAAACAGCTATGTGAGGTAAACAAATTACAGCTGGGCAATTGACATGACCACGAACGCAAACCAATGCTGACTACATTGCAAGAAAGGTTGAGGTTCAAAGCATGGGCGGTACGCCAAAGTAAGTAGACCGAAATCCATCAACATCTACTACTAATCATCCACCTTGAGATATCTATCCAGAACATCTCGCTGGTATTAAGTTGCGAGTCTCACCCATAGTGTAAACTCAATGCAACAGACAACTGCATTAAAAGAACTTTGCGTAAAGTAAACAATCCTTGCACTCGTGGGCACAAGCACCGTTGTTTTCCCCCTTGCGGCAACAGCACATCCCCTAGACTCATGTTTCTGTCACTCAAGCTAGTCATCGAGGGGCATGAACCCACAATCGAGCATAACGTTCCCTCTTGGAGTCACTACCTATTACTCGGCCAAAGCAATAAATAACAACGGAGAACATGCAAGAATTACTTATGAACTAAAATATAAAAGAGGTGAATCAAATATATTACTCAAGATCAATCTGAACATAATCTCATAATACATCGGATCCCAGCAAACTCAACATAGCAACAACATAAGGATTACATAGGTGCCTCGATCATGTAGGGCAGCTCACGAGGACTAATTAGTGAAGCACAAGAACGGGAGGAGAACATCACATAGCTACTGGTCATGGACTCATGGTCCAAGGGAGACTACTCATGAGTCATCCGGGAGGCGTCCATGGTGGTGGAGAAGCTCCCGGTGGTGATCCTCCCCTCCGGCAGGGTGCCGGGAAGAGTTCTCCTGGTGCTCCCGATCTTGGAAGCGGCGGCGGCGGCGGAACAGAGATGGGATCGCGAAAAGAGTTCCTCTTCTGAGGGTTTCGGAGGGTCCTTAAATATATGCCAAAGTAGGGCATCGGGGGAGCCTCGGGGGGCCCAGGCGCCCCCCCGGCGCGGCCAGGGGGGGGGGGGTGGGCGCCGCCAGGGCGCCTGGAGCCCTGGTGGCCCCCCCAGGCTGCTCTTCGGACGCAGTGTTGTTTCCGGAACGCTGATTTTTTATATAATTTTTCTGGATTTTTCTGGGCAGTTCTCGAAACGTGAAAACCTGAAATACAAAAACAGCCGAAAACAGAAACTGGCACTGGGGTGCACTGGATTAGTAAGTTAGTCCAAATATGATCAAAAGTGTATGGAAGTGTATGAATATCATAGCAATATCACCCAAAAGTGGCATGGAGCAAGCAGAAATTATAGATACGTTTTGGACGTATCAGAAGAATGCCGCCAATTCCTCTTGAATTGCTCGCAGACGATCTGGTGTTAGGAGTTCATCCCGCATCCGAAACATCTAATTTGAAGTAGGGGGTCAATACATGAAATGATGCTATAAATTTGTGAATATTATTGATTGCTTACGTACTTCAAATTGTTCTTCAGTGTAGCCCCGCTCACAGGTCGTGTGGCGGATGGACTCGCAAATGTAGTATCCACAGTAATCATTCCCGGGTTCCTGCCACAACCACTTTACAAGAAATAAAGGTCAATCAAACTGATAAGCAAGAATGCCAAATTGGTATTGATGAAACTAGCGCTTGAATCAAGATATAGGAGATGCGCGCGCGGAACATGCTACTATATAGTACTTACTTTCGGGTATCTAAATTGTAGCTTCTTCGGCAGTCCCGGAGCTTTTTTGGTGAATTTTCTTCAAACCCTGCCAGACAAAGAAAACAATTAGTTGATATCAGAAATGAAGTTGCTGATATATATGCATGGTGGATAATATTGATCGATTTAACTTACCTGACGAGCATTTGAGTCATGTCCGCATACTCCTCGGGATCTTTACGTTTAGAGTCCAAGACAGATACTACTCCCTTCTCAAGCTTAATCTCTAAGAGATCATAGTGGAAGCTGCGCACGAATGCATGAACTCATCAATTACATCACTATAACCTTGACTGATATATAAGGGAAACAAAATATGCACAAGACAGTAACACTCACTTGAAGTTGTAAGGAAAGAGTATTATACCTTTGTTTTCATTTACCACCAACGATCGTAGCAAGTTGGTCTCGGTATCGTCTGTTGGGGAACGTAGTATTTTAAAAGTTTCCTACGATCACGCAAGATCTATCTACCAGATGCATAGCAACGAGAGGGAAGAGTGTGTCTACGTACCCTCGTAGACCGGGAGCGGAAGCGTCAAGTGACGCGGTTGATGTTGTCGAACTTCTTCGCGATCCAACCGATCAAGCACCGAATGTACGGCACCTCCGCGTTCAGCACACGTTCAGCTTGATGACGTCCCACGAGCTCTTGATCCAGTTGAGCTTCATGGGAGAGTTTCGTCAGCACGACGGCGTGGTGACGGATATGATGTGTTCACCGGCGCAGGGCTTCACCTAAGCTCCGCGACGGTATGACCGAGGTGTGATTCTATGGAGGGGGGCACCGCACAAGGCTAAAACAATTCAACTTGTGTGTCTTTGGGTGCCCCCTGCCCCCGTATATAAAGGAGCAAGGGAGGGAGGCCGGCCGGCCCTTCCTGGTGCGGCTAGGGAGTGGACTCCTACTAGGAATAGGATTGCAATCCTATTCCTAGTAGGATTCACCAAAAGAAGGAAGAGGGAAAGGAATAGGAGAGGTGGCGCCCCCCCTAATCCTAGTCCAACTAGGAACCCTAGGTGGGGGCGCCGGCCAGCCCTATGGGCTGCCTCTCTCTTTCCCTTTAGGCCCACTATGGACCATCCCCTCTCGTAGGGGGTTCCGGTAACCCCCTCCGGCATTCCCGATAAATCCGAAACTTTTCCGGAACACTTCCGGTGTCCGAATATAGTCGTCCAATATATCAATCTTTATGTCTCGGACATTCCGAGACTCCTCGTCATGTCCGTGATCTCATCCGGGACTCCGAACTACCTTCGGTACATCAATACTCAAAAACTCATAATACCGATCGTCATCAAACGTTAAGCGTGCGGACCCTACGGGTTCGAGAACTATGTAGACATGACCGAGACTCATCTCTGGTCAATAACCAATAGCGGAACCTGGATGTTCATATTGACTCCTACATATTCTACGAAGATCTTTTATCGGTCAGAACCGCATAACAACATACGTTGTTCCTTTTGTCAAACGGTATGTTACTTGCCCGAGATTCGATCGTCGGTATCTTTATACCTAGTTCAATCTCGTTGCCGGCAAGTCTCTTTACTCGTTCCGTAACACATCATCTCGTGACTAACTCATTAGTCTTTTGCTTGCAAGGCTTATTATGATGTGTGTTACCGAGAGGGCCCAGAGATACCTCTCCGACACTCGGAGTGACAAATCCTAATCTTGATCTATGCCAACACCACGAATACTTTCGGAGACACCTGTAGAGCATCTTTATGATCACCCAGTTACGTTGTGACGTTTGATAGCACACAAGGTGTTCCCACGGTATTCGGGAGTTGCATAATCTCATAGTCATAGGAACATGTATAAGTCATGAAGAAAGCAATAGCAGTTAAACTAAACGATCATAGTGCTATGCTAACGGATGGGTCTTGTCCATCACATCATTCTCCTAATGATGTGATCCCGTTGATCAAATGACAACTCATGTCTATGGCTAGGAAACATAACCATCTTTGATCAATGAGCTAGTCTAGTAGAGGCATACTAGGGACATACTGTTTTGTCTATGTATTCACACATGTATTAAGTTTCCGTTTAATACAATTCTAGCATGAATAATAAACATTTATCATGATATAAGGAAATAAATAATAACTTTATTATTGCCTCTAGGGCATATTTCCTTCAAGAAGAGGGAAAGGAATAGGAGAGGTGGCGCCCCCCCCCCCCAATCCTAGTCCAACTAGGAACCCTAGGTGGGGGCGCCGGCCAGCCCTATGGGCTGCCTCTCTCTTTCCCTTTAGGCCCACTATGGACCATCCCCTCTCGTAGGGGGTTCCGGTAACCCCCTCCGGCATTCCCGATAAATCCGAAACTTTTCCGGAACACTTCCGGTGTCCGAATATAGTCGTCCAATATATCAATCTTTATGTCTCGGACATTCCGAGACTCCTCGTCATGTCCGTGATCTCATCCGGGACTCCGAACTACCTTCGGTACATCAATACTCATAAACTCATAATACCGATCGTCATCAAACGTTAAGCGTGCGGACCCTACGGGTTCGAGAACTATGTAGACATGACCGAGACTCATCTCCGGTCAATAACCAATAGCGGAACCTGGATGTTCATATTGGCTCCTACATATTCTACGAAGATCTTTTATCGGTCAGAACCGCATAACAACATACGTTGTTCCTTTTGTCAAACAGTATGTTACTTGCCCGAGATTCGATCGTCGGTATCTCTATACCTAGTTCAATCTCATTACCGGCAAGTCTCTTTACTCGTTCCGTAACACATCATCTCGTGACTAACTCATTAGTCTTTTGCTTGCAAGGCTTATTGTGATGTGTGTTACCGAGAGGGCCCAGAGATACCTCTCCGACACTCGGAGTGACAAATCCTAATGTTGATCTATGCCAACACCACGAATACTTTCGGAGACACCTGTAGAGCATCTTTATGATCACCCAGTTAAGTTGTGACGTTTGATAGCACACAAGGTGTTCCTACGGTATTCGGGAGTTGCATAATCTCATAGTCATAGGAACATGTATAAGTTATGAAGAAAGCAATAGCAGTAAAACTAAACGATCATAGTGCTATGCTAACGGATGGGTCTTGTCCATCACATCATTCTCCTAATGATGTGATCCCGTTGATCAAATGACAACTCATGTCTATGGCTAGGAAACATAACCATCTTTGATCAATGAGCTAGTCTAGTAGAGGCATACTAGGGACATATTGTTTTGTCTATGTATTCACACATGTACTAAGTTTCCGGTTAATACAATTCTAGCATGAATAAAAGACATTTATCATGATATAAGGAAATACAAATAACATCTTTATTATTGCCTCTAGGGCATATTTCCTTCAGTCTCCCACTTGAACTAGAGTCAATAATCTAGCTCACATCGCCATGTGATTTAATACCGATAGTTCACATCGTTATGTGAATAACACCCATAGTTCACATCACCATGTGACCAACACCCAAAGGGTTTACTAGAGTCAATAATCTAGTTCACATCGCTATGTGATTAATACCCAAGAGTAATAAGGTGTGATCATGTTTTGCTTGTGAGAGAAGTTTAGTCAACGGGTCTGTCACATTCAGATCCGTATGTATTTTGCAAATTTCTATGTCTACAATGCTCTGCATAGAGCTACTCTAGCTAATTGCTCCCACTTTCAATATGCATCCAAATAGATACTTAGAGTTATCTGGATTTAGTGTCAAAGCTTGCATCGGCGTAACCCTTTACGACGAACTCTTTATCACCTCCATAATCGAGAAACATTTCCTTAGTCATCCAATTACTAAGGATAATTTTGACCGCTGTACAGTGATCTACTCCTGGATCACTATTGTACCTCCCTGTCAAACTCATGGCAAGGTATACAACGTGTTTTGTACACAGCATGGCATACTTTATAGAACCTATGGCTGAGGCATAGGGAATGACTTTCATTCTCTCTATATTTTTCTGCCGTGGTCTGGCTTTGAGTCTTACTCAATTTTACACCTTACAAGTCAAGCAAGAACTTCTTCTTTGACTGATCCATTTTGAACTACTTCAAAATCTTATCAAGGTATGTACTTATCGAAAGTCTTATCAAGCGTCTTGATCTATCTCTATAGATCTTGATGCCCAATATGTAAGCAGCTTCACCAAGGTATTTTTTTTGAAAAACTCCTTTCAAACACTCCGTTATGCTTTCCAGAAAATTCTACATCATTTCCGATCGACAATATGTCATTCACATATACTTATCAGAAAGGTTGTAGTGCTCCCACTCACTTCTTGTAAATACATGCTTCACCGCAAGTCTGTATAAATCTATATGCTTTGATCAACTTATCAAAGCGTATATTCCAACTCCGAGATGCTTGCACCAGTCCATAGATGGATCACTGGAGCTTGCACATTTTGTTAGCACCTTTAGGATTGACAAAACCTTCTGGTTGCATCATATACAAGTCTTCTTTAATAAATCCATTAAAGAATGCAGTTTTGTTATCCATTTGCCAGATTTCATAAAATGCGGCAATTGCTAACATGATTCAGACAGACTTAAGCATCGCTACGGGTGAGAAAGTCTCATCGTAGTCAACTCCTTGAACTTGTCGAAAACCTTTCGCAACAAGTCGAGCTTTGTAAACAGTAACATTACCATCTGCGTCGGTCTTCCTCTTGAAGATCCATTTATTTTCGATGGCCTGCCGATCATCGGGCAAGTCAACCAAAGTCCATACTTTGTTTTCATACATGGATCCCATCTCAGATTTCATGGCTTCAAGCCATTTTGCGGAATCTGGGCTCATCATCGCTTCCTCATAGTTCGTAGGTTCATCATGGTCTAGTAACATGATTTCCAGAACTGGGTTGCCGTACCACTCTGGTGCGGAACGTACTCTGGTTGATCTACGACGTTCAGCAGAAACTTGATCCGAAGTTTCATGATCATTATCATTTACTTCCTCACTGATTGGTGTAGGAATCACTGGAACAATTTTCTGTGATGTATTACTTTCCAATCCGGGAGAAGGTACAATTACCTCATCAAGTTCTACTTTCCTCCCACTCACTTCTTTCGAGAGAAACTATTTCTCTAGAAAGGATCCATTCTTAGCAACGAATATCTTGCCTTCGGATCTATGATAGAAGGTGTACCCAACAGTCTCTTTTGGGTATCAATGAAGACACATTTCTCCGACTTGGGTTCAAGCTTATCAGGTTGAGGCTTTTTCACATAAGCATCGCAGCCCCAAACTTTAAGAAACGACAACTTTGGTTTCTTGCCAAACCATAGTTCATAAGGTGTCGTATCAACGGATTTAGATGGTGCCCTATTTAACGTGAATGTAGCTGTCTCTAATGCATGACCCAAAACGATAGTGGTAAATCGGTAAGAGACATCATAGATCGCACCATATCCAATAAAGTACGGTTACGACGTTCGGATACACCATTACGCTGTGGTGTTCCAGGTGGCGTGAGTTGTGAAACTATTCCACATTATTTCAAATGAAGACCAAACTCGTAACTCAAATATTCTCCTCCACGATCAGATCGTAGAAACTTTATTTTCTTGTTACGATGATTCTCTACTTCACTCTGAAATTCTTTGAACTTTTCAAATGTTTCAGACTTGTGTTTCATTAAGTAGATATACCCATATCTGCTCAAATCATCAGTGAAGGTCAGAAAATAACGATACCCGCCGCGTGCTTCAACACTCATTGGTCCACATACATCAGTATGTATGATTTCCAACAAATCTGTTGCTCGCTCCATAGTTCCGGAGAACGGAGTTTTAATCATCTTGCCCATGAGGCATGGTTCGCAAGCACCAAGTGATTCATAATCAAGTGATTCCAAAAGTCCATCATTATGGAGTTTCTTCATGCGCTTTACACCAATATGACCTAAACGGCAGTGCCACAAATAAGTTGCACTATCATTATTAACCTTGCATCTTTTGGCTTCAATATTATGAATATGTGTATCACACGATCGAGATCCAACAAACCATTTTCATTGGGTGTATGACCATAAAAGGTTTTATTCATGTAAATAGAACAACAATTATTCTCTAACTTACATGAATAATCGTATTGCAATAAACATGATCAAATCATATTCATGCTCAACACCAAATAACACTTATTTAGGTTCAATACTAATCCCGAAAGTATAGGGAGTGTGCGATGATGATCATATCAATCTTGGAACTACTTCCAATACACATCGTCACTTAATCCTTTAACTAGTTTCTGTTCATTATGCAACTCCCACTTCGAGTTACTACTCTTTAGCAACTGAACCAATATCAAATACCGAGGGGTTGCTATGAACACTAGTAAAATACACATCAATAATCTGTATATCAAATATACCTTTGTTCACTTTGCCATCCTTCTTATCCGCCAAATATCTAGGGCAGTTCCACTTCTAGTGACCATTTCCTTTGCAGTAGAAGCACTTGTTTCAGGCTTGAGTTTAGCTTTGGGTTTCTTCACGGGAGTGACAACTTGCTTGTCATTCTTCTTGAAGTTCCCCTTCTATCCCTTTGCCCTTTACTTGAAACAAGTGGTCTTGTTAACCATCAACACTTGATGCTTTTTCATGATTTCTTCCTTCGCCGACTTCAGTATGCGAAGAGCTGGGAATTCCTTTCGTCATCCCTTGCATATTATAGTTCATCACGAAGTTCTATTAACTTGGTGATAGTGACTAGAGAACTTTGTCAATTACTATCTTATCTGGAAGATTAACTCCCACTTGATTAAAGTAATTGTAGTACCCAGACAATCTGAGCACATGCTCACTGGTTGAGCTATTCTCCTCCATCTTGTAAGCAAAGTAATGTCAGAGGTCTTATACCTCTCGACACGGGCATGAGTATGAAATACTAATTTCAACTCTTGGAACATCTTATATGCTCCGTGGCGTTCAAAACGTTTTTGAAGTCCCGGTTCTAAGCCGTAAAGCATGGTGCACTTAAACTATCAAGTAGTCATCATATCGAGCTTTTGTCGAAACGTTCATAACGTCTACATCTGCTCCTGCAATAGGTCTGTCACCTAGCGGTGCATCAAGGACATAATTCTTCTATGCAGCAATGAGGATAATCCTCAGATCACGGAACAATTCCGCATCATTGCTACTAACATCTTTCAACTTGGTTTTCTCTAGGAACATATGAAAAATAAACGGGGAGCAACATCGCGAGCTATTGATCTACAACATAGATATGCTAATACTACGAGGACTAAGTTCATGATAAATTAAAGTTCAATTAATCATATTACTTAAGAACTCCCACTTAGATAGACATCCCTCCGGTCATCTAAATGATCACGTGATCCAAATCAACTAAACCATGTCCGATCATCACGTGAGATGGAGTAGTTTCAATGGTGAACATCTTATGTTGATCATATCTACTATATGATTCACGCTCGACCTTTCGGTCTCCAGTGTTCCGAGGCCATATCTGCATATGCTAGGCTCGTCAAGTTTAACCCGAGTATTCTGCGTGTGCAAAACTGGCTTACACCCGTTGTATTTGAACGTAGAGCTTATCACACCCGATCATCATGTGGTGTCTCGGCACGACGAACTTTCGCAACGGTGCATACTCAGGTAGAACACTTATACCTTGAAATTTAGTAAGGGATCATCTTATAATGCTACCGTCGTTCTAAGCAAAATAAGAAGCATAATAAGATAAACATCACATGCAATCAAAATATGTGACATGATATGGCCATCATCATCTTGTGCTTTTGATCTCTATCTCCAAAGCACCGTCATGATCACCTTCACAAAACATGATCATCTCATACAAAACCGTATAACTCATCATGTCTTGACCATATCACATCACAACATGCCCTGCAAAAACAAGTTAGACGTCCTCTACTTTGTTGTTGCAAGTTTTACGTGGCTGTTACGGGCTTAGCAAGAACCGTTCTTACCTACGCATACAAATTCACAAGGACCGGGCGTAGCCACACTTGATTCAGCTAAAGTGAGAGAGACAGACACCCGCCAGTCACCTTTAAGCAACGAGTGCTCGTAACGGTGAAACCAGTCTCGCGTAAGCGTACGCGTAATGTCGGTCCGGGCCGCTTCATCTCACAATACCGCCGAAGCAAAGTATGACATGCTGGTAAGCAGTATGACTAGTATCGCCCACAACTCATTGTGTTCTACTCGTGCATATCATCTACCCATAGACCTGGCTCATGATGCCACTGTTGGGGAACGTAGTATTTTAAAATTTTCCTACGATCACGCAAGATCTATCTACCAGATGCATAGCAACGAGAGGGAAGAGTGTGTCTACGTACCCTCGTAGACCGAGAGCGGAAGCGTCAAGTGACGCGGTTGATGTTGTCGAACTTCTTCGCGATCCAACCGATCAAGCACCGAATGTACGGCACCTCCGCGTTCAGCACACGTTCAGCTTGATGACGTCCCACGAGCTCTTGATCTAGTTGAGCTTCACGGGAGAGTTTCATCAGCACGACGGCGTGGTGACGGATATGATGTGTTCACCGGCGCAGGGCTTCGCCTAAGCTCCGCGACGGTATGACCGAGGTGTGATTCTGTGGAGGGGGGCACCGCACATGGCTAAAACAATTCAACTTGTGTGTATTTGGGTGCCCCCTGCCCCCGTATATAAAGGAGCAAGGGAGGGAGGCCGGCGGGCCCTTCCTGGTGCGGCTAGGGAGTGGACTCCTACTAGGAATAGGATTGCAATCCTATTCCTAGTAGGATTCACCAAAAGAAGGAAGAGGGAAAGGAATAGGAGAGGTGGCGCCCCCCCCCAATCCTAGTCCAACTAGGAACCCTAGGTGGGGGCGCCGGCCAGCCCTATGGGCTGCCTCTCTCTTTCCCTTTAGGCCCACTATGGACCATCCCCTCTCGTAGGGGGTTCCGGTAACCCCCTCCGGCATTCCCGATAAATTCGAAACTTTTCCGGAACACTTCCGGTGTCCGAATATAGTCGTCCAATATATCAATCTTTATGTCTCGGACATTCCGAGACTCCTCGTCATGTCCGTGATCTCATCCGGGACTCCGAACTACCTTCGGTACATCAATACTCATAAACTCATAATACCGATCGTCATCAAACGTTAAGCGTGCGGACCCTACGGGTTCGAGAACTATGTAGACATGACCGAGACTCATCTCCGGTCAATAACCAATAGCGGAACCTGGATGTTCATATTGGCTCCTACATATTCTATGAAGATCTTTTATCGGTCAAAACCGCATAACAACATACGTTGTTCCTTTTGTCATCGGTATGTTACTTGCCCGAGATTCGATCGTCGGTATCTCCATACCTAGTTCAATCTCGTTACCGGCAAGTCTCTTTACTCGTTCCGTAACACATCATCTCGTGACTAACTCATTAGTCTTTTGCTTGCAAGGCTTATTGTGATGTGTGTTACCGAGAGGGCCCAGAGATACCTCTCGGACATTCCGAGACTCCTCGTCATGTCCGTGATCTCATCCGGGACTCCGAACTACCTTCGGTACATCAAAACTCATAAACTCATAATACCGATCGTCATCAAACGTTAAGCGTGCGGACCCTACGGGTTCGAGAACTATGTAGACATGACCGAGACTCATCTCCGGTCAATAACCAATAGCGGAACCTGGATGTTCATATTGGCTCCTACATATTCTACGAAGATCTTTATCGGTCAAACCGCATAACAACATACGTTGTTCCTTTTGTCATCGGTATGTTACTTGCCCGAGATTCGATCGTCGGTATCTCTATACCTAGTTCAATCTCATTACCGGCAAGTCTCTTTACTCGTTCCGTAACACATCATCTCGTGACTAACTCATTAGTCTTTTGCTTGCAAGGCTTATTGTGATGTGTGTTACCGAGAGGGCCCAGAGATACCTCTCCGACACTCGGAGTGACAAATCCTAATGTTGATCTATGCCAACACCACGAATACTTTCGGAGACACCTGTAGAGCATCTTTATGATCACCCAGTTAAGTTGTGACGTTTGATAGCACACAAGGTGTTCCTACGGTATTCGGGAGTTGCATAATCTCATAGTCATAGGAACATGTATAAGTTATGAAGAAAGCAATAGCAGTAAAACTAAACGATCATAGTGCTATGCTAACGGATGGGTCTTGTCCATCACATCATTCTCCTAATGATGTGATCCCGTTGATCAATTGACAACTCATGTCTATGGCTAGGAAACATAACCATCTTTGATCAATGAGCTAGTCTAGTAGAGGCATACTAGGGACATACTGTTTTGTCTATGTATTCACATATGTACTAAGTTTCCGGTTAATACAATTCTAGCATGAATAAAAGACATTTATCATGATATAAGGAAATACAAATAACATCTTTATTATTGCCTCTAGGGCATATTTCCTTCATCGTCGGGACGCAATTTAACCTCGGTTGCATCTATGAGGTATGTGTTAATAAACCCAATATCACCTACTTGTCTTTTCTTCAATTCGACGATCTTCAATCTGCATAATATAGTGAGGATAATTATAAATACATGCAATGAAGATCAGCTATATAGAGAGACTTAATGACATAAGTAGTACTACTTACAGACAGTAGCAGGTGACCGTTGTTTTATCGAGGGCCAATTGATTGAAAAACTGATAGAACTCCTCAAATGGAACAGGCAACAGTTCAATTCCAACGAGGTCATGCTCCGGTTTAACTCTCAAATACAAGTTATCCCTCCCCCCAGACTCTCTGCAGATTTTCAATTACCAATCATGCAATCTTTGCATATTCGTTGATAGAGATCTTTCATTTTTGACGAGAGGCTTTTTGTACTCGTATCTTTCTATCTGCACTTCCAAGAAATCATAGTGTACATCGTCGGACGCGTAATCTGCAAGATTGGTATAACCGGGCACCATCCTCGGATCATTAGCGACCATGTCGCTAGACACCTTGAGCGGGGGGCACGATTGGTCCACTTGTTCGCCGAGCTGGGCAATTTGTTTCCCAGCTCGTCCTTCTGCTAACCTCTGATCACTTTTAGTACTTCCCGACCGCTTCGCTGCTTGATATGACTTTTGAATCATGCGGTCATAGTTGTCCTGCGGCTTACTTTTCGCTGGTTGCTTCAGGGCAGCAAGAGTGCGCTTTGCTTTCACCGCATCTATCTTCTCCTCAGGAGGTGGATGTCTCTGTGCGGTCATAGTTGAGAATGTTGATGAGGTCCTTCCGCCATAGGCATGGAGTCTTCAGTGAAGAACCCAGCCGAGTTTCCCCTTCACCGGTAGGGTGGTCAAGCTGGAGCTCCTCAAATCCCTCCGTTATTTCGTCGACCATCACCCTAGCATATCCTTCTGGAATCGGCCGGCAGTGAAAAGTGTCGCCGGGTCCAGAAGGATAAACAGAGCCAGCAGCCGCCTTGACCTTCAGATTCATCCACTGCGCCATAAGGTGGCAATTTTGTGCCTGTGTGATAGCATCCACGGGATTCCTGGTTGTAGCCGTCAAGACAGGCTTTGGCTAAAGCAGCTCGGTGGAAGCCACGCTGCTTCTCCGCTGAGATGGCGGGGTAGCTTCGGTGGAAGCTTCGGCAATTCTTTTGTCCCGATTTGCTTCCCGTTCCTCTATCGCTTGTATTCTGGCCCGCAGCGCCTGGATTTCGGTCAGCTCCATTTTCTTCCTCCTGTCGTGGCATTTGTAGCCTCCTGCGTCCGGAAACCCAGCACGCCACGAAAGGGAGCCTGGCGTGCCTCATGTCCGTCCAGGGTGCTCAGGATTCCCGAGGGCCATTGTCAGCTCGTCGTTCTCTCTGTCGGGGAAGAACGTCCCTTCATGCGCTGCTTTGATATACTGCCGCATCTTCCTGAGTGGTGTTTCCAATTGCTTGTCCGTCCAAATGCACCACCCTGTTACAGGGTCCAAGGTTCCGCCAGCCCCGAAGAACCAAGTCCGGCAACGGTCTGGCCAGTGCATTGTCTCTGGTTCGATCCCTTTCTGAAGCAGATCATTCTCAGCCTTGGCCCACTTAGGCCGGGCTCTGAGGTAGCCACCTGACCCCGTGCGATGGTGATGCTTCTTCTTCGCAGCATTTATCCGGTTTGTCTCCGACATCTTCTGACTCTTTTCCGACATCTTATGGGCCACAAATGCAGGCCAATCATCTTTGGTCTTCTCATATATGCCCACGAATTCTGGAGTCTTTTTATCTTTGACAAACGTATTCAGTTTTTTCTTCCATGCCCTGAATTGGTCTGCCATCTTCGAAAATGCAGCAGACTTGATTAACTCCTCTTTAACTGGGTTCGCCGGATTATCCTCTCGCGTTAGGACGAAATTTGACTTCAGCTCAGTCCAAAGATCTTCTTTCTGCATATCAGTGACATAAGTCACCTGAGCGTCGTTTGCAGCCGGCTTTAACCATTGATGGATGCTGATCGGGATCTTGTCCCTAACCAGAACCCCGCACTGATTAACAAATGCGTTCTTTGTCCGGATGGGTGCAATCGGCTCGCCGGAGCGCGAGATTTCTGAGATCTCAAACTTTTCATCCGGCCTCAACTTTTTCTTCGCTCCTCGTCTCTTTACCGAAGATTTGCTCGATCCGGAGGGCTAGAAAAAGGAACAAAGACGAGAGTTAATGAATGCATCAATTAACTAGTCAGCACATGCTTAACTAACATATATACCTCCTGGCCGGACTCGGTTCGGTCACCGGAGCCAGCATCACGGTCTCCTTCTTGCACCGGCATTGGGTCACTGGAGCCGTCCTCACGGTCTACTTCTTCCATGTGCATTGGGTCACCGGATCCATCAATATCATAGCCTAGATCTTCCACCTGCAGCTCTTTTTCGACCTGCTCATCGGTGTCGTTGAGAAACGACAAGACGGCATTTTGTCCGTCTGCGATTATGTCCATCAACATCGCTTCTTGTGCTAGGTCTCGGGTGTTGTTGTCCATTGTTTCTACAAATATTTACAACATGCCAATTATTATTCAAACATGACAGATGGATATATTAATGGCAAACGTAGAACTAGCTTCGACCCTCGACTGCTCGGCGATCCACAAACCGTAGACCCCCTCTTGTCACATTTTGTCTAGTGTCAAAGGATTCAACAAAACCAATACTTCATCATTAGGCGAAAGTAATAGTAGCATGATGGTACGAAGCTCTCCAAAGTGGTTTGGGAATGGAGTCCCGGATAGGATAATTCGTAACAAAAGACGGATTATCCTATCAGGAACTCCGTTCCAAAACAACTTTGCATAACTTCGTACCAATATGCCCCGGTTACTTCTGGCAAATGATGAAGTCATGGAATTCTTCAATACTTTGACACAGGTAGGCAACCTCTCGACCCCCCCGACTTCTCGGCGATCCACAACCCTAGACCCCCTCATGTCACATTTTGTCTAGTGTCAAAGGATTCAACAAAATCAATACTTCAT
>LR738714.1:700472277-700527938 GCA_902687465.1 Secale cereale
GACCCCGATCATGTCACATTTTGTCGAGTGTCAAAGGATTCAACAAAACCAATACTTCATCATTAGGCGAAAGTAACAGTAGCATGATGGTACGAAGCTCTCCAAAGTTATTTTGGAACGGAGTCCCAGATAGGATAATTCGTAACAAAAGACGGATTATCCTATCAGGAACTCCGTTCCAGAATAACTTTGCATAACTTTGTACCAAAATGCCCCGGTTACTTCTGGCAAATGATGAAGTCATGGAATTCTTCAATACTTTGACCCCCGACTGCTCGGCGATCCACAACCCTAGGCCCCCGACTGCTAGGCAACCTCTCGACCTTCGGCCTCTCGACCCCTCGACGACCCTCGGCCCCTCGGCGATCTCTCGACCCTTAACGACCCTCGGTCCCTCGACGACCCTCGACCCCCCTTCCCCCTAATGTCGAAGTTATCGGGGAGGGTGTATATCGACATAGACATCCGATAAAAAAAAGAGGAAGAAGAAGAAAAAAGGAACCGCTAGAGGAGAAGATCGAAAAAAAAAGAAAAAAAGAGGAGAAGAAGAAAGGAATAGAGGAGAAGAAGAGAAAATAGAAATTTTCTCTTCTTCTCCTCTATTCCTTTCTTCTTCTCCTCTTTTTTTCTTTTTTTTCTTCTTCTTATTTATTTCTCCTCTTCTTCCTCTCCTCTTCTTCTTTCTTTCCTCTTTCTTATTTTCTTCTTTCCTATCCTTCTTTTTCTAAATTTGTAACTTTTGCATATATAAAACTTTCTATATATATTTAGCATATATAAACAAAAAACTATATAGCCACATACACATATATATACATCACATACACACATCACATACAACAACTTCCTAAGAAAAAAAATATATACACATACATATATATTTAACATATATATTTTGCAAATTCCTAAGAAAAAAAAATATATACACATACATATATATATAGCAACTATATATACACATACATATATATACAGCAACTATATATACATCAATTTATAAAATAATATATATACACATACATATATATACAACAACTATATATATATACATCAATTTATATAAACAAAAAAACAGCAAGCGTCCTCACATCGCGCGGCGGGGCGGGGCGGCGCGACGGCGACGGGGCGCGGCGGCGCGACGGCGGCGGGGCGGGGCGCGCGGCGCGACGGCGACGGGGCGCGGGGCGGGGCGGCACGGGGGCGCGGGGCGGGGCGACGGCGACGAGGCGGCGTCGGGGCGGCGTCGGGGGCGACGGCGACGGCGACGGGACGACGACGACGGCGACGGGGCGACGGGGGCGGGGAAGGAGAGAGAGGCGTCGGGGGCGCGGGGAAGAAGGAAACTGATGAAATTTTCGCAAGTCCTGGTTATATAGGAGGGGCATTAGTCCCAGTTGGTGGCTGAAACCGGGACTAATACCCCCCTTTAGTCCCGGTTGCTGCCACCAACCGGGACTAAAGGTCCCTTTTCAGCAGCCCAAAGGGCGAGAAGGAGGGGCAACCGGGACTAAAGGGGGGTATTAGTCCCGGTTTCAGCCACCAACCGGGACTAATACACCCTTTAGTCCCGGTTTCAGCCACCAACCGGGACCAAAGGCCCTGTGCTGGCGCGGGTGCGGTGGGATGTTTAGTCCCACCTCGCTAGCTGAGGGAGCTCGAGAGTGGTTTATAAGGGCTGCTGCTCCCACCCTCTCGAGCTCCTCTCAAATGCAGGCTTCTGGGCCTAACTCTGCGCGCTGCCCTGTGAGCTTGCTGGGCCTTATAGTACAGGTGGATCCTGTGCTATAGGCCTTGCAGGCTCACTGGGCAGCGCCCAATTTTTTTTTTCCTTTTTTGCTTTATTTATTTCTAAGTTGTTTTTTGCTGTATTTAGAGTTTTTTTGTGAATATTATTGCTTTAGGTAAAACCAATTACAAACTTTCTGTTAGTGCAAGTAGTATTCAAATTTGAATAGTTTAAATTTGAAATTATTTATTTTCTTTGTTGCTTTATTTATTTTATTTTGTTTCTAGTTACAACAAAATACTTATTGTTGCTATTTTTTTTCAAGTTTTTTTTTGTTTTGTTTTCTGCATTATTTATTTTCTTTTGTTATTTGCTTTATTTTTTTAATTCTTTCTGGTAAAACCAATTACAAACTTTCTCTGTTAGTGCAAGTAGTATTGAAATTTGAATAGTACAAACGGACAATGGTATCATACTCGTTTGTTACAAAGTTGGCATGGTATCATCATAATAGTTGCGGAAAAAAGTCTTCACTTTTTCTTCGCTTGTGTCATTTGCTTATTGCGCCGTAAACATGGATAATCTTCATCGTTTATCAGGATGCTTGGGTCAGCCTTGACTTTGAAGGGAGGAATTTCATGAAACTTTTCATAATCTTCAGACATGTCTGTCTTGCCCTCCACTCCCAGGATGTCCCTTTTTCCTGAAAGAACTATGTGGCGCTTTGGCTCATCGTATGATGTATTCGCTTCCTTATCTTTTCTTTTTCTCGGTCTGGTAGACATGTCCTTCACATAGATAACCTGTGCCACATCATTGGCTAGGACGAACGGTTCGTCAGTGTATCCAAGATTTTTCAGATCCACTGTTGTCATTCCGTACTGTGGGTCTACCTGTACCCCGCCTCCTGACAGATTGACCTATTTGCACTTAAACAAAGGGACCTTAAAATCATGTCCGTAGTCAAGTTCCCATATGTCCACTATGTAACCATAATATGTGTCCTTTCCCCTCTCGGTTGTTGCATCAAAGCGGACACCGCTGTTTTGGTTGGTGCTCTTTTGATCTTGGACAATCGTGTAAAATGTATTCCCATTTATCTCGTATCCTTTGTAAATCAATACAGTCGAAGATGGTCCCCTGGACAACAAGTACAACTCATCACAAACAGTGTTGTCACCTCTGAGACGTGTTTCCAACCAACTGCTGAAAGTCCTGATGTGTTCACGTGTAATCTAGTCGTCGCACTGCTCCGGGTGTTTGGAGCGCAGACTGTTCTTGTGTTCATCGACATACGGGGTCACCAATGTAGAGTTCTGTAGAACTGTGTAGTGTGCTTGAGACCAAGAATATCCGTCCCTGCATATTATTGAGTCCCTTCCAAGCGTGCCTTTTCCAGTCAGTCTCCCCTCGTACCGCGATTTAGGGAGACCTATCTTATTAAGGCCAGGAATGAAGTCAACACAAAACCCGATGACATCCTCTGTTTGATGGCCCATGGAGATGCTTCCTTCTGGCCTGGCGCGGTTACGGACATATTTCTTTAGGACTCCCATGAACCTCTCAAAGGGGAACATATTGTGTAGAAATACGGGCCCCAGAATTACAATGTCGTCGACTAGATGAACTAGGACGTGTGTCATGATATTGAAGAAGGATGGTGGGAACACAAGCTCGAAACTGACAAGACATTGCGCCACATCACTCCTTAGCCTTGGTACGATTTCTGGATCGATCACCTTCTGAGAGATTGCATTGAGGAATGCACATAGCTTCACAATGGCTAATCAGACGTTTTCCGGTAGAAGCCCCCTCAATGCAACCGGAAGCAGTTGCGTCATAATCACATGGCAGTCATGAGACTTTAGGTTATGGAACTTTTTCTCTGCCATATTTATTATTCCCTTTATATTCGACGAGAAGCCAGTCGGGACCTTCATACTGAGCAGGCATTCAAAGAAGATTTCTTTCTCTTCTTTCGTAAGAGCGTAGCTGGCAGGACCTTCATACTGCTTCGGAGGGATGCCGTCTTTTTCGTGCAAACGTTGCAGGTCCTCCCGTGCCTCAGCTGTATCTTTTGTCTTTCCATACACGCCCAAGAAGCCTAGCAGGTTCACGCAAAGGTTCTTCGTCACGTGCATCACGTCGATTGAAGAGCGGACCTCTAGGTCTTTCCAGTAGGGTAGGTCCCAAAATATAGATTTCTTCTTCCACATGGGTGCGTGTCCCTCAGCGTCATTCGGAATAGATAGTACGCCGGGGCCCTTTCCAAAGATTACGTGTAAATCATTGACCATAGCAAGTACGTGATCACCGGTACGCATGGCGGGCTTCTTCCGGTGATCTGCCTCGCCTTTGAAATGCTTGCCTTTCTTTCGACATTGATGGTTGGTCGGAAGAAATCGACGATGGCCCAGGTACACATTCTTCCTGCACTTGTCCAGGTATATACTTTTACTGTCATCTAAACAGTGCGTGCATGCATGGTATCCTTTGTTTGTCTGTCCTGAAAGGTTACTGAGAGCGGGCCAATCGTTGATGGTCATGAACAACAACGCCTTTAGGTCAAATTCCTCCTGTTTGTGCTCATCCCACGCACGTACACCGTTTCCATTCCACAGCTGTAAAAGTTCTTCAACTAATGGCCTTAGGTACACATCAATGTCGTTGCCGGGTTGCTTAGGGCCTTGGATGAGAACTGGCATCATAATGAACTTCCGCTTCATGCACATCCAAGGAGGAAGGTTATACATACATAGAGTCACGGGCCAGGTGCTGTGATTGCTGCTCTGCTCCCCGAAAGGATTAATGCCATCCGCGCTTAAAGCAAACCATACGTTCCTTGGGTCCTTTGCAAACTCCTCCCAGTACTTTCTCTCGATTTTTCTCCACTGCGACCCGTCAGCGGGTGCTCTCAACTTCCCGTCTTTCTTACGGTCCTCATTATGCCATCGCATCAACTTGGTATGCTCTCTGTTTCTAAACAAACGTTTCAACCGTGGTATTATAGGAGCATACCACATCACCTTCGCAGGAACCCTCTTCCTGGCGGGCTCGCCATCAACATCACCAGGGTCATCTCGTCTGATCTTATACCGCAATGCACCGCATAGCGGGCATGCGTTCAGATCCTTGTATGCACCGCGGTAGAGGATGCAGTCATTAGGGCATGCATGTATCTTCTGCACCTCCAATCCTAGAGGGCATACGACCTTCTTTGCTGCGTATG
The DNA here is from genome assembly GCA_902687465.1 of Secale cereale. Lineage (NCBI taxonomy): Eukaryota > Viridiplantae > Streptophyta > Magnoliopsida > Poales > Poaceae > Secale > Secale cereale. The sequence continues at coordinate 700,477,233 of LR738714.1, forward strand.
TACTGTCGGGCAATTCGTTATCCTTCGGAAGCTTCTTCTTCAATATTTTCAGTAGCTTCTCAAATCCTTTGTCAGCCACAGCATTCTGTGCCTTCCACTGCAGCAATTCCAGTACGGTACCGAGCTTTGTGTTGCCATCTTCGCAATTGGGGTACAACCCTTTTTTGTGATCCTCTAACATGCGATCGAACTTTAGCTTCTCCTTTTGACTTTCGCATTGTGTCCTTGCATCGACAATGACCAGGCGAAGATCATCATTTGGTTCCTCTTGATCTTCAGTAGCTTCACCCGTTGTAGCATCATTGGGCACATCGTCTGGTTCCTCTTGATCTTCACCAGCTCCCCCCATTGCAGCATCACCGTATTCAGGGGGCACATAGTTGTCATCGTACTCTTCTTCTTCGCCGTCTTCCATCATAACCCCTATTTCTCCGTGCCTCGTCCAAACATTATATTGTGGCATGAAACCCTTGTAAAGCAGGTGGGAGTGAAGGATTTTCCGGTTAGAGTAAGACATCGTATTCATACATTTAGTGCATGGACAACACATAAAACCATTCTGCTTGTTTGCCTCAGTCGCATTTAGAAACTCACGCACGCCCTTAATGTACTCGGAGGTGTGTCTGTCACCGTACATCCATTGCCGGTTCATCTGCGTGCATTTATATATAATTAAGTGTGTCAAAAACCATTACCGAACATCATAAATAGATAATTAAGTGACCAAATGGATAAAAGTTCATCATCACATTAAAACCAAAGTACATACATATATAGTTCTCATCTAACAACATATAGCTCTCCATACACATCGAAACTATGTAAAACATTTCAACGCGAAAACAAATGCTATCATAATCGCAACCAAGGTAACAATTGATCCAACGGCATAATGATACCAAGCCTCGGTATGAATGGCATATTTTCTAATCTTTTTAATCTTCAACCGCATTGCATCCATCTTGATCTTGTGATCATCGACGACATCCGCAACATGCAACTCCAATATCATCTTCTCGTCCACAATTTTTTTTATCTTTTCCTTCAAGAATTTGTTTTCTTCTTCAACTAAATTTAACCTCTCGACAATAGGGTCCATCTTGATCTTGTGATCATCGATAACTTCCGCAACATGCAACTCCAATTCCATCTTCTCCTCCTCCATTTTTTCCAATTTTTTCTTTAACGAAATGTTTTCCTCTTCAACTAAATTTAACCTCTCCACAAGAGGGTCGGTTGGAATTTCCGGTTCAACTACCTCCTAGACATAATAAAACATCTATGCATGTCAGGTTGGTCGGCATAACTATCATAAACACTAAAACAAATAGTTATAAATTAAAGATAATATACCACATCCGAATCGTAGACCGGACGAGGGCCCACGTGGGCGGATATCAAAACCATCGCACTATATAATAACAAGCAATAATAAACGTAAGAAAATTAGACAAATATCTATCTAAAGCAATAATAACAAGCAATAATAAAAGTAAGAAAAGCATGGACATAACAAGAGGCTCACCACGGTGGTGCCGGTGACGAGATCGGTGGGGGCGATCGACGGCGGCGAAGACGGGGACGGGACGTGACGGACCGCTAAACCTAGACAAATCTCGGAGAAAATAGAGCTTCGAGAGGAGAAAAGCTTAACTAGTGTGGCTCGGGCATTCCACCGAACACGTTGTGTGCATAGGAAGTGAGCTAGAGCACCACTAACCCCTCTCCCCCTCGGCCAGAAAAAAAACAGAGCAGTGAGCTCTGCTCTTGAGTGAGGGGGTATATATAGGCAACTCACTGGTCCCGGTTGGTGCTACAAACCGGGACTAAAGGGGTGCCTTTGGTCCCGGTTCATAACACCAACCGGGACCAATAGTGGTGGGCCAGGAGCAAGAGCCATTGGTCCCGGTTTTTAGCTCCAACCGGGACCAATAGGTCCAGACGAACCGGGACCAATGGCCCACGTGGCCCGGCCGGCCCCCTGGGCTCACGAACCGGGTCCAGTACCCCCATTGGACCCGGTTCTAGATTGAACCGGGGCTAATGGGCTGGACCAATGCCCTGTTTTCTACTTGTGCAAGTTTATCATATTGGTCATTCAATTGTTAAAACCCCTAATAAAAATCTGCATCTAAACAAAATCCTTCATGTGCCTGACACTTCAAAAAGTCTTCTATCTGTTCATCGATTTACTCGTGATAACCATGTCCTCATTGAATTTTATCCTTATTTCTTTCTTGTCAAGGACTTGGCCACGAGGAGAGTACTTCTTAGGGGCAGATGTGTGGGAGGACTCTACCCACTCATATCTTCTTCATCATCGTCATCGAATAAACAAGCTTTTGCGGCTATCAAGCCTTCATCATCAAAGTGGCATAGTAGATTAGGTCATCCTTCATCAATTATAGTTAAACGTGTTCTTAGTGAAAATAAACTTCCTTACTCCCATGAAGTTAGTATTGAGTCAGTTTGTGATCCATGTCAACAAGCTAAAAGTCATCAGCTACCATATCCCGTGTCTACTAGTATCTCCACTGCACCTCTGCAACTTGTATTCTCAGATGTATGGGGACCAGCTCCCACTTCAGTTGGAAGATACTCGTACTATGTAAGTTTTATTGATGATTTTAGCAAGTATACTTGGATCTATCTTCTTAAGAAAAGGTCTGAAGTGTTTCAAGTCTTCTCCAATTTTAAAAATCTTGTTGAGAGAAAACTGAACACCAAGATTATTGCTATGCAAACTGATTGGGGGGTGAATACATGAAGTTGAATTCCTTTTTTCAGCAACTTGGCATTTCTCATCACGTTGTGTGTCCACATGCACACCAACAGAATGGCTCTGCAGAAAGAAAACATCGTCATGTTGTAGAAGTAGGTCTTGCCCTACTTGCAAATGCGTCTATGCCACTCAAATTCTGGGATGAAGCATTCCTCACTGCTACATACCTCATCAACTTGCTGCCCAGCAAAGTCATTAATTTTGAAACACCCATCACACGTCTCTTTGCCACCACTCCAGATTACAAATCTCTTCGAGTGTTTGGTTGTGCCTGTTGGCCAAACCTACGACCATACAATACACGCAAGCTTGCTTTTCGCTCAAAAAAATGTGTTTTTTTTGGGCTGTAGTCCTCTCCACAAAGGAGTCAAGTGTCTAGATATCACCTCTGGCGGGGTCTATATATCACGAGACGTTGTTTTTGAGGAACCTGTCTTCCCATTTGAGTCCCTTCATCCAAACGCCGGAGCCCGTCTCAAACAAGAAATTCTTCTCCTTCCTTCTACTCTCCGGTCTTTTGATCAAGGGGGCGACAATTGTACTGACCATTATGATTGTTCAACCAGTTCTGGTGTTGCACCTATTCATGCGCAGGTCCATGGTGAAAATACAGAAGAAAACGGAGCTGAAAATGATCAAAATCCGGTGCAAAATGAAGGCATATTTTATGTGGAAGAAGAAGACGGAGCCGGCGCTGAAAACGAGGAAGATTTGCTGCAACCTGGGACGCCAGTGCGACAGGATCCCTCGGGATCGGTGCGGGGATCCGCTTCGGATCGCGCACGCACTACAGGCCAACAGCGTCCTGACGCGTCGCCAGGCGCGCATGGGCGGGCGTCGCCAGGCTTGCATGGGCGGGCGACAGCGACAGCCGAGCAGCCGCGCGTGCGCATGCATGCAGGATCTCCTGCGGCTGGTAATTCTGCGGCAACTGGCTCCAGCAGCACAAGTGCAGACACACAGTAGGCTACAGAGTCTGGATCGGATCTGCTGTACCAAGCAGTGATTCTGGTGCGTTCTCAGGATCTTCTGCGACAGAAACTCCTATGTCCTCTCCTGTGCAACAGCTCGCCCAAACTCAACCAGTGATGATGTCGCGTATTACAACTCGCCTACAGAAAGGTATAAGAAAGCCAAAGATTCGAACTGATGGTACAATACGGTATGGAATGATGTGTGTTGCAGGAGAACCAACAAAGGTAGAAGATGCACTTGGAGATTTGAAGTGGAAGCAGGCAATGGATGAAGAATACTCAGCACTCATGAGGAACAAGACATGGCACCTTGTACCTGCACAGAGAGGTAAAAATATTATTGATTGTAAGTGGGTGTATAGAATTAAAAAGAAGGCAGATGGCACAATTGACGGGTACAAGGCACGGTTAGTTGCAAAAGGCTTCAAACAACGATATGGATTAGATTATGAGGATACATTCAGTCCTATTGTTAAGGCCGCAACTATTAGGCTTGTGTTATCCATTGCTGTGTCCAGAGGATGGAGCTTGAGACAGCTAGATGTTCAGAACGCGTTTTTGCATGGTGTTCTGGAAGAGGAGGTTTATATGAGACAACCACCTGGGTATGCAGATAACAAAACACCCCAATATGTGTGCAAGCTTGACAAGGCACTTTATGGCCTAAAACAGGCACCAAGAGCATGGTACTCAAGGTTAAGCTCTCAGCTAATGTGTCTTGGCTTTATTGCATCTAAGGCTGACACGTCACTCTTTATTTATAACAAGGCAAACACGGTCATATTTGTATTAATATATGTAGATGATATTATAGTTGCAAGTTCCTCACAAGATGCCACTAATGCTCTTCTGCATGATTTAAGATCAAAGTTTGCCTTAAAGGATCTTGGTGATTTGCACTTCTTCTTGGGCATTGAAGTTAAGAAGATTCCAGATGGTATAATCCTGAACCAGGAAAAATATGCTACTGAACTCCTAGCTCGTATGGGAATGAAGGACTGTAAGCCTTCACCCACTGCACTATCTTCTTCAGAAAAACTTTCAGCCTTTGAAGGTGAGCCACTCAAAGAAGAAGAAAGCACAAAATACAGGAGTGCTGTAGGAGCCTTGCAATATCTGACACTTACAAGACCAGACATATCATTTGCAGTTAATAAGGTTTGTCAGTATTTGCATGCACCTACTTCTGCACATTGGACAGCTGTAAAAAGGATTGTCAGGTATATCAAACACACTGCGAGCCTTGGATTACAATTTAGACGTTCTAGCTCTACTCTTGTGAGTGCTTTTTCAGATGCTGATTGGGCAGGATGTAGTGATGATAGGAGATCAACTGGAGGATTTGCTATATTCTTTGGCTCGAATCTTATCTCTTGGAGTGCTAGAAAACAAGCTACAGTGTCAAGATCAAGTACTGAGGCTGAGTACAAGTCACTGGCAAATGCAACTGCTGAGATCATCTGGGTTGAATCATTGCTTAATGAGTTAGGTGTTAAACAACGCCGTGTCTCATGTCTTTGGTGTGATAACTTGGGAGCCACCTATCTCTCTGCCAACCCAGTCTTTCATGGTCGAACTAAACATATTGAAATTGACTTTCATTTTGTAAGAGAAAGAGTTGCAGAGAAAAAGCTGGACATCAGATTCATTCCATCAAGAGATCAAGTGGCAGATGGGTTTACCAAGGCATTGCCTGCTCGGCCATTTGAAGAATTCAAGAAGAATATTAACCTAGGATAGTTGAGATTAAGGGAGGGTGTTAGAGTTTATGTATTATACGCTTTGTAATCTCAACTAAACCCCTCTCTCTATGTTATCCCGTAACATATCCAAACCACCGAATCCTAGAGATCGGGAGGTTCCAACTTGTACTCCAAGCTTGGCCTTGCGCCCCAATCAATATAAGACCAACGCAGCTCTCTTACGAGGGAGTAGAAACGGTTCCTGACATCCACCGACGCCTCACTTGATAGAATACTAATTATGATACAATATCACTGCACAAGGCCAACTTTATTGCGGAAGTGATTGCTCATTGATTGTGCCCAAAACAGACTGAACAATATGAGCCGATAATTGTACAATACATATGGCTTGTTTGTGATAATCCCAATATAGGAACAGTACAGACAATTTAAAACAAAATACTCAACAATCACACATTTATTCAGCCAAACTGATAGGAAGGCAGGCGTACGCGGAAAGGGCCACATGATAGACATGCATCGACCATAGGACCATAATGCCTTCGTAACTATTAGTACTATTCTTCTTCATCATCACGTAGAAAACCATGATCCCCTCTGATCTGCAAAAGGCAGGGCATTGTCATCCCTGGTAGTAGTTGTAGTATAATCTAATAACAGAGAATTAAAGGAGGGCACGAGGGAGGAGGGGGGCGGCGTTACCTTGCATCCTTTGTGTCTCAGCCCATCCAGCGTGCTGTCATTCGAATAATTGTTAAAAAAATCAAACACTGATACGAACTTGAGGGATGGAAGCTGGAGTAATCCATCTGGGATTACTTCACCCGGCCTGCAATGTGAAAATGACAGGCATGATAGCTTTGGCATTGTCCCAACCTCCATCATCCACTTGTTAAAGGAACAATGTTCAAGTCGTAACTCTTGCAGACGAGGGAACCCTTGGGCACCAAAGGACATTCTTCCGGGTATATAATAATGCAACTCCAGCACCACAAGACAAGGAAGCATCTCCAGGATCGGCATCGGGTCTTTTCCTCTTTCATCATTAGAAGCCCAAATATGAAGCTCCAGTAGGGTTTGTGGAATTTGCACACGCCTTGGCAGAGAAATTCTGAGACCTACATATCTTATAGTAGGCATATCCCAGAGGGAGCTTGATACATCTAAACCTGGCAGATCTATTGTTTGCAGATAAAAGAGTTTCCTGATTGAAGAGGGAACCATCACTTGTCCACATTTTCTCAACCTTAGGTGTCGCAGGTGAATGCACCCACCAATTACCTCGGAGAAATTCACTAGGCTCGAGTTCTCAACATGAAGAACTCTTAGGAACCTTAGCTCGGGAAAAGATACAGATGAAAGTCCAAAGCCAAGTAATGCTCGGAGATTACGTGAGGCCGGTAAATTCTGCCCACTCAAATTCTGGAAAGAAGAACGGTAGAATATCTGGTTATGAGATGATGATGGACCAGCTTGTCCTGCATTTCGTTGGAGTCCATATACATGTCAGCAAAAAGCCAGACACAACATTATATGAGTAATTAATATATTTAAGAAACTGTGTATACAAATAAAAGAGACAAGGGGAAGGTAGCTCACCACTAGTAGTTTCATGGATGACATCAAGGAAACCATCTTGTGTTGCCTCTTCTATGCACCAGTCACGTATGATATCATGAATCCTTATTTCTTCAATCCATCCGTGTATACTGCTTGTTCGAACAACTTGCACAAAGCTTCTTTGAGCCAACTCAGTTACATACATACGCGCTGTTTTTTCTAAGGTATGCTTAGGTGTATGTGGAATGAAACATTCTGCTATCCATAGATTAATAAGAGCAGACACAGATATTATGCAATCCTCGGGAAAAGCCGCAAGATAGAGCAAACATGATCTTATATAGTGATTTGGTAGGTCCTTGTAACTGCGAGCTATTATGCCTCGCATCATTTGGGTGTCCTTGGTAGATGGCCAACACAGTAGCACATCAGACCATGCTTGTGTGTTGAGATTCTTTGATAGGTACCCTCCTAAAACTGCAAGTGCAAGTGGTAATCTATCACATCTCCTTGTAAGTTTTCTTCCCAATACTTCATATTTATCCAGATCGCGTATGCCTGATATCCTGTATGAAGGTAAAGCTTTGCTACTAAAAAGCAACCAACTTTTCTCTTCATCCAAACTCCTCAAAGCATGAACATGGGTTGGCATTTCAACATGATTGGCAACATCTCCTTTTCTTCTGGTTAGCAGTACTCTACTATAGTTAGCTGCATCTGGAAAGGCCTTAATTGTTCTATTTATTTGCTCCCATGTGTCTGTTTCCCACACATCATCGAGAACTACTCCCTCCGTTCCTAAATATTTGTCTTTCTAGAGATTTCAACGAGTGACTACATACGAAGCAAAATGAGTGGATCTATACTCTAAAACATGTCTACATACATGTGACGCCCGAGACCGACGTCCCAGAAGATTCCAGAAGAGTCCCGAAGATTCCAGATGTTCTGGGTTGGCCGTGTGTTTCAGTTCTGCTTGTGTTATTTATTTTTGCTTTGCATCATGTCATCATGCCACCATGTCATATTTTATTTTTGCATCTCAACCTAAATAAACCGTGTGGACCTTCGGTCCATTTAAATCGAGGGAAGGTGACTTCTCTTTATAACATATAAAAGCCTCTCAATAGTTAGGGAGCTATATTAAAATATTCCAATTGTTTGGGATCACCGTAACACACTTGCATAATTCCCCATTGTCTTTTCACTTCGAGCTTCTCCTTCAAAATCCTTGCCAATAATTCTTTCGTTGTTTCGAGGCTCCCCCATTTTATCTAGACTCCGTTCAAACTCCTTTTATTCTTTTTGCAACCTAAATGTTTTAGTTTGCACTTCCCTTTTGTTGGTTCTATTTTTGTTGGGTTGGTAATAACCCGTAAAGCCTTACAAAAATGACCCATCTTTTATTTTCTGTTCTTTGCCTCTTTTCTTTTTATTTTGTTTCTCTCCTTTTATTTTTATTTCTGCTAAGGAATAAAAAATAAGAGGCATCCCAGCCGCTCGGGCCTCAATCTCCCTGGCCGCATCTCTCCTCCCAGCCGGCCCAAGTTTCTCAGCCTCTTGGGCCCTCCTTCCCTCCTCAACCCGCCGGCCTTAGGCCCATCTAGCCCGACCGCAGCTCCCCAGCTAACCCTAGGCGCAGCTCGATCCTCGACCCCGCTCCTCTCTTTCCCCTCGCTCTACCCATGCGCCGCCAGCCTCTCCCGCATCGATCCCAAATCCCTTCGAGGCCGAGCCTCTACCTCTCTCTCTGCCCGATCCCGTGCCGCATCCCCTCTCCCCTCAAGCCTGTGCCTCTCCCCCGACGCCATCTCCTCCTCTCGAGCGCCCCGGGCCTCTTTCCGTCGCGAGGCAAGGAGCCCCATCGCCCGACGTCCCCGCCTCCTCGCCTCTGGTCCTCCAGCCAGGAGCGCGCCTCCCTCGCCGCGGCTCCCTCCCCTCTGCCTCGCCAGAGCCGGCTCGCGGCGCCTCTTCTCCAGGTTCTCGCCTCCAGCAAACGGGAGCCGTCGGCCGCCCTGATGTCTCCGAGCCTGCGGCCACGAGAGGCGCCCCGACCTCCTCCTCGCGTCCGCCGCAGCGGCCGCATCTTCCGCGCGCCTCCTCGCCCTGCTGCCCTCTGGTCTCGCCGTGGACGCCCCTTCCTCCAGCGGCCTCGAGCAGCGCCGCTCGGGCTCCCTCCTTCTCCTTGTGTGCACCAAGGCTGCGTCGGAAGCCTCCTCCAGCAGCTCGTTCGAGCCTCCGCACCGCAGCGCCGTGCAACCCTTTTCCTTTTTGTTTTTTTGTTGTTTTGTTGTTTCGGTTACTGTTGTTGTTTGTTTTCTCAAGTACCTACGGAACGGCAAGTAACTCGACGAGCTGTGTACCCCTTCGAGTCGCCGATGACCCGTCGAGTTCGACTACACGAACGAGTACACGGCGACCCGACCAAGTACCCCTACGGCGAGTACCACTACCGTCGACAAGTTCGGAGACCACAAGTACCACTACGAACGCCGACGCGACAAGTACCTCTTCGGAAACGGAAACGCCTACGTGAACGTCTACCGTCGCCCCGAGTACAACTACCGTCGCCCGGAAACGAGAAATTCGCCAAGTACCACGACACGATGACGTGAACCACTACTTCCTCTACGAGTTGCGAGAACGACTACTTCCCTCTACGGAACGGCTACTTCCTCTCCGACGTGAACGACTCCTTCCACTACGTCCCTCGACGTCTCGAACCGCCCCGAAACGCACGCTTCAAAGGTATAACCCCGAGACGTGACCCGTGTGATGTATGTTTGTTGTGTTGTATGAAATGTCTCCCGTGTGTGCTCCGTGCCCGTTCCGACCTTTTGTCATGTTCCTCGGTTGCCTCGTCACCGACTCGTGGGAACCCGGTTACGGGATCAACCCACTTTCATCTCGTTTGTCTCGTTCACTCCACCTTTTGTTTTGCACCGGTCTCTCAACGAGTTACCGGTACCGATATGTTGCCGTTGCTTCATTTTCGGATCGTTGCCGTGGCACCCTTTCGTTCCACCACGGCGACAAATGCTTCTTATCCTCTTAAGTCAACCTGTTAATAAAATTGCTTAAACTTGATCATGTCATCCGCATCATGTTAACAACATTAATATGTGTGAATTGTTGTTGCTTATAATTATTAAACATGCTCATGGGGATTTTCCGGAATATGTTGTTGTTATTCTCCGGCCTCATTTAAAATGCCTAGATAGTGTAGTTTCCTTATGCTTCACCTCTTGCCATGTTAAAAACAATTAATCTTGTCTTGTAATTAAATGAGAGTCAACTAAATAATTAAATGTGGTGTTTCGTCAATATGCAACTCGTTGCATATTGATCTCCACTTAACTTGTAGTATTTGTTTGTGCACTTTGCCATGCCATGCTTTTAAACCGGACATGCATCATGCTTGCTTGTGCATCGTATGCCATGTTTATGCTTGTGTGTTTACCGTGTTGTTTCTTTCTTTCCGGTTGCTTCTCTTGTTAGCTTCGGTTTCGTTCCGGAGTTGTGAGGTTTCGCTCGACTGTTGCTCCGTCTTCTTCGTGGATCCGTTCTTCTCCTTTGTGGAATCCCAGGCAAGATGACCGAACCCGGATACCATTACTATTTTGCCTCTTGCTAGAGTATCGCTCTGTAGTATTTGCCTCGATGCCCATGTCTTTCCTGTCAGCCTCCTACTTGTAACCACTACCATGTTTAACCACCCTACCTATGCAAACCGTTGCTTGGCTAAGTACGCTTCGCTCAGCCCTTCTTATAGCATTGTTAGTTGCAGGTGAAGATTGAAGATGCTTGCTTCATGTTGAAGTTTGGTTGGGTTATATCACACTATATAAATGCTTAAAAATGAAATCATCTATACACTGGCAAGGGTGGAAGGCTAAGCCTTTTGCTTGGTGTTTTGTTCCACTCATGCCGTTAGGAACCGTATAAACCGGTGTTATGTTCCTTGATTTTTGCGTTCCTAACACGGTTGGGGTGTATGGGACCCCCTTGATAAACCGCTAAGTGCTAAGTCTTTTCCAGCAAATCCCAACTTTGGTACTATTTGCCTCATAATAACAACTTAATTAATTAATTAATTTGCATAAGGGGGACGCTCCTTGGAGATTCTTTTCTACATAGCAGGGGGGGCCAGTGCTGATGGCGTTGGTCCCAAACGGGGAGCCTGCGGGAACCACCACGGGGAAACTCGAGGTTTGGGTCCTGTAGCATCACCCATCCGGTCGTGTCCTGAGACTTAGATACGCGCGACTACTATCAGGGTGTCGACACACCGGGAGGATTTGCTGGATTAGCCTTACCTTAGTTCGGTTTAACTTGAGCACGGGATTCCGAGAATACTCGGGCCTTCCCAACTATGGAGTTGCGACTGCGCGGATCGTGGGCTTGTGATGGGCCAAGTTGGAACACCCCTGCAGGGTTTGAACTTTCGAAAGCCGTGCCCGCGGTTATGTGGCAGATGGGAGCTTGTTAATTCCGGTTGTAGATAACTTGACACAAAGTTTCAATACACTACCAGCGTGTGTACCGTGACTGTCAATTTCCGAATAGGGATTCGGGAGTTGAACACGGTGGGGTTATGTTTGACCGGCTTTAGTTAGGATCACTTCGTGATCATCTTTCGACCGATGCTCTTCTCTTCTCGCTCTCTATTACGTAAGTTAGTGCTAGTTGCTGCTGCAGACTCTTGTTTGTTCCTTCACCTCTTTTCTTTCTTCAGCCTTGTCCTCACCCAAGGCTTAAATAGTCTTGTTACCCGGGAACGGGATTGCTGAGTCCTCTGTGGCTCACAGTTACTTCACCACACCAGATGCAGGTTCAGTCGAGTTTGATGTAGGAGCTGGTTCAGTGCTTCACCAGGAGCTCGCTGAAGAGTTTGGCTGTTAGCTTGTGACGTTTCGATGTTCAGTAGTGGTTTCTACTAGGATTCGATCCTGACCTGTGGCTTTATGTTGTTTTGGTATCTTTCTTTTGGATCTTCACTCGTAGTCGGGTTGTGATGTTTTGAATGACGATTGTTTATGTAATGTATTGTGTGAAGTGGCGAGTGTAAGCCAACTATCTCCTTTTGCATTTTAATCCCTCTTTTACATGAGTTGTGCAAAGATACCAAACTTGAGATCATTCTAGGATGGGCTTATACCTTTAAGTCGTGCCTCGACACGTAGGAGGTATAGTCCCATCCTGGGCATTACAAGTTGGTATCAGAGCCTTCTCCGACCTAGAAGCCCCCACTGTTTGATCGAATCGTTGACGGTTGAGTCTAGGCACACACTGAAAACATTTTGAGTCCTATATTATATCGGAGAGTAGGATTTCTTTGCTTCTCATCTCTTTTCTCTCTGGTGAGGACTCCTGACGATTACTCTTTTCTCTTCTACTTTCAAAAATTGCACCAAATTTTTTTTAGGATCCCGCGAGTATTCTGGGATTGTTTCGATGTTCTTGTGACAAGGATATTGTTCCCGATGCCTCCTGTTACCGAGGAGTTGAGCTTCGGGGTATCATTGACACAAGCATATCGCGGCAGTACTAAATACTTAAGACGGCCGACATCGAAAATCTCTCCTATACGGCCAGTGGCAAGATAACCCCGACATCACCCAGTACTGGGGAGGTAGTTCGAGAGTATTGCCATAGCTTGTTATAGTGGATGCTTTTCGAAGGTCCGAGGTAAACAGTTTCCGAGAAAGACTGGTTATGTGTTGAAGGATGGATACACCTGGATGTAGGTTTAGAGTTGATTGCGCGGTGCTTCCCGTGTATCCCCAACACCTGATTGCATAACTGGAAACTTTCGGAAATCTATAGGTGGGTTGATCAAGTAGTTCTAGGCATTCTTCCAACGGATGCTCGATATGAAGTTCGGGGTTCTACATTGAGTGAAGTGGTTTTATGGACTTGTTCTGATCGGGAGTTGCATCTTAAAGGGTCCTTGGCTATGCTGATCCGGGGATTGCAAAACCCTTTTGTAACACGTTCCATGAGCTTTCAGCACGAATATGTCGGACGAAACTTCTATCTTGTATTTGTTCTATCTGTTCCTTGTTCCTTTTTTTTATTTACCTTCTGTTCTCCAAGTGGCTTCTCGACTAGTTGATGTACCTGCGGAATTCATTCGTTCAATCCTCTGTTCGGATGATATTGTGAAGATTCTGTTGCTACACATCTATCCTTTGTTCTTGTTTTAATTCTGGTATTCGAGTTGCTTCGATGTCAAATGTTGATTCCATACCTTTCCTAATCAGTGTTCTCATATTTCTATGAGAGTGCTAGTCCTTTTTGATCATCAAGATCTTCATGTTAATTCTTTTTCAACCGGTGTTCATTTTGTTCATCCCAAGTTGTCTTTGTTTTTTCCCGCCCTCCCACCCTTCTTCTTCTTGGAGCCAGAAATTCTTAATGAAATATCCATTTTATTCATGTGATGGTTCTTCATTCTTTCCTTCATTGTTCTTATCCGGTGCTTTATCATGAAGATGCTCAAGAGCTTCAAGTTCATCATTCTTTTGTTTTCATAATTCTTCAGGTGGATGTAATTCAAGATTTTGGTGTTCATCTTATCCTTTTCCTCATTTCACAATGCTTCTTATTTCGGTGCACCAATTAATCATTCTCCTCTTGCTATTCATATCCGGAGTGCTGAAGATTCACTTTTCCATTCTTAATCCGTTCAAATTATTTTGAGGATTGTCATCGTATTCAAGCCTTTTAATTCAACCGGTGCAATATCTCTTAAGCAATCTTTTCAACGGGGTTTCTTTGAGTGGGCCCTAACCCACAGGTCTTTTCCCAGGATCTTACCCGACTCTTCTATTTTTTCCGGACTTATACTCAAATTCTTTTCGAAGTGTGACGTAAGAATGATTTACATCAGTCACATGCCTTCTCCAAGATCGCTTTCAAATTCTTTTCATCGTTGGTTCAACCTTTTTAATTTTTCATTCCGGAGTGCTCAACAATTCTTCATGGCATTTCTCGTCTTCATTCTCAACATTTGGAGACCGGAGAAGTGTTTCTCTTAATTCTTGGCCCTTCTCTTGAAGGTTTGTGGTTCTAGCTTCTTGCCATCCTCATAGTTGTTTCGATTGTGAGGAATTCTTTTCATACCCATCCGAAGCATTTCATAAATTCTTTTCCTTGTGTTCCTCCGAAGGCCATCATTTCAGAAGATTTCTTCGTTCTCAGTTTTCAACTTCGCCCTCCCAATATTCTTCAATGATGTCTCTTCGTTCGTCTCCATATTTTTTTTATGGTGGTTCGTTCAAGAGTTACTCTTCCGTTGTTATCGTATCAATTCATTCGTTCTTTTCATAATCCTACAGGTGGTTCGTTGAATAATTATCCGAGCTTGTGCTAGATCTCTCTTTAATTCTTTCCAACGAGAATAAGTAGTATGCCAAATCCTTTGGTTGTCATCAATTTAAATTGGTGATGGAGATGCATAACATAACTCTTATTCTTATTCCTTCAGGTGATTTAATTCTTTTGTCTGGAGCTTGTTCATTATATCATATCCTTGGTTCTAAGTTTTTCATCTTGTTTTCCGGAGCTCCATGTTATTTCAATTACATCATTTCAAAGCTCCATCTAATTCATCGCAGGCCTTGAATCTTATTCTTTCCATCTTTCACTTCTCTTGCTTTCATTACCGGAGTTCTTCATGGTGGTTCATCATCATTTAATTCATCCTTGAAGTCTTCATCAAGATTCTTGTTGGAGCTCAAGCATTTTCATCTTGCATTCCAATTGCTATCCTTTCTACCTTATCTTTTCAGATGGTGTTATGTCATTGGTGATAATTTTCCTTCATGTTTCATGATTCACGAGTTATCAAGAATGAGATATTTAAAACCATCATTTTTTTCTTTGTTCAGGAGATCTTTCCATCCATTCAATTTATTCATTGGAGTTATCTTGGGTTGTATTCACCTAAAAGCTTTCTTTGAGAATTGTTGCTAATTATGGTGCTTATAAATGACCCAAGTTCTTCATTTATCCTTCTGGTGAATAAGTTTTTCATATCCTTGTTGATCTCAATCCAATCAATTGTTTTTGTCAGTGGCTGGTTATCACCGTATAATTTTGATGTTTTCCATAAGTCCACATCAAGCTTATTCTTTCGTTGTTGAATTTTCAACAATTCTGTTCAACCCTTCTTAGTAAGGATGCCCTTTCCAATTCAATTTTGAGAGAAGTTGTCTTTTTCTTCTCCGTTCAAGTCTTTCTTTGTTTATAGGATATTTCTTTCATTCCGGAGGCATTGTTATGTTGCTCTCTCCAAACCATCATCTCATTTTTATCAAGATCATGTTTTTCCCTTGCTTATCATTTAACCGGAGTGTTGTATTCTTCATTCAAGTAACCTCATCTTATCAAGTTTTGCCTCTCTTTTCAACCGGAGTGCTGTATGAATCTTTCTTACCTTTGTGCCTTTCTTTCAATTGTTTCGGAGGCAATATGTGGTTGTTTTCATCAAGTATCATCTAAACTTGGCAAGTTTTTGTTCTTTTCCTTCCTTTTACAGACGGAGTGCTGTCCGAATTCTGTCATTCTTATTCCTTGGCTATACCGTTCTGGTTTCATATTCTTTTCGTTCGTGAGCTCTGTTTCATGTCTTTCAACCTACAAGGTTCTTGTTATGTTCCTTGTTCCTCCTGCTTACCGGAGTGCTCCTAACTTCGTTCATCTCCGTTGTATTCTTCTTTCATCTTGTTCAACCTCTTAAGGTTGTTTGGTTTCACTCGTCTGTCAAAGAAGCAACTTTGTTTTACCTCTTCCTCTTTCGTTTTTACCCGGTGATATCTCTAGGATCTCGGGTCGAGATCCTCTGTTAGTGTGGGAGAGTTGTGACGCCCGAGACCGACGTCCCAGAAGATTCCAGAATAGTCCCGAAGATTCCAGATGTTCTGGGTTGGCCGTGTGTTTCAGTTCTGCTTGTGTTATTTATTTTTGCTTTGCATCATGTCATCATGCCACCATGTCATATTTTATTTTTGCATCTCAACCTAAATAAACCGTGTGGACCTTCGGTCCATTTAAATCGAGGGAAGGTGACTTCTCTTTATAACATATAAAAGCCTCTCAATAGTTAGGGAGCTATATTAAAATATTCCAATTGTTTGGGATCACGGTAACACACTTGCATAATTCCCCATTGTCTTTTCACTTCGAGCTTCTCCTTCAAAATCCTTGCCAATAATTCTTTCGTTGTTTCGAGGCTCCCCCATTTTATCTAGACTCCGTTCAAACTCCTTTTATTCTTTTTGCAACCTAAATGTTTTAGTTTGCACTTCCCTTTTTGTTGGTTCTATTTTTGTTGGGTTGGTAATAACCCGTAAAGCCTTACAAAAATGACCCATCTTTTATTTTCTGTTCTTTGCCTCTTTTCTTTTTATTTTGTTTCTCTCCTTTTATTTTTATTTCTGCTAAGGAATAAAAAATAAGAGGCATCCCAGCCGCTCGGGCCTCAATCTCCCTGGCCGCATCTCTCCTCCCAGCCGGCCCAAGTTTCTCAGCCTCTTGGGCCCTCCTTCCCTCCTCAACCCGCCGGCCTTAGGCCCATCTAGCCCGACCGCAGCTCCCCAGCTAACCCTAGGCGCAGCTCGATCCTCGACCCCGCTCCTCTCTTTCCCCTCGCTCTACCCATGCGCCGCCAGCCTCTCCCGCATCGATCCCAAATCCCTTCGAGGCCGAGCCTCTACCTCTCTCTCTGCCCGATCCCGTGCCGCATCCCCTCTCCCCTCAAGCCTGTGCCTCTCCCCCGACGCCATCTCCTCCTCTCGAGCGCCCCGGGCCTCTTTCCGTCGCGAGGCAAGGAGCCCCATCGCCCGACGTCCCCGCCTCCTCGCCTCTGGTCCTCCAGCCAGGAGCGCGCCTCCCTCGCCGCGGCTCCCTCCCCTCTGCCTCGCCAGAGCCGGCTCGCGGCGCCTCTTCTCCAGGTTCTCGCCTCCAGCAAACGGGAGCCGTCGGCCGCCCTGATGTCTCCGAGCCTGCGGCCACGAGAGGCGCCCCGACCTCCTCCTCGCGTCCGCCGCAGCGGCCGCATCTTCCGCGCGCCTCCTCGCCTTGCTGCCCTCCGGTCTCGCCGTGGACGCCCCTTCCTCCAGCGGCCTCGAGCAGCGCCGCTCGGGCTCCCTCCTTCTCCTTGTGTGCACCAAGGCCGCGTCGGAAGCCTCCTCCAGCAGCTCGTTCGAGCCTCCGCACCGCAGCGCCGTGCAACCCTTTTCCTTTTTGTTTTTTTTGTTGTTTTGTGGTTTCGGTTACTGTTGTTGTTTGTTTTCTCAAGTACCTACGGAACGGCAAGTAACTCGACGAGCTGTGTACCCCTTCGAGTCGCCGATGACCCGTCGAGTTCGACTACACGAACGAGTACACGGCGACCTGACCAAGTACCCCTACGGCGAGTACCACTACCGTCGACAAGTTCGGAGACCACAAGTACCACTACGAACGCCGACGCGACAAGTACCTCTTCGGAAACGGAAACGCCTACGTGAACGTCTACCGTCGCCCCGAGTACAACTACCGTCGCCCGGAAACGAGAAATTCGCCAAGTACCACGACACGATGACGTGAACCACTACTTCCTCTACGAGTTGCGAGAACGACTACTTCCCTCTACGGAACGGCTACTTCCTCTCCGACGTGAACGACTCCTTCCACTACGTCCCTCGACGTCTCGAACCGCCCCGAAACGCACGCTTCAAAGGTATAACCCCGAGACGTGACCCGTGTGATGTATGTTTGTTGTGTTGTATGAAATGTCTCCCGTGTGTGCTCCGTGCCCGTTCCGACCTTTTGTCATGTTCCTCGGTTGCCTCGTCACCGACTCGTGGGAACCCGGTTACGGGATCAACCCACTTTCATCTCGTTTGTCTCGTTCACTCCACCTTTTGTTTTGCACCGGTCTCTCAACGAGTTACCGGTACCGATATGTTGCCGTTGCTTCATTTTCGGATCGTTGCCGTGGCACCCTTTCGTTCCACCACGGCGACAAATGCTTCTTATCCTCTTAAGTCAACCTGTTAATAAAATTGCTTAAACTTGATCATGTCATCCGCATCATGTTAACAACATTAATACTCCCTCCATTTTTGTATACAAGGCCACTATCTCAGATTACAGGTACCTAGGTAGAATTTAATGTGTGCTTTGCCATCCAACTCTTCTTTTCGTTTACAGTGAACATTAACACCCCGCATGCAAAATCCTTCGATAACCCCGCACATTTTTTCTCCCGGCGCGAACAGCTAGCAAACTCCCTCACTCCCCTCGCTCCCCCGCGAAGACCAATTTTTAATCCCGCGCACAGCTCTCTCTCTCCCGCCCCTTTCACGCGTTGCATGCAGCCATGCAGAGCAGCACTAGAGCATGCATTGGACGTCCGAAAAAGGGGCTGCAAATACTTGCCCGCGCCATTTTTTTTTTGCATATTCTCGCCCGCGCCATCTTTTGCAAATACTCGTCCGCGCCATTTTTTCCAAAGGTTCGCGGGCGCCAAACACTGACCTGTTTGCTATATATACTCCACTATTCATACAGAAACGCATCAAGTTGTAGGCCAGCAGCTATACACCAAAAGGATGTTTCCTGATTTGAACGTCCGTGTAGAGGAGGTTGAAGACGACATCCATGGTGGTGATGGCGGATATCGATTCGGCGGCAGTGGCGGAGGTTCTACTGGTGCTGCAGGCTGTGGAGCCGCCGGACGAGGGACGCTCGGCCTCGTCGGGCGCGTGATCACCAAAGGTTGGCGCGCCGGCCAGACCTCGTCCAGCGCCGCACGAGCCGGACGTGGGCATGCCGCTCTCGGGTTGGTCGGCCGCGGACGAGGCGGCTTCGAGGCATCAGCTTCCTCGAGCAATATTGGACATGAAAACAGGAGACTACTTCTCATCTACGAGCTCAATATCAATGGAATCTGGCACTACCGTGTCCAGATCAAATGTATCGGGTGCATACTCACCTCGCCGGTCGTAGTTTCCGGAGTCCGGAATATGTACCACTTGGGGTGGATACATCTCTGTTACGTCGTCGACGAAGACACCTTCTTCCTCCTCATAGTTATCAAGGTCATCTTCCATGCCGACGAGGTCTCCGGCCAGCAGCACCTGTGCATGTTCGGTCCCCTTCTCTACGTCAAGCCACCTTCCTAACGCACTCAGAGATCGCATGCTCCATGGCGGCATCTTCTCCGACAACTGCGCGTCGACGGCGCCTAGCTGCTGATCTTCTGTCTCTGCGTCGGAGTCGACAAGGCTGGTGATGAAGTCGAACTCGTCGTGGCGGACGGCGGCTACGGCTGCCATGTCGTTGCCTGCAGCCCGGTCGTCTTCGACGCTTGAAACAAAGCCGCGGCCGCCGCTTGCAGCCCACCCGTCGACACCGCTTGAAACGTAGCCGCCGTCGCCTGCAGCAAAGCGTCCGCCGCCGCTTGAAACAGAGCCGCCGTGGCCTGCAACCCAGCATCCGCTGCTGCTTGAAACCGAGCCGCAGCCTGCATGCGACTTGCTGCCATCGCCACCTGTAGCCCAGCCTCCGCTGCCACTGCCTCCACTAGCCATAGGAGAAGAGAAGAAGATGGGATGGACGAGGAAGGAAGAAGGAGAAGAGCAGACGCAATATAGGAGATGAGCGGACGTCTAGCAGAAAGTAGCTAGCGTCATTATCACAACATGCATGCACGCATTAAACTGGTTTGCTTGTACGAGGAAGAATCATTAACTTTTACCTCGTTTTGTGTTGGTGGCCTTGTATAGATGCAATTCGTATTTTTGATAGTGGCCTTGTATACAAAAATGGAGGGAGTATGTGTGAATTGTTGTTGCTTATAATTATTAAACATGCTCATGGGGATTTTCCGGAATATGTTGTTGTTATTCTCCGGCCTCATTTAAAATGCCTAGATAGTGTAGTTTCCTTATGCTTCACCTCTTGCCATGTTAAAAACAATTAATCTTGTCTTGTAATTAAATGAGAGTCAACTAAATAATTAAATGTGGTGTTTCGTCAATATGCAACTCGTTGCATATTGATCTCCACTTAACTTGTAGTATTTGTTTGTGCACTTTGCCAGGCCATGCTTTTAAACCGGACATGCATCATGCTTGCTTGTGCATCGTATGCCATGTTTATGCTTGTGTGTTTATCGTGTTGTTTCTTTCTTTCCGGTTGCTTCTCTTGTTAGCTTCGGTTTCGTTCCGGAGTTGTGAGGTTTCGCTCGACTGTTGCTCCGTCTTCTTCGTGGATCCGTTCTTCTCCTTTGTGGAATCCCAGGCAAGATGACCGAACCCGGATACCATTACTATTTTGCCTCTTGCTAGAGTATCGCTCTGTAGTATTTGCCTCGATGCCCATGTCTTTCCTGTCAGCCTCCTACTTGTAACCACTACCATGTTTAACCACCCTACCTATGCAAACCGTTGCTTGGCTAAGTACGCTTCGCTCAGCCCTTCTTATAGCATTGTTAGTTGCAGGTGAAGATTGAAGATGCTTGCTTCATGTTGAAGTTTGGTTGGGTTATATCACACTATATAAATGCTTAAAAATGAAATCATCTATACACTGGCAAGGGTGGAAGGCTAAGCCTTTTGCTTGGTGTTTTGTTCCACTCATGCCGTTAGGAACCGTATAAACCGGTGTTATGTTCCTTGATTTTTGCGTTCCTAACACGGTTGGGGTGTATGGGACCCCCTTGATAAACCGCTAAGTGCTAAGTCTTTTCCAGCAAATCCCAACTTTGGTACTATTTGCCTCATAATAACAACTTAATTAATTAATTAATTTGCATAAGGGGGACGCTCCTTGGAGATTCTTTTCTACATAGCAGGGGGGGCCAGTGCTGATGGTGTTGGTCCCAAACGGGGAGCCTGCGGGAACCACCACGGGGAAACTCGAGGTTTGGGTCCTGTAGCATTACCCATCCGGTCGTGTCCTGAGACTTAGATACGCGCGGCTACTATCAGGGTGTCGACACGCCGGGAGGATTTGCTGGATTAGCCTTACCTTAGTTCGGTTTAACTTGAGCACGGGATTCCGAGAATACTCGGGCCTTCCCAACTATGGAGTTGCGTCTCCGCGGATCGTGGGCTTGTGATGGGCCAAGTTGGAACACCCCTGCAGGGTTTGAACTTTCGAAAGCCGTGCCCGCGGTTATGTGGCAGATGGGAGCTTGTTAATTCCGGTTGTAGATAACTTGACACAAAGTTTCAATACACTACCAGCGTGTGTACCGTGACTGTCAATTTCCGAATAGGGATTCGGGAGTTGAACACGGTGGGGTTATGTTTGACCGGCTTTAGTTAGGATCACTTCGTGATCATCTTTCGACCGATGCTCTTCTCTTCTCGCTCTCTATTACGTAAGTTAGTGCTAGTTGCTGCTGCAGACTCTTGTTTGTTCCTTCACCTCTTTTCTTTCTTCAGCCTTGTCCTCACCCAAGGCTTAAATAGTCTTGTTACCCGGGAACGGGATTGCTGAGTCCTCTGTGGCTCACAGTTACTTCACCACACCAGATGCAGGTTCAGTCGAGTTTGATGCAGGAGCTGGTTCAGTGCTTCACCAGGAGCTCGCTGAAGAGTTTGGCTGTTAGCTTGTGACGTTTCGATGTTCAGTAGTGGTTTCTACTAGGATTCGATCCTGTCCTGTGGCTTTATGTTGTTTTGGTATCTTTCTTTTGGATCTTCACTCGTAGTCGGGTTGTGATGTTTTGAATGATGATTGTTTATGTAATGTATTGTGTGAAGTGGCGAGTGTAAGCCAACTATCTCCTTTTGCATTTTAATCCCTCTTTTACATGAGTTGTGCAAAGATACCAAACTTGAGATCATTCTAGGATGGGCTTATACCTTTAAGTCGTGCCTCGACACGTAGGAGGTATAGTCCCATCCTGGGCATTACAATACATCCGTATGTTGTGTCCATTTGAAATGTATAGAAAGACAAATATTTAGGAACGGAGGGAGTAGCAAGTATCTTTTCTGGATGAGGATATCATGGATCTTCTTTGCCACCTCATGCTCATTCATTTCATCAATGTTTCTGGATCGACCCCCGTCACTAGGTAGTTGCTTCAAAATTTCCTTTAATAAATCAATGACCTTGAACTTTTGAGATACAGTTAACCAAACAAGTGACTCAAAGTGTTGTTTCACTCCAGATGAAGTGTATACTTTTCTAGCAAGTGTTGTTTTTCCTGCCCCGCCCATGGCAACTATGGAGACAGCACTAAGCATTTTTGCTTCTTGAACTAATTTATCCACTATTTCTTTGTACTCGTTCTCGAAACCAACCATGACAACATCATCCTTATGCATAAGGCAAAGGTCGTGACCTTCTAGAGAATCATCCACGAAATCATTATCCTAGTCGATTTTCATGTGGTCTACGCTCTGAAATATCTCACTGAGCTTCCGTTTTACCCGCTGAATTTCAACACCAACTTTATGAAGGGTAGTCAAATCACTCGGTAAGTGAGTATACCTTGATATTGCACCCATGAGTCCCTTTTTTATGTTATTTCTTTTCTTCATGTAATCTGCAGCTTCGATAACATTCTCGGCCTCATAAGCAGCATCCCTGATTTGGCTCATTAATATAGCAACTGTTGCATTCCCAGATCTCCGTTTGCTCTCGGCATCTTTGAGGTAGCCCTGCAGCCGCATCAGCTCATCTTTCAAGAAGGCCACTTCAAGGGTGACCCCGCATAAAAGACTGGTCTCCTGAACAACAAGTCTGTTCACGTTCCCAAGAAAGTGTAGTTAACATTAATTAATTGTTTTCATTTACCCATTGTTTTCATTTACCCTCCCGAGAGTATGATACTATGATGCTTGAAACAACCGGTTAACTTTGTACTCCCTCTGTAAATTAATATAAGAGCGTTTAGATCACTATTCTAGTATTCTAAACGCTCTTATATTAGTTTACGGAGGGAGTACTTTATTTTATTCTGCGGCACACAAACGGCTAGAATGTTGTCGTGGTTGATTGGATGTAGTAGGTAAATCATGTGATTTCCTCATGCTTGACCGTGAGTTGTGAGTGGATCGAGGTCTTTGCCTAGCCAATACACGACGGTGGTGCAGCAAAGTGGCAAGCATGTGATTTGATGCTTTTTAGCAGCAAAGTGGTAAGCATGCTCAGTTAATTACTCTCTCCGTTTCTTAGAGCATCTCCACTCGTCCGGCCTTCAGGCGCACCCGGCGATTGTGGTTTGGCCCTTCAGCTGGCGCTTTGTTGGCCCTATGGACGATCTAGTTCCCAGCCACACCCTCAGGTTTCGGCCCCAAGACGCGTATAAATTCAAAGTTGACCTTTTCTGCTACCCAAAAAAACACCACAAGTTCGGCGATCAACGCCTGCCACAAAGTTTGGCGATCATCATGCCACAGTTCGGCGCATACTTGAAAGTTTGGCGTCCAAAAGGAAGGACGCGTAGACAATGCATCAAACGACGGCGTGCTCGGCTTCCGTCGCGTCGGGGTTGCCGAAATGCAACGACGAGGCTTGCGGGAAGTGCAGGGCGCCACGGCGCAGATGCAGCGAGTAGGTGTTGTAAAACATATGGTTTGGGAAACTACTCGACACCCTAAACGGGGGTGTGGCTATCTCATTATATAGAAGTACCAAAGGGTACAGTACAATTACAGAAGTATACAAGAGTCCTCGTATATTTACAGTCTAACACCCTCCCTCAATCTTAACTATGGCCCGAGGTACAAAGCAAGTTAAGATTGCGCCTATAGCCTACAAACTGCGGTTGTGGAAGAGGCTTCGTGAAGATGTCAGCAAGTTGATCCTTTGACGAGATGAACTTGATACCGAGGAGCTTCTGCGCAACGCGTTCCCGAACAAAGTGATAGTCTACCTCAATGTGTTTCGTCCGAGCATGAAACACCGGATTTGACGCAAGATAAGTAGCACCGATGTTGTCACACCAGAGTACTGGAGGATGAGCAGAGGAGACTCTCAATTCTCTCAACAAGGATTGAACCCATATGATCTCAGCAGTCGCATCAGCAACTGCTTTGTACTCAGCTTCAGTACTGCTGCGAGACACCATAGCCTGCTTGCGAGCATTCCAGGCGATCAAGTTAGGACCAAGAAACACTGCATAGCCCCCCGTGGATCGCCTGTCATCAGGACTGCCAGCCCAATCTGCATCTGAAAATGTCGAGATCTCACAAGACGGTGCAGGCTGGAGAAGCAAACCATAGGAAGCAGTGAGGCAGATATAACGGAGGATACGCTTCACAGCTGACCAATGAGATGTTCTGGGTGCATGGAGATACTGACAGACACGGTTGACTGCACAGGAAACATCGGGTCTGGTGATAGTAAGATATTGTAGCCCACCAACGAGACTGCGATACTCAGTAGCATCATCAGGGGAAAGAAGATCTCCATCAAGAGCAGACAAGCGATCAGTAGCAGACATCAGAGTGATCACATGTTTACACTTCAGCATTCTAGCACGACGCAACAAGTCCAGAGAATACTTCTTCTGAGTAAGAGTCAACCCAGCAGAAGACCGCGAAACCTCCAGACCAAGGAAAAAATGCAGAGCACCTAAGTCCTTGACAGCAAAATCACCACTCAAAGCAGTCACAAGACGATCAGCAGCAGCATCAGAGGAACTGATGAGGATGATATCCTCAACATAAACCAGTAGATACATCGTAACCTCAGGACGCTGAAGAAGAAACAGGGACGTGTCAGCAGTGGAGGGGAGAAACCCCAGCGCCCGAAGAACAGAGCCAAGACGAGCATGCCACGCACGGGGAGCCTGTTTAAGTCCATATAGCGCCTTAACAAGACGGCAGAGATGATGAGGACATGCGGGATCCACGAAACCCGGCGGCTGACGCATATAAACCTCTTCCTCCAAGACTCCATGCAAGAAAGCATTCTGTACATCAAGCTGATGAAGAAACCATCCGCGAGTAACAACAAGAGACATCAGCAAACGGATGGTAGTGGGCTTGATAACTGGACTGAATGTGTCTTCATAGTCAAGACCATACCTCTGTTTGAACCCCTTGGCAACTAGCCTGGCCTTGTAACGCTCAATAGAACCATCAGCATGTCTCTTGACTTTGAAAACCCACTTAGAATCAATAACATTAACACCGGTCACTGGAGGAACAAGTTGCCAAGTGTCATTCTTCAGCAGGGCATGAAACTCCTGTTCCATCGCGGCACGCCAGTGAGGAATACTTAGTGGAGCCTGAAAATGGCGAGGCTCAGCAGTAGGATTTGCAGCAATATGAGCCATGCAAGCAGCGAGCCACGCGACGGTCCCATCGGTGCGTATCTTTGGCTGAAAGAGACCTGTTTGGCTACGTGTTCGAGGACGACGAGCAACAGCAGTGGGTTGTGCTGACGATGCCGGAGTCGGTGTAGGTGACGTCACCAACAGAGGCGAGGCCGAAGCATCTTGTGAGCCAGCGCCAGAGTCACCTGGCAACGGCGAGGCAGGCGACGTCAGGCCACTCGCAGCCGGCTCAGGGGACCCAGTAGCTGGGCCGGGGGAGACGACAGTCGGTGCGCAGGGGACCCAGTAGCTGGGCCGGGCGTTGGCGCAGGAGACCCATCCACTGGGCCGGGCAACGGGCCAGGAGAGGCAGCCACCGAGCCTAGTGAGAGCGACGCTCGCGGGGTGGCCGCAGGCGAGAGCGACGCCCGCGGGTTAACTGCGGGTGCAGTTTCCACGGGCTGTCGGGTGCCACCCACTATGCATGTCCCATGCATACGACCCACGTCCCGGTCCGAAATATCATCCGGTTCCTGTTCATCAAGCAGCTCGAGACAAGCACCACGTCCAATACCTGTAGCATGATTAGGAAGCAACACAGGAGCATTTGCACCATCCACAAATTGATCAGGCGAAGGTGTGGTAGAGTGAACAGGTGGCATAGGAGTGTCAGAGTTGGTCGGAAGTGCATGAAAGGGGAACACATTCTCATCAAACAAAACATCACGAGATATGAAGACGCGATTGGTGGGAACATGCAGGCATTTGTATCCCTTATGAAGGGAACTATACCCAAGAAAGACACACTTTTTAGACCGAAACTCTAGCTTACGTTTGTTGTACGGACGCAAATGGGGCCAACATGCACACCCAAACACTTTGAGAAAAGTGTAATCTAAAATTTCATTGAGCAAGAGTTCAAGCGGGGTTTTCATATTCAGGAGTCGTGAGGGAAGCCTATTGATCAAAAAACAGGCGGTGGAGAAAGCATCACTCCAGAACCTAAACGGAACGGAGCCATGAGCTAGTAAAGTAAGGCCAGTTTCTACAAGATGACGATGCTTACATTCAGCGGTTCCATTCTGCTGATGTGTATGAGGACAAGACACACGATGCGAAATCCCAAGTTTGTTGAAAAATGTGTTGAGGTTGTGGTATTCACCCCCCCAGTCGGATTGAACATGAATAATTTTCTGCTTAAGGAGACGCTCAACGTGTGCTTGAAACTGAATAAAGACATCGAACACATCAGACTTGCGCTTGATAAGATAAAGCCAAGTAAACCGGCTATAAGCATCAATGAAACTGACATAATAATTGTGACCACTAACAGACGTTTGGGCATGACCCCATACATCAGAAAACACAAGTTCAAGAGGATGTTTCACAACACGACTAGACTTTGAAAACGGAAGTTGATGACTCTTGCCCTGCTGACAGGCATCACAAATAGTTTCAGCAGTTTTATTGGACACAATTGGTAGTTCATGACGATGTAGCACATGACGAACTATAGGAGCAGCAGGGTGCCCAAGACGCGCATGCCAATGTGTAGGAGACACACGAACACCGCTGAACGCCTGAAGGGAAGACTGCATAGGAGATGTGGGCGGCGCGTCAAGTGCATATAAACCATGGTGAAGACGATCACTAAGCAGAACGGCCCGCGTGTCCCGATCCTTGATAAAGAAACAAAAGGGGTGAAACTCAGCAAGGACATTATTATCACGAGTAAGTTGAGGAACAGACAACAAACTACGTGTAGCAGTGGGGACACAAAGAACATTGGAAAGATGCAGTTTTCGACAATTATGTGCGAGAAGTGAATCCTGACCAACATGGGAGATGCGCATACCTGCTCCATTGGCGGTGTGCACCTGATCATGTCCGCGATATGGCTCCTGAGTGGAAAGCTTAGCCATCTCGTTGGTGAGGTGGTTTGTGTTGGGGAACGTAGTATTTTAAAATTTTCCTACGATCACGCAAGATCTATCTACCAGATGCATAGCAACGAGAGGGAAGAGTGTGTCTACGTACCCTCGTAGACCGGAAGCGGAAGCGTCAAGTGACACGGTTGATGTAGTCGAACTTCTTCGCGATCCAACCGATCAAGCACCGAACGTACGGCACCTCCGCGTTCAGCACACGTTCAGCTTGATGACGTCCCACGAGCTCTTGATCCAGTTGAGCTTCACGGGAGAGTTTCGTCAGCACGACGGCGTGGTGACGGATATGATGTATCTACCGGCGCAGGGCTTCGCCTAAGCACTGCGATGGTATGACCGAGGTGTGTTTCTGTGGAGGGGGGCACCGCACACGGCTAGAACAATTCAACTTGTGTGTGTTTGGGTGCCCCCTGTCCCCGTATATAAAGGAGCAAGGGGGGAGGCCGGCCGGCCCTCCTATGGTGCGGCTAGGGCTGCAATCCTACTAGGAATAGGATTGCAATCCTATTCCTAGTAGGAACCTACCAAAGAAGGAAGAAGGGGGAAGGAAAGAGAGGGAGAGGGAGAGGGAAAGAGGGGCCGCGCCCCCCTCCCCTAGTCCAATTCGGACTCCTCCTAGGGAGGGGGCGCGCCACCTCCTGGCTGCTGCCCTCTCTCTCCCCTATGGCCCACCAGGGCCCACCATTCCCCCGGGGGGTTCCGGTAACTCCCCCCGGCACTCCGGTAAATTCCGAAACTTTCCAGGACACTTCCGGTGTCCGAATATAGTCGTCCAATATATCAATATTTATGTCTCGGACATTCCGAGACTCGTCGTCATTTCCGTGATCTCATCCGGGACTCCGAACTACCTTTGGTACATCAAAACTCATAAACTCATAATACCGATCGTCATAAAACGTTAAGCTTGCGGACACTATGGGTTCGAGAACTATGTAGACATGACCGAGACTCATCTCCGGTCAATAACCAATAGCGGAACCTGGATGCTCATATTGGCTCCTACATATTCTATGAAGATCTTTATCGGTCAAACCGCATAACAACATACGTTGTTCCTTTTGTCATCGGTATGTTACTTGCCCAAGATTCGATCGTCGGTATCTCTATACCTAGTTCAATCTCGTTACCGGCAAGTCTCTTTACTCGTTCCGTAATACATCATCTCGTGACTAACTCATTAGTCATTTGCTTGCAAGGCTTATTATGATGTGCATTACCGAGAGGGCCCAGAGATACCTCTCCGACACTCGGAGTGACAAATCCTAGTCTTGATCTTTGCCAACACCACGAATACTTTCGGAGGCACCTGTAGAGCATCTTTATGATCACCCAGTTACGTTGTGACGTTGGATAGCACACAAGGTGTTCCTACGGTATTCGGGAGTTGCATAATCTCATAGTCATAGGAACATGTATAAGTCATGAAGAAAGCAATAGCAGTAAAACTAAACGATCATAGTGCTATGCTAATGGATGGGTCTAGTCCATCACATCATTCTCCTAATGATGTGATCCCGTTGATCAAATGACAACTCATGTCTATGGTTAGGAAACATAACCATCTTTGATCAATGAGCTAGTCTAGTAGAGGCATACTAGGGACACTCTGTTTTGTCTATGTATTCACACATGTACTAAGTTTCCGGTTAATACAATTCTAGCATGAATAATAAACATTTATCATGATATAAGGAAATATAGATAACAACTTTATTATTGCCTCTAGGGCATATTTCCTTCAGTCTCCCACTTGCACTAGAGTCAATAATCTAGCTCACATCGCCATGTGATTTAATACCGATAGTTCACATCGTTATGTGAATAACACCCATAGTTCACATCGCCATGTGACCAACACCCAAAGGGTTTACTAGAGTCAATAATCTAGTTCACATCGCTATGTGATTAATACCCAAGAGTAATAAGGTGTGATCATGTTTTGCTTGTGAGAGAAGTTTAGTCAACGGGTCTATCACATTCAGATCCGTATGTATTTCGCAAATTTCTATGTCTACAATGCTCTGCATGGAGCTACTCTAGCTAATTGCTCCCACTTTTAATACGCATCCAGATTGATACTTAGAGTCATCTGGATTTAGTGTCAAAGCTTGCATCGGCGTAACCCTTTACGACGAACTCTTTATCACCTCCATAATCGAGAAACATTTCCTTAGTCATCCAGTTACTAAGGATAATTTTGACCGCTGTCCAGTGATCTACTCCTAGATCACTATTGTACCTCCTTGCCAAACTCATGGCAAGGTACACAATAGGTTTGGTACATAGCATGGCATACTTTATAGAACCTATGGCTGAGGCATAGGGAATGACTTTCATTCTTTCTCTATCTTCTGCCGAGGTCCGGTTTTGAGTCTTACTCAACTTCATACCTTTTAACTCAGGCAAGAACTCCTTCTCTGACTGATCCATTTTGAACTACTTCAAAATTTTTCTAGGTATGTACTCATTGAAAAAACTTATCAAGCGTCTCGATCTATCTTTATAGATCTTGATGCTCAATATGTAAGCAGCTTCACCAAGGTCTTTCTTTGAAAAACTCCTTTCAAACACTCCTTTATGCTTTCCAGAAAATTCTACATCATTTCCGATCGACAATATGTCATTCACATATACTTATCAGAAAGGTTGTAGTGCTCCCACTCACTTCTTGTAAATACAGGCTTCACCGCAAGTCTGTATAAATCTATATGCTTTGATCAACTTATCAAAGCGTATATTCCAACTCCGAGATGCTTGCACCAGTCCATAGATGGATCGCTGGAGCTTGCACATTTTGTTAGCACCTTTAGGATTGACAAAACCTTTCTGCTTGCATCATATACAAGTCTTCTTTAATAAATCCATTAAAGAATTCAGTTTTGTTATCCATTTGCCAGATTTCATAAAATGTGGCAATTGCTAACATGATTCGGACAGACTTAAGCATCGCTACGGGTGAGAAAGTCTCATCGTAGTCAACTCCTTGAACTTGTTGAAAAACTTCCGCAACAAGTCGAGCTTTGTAAACAGTAACATTACCATCAGCGTCAGTCTTCCTCTTGAAGATCCATTTATTTTCGATGGCTTGCCGATCATCGGGCAAGTCAACCAAGGTCCACACTTTGTTCTCATACATGGATCCCATCTCATATTTCATGGCCTCAAGCCATTTTGCGGAATCTGGGCTCATCATCACTTCCTCATAGTTTGTAGGTTCATCATGGTCCAGTAACATGACTTCCAGAACCGGGTTGCCGTACCACTCTGATGCGGAACAAACTCTGGTTGATCTACGAAGTTTAGCAGAAACTTGATCTGAAGTTTTATGATCATCATCATTAGCTTCCTCACTAATTGGTGTAGGAATCACTAGAACTAGTTTATGTGATGTTCCACTTTCCAATTCGGGAGAAGGTACAATTACCTCATCAAGTTCTACTTTCCTCCCACTCACTTCTTTCGAGAGAAACTCCTTCCCTAGAAAGGATCCACTCTTAGCAACAAAGACCTTGCCTTCGGATCTGTGATAGAAGGTGTACCCAACAGTTTCTTTTGGGTATCCTATGAAGATTTACTTCTCCGATTTGGATTCGAGCTTATCATGTTGAAACTTTTTCACATAAGCATCGCAGTCCCAAACTTAAAGAAATGACAGCTTAGGTTTCTCGTCAAACCATAGTTCATACGGTGTCATCTCCACGGATTTAGATGGTGCCCTATTTAACGTGAATGTAGTTGTCTCTAATGCATAACCCCAAAAGCGATAGTGGTAGATCGGTAAGAGACATCATTGGTCGCACCATCTCTAATAAAGTACGGTTATGACGTTCGGACACACCATTACACTGTGGTGTTCCAGGTGGCGTGAGTAGTGAAACTATTTCAAATTGTTTTTACTAAAGGCCAAACTCGCTAACTCAAATATTTTACCTCTACGATCATATCGTAGAAACTCTTATTTTCTTGTTACGACGATTCTCCACTTCACTCTGAAATTCTTTGAACTTTTCAAATGTTTCAGACTTGTGCTTCATTAAGTAGATATACCCATATCTGCTCAAATCATCAGTGAAGGTCAGAAAATAACGATACCCGCCGCGAGCTTCAACACTCATTGGTCCACCTACATCTGTATGTATGATCTCCAACAAATCTGTTGCTCGCTCCATTGTTCCGGAGAACGGAGTTTTAGTCATCTTGCCCATGAGGCATGGTTCGCAAGCACCAAGTGATTCATAATCAAGTGATTCCAAAAGTCCATCACTATGGAGTTTCTTCATGCGCTTTACACCATTATGACCTAAACGGTAGTGCCACAAATAAGTTGCACTATCATTATTAACCTTGCATCTTTTGGCTTCAATATTATGAATATGTGTATCACCACGATCGAGATCCAACAAACTATTTTCATTGGGTGTATGACCATCGAAGGTTTTATTCATGTAAACAGAATAACAATTATTCTATGACTTGAAATGAATAACTGTATTGCAACAAATATGATCAAATCATATTCATGCTCAACGCAAATGCCAAATAACATTTATTTAGGTTTTACACTAATCCCGAAAGTTTAGGGAGTGTGCGATGATGATCATATCAATCTTGGAACCACTTCCAACACACATCGTCACTTCACCTTTAACTAGTCTCTGTTCTTTCTGCAATTCTCGTTTCGAGTTACTAATTTTAGCAACTGAACCGGTATCAAATACCCAGGGGTTGCTATGAACACTAGTAAAGTACACATCAATAATCAGTATATCAAAATATACCTTTGTTCACTTTGCCATCCTTCTTATCCGCCAAGTATCTAGGGCAGTTCCACTTCCAGTGACCATTTCCTTTGCAGTAGAAGCACTTAGTTTCAGGCTTGAGTTTTAGCTTTGTGTTTCTTCACGGGAGTGACAACTTGCTTGTCATTCTTCTTGAAGTTCCCCTTCTATCCCTTTGCCCTTTACTTGAAACAAGTGGCCTTGTTAACCATCAACACTTGATGCTTTTTCATGATTTCTACCTTCGCCGACTTCAGCATCGCGAAGAGCTCGGGAATTCCTTTCGTCATCCCTTGCATATTATAGTTCATCACGAAGTTCTACTAACTTGGTGACAGTGACTAGAGAACTTTGTCAATTACTATCTTATCTGGAAGATTAACTCCCACTTGATTCAAGTAATTGTAGTACCCAGACAATCTGAGCACATGCTCACTGGTTGAGCTATTCTCCTCCATCTTGTAGGCAAAGTACTGTCAGAAGTCTTATACCTCTCAACACGGGCATGAGTATGAAATACTAATTTCAACTCTTGGAACATCTTATATACTCCGTGGCGTTCAAAACGTTTTTGAAGTCCTGGTTCTAAGCCGTAAAACATGGTGCACTTAAACTATCAAGTAGTCATCATACCGAGCTTTTGTCAAAACATTCATAACGTCTAAATCTGCTCCTGCAATAGGTCTGTCACCTAGCGGTGCATCAAGGACATAATTCTCTGTGCAGCAATGAGGATAATCCTCAGATCACGGAACAATTCCGCATCATTGCTACTAACATCTTTCAACTTAGTTTTCTCTAGGAACATAAAAATAAACGGGGAGCAACATCGTGAGCTATTGATCTACAACATAGATATGCTAATACTACGAGGACTAAGTTCATGATAAATTAAAGTTCAATTTAATCATATTACTTAAGAACTCCCACTTAGATAGACATCCCTCTAGTCATCTAAATGATCACGTGATCCAAATCAACTAAACCATGTCCGATCATCACGTGAGATGGTGTCGGTGTACTAAAGTAGGGGTACCTTAGTATCCCGAACTTGTGCACGGGCAGTTGCAGCGTCCCGCGGCAAAGCTTGCCAAGCGACCACCAAGATCCTCCGAGGTCCCCTTGGGGCCATTCAAGAACAAAGTATTCAAGCCAAAGAGACAAGACCCCGGCAAGAGGAGCTTGCCGGGATGGCCACTCAAGGCACAAAACCACTCAAGGTACAAGACCCTGGCAAGAGGAGCTTGCCGGGAAGGCCAATCAAAGGCACCTCAAGAGAACTAGCCGCGACGCGCCACGCGTCCCGGTGAGGACCGATGAGCGACAAGCTCCCGGCAGCGACAAGCTAGCCACCGCGGCAAGGCACTTGCCGTGGCAAGCTCCCACTCAGTACCCGCGCTCCGGCGCATCCACCCACGTGTCGCCCTGGGACCATCCCAGGTGCACGTGGCGGAAGGCTGTGCAGCTTGGGGTATACGGTGGCAAGCAGTGATGACAAGGCTACCGTCGTGGCGGACGGTGGCGCCCCTGACGGCCACTTTTTGCACTGTTTGGGGCGACGGCGATGGGCATTTAATGCCCTTGTTCCCTGCCGTCAGGGTTAGGTTTAGAGCACTATTCAAACACTATTCCAACTACCACCCATTTTACACTTTTACCCTCGACTGCGTTGCCACCTGTCGGTGACCCCTTTGACCTATAAAAGGAGGCCCATGCGCAACGTAGAGGGGGTTCCGAACATCGATCATTCTCCACGCTCGGTCTTGTTAGCGGTTAGAGTGTACTGTAGCTCTCCTCGCTCCCGAGCCAAGAACTCAATAACAAACCAAAGCAGGAGTAGGGTTTTACGCATCCGTGCGGCCCGAACCTGGGTAAACTGCTCGCGTGCTCGCCTCGATCCGCTCTTCGTGCATCCTCCGCCCCCTGCCGTACCGAAAAGGGGCTCCGGTCTCATAGGTGTTCGTGGGCGATCAATTTCCCCGACAGATGGAGTAGTTTCAATGGTGAACATCTTATGTTGATCATATCTACTATATGATTCACGCTCGACCTTTCGGTCTCTAGTGTTCCGAGGCCATATCTGCATATGCTAGGCTCGTCAAGTTTAACCCGAGTATTCTGCGTGTGCAAAACTGGCTTATACCCGTTGTATTTGAACGTAGATCTTATCACACCCGATCATCACGTGGTGTCTCGGCACGACGAACTTTCGCAACGGTGCATACTCAGGGAGAACACTTATACCTTGAAATTTAGTAAGGGATCATCTTATAATGCTACCGTCGTTCTAAGCAAAATATGAAGCATAATAAGATAAACATCACATGCAATCAAAATATGTGACATGATAT
Organism: Secale cereale; assembly: GCA_902687465.1. Classification (NCBI taxonomy): domain Eukaryota; kingdom Viridiplantae; phylum Streptophyta; class Magnoliopsida; order Poales; family Poaceae; genus Secale; species Secale cereale. Next base: position 700,511,604 of record LR738714.1, read on the forward strand.
GGCCATTGATGGCTTCTCGCCCCTCGTTGGTTACCCCAAGTGGAAGGTTTGAGATGTAGCGTAACGACAAGTTTCCCTTGGCAAGATACCAAGGATCGAATCCCATAAGACTCCGAGGGCTAATAAGTAGGTGTCAACGCTAACGGCGCCAACTTAGCGGTTGACAGGACCTGCACACAGATACAAATAACTTAGCTCCCAACGAGTACAGAGAGGTTGTCAATCCCTCCGGCCTTGCTGTTTACAAAGGATCAAACGCAAGAGGTAATAGTGATAGGTATGACTTCAACTAGGAAATAAGAACAGGAAGTAAATAGCGGGTGTGTTCAGTGATGGTAATATGGACCGGGGTCCCATGATGTTCACTAGTGATGTCTCTCTCCCAAAAGACGATAAAACAACTAAGCGAGGTAAACAAATTACAGCTGGGCAATTGACATGATTATGTGCGCAAACCAATGCTAACTATGCTGTAAAGAAAGGTAGAGGCTCAAAAGCATGGGCGGTACGCCAAGGCAAGTAGACCGAAATCCATCTGCATCTACTACTAATCATCCACCTTGAGATATCTATGCAGAACATCTCGCTGGTATTAAGTTGCGAGTCCCACCCATAGTGTAAACTCAAAGCAACAAACAACTGCATTAAAAGAACTTTGCGTAAAGTAAACAATCCTTGCACCCGCAAGTACAAGCACCGTTGTTTTCCCCCTTGTGGCAACAGCACATCCCTTAGACTCATGTTTCTGTCACTCAAACTAGTCATCGAGGGGCATGAACCCACAATCAAGCATAACGTTCCCTCTTGGAGTTACTACCTACTACTCGGCCAAAGCAATAAATAGCAACGGAGAACATGCAAGAATTACTCAAGAACATAAATATAAAAGAGGTGAATCAAATATATCACTCACACACAATCTGAACATAATCTCATAATCCATCGGATCCCAGCAAACTCAGCAGAGCAACAGCATAAAGATTACATATGTGCCTCGATCATGTAGGGCAGCTCACGAGGTCTAATCCATGAAGAACAAAGAGGGTAGGAGAACATCACATAGCTACTGGTCATGGACCCATGGTCCAAGGGGGACTACTCACAACTCATCCGGGAAGCGTCCATGGTGGTGGAGAAGCTCCCAGTGGTGGTTCTCCCCTCCGGCAGGGTGCCGGGAAGAGTTCTCCTGGTGCTCCCGATCTTGGAAGCGCGGCGGCGGTGGAACAGAGACGAGATCGCAAAAAAGGGTTCCGTCCTCGAGGGTTTCGGGACGCGAGCAATATATATGCAAAAGGGGGTCACCAGAGGCGGAGGTGGGGCCCCAGGCGCCCCCCTGGCGCGGCCAGGGGTGGGGCCGCGCCGGGTGGCCGCCTGGGCCACCCCAGGCTCCCCTCTGGCCCTGCTTTGGTTTTTCTTGAAGCTCCCGATACGCTGATTTTTCCTGTATTTTTCCCGGAATTTTTAGGGCACTTTTAATATGGGGGAAACCTGAAATAGAAAAACAGCAGAAAACAGGAACTGGCACTGTGGTGCACTGAGTTAATAGGTTAGTCCAAATATGATCAAAAGTGCATGGAAGTGCATAAATATCATAGCAATATCACACAAAAGAGGCATGGAGCAAGCAGAAATTATAGATACGTTTTGGACGTATCAACATCCCCAAGCTTAATTCCTGCTCGTCCTCGAGTAGGTAAATGATAACAAGCATAATTTCTGTGGTGATATGCTATCAACCATATAAGAAATTTTAAGTAAAGTAATCAAGGCATGTAATCCAATTCAAGTCATAACAAGCAAGAGTCTATATTAGAATTGTAACAAGTAACATAAGAACATAAAGGTGCAAGAGCTCTCGCTGTCCGTGACTCGAATGTCTCCAAATGGTGTTTGCGTGCAAGAAAGGGGATAGGGATATATGAGAGAGTAAAACATAGTTTTTGTATTGTTGAGAACTTAATCTACTAAAGTTTCACACTTGGTCTTCTTTGGAATCTTATCTTGACTCATCCCCAGACCGTCAGCCAGGTACAAGTCAAAATGATCCACTCCCTTTTGATATTTTGAGCACTCATGCAATGGATGAGCGTAAGCAAGAAAGTCGACACTTAGGATGGCAAAGAGAGAAAAATGATAGAGGGGGAAGACAAAAAAGGTGTGACAGGCTCACATCAATGAGGACAATCATCGGCGAGAGAAAGCCAAATGATAGATATGATGCGAGGAGTAGGGATTTCCATGCAACGGATGCACATATGAGCTAAGGTAAGCTCTCCAATGGAACTAGTGGGGGTGCATCCAACTTGCTTGCTCAAGAAGACCTAGAGCTCTTTTGAGGAGGCTCATCACTGGATATACAAGCCAAGTTCTATAGTGTAAAGGTCCCCACATAGCTATATGCATGAATGATAATCTCTATGGAGTACAAGGTATAAGATGGAGTACGAGTGTGGATCTCTCAAAAGAAATAGTAGTGTGCCCCCTTCTCTCTTTTTATTTCTTTTTCTCCTTTTTCTCTTTATTTTTTATTTTTTTGTGGCCTCAATGGCTCTTTCTATTTATCTCTCATTTGTCCTCTTTGGGATCTTTTGATTTTGTCCTCTTTGGGATATTTCCCTCACTTTAGGGGCAACACTCTATGTATTACAAGAAGTATAGAAGATCTTTCACACTTTACAAAAGTACTCAACATAAAGAAAATGAAACTATCATGATGTATGCAAATGTATGCCTCTGCCAGTGTAGCTGGATATGCAATGATACTAGCGCGTCATGTAGCAATGATTAGGGCAAGGCCCAACTAGCATGCGGCTCATCGATCAAGCAAAAAGCATGTATGACATGAAAATCAAGTCATGAGAAGATGGATGTTGCATGGCAATGTATCTCAGAAAGGCTATGGAAATGCCTTAATAGGTAGGTATGGTGGCTGTTTTGAGGAAGGATATAATGAGGCTTATGATAACAGAGCGTATCGTGCCAAGGATTTGGATGCACCGGCGAAGTATGCGCCAACTCTTGAGGTGAGAAAGGGCAATGCACGGTACCGAAGAGGCTAGAAAAATATGGATAGGTGGAAGTGTCAACTTTCGAATACTCACATTAGTCCGAAGAACTCATGCACTTATTATCGGTAACTCTCAATCTAATTAGGAGGTTCTCAAAGAGACAAGTACCCCGAGGAGGAGTGTATGGTGATTTGGTTATCCTTGCGCATCCTCGGCTCATGGTACATGAGTGTACTCTAATATTTGATCCCTCCAAAGATTAGTGATCCATTTAGTAGCTAAAGTTCTCAACTATTTTGTAGGTTTTCGAAAATAAACACGGATTGCCCAAAATACGACATCTATCACTAATAGGCTAAAGCTCTTGACACCAAAAGTCCAGACATCACTCATGGCAATACCTCAAAACTATTGCAAGTTACTACTAAAATTAAATAGCAACCTCAATTACCTATTTTAAGTTAAGACACACAACTCAGTGCAACAGACAAACTCTCTTAACAAGATAAACATGAAAACTCAAGAGAGTTCAGCAACCAACTAAACAAAAGCTCTTTAAAAGAAAAGCATGAAAACTAAGAGCTAAACATGACAGTAGCTTATTGAAAGACAAAGAACACACACAACAAAGATAAGGATGAAAATCCTATGTTGTGTTCTAGGTTGAAGTGGAGCGTGTTTCTCTCCCACACAAAGAAAGCTGGGTTCTAACTCGTTATGAACAGCAAGCAAAGCTAAAGAAAACTAAAAAGGAAACTAAAAGCAAGACGCTCCAAGCATAGCACATAACGCATGAAGTGATTAAAATATAGTGGAACAGAGGATGAACTGATAATTGTTGATGGAGAAGGGAATGCACGGGGGCATCCCCAAGCTTAGACGCTTGAGTCTTCTTGAATATTTCTTGGGGGTGCACGGGGGCATCCCCAAGCTTGAGCGTTTGACCCTCCTGAATCTTTTTATCATCTTCCCTCCCACACTTGAAAACTCCCTTCATACATAACTCATCATAATCTGATTAGCGAGGTTAGTACCCATAATAAAATAATATTTCCTTGCTGGAAATAAGGATAATCTTGAAGAGATACTGTTTCTCAAGATTGCCAAAAGGTTTTTGCGAAGAAAAAGCAAGCTCAAGGTTTGCAAAACGAAGAAAAGGCAAAACAGGACAGAATCTGTGAAAAACAGACCAGCAGGTAGTAAATAATTTTTCCGGGGCACTTCTGCAACTCAAATCAAAAAACTCAGAACATATGCCCGAAAGCCAATTGTATAGAGCACGTTTTCAAAAAAATTAAGATCAAAAAGATGATCTGGTGATTTTATACGAATTTTTCTGTCCAAGGACATAATCTGTTTTCTGGACTGCACGTCACAACTTTTGAACTTCCTTGCAATCGGAGGCTAAACTTGGCACAAAGTTGAAAAGAAAAGATACAATGATGATGCTACTGTAGTAACAAACATCAAGACACAACAAAAGCAAAAAATAAATCCTAATTCGTTGTGGGCTGCCTCCCAAAAGCGCTTTCTTTTATGCCTTTAAGCTAGGCATGATGCAAAAAGAGAGGATCAAGTTTTATCAAGAGTAAAAGAATAGCTAGCCCGTATAACGGACTCAAAAGGCAACTTAATCTTCTTTCTAGGGAAGTGTTCCATCCCTTTCTTGAGAGGAAATCAGAATTTTATATTACCCTCTTTCATGTTAATGATAGCACCAACGGTGCGAAGAAAAGGACGTCCCAAAATAATTGGACATGAAGGTTCACATTCAATATCCATAATAGTAAAATCAACGGGAACATAATTTTCATTGACAATGATAAGAACATCGTCGATCTTCCCCAAAGGTTTCTTTACGGAAGAATCAACAAGACGAACACCAAAAGAACAAGGATCAAAAGATTTCAATTTAAACATATCATATATTCTTTTGGGCATAACGGAGGTACTAGCTCCAACATCACATAAAGCATAGCAAGAGAAGTTATTTAACTTAATTTTAATCATAGGATCCCAACCATCTTCTAGCTTTCTAGGTATGGAGGCTTCTACCCTAAGCTTCTCGTCCCTAGCTTTGGTAAGAGCATTAGTGATATGCTCCGTGAAGGCAAGATTAAGTGTGCTAGTGTGGGGATCTCTAGACATCTTGTGAAGAAAATCAATAACTTCAGAAAGGGTGCAATTATCAAAATCAAGGTCACTACTATCAAGTAAAGTGGTAGTGGTGTCCTTTAGGCTCACTTGTTTGGTAGCTTCTATGGTCATAGGAGTTTCTACGGTTGAGGTCATAGCATCACCATTAATAGGTCCAACGGGACTAGGAGTGCATTGGGTGCTATGAGTTTGGATATCCTCAACAACTTGGATAGTAGCAACAGTGTGGTGGGTAGGAAGGCTCTTAATTCTATCGTCTTCCTTCTTTTCTCTAGCCCATCTCTCATTAAGTTTAGCCATCATCCTAATGTTTTCATTAATTTGCACTTGAATAGCATTCATAGGAGTGGTCTTCCTCTCCTCAAGAGGAGAAGTTCTAATTTTAAGCAACTCTACCTCATGGGCTAAATTGTCTACCTTCGAAGAGAGATTATCTAGTTTGGCTAGTTTTTCTTATACACTCTTATTGAAGGCTTTTTGGGTAGTGATAAAGTCTTTAAGCATAATCTCTAGTTCAGAAGTGGAGTTCTTGGTGTTAGGATAAGCATTGTTGTTCCCATAGGAATTAGAGGGGAACGGTCTAGGGTTGCTACCAAAATTACTCCTATAAGCATTGTTATTGAAATTGTTTCTAGAGATAAAGTTCACATCTACTTGATCTTGAGCAATCAAAGAATTTAAAGGAACATCATGAGGATCAATAGAAGATTGCTTGGAAAGTAGAGTCATGATCAAGTCAACTTTTTCATTTAGGGAGGAAATCTCCTCGACAGAGTTTACCTTCCTACCTGTTGGAGCGCGTTCGGTGTGCCATTGGGAATAGTTGGTCATCATCTCATCGAGAAGTTCCGTGGCAGCACCAAGTGTAGTTGACATAAAGGTTCCTCCCGCGGCCGAATCCAACAAGTTCCGCGAGGTAAAGTTCAAGCCTGCATAAAAAGTTTGGATAACCATCCAAGTAGTCAAACCATGAGTAGGGCAGTTCTTGACAAGAGATTTCATGCGTTCCCAAGCTTGGGCAACGTGTTCATTATCCAATTGTTTAAAATTCATTATGTTATTCCTTAGTTGGATAATTTTAGCAGGGGGATAGTACTTCCCGATAAAGGCATCCTTGCACTTGTCCCAAGAATCTATGCTATTCCTAGGCAAGGATCGAAACCAGATTTTAGCTCCTCCTCTCAATGAGAAAGGAAAAAGCTTAAGCTTATCAATATCACCATCTATTTCGGTGTACTTTTGCATATCACAGAACTCAACAAAATTATGTCAGTGCAAAGCAGCATCACCTCCAGCACCGGAGAATTGATCTTTCATAACTAGGTTCAGTAAAGCAGGTTTAATTTCATAAGAAGGTGCTGAAGTGGCAGGTGTAGTAATAGGCGTGCAGATAAAGTCATTGTTGTTATGACTAGTGAAGTCACACAACTTGGTGTTCTCGGTGGAACCCATAGCAGCAACAAGCAAGATAACTATTTTTGTGATTTTTGGTAAGGGACACTAAAGCAAAAACTGAAAGGTAAACTAACAAGACTAAAAAGCAAAGATAAAAGATAGCGTGCAACTCCCCTATCTTGAAGAGTGGAGTCCCCGGCAACGGTGCCAGAAACTTTGCTTGATGGCTTCTCGCCCCTCGTTGGTTACCCCAAGTGGAAGGTTTGAGATGTAGCGTAACGGCAAGTTTCCGTTGGCAAGATACCAAGGATCGAATCCCGTGAGACTCCGAGGGCCAACAAGTAGGTGTCAACGCTAACGGCGCCAACTTAGCGGTTGACAGGACCTGCACACAGATACAAATAACTTTGCTCCCAACGAGTACAAAGAGGTTGTCAATCCCTCCGGCCTTGTTGTTTACAAAGGATCAAACGCAAGAGGTAATAGTGATAGGTATGACTGCAACTAGGAAATAAGAACAGGAAGTAAATAGCGGGTGTGATCAGTGATGGTAATATGGACCGGGGTCCCATGATGTTCACTAGTGATGTCTCTCTCCCAAAAGACGATAAAACAGCTAAGCGAGGTAAACAAATTACAGCTGGGCAATTGACAGGATTATGTGCGCAAACCAATGCTAACTATGATGTAAAGAAAGGTAGAGGCTCAAAAGCATGGGCGGTACGCCAAGGCAAGTAGACCGAAATCCATCTGCATCTACTACTAATCATCCACCTTGAGATATCTATCCAGAACATCTCGCTGGTATTAAGTTGCGAGTCCCACCCATAGTGTAAACTCAAAGCAACAAACAACTGCATTAAAAGAACTTTGCGTAAAGTAAACAATCCTTGCACCCGCAAGTACAAGCACCGTTATTTTCCCCCTTGTGGCAACAGCACATCCCCTAGACTCATGTTTCTGTCACTCAAACTAGTCATTGAGGGGCATGAACCCACAATCAAGCATAACGTTCCCTCTTGGAGTTACTACCTACTACTCGGCCAAAGCAATAAATAGCAACGGAGAACATGTAAGAATTACTCAAGAACATGAATATAAAAGAGGTGAATCAAATATATTACTCACACACAATCTGAACATAATCTCATAATCCATCGGATCCCAGCAAACTCAGCAGAGCAACAGCATAAAGATTACATATGTGCCTCGATCATGTAGGGCAGCTCACGAGGTCTAATCCATGAAGAACAAAGAGGGTAGGAGAACATCACATAGCTACTGGTCATGGACCCATGGTCCAAGGGGGACTACTCACAACTCATCCGGGAAGCGTCCATGGTGGTGGAGAAGCTCCCGGTGGTGGTTCTCCCCTCCGGCAGGGTGCCGGGAAGAGTTCTCCTGGTGCTCCCGATCTTGGAAGCGCGACGGCGGCGGAACAGAGACGAGATCGCAAAAAAGGGTTCCGTCCTCGAGGGTTTCGGGACGCGAGCAATATATATGCAAAAGGGGGTCACCAGAGGCGGAGGTGGGGCCCCAGGCACCCCCCTTGCGCGGCCAGGGGTGGGGTCCGTGCCGGGTGGCCGCCTGGGCCACCCCAGGCTCCCCTCTGGCCCTGCTTTGGTTTTTCTTGAAGCTCCCGATACGCTGATTTTTCCTGTATTTTTCCCGGAATTTTTAGGGCACTTTTAATATGGGGGAAACCTGAAATGTACGCGTAATGTCGGTCCGGGCCGCTTCATCTCACAATACCGCCGAAGCAAAGTATGACATGCTGGTAAGCAGTATGACTAGTATCGCCCACAACTCATTGTGTTCTACTCGTGCATATCATCTACGCATAGACCTGGCTCATGATGCCACTGTTGGGGAACGTAGTATTTTAAAATTTTCCTACGATCATGCAAGATATATCTACCAGATGCATAACAACGAGAGGGAAGAGTGTATCTACGTACCCTCGTAGACCGGAAGCGGAAGCGTCAAGTGACACGGTTGATGTAGTCGAACTTCTTCGCGATCCAACCGATCAAGCACCGAACGTACGGCACCTCCGCGTTCAGCACACGTTCAGCTTGATGACGTCCCACGAGCTCTTGATCCACTTGAGCTTCACGGGAGAGTTTCGTCAGCACGACGGCGTGGTGACGGATATGATGTATCTACCGGCGCAGGGCTTCGCCTAAGCACTGCGACGGTATGACCGAGGTGTGTTTCTATGGAGGGGGGCACCGCACACGGCTAGAACAATTCAACTTGTGTGTGTTTGGGTGCCCCATGCCCCTGTATATAAAGGAGCAAGGGGGGAGGCCGGCCGGCCCTCCTATGGTGCGGCTAGGGCTGCAATCCTACTAGGAATAGGATTGCAATCCTATTCCTAGTAGGAACCTACCAAAGAAGGAAGAAGGGGGAAGGAAAGAGAGGGAGAGGGAGAGGGAAAGAGGGGCCGCGCCCCTCTCCCCTAGTCCAATTCGGACTCCTCCTAGGGAGGGGGCGCGCCACCTATTGGATTCTGCCCTCTCTCTCCCCTATGGCCCACCAGGGCCCACCATTCCCCCGGGGGGTTCCGGTAACCCCCCCGGCACTCCGGTAAATTCTGAAACTTTCTAGAACACTTCCGGTGTCCGAATATAGTCGTCCAATATATCAATCTTTATGTCTCGGACATTCCGAGACTGCTCGTCATGTCCGTGGTCTCATCCGGGACTCCGAACTACCTTTGGTACATCAAAACTCATAAAGTCATAATATCGATCGTCATCAAACGTTAAGTGTGCGGACCCTACGGGTTCAAGAACTATGTAGACATGACCGAGACTCATCTCCGGTCAATAACCAATAGCGGAACCTGGATGCTCATATTGGCTCCTACATATTCTACGAAGATCTTTATCGGTCAAACCGCATAACAACATACGTTGTTCCTTTTGTCATCGGTATGTTACTTGCCCGAGATTCGATCGTCGGTATCTCTATACCGAGTTCAATCTCGTTACCGGCAAGTCTCTTTTCTCGTTCCATAATACATCATCTCGTGACTAACTCATTAGTCATTTGCTTGCAAGGCTTATTATGATGTGCATTACTGAGAGGGCCCAGAGATACCTCTCCGACACTCGGAGTGACAAATCCTAGTCTTGATCTATGCCAACACCACGAATACTTTCGGAGGCACCTGTAGAGCATCTTTATGATCACCCAGTTACATTGTGACATTTGATAGCACACAAGGTGTTCCTACGGTATTCGGGAGTTGCATAATCTCATAGTCATAGGAACATGTATAAGTCATGAAGAAAGCAATAGCAGTAAAACTAAACGATCATAGTGCTATGCTAATGGATGGGTCTAGTCCATCACATCATTCTCCTAATAATGTGATCCCGTTGATCAAATGACAACTCATGTCTATGGTTAGGAAACATAACCATCTTTGATCAATGAGCTAGTCTAGTAGAGGCATACTAGGGACACTCTGTTTTGTCTATGTATTCACACATGTACTTAGTTTCCGGTTAATACAATTCTAGCATGAATAATAAACATTTATCATGATATAAGGAAATATAAATAACAACTTTATTATTGCCTCTAGGGCATATTTCCTTCAGTTTGTGGCTCCCATGTCCATGTACCATGTAGGATCAATGGAGTAAGACGGAGTGCGCCCATGTTCATGACTCGGCACCATAGCAGCCTGTTTCTCATTCCCTTTGCCATTATTGCCCAGGCCGAGGAAGTCTTGCTTGTAGCGCCGATGGCAGCGAGAGGTGATGTGGCGCTCAAGGCCACACAGCTGACAGGCCCGCTGAGCGCCGCAGCTGGGGCAACAAGCCACCGGCCTGGTATCGCCAGTGATGGATGGCATGGCGCGCGGTGCCTGCGGGGTTTTGGGCGCCGGCTTCCCACCAAACGGCGACGGCTTCTGTGGCTTACCGCGGGTTGCGGCGTTGGTGGAGACGAAACTTGGAGAGACTCGACGTGCTTTGATGAGATGTTCACGACCAAGAAGACGCGCATAGAGCTCTCGTGACGGAAGTGCCGCCTCACGACCATGAATATTCTCAATGAGATTGTCATAATCATCATCAAGACCGTTGAGCACGTGGGTGCAGAAGTCCTCATCTCCAAGCGGCTGACCGAACGAGGCCAATGTGTCGGCGAGGCCAGACATCTTGGTGAAGTACTCAGTGATGGTGAGGTCGCCGAGTTTAGTCTCCTCCAACTCGGTGCGAATAGAATGAGCACGCGCCTGAGACTGGGAGGCGAAGCTGCTGTGAAACGCCGACCAAGCATCTCGCGACGTCGCGGCGAAGATGACCAGCGGCGATACGCTCGGAGTGAGCGACGACTGAATGGCGGAGAGGATCGCCTGGTCCTGGGCCACCCATACGTGATACGCCGGATGGTACGACGGCGGACACGGGATTGAGCCATCCACATATCCCTCCAGGTAACGGCTGCGAAGGAGAGGCAGCACCTGAGCCCGCCATGACAAATAGTTATCCGGCGTAAGCTTCACCGGAAGGTGGTGCGAGAAGTAAAACGGTGACGGTGCCACCGCATGATCCGTATGAGCTAGTGGCGCATAGCAACCCAGCAGAGGATCCGTGTCCGGACGAGGGGCGATCGCCAGCGACGCGCCCGCATACGGCGACGGAGAGTATGCGCCAGGAATCACAGAACAATCACCCGATCCAGTCGCGGCGCCGGAGGGCATAGGGGGTGCAGCCCCGTAGGACAGCGAGGACGGCGGAACCATGTAGGACTGGGGCTGCGCCGGCCCAGCATAGGGCTGCACTGGTGGCGCACCGTAGGGCACCGGCCGTGCAGATGAGAATGGCGGCATGGCACCAGGAGCTGGTGCAGGGGCACCATACCAAGGCATGCCATAGAACGGCGGAGGAGCCGCAACAGGCGCGGGTGCAGTGGCGCGAGGGCCCGAGGGCATAGACGCGATGGTCGAGGAAGGAGCGTCGGAGGAAGCCGATGGGGGCAGATCGCTTGACCCGCTCGATCCGATCTGACCCGCGGGAGTCCCGCCGGGCGGCTAAGCCTGCCACCAAGCCGTAGCCAGCGGGTGGGACGCCATGAAGGGCGACGAGGGAGAGGCAGCGGAGGCCGGTGCTTGAGCCGACACATCAACGTCGGCGTTGGAAGGAGCCGGCGCGGCGGCGGCGGCGGCAAGGGCAGCGGAAGACATCAAAACCCTAATATGATACCATGTAAAACATATGGTTTGGGAAACTGCTCGACACCCTAAACGGGGGTGTGGCTATCTCATTATATAGAAGTACCAAAGGGTACAATACAATTACAGAAGTATACAAGAGTCCTCGTATATTTACAGTCTAACAGGTGTAAAGGGGGTACTGGACGCCGGCGAACGCGGGCGAGGGCGTGCGCTGGTCGGGCACTACTAGGAGAAAGCCTACTAGTAGCGCTTGAAATACATATAGCAGTAGCCCTGGGTCCAGTTCCAGCGCTACAACTAACTGGTAGCAGTAATGCTAGTTCTCCAGCGCTACTGCTATACCTAGTTAGCAGTAGCGCTTGTTGAGGAAAAGTGCTGCTGATGACAGTAAGTAGAAGTAGTGTTTTCTTCTGAAAAGCACTACTGCTAATCTTTCCTATATTTTTAAAATGCAGCTTATTGTCGCTTTATTTGTATAGGTTTTATATATAGTACGTTCATCATATGATTTTATGAGCATGATTAGTTATTATTTATAACAGTGGGTGAAATGAATATAGTTTAGATTCAAGTGGAGGCAACATGTACTACAAATCCATGTTATTTATAACAGAAAGTACTACTAATCCAAACGAGATCAAGTTTGGATTAGTAGTACTTTCGACATGCACCACATGTTACCTCCATTTGAATCTAATCCACATTCATTTCACCCACTGATATATATATATATAATAACTCACCGTGCTCATATAACAAATTAGCATCATGCATCATCATAATATTAAATAACTCATCATTGGTATCATAATAAGAAGTCCTACTCATCATCATAATACAAAACTTCTACTCGTTATCATGATAACAAGTCATAATCATCAGCATCATAGTCATCTAACCAACCCTACTTAATTATTCTTATCACATGATCATGAGTATTAGCTAGGATCTAACTACCATCTCTAAGGTAGAATATCATAAAACAAGATAGGCCCTGACTCTCCATTATGGAGAATGGAGATCATGATGTCTCCAATTCTTGCGTTCGCACAATATTGCTTCCAAGTAGCTCCCTACGATTGATCATACATTTTTTCCAATCTTTGATTGCCATGTCTTCATCGGTTTTAGAAATCCGGTATGAACAACAGTGATGCGTAGGATGACCTGGCTATAAGCTCATAACATCAAGGCGACTTTTCGGAAACATCAGATGAGGCACACATTCCTTCGGGATTTTCTGTTCGAAAATATAGTAATAACTTCGTAGTTAGCAATGTAGTTTAGTTTTAGAAGAATTTTTTATGCAAAAGATGTACGGATGTCGTAATAGTACAAATATAAATTACTTAATAAATATGTTTGAGAAACTCACATAGCGATAGAATTGGAAGCGTATCAACAAGGACTCAAATGTCCATATGCCCTTTGTCGATGTTAGGATCACCAAGATCCAAGGTGACAAGTATACCCTCATGGAAATCATACGTCTTGCAAAGTGCTTCCCAATTCGGGCAACCAAAATGGGATACGCTCTCAGAATTGTATAGATTTACAACAAAATTATAACCATGATGGGTCCTTAGATGAACTATCTTCCTCTCCATATTTTCATGATCATCGAAATCCAGATGCTCCAAGACATAGCGTCTTGCATGACATGGGATAAGCTAGTCAAATTGTAAAAGACATAAATTACACGTTGAAGAAGTAGAAGTCGTGCTTAATTACGAAAAAACACTTGTCGTCGTTGCGTAGCGTTTCAATATCGAAGGTCTCCTGGAGCTTAATACTAAAACGCCAACCTTCTACCAGGTCAGGCCTGTCGCACAGACCCCGATCGTCGCCGCAACAGTCGCACTCCGGGAGACTATCATCGTCGGATGACATTTCCTATGTTCATAATTCAAAGATTAAACTTCTAAAATTTAATATATGTACTACAAAAACTAAATTAGATCATTATTATTCATCACGGGTTGACTATCTGTCTATAGAGTAGTTTCTTGAAAACTCTCAGCTCACGTGGTGTATATATTCGACAGTCGAGATTCTTCATCTCTGACATTTGCGACCGTCATTGATAGTCGTTCTTCTCTTCCTTCCTGTGCATTACCAAAAGGTCTATCACGACCCCCTCGACAACTGTCGACATTCTTCTTCTCTCATATATGGTGGAGTCCCGACAGACATAAAGTCAACCCGAAATGTCGTTTAATTATCTTTCTAGAAAATCCGGGCCACTCGATATTTCCTACATATTCTAATAAGTCATGCCAAAATTTACGGAAAAATCCGGCATGACCTTTACTAAAAAAGGACATATCAAGCGCCTGAAATTCGCCGGAATGGAAATTAATCAACACTCTGGCAAAACATAGGCCATTGTGAGGTGTTCCCTGCAAACACAGTCCACTCATGTAGCTACTACTCTACTACAACTATCAAAACATCTACATCATCACTGACATGGGGATTTGGCTAGTCTCACCTCGAGGTCGGAGGTGGTCGGTGATGGGGACGATGGCGGGATGATGCACGAGCTCCTTGATTTTTGCAAAAACAAAATATAAACAAAAACATTATTATCCTCATCTTAGGACTTAGTGAAATCCTATTTCTAAAACATCCTACTTCTAGCCCTACCATTTACTAAAAATACCTTGTTCTAACCCTAAAAATTGAAAAGACCTATAAATTTACTAAAAATACCCTAGTTCTAGCCCTAACATCTGTCCATCCATCCATCTATCTATATATCCTCATAAACCCTAGAAAAATGCCTTGGTTTTTTTAACTACTGTCTACTTCTTGAATCATAGAAAATGCCCTAATTTCACATAACTTAGAGTTTGAAACCCTAGATTTATATTTTTTTTTCAATTCTATTCAAAAAATGTACATTTACTAAAACAATATCTCATATAGCATTCTAATACATTTCTGTACCTAAAAATTTCTATTACTAAATTCTTTTACTAAGAAATTCTATACCTAAATTTGTATACAGAGTGAGGTGTGGAAGAAGGAGGAGGAGGAGGGAGGAGTGAGTGCTTTGGGCGGCTGGGAGAGGGAGGAGAGAGGAGGGCAATATGGGAGGAGCAAGAAGGGAGAAGGGCGGTCGGAGGAGGTGGGAGGAGAGAGGAGGTCCGCCAGGGGAGGAGGGAGGAGAGAGGAGGGCCACCAGAAGAAGAGTGAGGAGAGAGGTGGGTGGCGAGAGGAGGAGGAGGGAGGAAGGAAGATACCTTGGGGGTGACGGAGCGCAACGGTGAGAGAATGAGTGAGAGTGTGGGGAGAGAGTGAGGACGTGCGCGGGGTGTGGATATCGTGGCCTTAGTAGTAGCGCTGGTTGCTAACGGACGCTACTGCTAAGCTCCATAGCAGTAGCGCTTTAAAGGGACCAGCGCTATGATATGTCTCCGTTGTATCTATAATTTTTTATTGTTCCATGCCAATATTATAAAACTTTCATATACTTTTGACAACTTTTTATACTGCTTTTGGGACTAACATATTGATCCAGTGCCCAGTGCCAGTTCCTGTTTGTTGCATGTTTTTTGTTTCACAGAATATCCATATCAAACGGAGTCCAAACGGGATAAAAACGCACGGAGTTTATTCTGGAATATATGTGATTTTTGGGAAGAAAAATCTACGCAAGATGATGCCCGAGGGGGGCATGAGGCAGGGGGCGCGCCCTAGGGGGTCAGGCGCGCCCTGGGCCCTCGTGGCCACTCCGTAAGGCGGTTGTGTGCCCTTCTTTCGCCGCAAGAAAGCTAATATCCGGATAGAGAGCTTGTCCAAAATTCAGCTGAATCGGAGTTACGGATCTCCAGGAATATAAGAAACGGTGAAAGGCCAGAATCTGGGAACGCAGAAACAGAGAGAGACACAGAGACTTCTCCCATCTAGGGAGAAGGTCAAGGAAGAATAAGAAGGAGGGGGTCTCTCTCCCCCTCGCTCCCGGTGGCGCCGGAACGCCGCCAGGGCCATCATCGTGTGACGGCGATCTACACCAACACCTCCGTCATCTTCACCAACATCTTCCTCACTTTCCCCCATCTATCTACAACGGTCCACTCTCCCACAACCCGCTGTACCCTCTACTTGAACATGGTGCTTTATGCTTCATATTATTATCCAATGATGTGTTGCCATCTTATGCTGTCTGAGTAAATTTTCGTTGTCCTGTCGGTAATTGGTGAATTGCTATGATTGGTTTAATTTGCTTGTGGTTATGTTGATGTCCTTTGGTGCCCATTGCTACTTCTCGAGCTTGCGTTGTATTCCCTCGAAGAGGAAAGGGAGATGCAGCATAGTAGCGTAAGTATTTCCCTCAGTTTTTGAGAACCAAAGTATCAATCCAGTAGGAGACCACGCGCGAGTCCCTCGCACTTGCACAAACAAATAAGAACTTCGCAGCCAACGCGATAAGGGGTTATCAATCCCTTTACGTTCACTTACGAAAGTGAGATCTGATAGAGATGATAGTCTGATATTTTTGGTATTTTTGATTATAAGAACATAAAGTAAAAGCGGAAAAGTAAAGTAGATTGTAGATTGATATGTTGAGAATAGACC
>LR738714.1:700527965-700604666 GCA_902687465.1 Secale cereale
GGGGGCATAGTTTTCTCTAGTGGCTTCTCTCATGATAGCGATATTCTATGACGGGTAAACAAATTACTGTCGAGCAATTGATAGAAAAGCGAATAATTTTGAGACTATCTAGGCATGATCATTATATATAGGCATCACGTCCGAGACAAGTAGACCGAAACGATTCTGCATCTACTACTAGTACTCCACACATCGACCGCTATCCAGCATGCATCTAGTGTATTAAGCTCATAGGAACAGAGTAACGCCTTAAGCAAGATGACATGATGTAGAGGGATAAATTCAAACTTAGTGATATAAACCCCATCTTTTTATCCTCGATGGCAACAATACAGTACGTGCCTTGCTGCCCCTAATGTCACTGGGAAAGGACACCGCAAGATTGAACCCAAAGCCAAGAACTTTCCCATTGCAAGAACTATAGATCTAGTAGGCCAAACCAAACCAATAATTCGAAGAGACTTGCAAGGATATTATAATCATATGCTACCTCTTGAGCTTGCATTGTATTCCCTCGAAGAGGAAAGGGAGATGCAACACAGTAGCGTAAGCATTTCCCTCAGTTTTTGTGAACCAAGGTATCAATCTAGTAGGAGACCACGTGCGAGTCCCTCTCACCTGCACAAACAAATAAGAACTTCGCAGCCAACACGATAAGGGGTTGTCAATCCCTTTACGGTCACTTACGAAAGTGAGATCTGATAGATATGATAGTTTATATTTTTGGTATTTTTAGTTTATAAAAACAGCAAATAAAAGCGGTAAAAGTAAAGTGGATATAGATTGATATGTTGAGAATAGACCCGAGGGCCATAGTTTTCTCTAGTGGATTCTCTCATGATAGCGATATTCTCCGGCGGGTAAACAAATTACTGTCGAGCAATTGATAGAAAAGCAAATAATTATGAGACTATCTAGGCATGATCATTGTATATAGGCATCACGTCCGAGACAAGTAGACCGACTCCTGCCTGCATCTACTACTATTACTCCACACATCGACCGCTATCCGGCATGCATCTAGTGTATTGAGTTCATAAGAACAGAGTAAGGCCTTAAGCAAGATGACATGATGTAGAGGGATAAACTCAAGCAATATGATATAAACCCCATCTTTTTATCCTCGATGACAACAATACAATACGTGCCTTGCTGCCCCTACTGTCACTGGGAAAGGACACCGCAAGATTGAACCCAAAGCCAAGCACTTCTCCCATTGCAAGAACTATGGATCTAGTAGGCCAAACAAAACCAATAATTAGAAGAGACTTGCAAGGATATTATGAGCACACATAAAAAGTTCAGAGAAGAACCAAATATCTTTCATAGAAAACCTTGATCATAAACTCACAATTCATCGGATCTCGACAAACACACCGCAAAAGGAGATTACATCAAATAGATCTCCTCGAAGACCGAGGAGAACTTTGTATTGACATCCAGAGAGAGAGAAGAAGCCATCTAGATACTAACTATGGACCCGAAGGTCTGTGGTAAACTACTCACAACTCATGGTGAGTGATACGTCTCCAACGTATCTATAATTTTTGATTGTTCCATGCTATTATTTATGAAGTCTTGGATGTTTAATGGGCTTTATCATTCACTTTTATATCATTTTTGGGACTAACCTACTAACCTAAAGGCCCAGTCCAGATTGCTGTTTTTTTGCCTATTTCAGGGTTTTGCAGAAAAAGAAAATCAAACGGAGTCCAAACGGAGTGAAACCTTCGCGAGAGATATTTTTGGAGAAGATCACGCACGGGAAACTTCAGGACCAAGTCAGCGGACAGAGGGGCTGCCCTTGAGGGTGGGAGGCGCTCCCCCTTCCCAGGGCGCGCCCCCCTGCCTCGAGGATTCCTTGTGTGGCCCCCGGTGCCCTCCTTCTTCCTATATATATCCACGTATCCCAGAAACTCCATACGCAGAGAGAAAACCCTAATTCCACTGCCGTAGCTTCTGTTCCCGTGGAGATCCCATCTTGGAGCCTGTTCCGGAGCTCCAACGGAGGGGGATCCTTCACTGAGGCCTTCATCATCATTATCATCGCCCTCACCATGAGTTGTGAGTAGTTTACCACAGACCTTTGGGTCCATAGCTAGTATCTAGATGGCTTCTTCTCTCTCTCTGGATCTCAATACAAAGTTCTCCTCGGCCTTCGAGGAGATCTATTCGATGTAATCTCTTTTTGCGGTGTGTTTGTCGAGATTCGATGAATTATGAGTTTATGATCAAGGTTATCTATGAAAGATATTTGGTTCTTCTCTGAACTTTTTTATGTGTGCTCATAATATCCTTGCAAGTCTCTTCGAATTATTGGTTTGGTTTGGCCTACTAGATCTATAGTTCTTGCAATGGGAGCAGTGCTTGGCTTTGGGTTCAATCTTGCGGTGTCCTTTCCCAGTGACAGTAGGGACAGCAAGGCATGTATTGTATTGTTGCCATCGAGGATAAAAAGATGGGGTTTTCATCATATTGCTTGAGTTTATCCCTCTACATCATGTCATCTTGCTTAAGGCGTTACTCTATTCTTCTGAACTCAATACACTAGATGCATGCTGGATAGCGGTCGATGTGTGGAGTAATAGTAGTAGATGCAGGCAGGAGTCGGTCTAGTTGTCTCGGACGTGATGCCTATATACAATGATCATGCCTAGATAGTCTCATAATTATTCTCTTTTCTATCAATTGCTTGATAGTAATTTGTTTACTAGCCGTAGAATATCGCTATCATGAGAGAAGCCACTAGAGAAAACTATGCCCCCCGGGTCTATTCTCAACATATCAATCTACATCTACTTTACTTTTACCGCTTTTAGTTGCTGTTTTATTAAACCAAAAATACCAAAAATATAAACTATCATCTCTATCGGATCTCACTCTCGTAAGTGATTGTAAAGGGATTGACAACCCCTTATCGCGTTGGCTGCGAAGTTCTTATTTGTTTGTGCAGGTGCGAGGGACTCGCGCGTGGTCTCCTACTGGATTGATACCTTGGTTCTCAAAAACTGAGGGAAATACTTACGCTACTGTGCTGCATCTCCGTTTCCTCTTTGAGGGAATACAACGCAAGTTGAAGAGGTAGCAAGAAGAATTTCTGGCGCCGTTGCCTGGGAGGCTTACGCAAAAGTCATATACCAAGTACCTATCACAAACCCTTATCCTTCACATTACATTTATTTGCCTCTCGTTTTCCTCTTCCCCACTTCACCCTTGCCGTTTTATTCACCCTTCTTCCGCCGTGTGTTTATCGTTCGCTTGCTTCTTGTTTTGTTGTGTGCTGCTTGCTTGCTTGTCATCATGTCTGGCACACCTATCATTATCACCACTCCCGAGAGTGAGGTCCTCAACTTTAAACAAAGGGAGGGAGAAAACTTAAAAGATGCCTGGTATAGAATTTGCAATGCTCAAGATAGATCTAATAGGAAGCTTTCCACTTCCGTGCTTCTTCGCAATTTGTATGTTGGCATAACTCCGTGGAATAGATTTATCTTAGATACCATTACCGGAGGGAATTTCTTGGGTAGCCACACCGTTGATTCTTATAAAGCTATGACTGAATTATTTGGCTCACCTCCTCTTATGGTTAATGGGACCGTTTTATCTTTGGAGCATGTCATGCAAAGGTTAGAAATCATTGAAAACAAAGTTGCTACGGTAGAACTGGTAGAGAACTTGGATAGAAAATTTCATAATGAAATCACCCAATATGGATCCAAGGTAGGAGTTGTTCAAAAAAATCTTAAGGGAAAAGAGCCCATAGTTAAAGAAAAGTTAGATCAGGATTCTACTAGAATCAATAAGCTTGAGGATGTTATCACTAATGTGGGTTCCGCTCTTTCCGCTATAAAAGCTACTCCAAATACCTCTACTAAATTATCTAAATTCATGTATGTCCCTAAAGACAAGGGTGAAACTTTTAGACTTGCGGATCTCAAATCCATAAGTGTTCACCCTAATTTTCTTACTTTTGCAAGAGACCATTTTGACACTTTAGAATTTCTTGATTTCTGGCGCAAGAGTTTGATTATTCATAGGGACAAAGAAGTGCCCAAGAATCACAAGTGCTTAATGAAAGAATTGCCTTCCAAGGATGGCAATACCTAGATCTATCTTGTATCGTGCCTAGCTAGGGGCGTAAACCGATAGCGCTTGTTGGGAGGCAACCCAATTTTATGTTATTTGTTTTTGTTGCTGTTAGGGAATAAATATTGCATCTAGCTTCTGATTAGATGTGGTTTCATGTTTTGTTTAGTGTTTGTGCCAAGTAGAACCTTTGGGAAGACTTGTGTGAAAGTTTATATGATCTTGCTGTGAAAAACAGAATCGTTAGCGCTCACTAAAGTAGTCGTGGGATTTTACTGGAGCGTACTTTTTAGTTGATTCTTTTTGCTGCTGATTGGTATACAAATTGCAAAAATTTACCAATTTAGTTTGAATTTTTTGGAGGTACAGAAGTAGGCGATCCCTGCAGATTACTACAGACTGTTCTGTCTTTGACAGATTGTGTTTTTCGTGTGTTGATTGCTTATTCCGATGCATCTACGAGTAATATTGGAGGATATGAACCATAGAGAAGTTTAAGTAAAGTAGGTTTAACACCAATATAAACAAAGAATGAATTCATTGCTGTACCTTTGATTAGTGGTTTTCTTTCTCATACTAACGGAGCTCACGAGAATTTTTGTCTAAGTTTTGTGTTGTGAAGTTTTCAAGTCTTGAGTATTGCTTTGATGGACTATGGAACAAGGAGTAGCAAGGCCTAAGCTTGGGGATGCCCATGGCACCCCAAGTAAATTCAATATAATCAAAAGCCTAAGCTTGGGGATGCCCCGGGAAGGCATCCCCTCTTTCATCTTCATCCATCGGTAACTATACTTGGAGCTATATTTTTATTCGCAACATGATATGTGTCGGTGTACTAAGGTAGGGGTACCTCAGTACCCCAACTTGTGCACGGGCAGTTGCAGCTTCCCGCGGCAGGGTTTACTGCGGGCTCGCCGGAGACCTTCCTGCTCCTTATTAAACCATCCAAAAACAAAGTATACAAGACATAAGACCGAGACCCCGGCAAGAGGAGCTTGCCGGGAAGGCCGTACCAGGCTCAAGATTGCCCCGCTAACGCAAGACCCTGGCAAGAGGAGCTTGCCAGGAAGACTAGAAGACAACGCCTCGGCGCTATATGCGCCCCGGCAAGGGGCCCGGGGAGCGGCAAGCTCCCGGGCCCGGCAAGATCGAGCCCCCGGCAAGGTGCTTGCCGGGGAGGCTGCACTGTGTGCCCGCGCTCCAGCTCATCGGCCCACGCGTCGCCCTGGGGCCTATCCAGGGACGCGTGGCGGATGGCTGTGCAGCCTGGGGTACACGGTGGCACTCCACGGTGATGGATCCATCGCCGTGGCAGACGGAGACGCTAAGGCGGGAGCTTTTGGGGTCGACGGCGACGGGCATTAAATTCCCTTGTCCCCCACTGTTAAAGTAGGTATAGACCACTGTTCTGTACTGTAGCTCCACTGTTCCCGCACTGTTACAACTACCACCTCTTTTACATTTTTACCCCTTTCTCCTACGTTGACACCTGTCGGTGACCCCTTGCACTATAAAAGGAGGCCCATGCACAACGTGGAGGGGGTTCGGAACCTAGATCACTCTCGCGCTTGGTGTAGCTGCTTCTTCAAGCTCCCGAGCGCCCAAACTCAATACACAACCAAGCAGGAGTAGGGTTTTACGCGTCTACCGCGGCCCGAACCTGGGTAAAACTGCCCGCGTGCTCGCTACGATCTGCTCTTTGTGCTCCCTCCGCCCTCGTACCGCACAGACAAGGGGCTCCGGTCCCATAGGTGTTCGTGGCGGACAGTTTCCCCCGACATCTTTGGCGCGCCAGGTAGGGGGCGTCGAGGTTGTGCGAACCTGATCCGGCGTTCGCGCGGGCGCATTCTTCATCAACCTCTCCGAATTCAGCAACTTCATCAGCGACAACTCCATGGCCCCGAAGAAGAAGGCTTCGGAGGTCGGAGGCCCGTCTGCGTCTCACCCGCCGCCACCAGAGCCAACGGTGGGCGGGGGAGATGCCGTCGGAAGGGTGGCCGCCGGTGAGGACACTCACGGCGCCACCAGATCCAAGAACAGGACGGACGACCGAACTTCGGTCTCCGTGGACGCGCCGCGTCCATCCCAGCACACGACAACCCAGCAGCGCCATACCACGGGAGGTGGTATCCGCTTGCTGGGGCAAGGCCAAACCGGAGGCTCGCGGGACGCCCCGGACCCCCGTCCAGGCACAAGCAAAGCGAAGGCGCCGGCGCGGGACCCCGCTCCTTCTAACGTTGTTAGAAGTCCGAGCGTATCCCGCTCCTCGCACCGCTCGCCCGCGTTCCCTTCTACTCCAGCAGAAGCGCTCGCGAGGGCGCAACTGCTCCTCGACTTTCCTCCAGCGGCCGACAAGGCCGAAGAATGGAGGGCCACTATACGGAGCCTGATAGACTTCGCCAACAACGATTCTCCACAGCAGCCGTCGACCTCACGGCCGCGGCAAGCTGAGAAGACGAAGGCTGACAGCAACAAGACTGCCGGGGGTGCGACAAGCGTGCACTCCCCGCCGCAGAAGCAGAAGACGCCACCCCGCCGGAACAACCCCGACGACGGCTCCACAGCCTCGTCGGACCCGCGGGCCCGTCGGGACCAGCGCCAGGTCCTCGACGACCGGTGAGATGAAGACGCTCGGACCACAATCGAGCGCCGCCGAGAAGCTCGGCGACAATCCGACAAGAGAGCTGGGAACACTGTCGACGCGCACGCGCCCGGTGAACCAGGCGACTTGCCGTACGCGGCAGGCTGCCCTGCGTTCACCCGCGAGCTGTGGCGCGTCCAGTGGCCCAGCATGAAGAATTTCAAGCCCGACGTACCGGAGAAGTACGACGGCAAAACGCACCCCTCGGAGTTTCTCAGCGTCTACACCATCGCGGTGCAAGCTGCCGGGGGGCGCGACGAGAAGATCTTGGCGAATTACTTCCCGCTCGTGCTAAAGCCGAACGTCCGTTCATGGCTCATGCACTTGCCGGAAGGTTCCATCTCTTCTTGGGCCGACCTCTGCCACCAGTTTGTTGGCGCCTTCACCGGCGGCCACAAGCCCCATGGCCAGGAGAGCGATCTACATATCTTGGCCCAGAAGGAAGGCGAAACCCTGCGCAAGTATATCCAACGCTTCAGCCGGGTGCAGCACAACATCCCTGACGTTCACCCTGCCGCGGTTATCAGCGCGTTCCATCAGAACGTGCGTAACCGCCGCATGCGTGAGGAGATGGCGATGACGAAGATTCGGGATGTCAGCGAGCACTATGCTCTTGCTGACAAGTGCGCACGCGCAGAAGAGGGGAGGAGACTCCCCGGGGAGGATACTGGCGTAGGAGGAAGCGACAGCGACGACGCCGCCCCGGCAAAGAAGAGCCGGCGGCGGAACAACAGAAAGAAGGGCAAGAAGGAGGTGCTTGCCGTCGAGAAGTCCGGCAAGGAGGCCCCCGCCAAGCAAGCGCAGGCTGGCGGCTCCGGCAAGGAGCCTGCCCCTGCAGCGGCGGCCGACAAGCCGGGTAGCTCCGACAAGCAATACTGTAAGATCCACCGCACCAAGGGTCACGATCTCTCCAACTGCAAGCGCGTCGAGTACCTCGTCGAGCAGCAGAAAGCTGAGTACGAGAGGCGCGACAAGGAGAAGGCCCAAGGTGGCGGGGAAGAGCCCAGCAAGAAGCGGCCGTTCAACGGCCGGGGAGGACGCCGCGGCAAGGCTAAGCAGCGGCAAGGAGATCGACCTCCCCGGGGCCGCGACAACGACGATGAAGACGACGACGAAGACATGGAGGACGAGGAGAACAGCGAGCAGGAGTTCCAGAAGGCCACGGAGGTCCTGTGCGTCGACGGTGGCGCCTCCCTGCACACCTCCCACCGCCAGCTAAAGCAGTGGGTGCGTGAGGTAAACGCAGCGGAGCCGCCCGTGGAGTCGCGCAGGCTCCTCAAATGGTCCAGCACGCCCATCGTTTTTGACCTTGAGGATCACCCTGACCGCACCACGGCGGTCGGGTGCTTGCCGATGCTGGTTTCTCCCACCATCCGCAACCTCAAGGTCACCAAAATGTTGGTTGACGGCGGGGCCGGGCTGAACTTGATCTCCTCCGCTGTGATCAAGAAACTCCAGATTCAAGAGGGCGAGCTCGAAGAGACCGGTTCATTCCAAGGGATCAACCCGGGAAGGAGCAAGCCCAAGGGAAAAATCACTGTGCCGGTGACCTTTGGCGGGGAGCTAAACTTCAGGACTGAGCGTATCACTTTCGACGTCGCCGATATTCCATTGCCCTACAATGGGATACTTGGCCGTCCTGCCCTCGCAAAGTTCATGGCAGCTTCCCACTATGCCTACAACGTGCTGAAGATGCCAGGGCCGATAAGCGTCATCACTGTCCATAGCGACAAGAAGGATGCGCTTATTTGCGCCGACAAGATTTACCAGGATGCGGCAGCTGCGGCCGAGAAGGATGCTCTTGCCGCTGAAGCTCCCGGGGGGAAGAAGACGAAGACCAAGTCCGGCAAGTGCTCTGGGACCCACTCCGGCAACCGCACCTCTTCGGAGTGCTGCGCTGCCGTCGAGGACGTTCCATCGAGCTCCACTGGCAAGAGTAAGAAAGGAATGGCTGCTCCTCCGGCAACCAAGAAAGTGTCCGCAAAGGAGGATGGCACTGGTGGTACCTTCACCATCAGCGCCACCCTTGACAGCAAATAGGAAAGCGCGCTCGTTGCCTTCCTGCGGGCGAATGTCGATGTGTTTGCCTGGCAACCATCTGACATCCCCGGTGTTCCCAGGAAGGTGATTGAGCACAAGCTTGCTGTCTGTCCTCATGCGCGGCCCATCAAGCAGAAAGTGAGGAAGCAAGCCGTGGAGCGCCAAGAGTTCATCAACGAGGAAATCAAGAAGCTAGAAGCAGCGGGCCTAGTTAGAGGTGTGATCCATCCGACGTGGTTGGCAAACCCAGTCGTCGTGCGCAAGGCCAACGGGAAGTGGAGGCTATGTATAGACTTCACCGATGTGAATAAAGCATGTCCCAAGGATCCATTCCCTTTGCCGCGCATTGACCAGATCGTTGATTCCACTGCCGGATGTGAGCTACTCTGCTTTCTTGATGCATACTCAGGCTATCATCAGATTTTCATGGCCAAGGAAGATGAAGAGAAGACTGCATTTATCACTCCATGTGGCACTTATTGCTTTATCCGCATGCCATTTGGATTGAAGAATGCAGGCTCAACCTTTGCAAGGGTAGTGTACACTGCTTTTGAGCCACAGATCCACAGAAATGTAGAAGCTTACATGGATGACATTGTCGTGAAGAGCAAGAGCAAGGAAACCCTGATTCAAGACTTGGAAGAAACGTTTCAGAACCTGCGCAGGATACAGCTCAAGTTGAACCCCGAGAAGTGCGTCTTTGGAGTCCCCTCCGGCAAGCTTCTCGGGTTCTTTGTATCACAGAGGGGGATTTAAGCCAACCCCGACAAGATCAAAGCCATTGAGCAGATAGAGGCCCCGAAGCGCGTCAAGGATGTCAGAAGGCTTGCAGGTTGTGTTGCTGCCCTCAGTAGGTTCATTTCAAAGTCTGCAGAACGCGCCCTACCTTTCTTCAAAATCTTGAAGAAGGCAGGTCCCATGAAGTGGACTCCGGAAGCGGAGGCGGCGTTGCAGGATTTGAAACGGTACCTGTCCTCCACTCCTATACTTGTCGCACCTAGACCACAGGAAAAGTTGTTGCTATACTTAGCGGCAACCAACCAGGTGGTTAGTGCTGCGTTAGTAGCGGAGAGGGAGTCCGACGAGGAGTCAGCACCACCGGCAGGCGAATCCAGCGACAAGCAGGGGGCTGCTCCGGCATGCTCTGGCCCCGACAAGGATGACTCTGCACAGGAGCAAGGAGAGGTGCGGAAGAAGATGGTGCAGCGCCCAGTGTATTTTGTAAGTTCCCTTCTCCAGGGGGCTAGATCAAGGTACTCTGGTGTGCAAAAGTTGCTTTTTGGCCTCCTCATGGCCTCGAGAAAGCTGTGCCATTACTTCCAAGCCCATGAGATAACAGTGGTCACTCGCTTTCCGCTGAAGAGGATATTGCACAATCCAGAAGCAACAGGCAGGATCGTTGAGTGGGCATTAGAGCTGTCGAGCTTTGGACTCAAGTTTGAAAGTACTTCAACCATACAGAGCCGAGCTTTGGCAGAATTCATAGCTGAGTGGACCCCAACGCCAGATGAAGAAGTTCAAGAAACAAGCGCACCCGTACAAGAAGCGGCAAGTGAATGGGTAATGTATTTTGACGGTGCCTTCTCGCTGCAAGGCGCCGGTGCCGGCGTGGTACTCATCGCGCCCACCGGAGAGCACCTCAAATATGTTATCCAGATGCACTTTCCCAGGGAGCAAGCGACAAACAACACTGCAGAATATGAAGGCTTGCTTGCCGGCCTCAGGATTGCGGCCGAACTTGGGATCAGAAAGCTGATTGTGCGGGGCGATTCTCAGTTGGTGGTCCGGCAAGTTAACAAGAGCTATCAGAGCCCTTTGATGGAAGCTTATGTCGATGAAGTGAGAAAGCTTGAAGAACACTTTGAAGGTCTGCAGATGGAGCACGTTCCGAGAGCTCAAAATGAAATTGCAGACGACCTTTCAAAGTGCGCTTCGATGAAGTTACCTGTGGAACCAGGGACCTTCTTACTCAAGCTGACTCAGCCATCCGTTACACCATCGATTGGGCAACCCAAGAAGAGAAAGTTGGTCTCCGGCGACTACTTGCCGGCGGATCTTCCTGAAACCGCCGCCAAGGTCCCCAAGATCAACAACCAGAACGCTGAGGAACAGTTTGCTCCTGCAAGTCCTCGGGCTTGTACAGTTGAAGCAAGTGTTCCCGACAAGCTTCGCCCCGGCGAGCTTGCCGGGGGATCATCAGCTCCGGCAGAACCTGAGGTTCTTGCCGTGGAAGCTGAGATTCCCGCAGCGGCCCTCGAGCCTTTAGTCCTTGCCGTCGAGCCTCAGGCCCCGGCATGGGCACAGCAGATCGTCCGTTTTCTTCAAACTGGAGAACTTCCCGACGACCCTCAAGAGATAGAGAAGATAACCAGGCAGTCAAGTATGTACCAGTTCGTGGATAACGAACTGTACAGAAGAAGACTCAACGGTGTCAGGTTGAAGTGCATCTCCAGGGAAGATGGACAGAAGCTGTTGGCGGAAGTACACGGAGGCATATGCGGCCACCAATTGGCGCAAGGGCGCTTGCCGGGAAAGCTTTCCGGCAAGGGTTCTTTTGGCAAGAAGCCCTCCAAGATGCAACTGCACTAGTAACCAAGTGTGAAGCGTGCCAGTTCCATGCAAAGCAAATTCATCAGCCAGCTCAAGCTCTCCAAACAATCCCTTTGTCATGGCCCTTCTCGGTCTGGGGGCTCGATATCCTCGGCCCTTTCCCTCGTGCCGTCGGGGGCTTTGAGTACTTGTACGTTGCAATCGACAAGTTCACAAAGTGGCCAGAAGTGGAGCCAGTGAGGAAGGTGACAGCACAGTCAGCAGTCAGGTTCTTCAGGTCGATTGTTTGCCGTTTCGGGATCCCTAACAGGATCATCACCGACAACGGTACGCAATTCACTAGTCGCACCTTCATGCAGTACGTCCAAGACCTTGGCGCCAAGGTCTGTTTCGCTTCTGTTGCTCACCCGAGGAGCAACGGTCAAGCGGAAAGGGCAAATGCTGAAGTGCTGCGCGGGCTCAAGACAAGGACCTTTGACAGGCTGCGCAAGTGCGGAAGAAATTGGATAGAGGAGCTCCCGGCGGCTCTTTGGTCAATCAGAACGACACCAAGTCGAGCCACCGGACAGACACCCTTTGCTCTAGTCTATGGAGCAGAGGCAGTTCTCCCCACGGAACTCGTATACGGATCTCCTCGAGTACTCGCTTATGATGAGCTCGAGCAAGAGCAACTGCGGCAAGATGACGCATTGCTCCTTGAGGAGGGACGTCTCCAGGCTGCTGTACGAGCTGCTCGATACCAGCAAGCTTTGCGCCGCTATCATAGCCGCAAAGTCAAGGCCAGGAGTCTCGAGGAAGGCGACCTTGTTCTTCGGCGTGTTCAGTCCGCCAAGAATTCCAACAAGTTGACGCCGAAGTGGGAAGGCCCTTATCGGGTGAGACAAGTTACGAGGCCCGGCGCTGTCCGCCTCGAGACCGAAGAAGGCTTACCGGTGAGCAACTCCTGGAACATAGAGCATCTTCGCAAGTTTCACCCCTAAGGCGCGGTTGCCGTGATCCGCTCCGGCAACCACCTTTTGTACAAGCTTTGCCGCTGTTGCATGTAACCCTTTGTACAAAGCCGGGCGCAGACCCCGTGCATCAGTAAAGTTTTTGTGTTTTTCGCATCGATTGCCTTTTGCATGCTTCTCTCTGTTGTTTGCATGTTCTGTTTGGCATTTGGTGCAACACTCAAGTATACGGTAAGCATTAGAACGCCGAAAGGCCATATGCTTGTTTCCCTCTCCCTTTTCTTTCCTCTTAAGCAGAAGGAATGTTCCTCGCGCACAAGTTTGCCGGGGGAGAAGGAGGTGGAGGAGGAACCAAGTGCTGTTCAAGAAAGAGAAGCCTTACCGGAAAGCAAGCAACATAAGCAAGCAGCATATGAAAGATAAGTTGTTAGAATTTGACCAGTTCAAATTTTAAATTTTAGTTGTCTTCCTTGAACGATCACATTTTGTATGGAAAACCTGTGCGCGGAGGAACCTACCCGTAGCTTGTCGCACCCTTATCTTGTCTTCGAGTTCACTCAACGATTTAAGTGAGCTGCGACAAGTGTCGCGCCCTTGCTTCGTTTCCGAGTACGCTCAGCAAGCTAAGTGCGTTGCGACTAGCTGCGGCAAGGTTGCTTGCCGGCGAAGACCTTGGCCAGCAGGCTGCTCATAGTCCAGCACTCAGCGCTCGCGGCAAGGGCCCCTTGCCGGCAAGCTCCCCGGGAGCGTAGGGTGAAAAACATACAAAGTCAAAGATTGAAACAAGGAAGATAACATTGCACTAATTGATCGAAATAAAGTAAATATCTTACAAAGGATAACTTGTCGCAATGGACTAATAAGTTCATGATATAATGTGCAGCAACAAAAGATAAAGATAATGGAGCCCTAGTCTACGCGGTCGCCCTCCTTCCTGCCAAGCTTCGCCACCTTGGCGATGATGTGGCCAACCTGCTCCTTCAGGGCCTCCGTGTCTGCATCAGCCGGCAAGCTGCGAAGAACGTTCGTGAGATTGATTCCCGGGTTGCGGTACACGATCTTCGTCAGCACCCGCTCCAGAGTTCCCGCGCAGAGCAGGCGCGACTCCTCGGCCAGCTGCGCGGGGATGCGGTTCCGGAGACCTGCAAGGGCCGGCGCGATCCCTCTGAAGAAGAGGCTGAGCTTGGCGCTGTGCGGGAGATCCGGATCCGGCGAGTAGATGAGGTGTTCGACCTTCAGCGCCAGCAGCTCCTGGTCAATGTTGGACGCAGAAGAAACCAAGTCTTTGGTCCATACCTCGATGGTCTGGCGGAAGAGCTCGGATGCCTTGTTGACGCTGTCCACCAAGGTCCGCTCCTTGCGGAGCTCCTCCTTCAACTTGTTCTCCTGAACCCGGGCAGCGTCGAGCGATTCCTTCAGAGTGGTGACCTTCAGTTCCAAGTCCTCAATGGAGTCCTTGGCGGCCTTCAACTCGTCGCCCCTCTTGGAGAGACTCACCTGAAGCTCGGAGTTTGTGTGAGCATCCTTCTCGCGCTCCAAGATGAGCGCGGCAACCTTCTCTGCGCTCACCTTCAGCGCCTTCTCCAACTGTTCAACCTTGGCGGCAAGCTCCTTCTTGGCGTCTTCCGCGGCAACCGCGGCGGCTTTCGCCTCCTTCAGCTCCCCGCCAAGGGCAGCCTCGCGAGCGGCAAGGTCCTCTTCATGGGAGTCCAGCTCGACCTTCCGCTGCGCGAGCTCTCCCTCTCGCCGGGACATCTCCACCCCGGCGAGACGCTGCTGTTCGTCGGCTTCAGCCTTCTCGAGCACCCACTCCTGGTACTCGCCGGCGAGACGCTCACGCTCCTCCGCCACCTCGCGGAGGGCCGCCTGGTTGGCGGCGCTGAGCTCCGCCGCACGCTTCTCCATTTCGGCGGCGGCCTTGGCGGCAAGGGCCTCCCGGGAGGCGAGCTTCGCCTGCCTGGCCCGGTAAAGGGCCAGGAGCTGGTGGAGCAACCTCTCCTCCTCGGGCCCCTCACTCCCGCCGGGCGCCTCGACAATCTTCAGGCCTGCGGAGGCGAGGACTTCTCCGTCGAACGCCTCGCCCTCCGCAGGAGCTCGCGATGAAGACCCCCAAGGCATCTGGATGAAGACGCCGTTGGGGGCCTCAAGATAATACCCCTGCTCCTTGTTGGCGGAGGGGCCGGTGGCCGGTGCAGCACCCGATGCTCCCGCCGCCTCCGGGCCGGCGGTGCAGTCGCCGTCCTCCTCCCCAGCCGCTGCGTCCGCAGCCGGGGCAGTCTCCTGCGCGGCCGGCTCGGCGGCCTCAGCTATCTCCTCGACGACAGGAGCGTCGCCACCGCCGCCCTGCGCGCCCTCCTCCTCGAGGTTGATAACCTCCGTCTCCATGGGCACGGGAGGAGGAAGATCTGAAAAGAAGAAGAAAAAGAAGTTCAAGACTCAAGCAAATATCCAAAAAAAGAGGCAAGCCAAGAAAACAAGTCACAAAACATACCTTGGCGGACGTCCTCAGCGGCGGGCTCCCTCGCCGGGGAGCTCGGCCTTGGCGGAGTGGCCGCCCTCGCCAGGCTGCTCGCCCTTGGCGGGGTACTCTGCCTCGGCGGAGTACCCGCCCTTGGCGGAGCACTCTCCCTTGCCGGGGAGTTCTGCCTTGGCGGGGACGGCGGGGCCTGCGGCTCCTCAACGACAGTCTCCGAGCGCTCTTCCCGCTGTGGCTCCACCTCTGCACAGAACAAGACAAGAAACATCAAGACATGAAAACAAAACTAAATCCTCAGGCGTACCCCGACAAGCGAAAAGAGAAAACCCCAGACTTACGCTGGGGGCTGCGCTGCGGGCTGCGCTGGGGGCTGCTCCTCGGAGCAGCGCTCGGGTCCGGCAGGCTCGGCTCCGGCACACCCCTTGCTGCCGCAGCTGCCGAGTCCTCCGCGACCTCGACTTCAGGCGCCTTGGCCTTCTTCGCCGCGCGATGGGCCAGGGTCCTGGAATCAGAACAATAAACAGAGTCAACATCAACAAAAAATCAAGACAGAAATCGAGAAGGTGTAAGGTCCCGGATCCTTACTCCTGGTCCTCCTCGTCGTCCTCGCTCAGGGCGGAGAAATCATACTCCACTGTGGGCGCGTCGGCGCGAGGAGCGGAAGACGAAGACTCCCTCGCGCGCTTGGTGTTCACCGGGGCTGGGGGCTGCGAAGACCCAGCCCCTGTGGTAGCCGGCGCCCGAGGGGCAGGCGGAGCCGCTGCTCCGCTCCGAGAAGACCCCTGCCGGCTCGCTGCCGGCCTGCGGGGCGCCTCCGTCGTGGTCCGCGCACGGGCCGCCTCCGCTGCGGCTGGTGCGCCGGACGGCCTTGGCGCGGCTTGGCTCCCCCGGGGAGCTGCCCGGCGAGCTGGCTGTTGCCGGGGCGCCTGCGCCCTTTCCCCCGTCGCCGCCTTCCGGAGACGTTTCGCCGGGGACTGCCTCGGGCTTGCCGGGGGCGGGGAGCTCTCCGACGAGGAGAGGTCGTCGGCGTACAACTCCGTGGATCCGCCGGAGTCCTCGGCCTCCTCCTCCTCCTCCTCTTCCCCGGCCGGCTCACTGGGGCCAGCGTCCTGCGCTGCGGCCCCCTTTCCCTTGGCGCCTCCGCCCCTCGCGGCGCCTCTGCTCCCTCCGGCGGTTCCCTCCATTGCCGCGGCCTCGGCCGCGATCCCGTGGATCCCGGAGTGCCTCAGCGAGGGGACCCCGGCGAGCGCGTCGGGGGGAAGCTTCAGCAACCTGCGGATCTCCGCCTCCTCCGCCTGGGTGGACGCGTCCGCGGCCTCCGCCTGTTCCGGCGAGTATCCGAAAATTCCTGCCGCCGCGGCTGCGGCGGCCTCTTCAGCCCGGGAAGCTATGTAGGCGATCTCCTGCTCGGTGGTGTCCCGCGTGTGCAGCTTGAGGTCGTCCTTGCTCTTCGCCACCTCTGCGAGGCTGTCGTAGAAGTTGAGGACGTCGATGGGCTTCGGGGCGATCCACGTGCGGTCCACGCCGTGCGAGTCACACATGGGCATCATGGCGAGGATCCGATCCCTGACGATGTTGTTGCAGAGCGGCACCACTTCCCGGGGAGTCCTGAACCATTCGGGGTGTGCCGGGTCGTACTTGAAGAGTTCCCGGACCATTCCCCTCAGCTCCAGCGTGGTGAAGTTGAAGTTGAGCCCGGGGCGCAGCCTCATCATGTCTGCCGGGCCGCCGTACTCCCAGGCCGGCCTCTTCCGGTCTTGGAGAGGGGCGATGCGCCGGCGGAGGAAATCTGCGCCCACCTCAGCAACTGACAGCTTGGCCATCCGAAGACGAAGAATCCGGACAAGGGCGATATCGAGCTTGATATCGTCCGAGTCCAGCTCACTCCAGTCCCTGCCGCGCACGATGGGCGTTGTGCGCGGCGCGGTGAAGGCTTGCGGCTGATCTTCTACGATCCAGCACCACTCCGCTCGCCATTCCTCCCACTTGCCGCGGAGCTCCCCCGGCAAGTACGCCCCCTTTTTATTCAGACGAAAGACCCAAGAAATTCCTCCGGAGAGGGGGGCATCGGCCTCGGCTCTAGGAGTGAAGAAGTGTCTAAAGAGTGCTACATTGGGGTGGACTCCTATGAAGTTTTCGCACATGTGTGCGAAAACCGCCATGGTGAGGATGGCGTTGGGGGTGAAGTCAAGCAGATGGAGGCCATATGTGTTCATGACATCGCAGAAGAAGTTTGAGAAAGGAGGACAGAGACCACAATGAAAGAAGGCAGCAAAGAAGTAGTACCCGCCGGGATAGCTGTCCTTGGCGGCGGCCGGATATGCTCGCGTGCGGGGATGCGCGTCGGTTTCCTTGGACCAGAACAAGTAATACTTGTTCCAGAGCTCCCGCACGCCGAGCTTCGGCGGGAAGACGACATGCCGCTTCCGGTACGCGATGAGCTTGGCCGCTTGCTCCGATTTCTCCCGCTTGGACTTCTCCGCCTTCGCCTTGTCGGTCTTTGGGGCCATGGCGGGCGCGGCGGAAGGAGGGGAACGAAGAGCTCGGCGGCGGCGGAGATGTGGAGGCAGAGCGCAAGAGAGAATCTTTGGAGAAGGAAGACGATGCAATGAAAGCGCAAGGAGGGGAACCGCGCCCGCTTCCTCTGCTTTTATGGGGGAGTGGGGGGCGTTTCGCCCTTTCCATTAAGAGATCGTGGGCACGTCCCATCCCACGGCGCCGCGATCGACGCGTGCCGTTACCGTGGGGTGCGGCGGATATGGAAGTGGATTCGGCGCGCCGCGGGCCGTGGGTGCCCGTGCACTGTTTTGGGCCTGGCCCAACAGTGCTCGGCACCGTGTGTGGCCCAGGCCCGGGGGCTCCTGTCGGTGTACTAAGGTAGGGGTACCTCAGTACCCCAACTTGTGCACGGGCAGTTGCAGCTTCCCGCGGCAGGGTTTACTGCGGGCTCGCCGGAGACCTTCCTGCTCCTTATTAAACCATCCAAAAACAAAGTATACAAGACATAAGACCGAGACCCCGGCAAGAGGAGCTTGCCGGGAAGGCCGTACCAGGCTCAAGATTGCCCCGCTAACGCAAGACCCTGGCAAGAGGAGCTTGCCAGGAAGACTAGAAGACAACGCCTCGGCGCTATATGCGCCCCGGCAAGGGGCCCGGGGAGCGGCAAGCTCCCGGGCCCGGCAAGATCGAGCCCCCGGCAAGGTGCTTGCCGGGGAGGCTGCACTGTGTGCCCGCGCTCCAGCTCATCGGCCCACGCGTCGCCCTGGGGCCTATCCAGGGACGCGTGGCGGATGGCTGTGCAGCCTGGGGTACACGGTGGCACTCCACGGTGATGGATCCATCGCCGTGGCAGACGGAGACGCTAAGGCGGGAGCTTTTGGGGTCGACGGCGACGGGCATTAAATGCCCTTGCCCCCCACTGTTAAAGTAGGTATAGACCACTGTTCTGTACTGTAGCTCCACTGTTCCCGCACTGTTACAACTACCACCTCTTTTACATTTTTACCCCTTTCTCCTACGTTGACACCTGTCGGTGACCCCTTGCACTATAAAAGGAGGCCCATGCACAACGTGGAGGGGGTTCGGAACCTAGATCACTCTCGCGCTTGGTGTAGCTGCTTCTTCAAGCTCCCGAGCGCCCAAACTCAATACACAACCAAGCAGGAGTAGGGTTTTACGCGTCTACCGCGGCCCGAACCTGGGTAAAACTGCCCGCGTGCTCGCTACGATCTGCTCTTTGTGCTCCCTCCGCCCTCGTACCGCACAGACAAGGGGCTCCGGTCCCATAGGTGTTCGTGGCGGACAGTTTCCCCCGACAATATGTGTTCTGCTTGGAGCGTCTTGTAAAACTTGAGTCTTTGCTTGTTAGTTTGCCACAATCATCCTTGCTGGACACACCTATTTGGGAGAGTTAAATATGGCCTAGAAATTATTAGAACACTCTATGTGCTTCACTTATATCTTTTGAGTTGAATAGTTTTTGCTCTAGTGCTTCACTTATATCTTTTAGAGCATGGTGGTGGTAATATTTTGTACAAATTGTTGAACTCTCATCCTTCACTTATATCTATTTGAGAGTCTATTAGAACAGCATGGTAATGTGTTTAGGCTAAAGAAACTAGTCTTCACATGATAAACATCCAATGTCAATGTAGTTAAAATTTTCACATCAAGTGCATTGAATAGAATGAGATGTTGGATGCTTGATAATTGTTTTGAGACATGAGGATAGTGATATTAGAGTCATGCTAGTGGAGTTATTATGGAATTGAGAAATTCTTGTGTTAAGGTTAGTGATTCCCGTATCATGCACATATGGTGAACCGCTATGTGACGAAGTTAGAGCATGATGTATTTGTACAGTGCCAACCTTTGTGTGGAGGTTGGTGGCGCGCGATGGTTAACTCCTACCAACCTCCCCCCTAGGATCGTGCGTTGATTGCTTTGTTTTGATGACTCGTAGATTTTTGCAATAAGTATATGAGTTCTTATGACTAATGTTGAGTCCATGGATTATACACACTCTCACCCTTCCACCATTTCTAGCCTCTCTTGTACCGCGCAACTTTCGCCGGTGCCATAAACCCACTATATATCCTTCCTCAAAACAGCCACCATATTGTTCCTCAAAACAGCCACCATACCTACCTATCATGGCATTTCCATAGCCATTCCGAGATATATTGCCATGCAACTTTCCACCGTTCTGTTCATATGACACGCATCATATTGTCATATTGCCATGCATGATCATGTAGTTGACATCGTATTTGTGGCAAGGCCACCATGCATAATTTTTATACATGTCAATCTTGTTTCATTGCACATACCGGTACACCGCCGGAGGCATTCATATAGAGTTATACTTTGTTGTTGTAGTATCGAGTTGTAATTTCATGTTGTAATGAAAGTGTGTTGATCATCATTATTAGAGCATTGTCCCATGGGAGGAAAGGCTGAATCTATAAAGCCCCTTCGCAAAAAAAGGCCAAAGAAAAAAAGGAAGGCCAAAAAAAGGGGACAATTGCTACTATATTTTTTTCCGCACTTGTGCTTCAAAGTAGCATCATGTTCTTCATTGTAGAGAATCTCATGTTTAGTCACTTTCATATACTAGTGGGAATTTTCATTATAGAACTTGGCTTGTATATTCCAACGATGGGCTTCCTCAAATGCCCTAGGTCTTCGTGAGCAAGCAAGTTGGATGCACACCCGCTAGTTTCTTTTGTTGAGCTTTCATTCATATTTAGCTCTAGTGCATCTGTTGCATGTCAATCCCTACTCACTCACATTGATATCTATTGATGGGCATCTACATAGCCCGTTGATACACCTAGTCGATGTGAGACTATCTCCCTCCTTTTTGTCTTCTCCACAATCACCTCTATTCCATCCATAGTGCTATATCCATGGCTCACGCTCATGTATTGCGTGAAAGTTGAAAGGTTTGAAAAGATAGAGTATGAAAACAAATGCTTGGCTGAAATCGGGGTTGTGCATGATATGAATATTTTGTGTGATGAAGAGGGAGCATAGCCAGACTATATGATTTTGTAGGGATAACTTTCTCTAGCTATAGTATTTTGAGAAGATATGATTGCTTTGTTAGTATTGCTTGAAGTATTGTTATTTCTTATGTCAATATAGACTTTTATCTTGAGTCTTTCAGATCTGAACATTCATGCCACAATTAAGAGAATTACATTGAAAAATTATATTCGTTAGCATTCCACATCAAAAATTCTTTCTTTATCATTTACCTACTCGAGGACGAGCAGGAATTTAGCTTGGGGATGCTTGATACGTCTCCAACGTATCTATAATTTTTTATTGTTCCATGCTATTATTTATGAAGTCTTGGATGTTTAATGGGCTTTATCATTCACTTTTATATCATTTTTGGGACTAACCTACTAACCCAAAGGCCCAGTCCAGATTGCTGTTTTTTGCCTATTTCAGGGTTTTGCAGAAAAAGAATATCAAACGGGGTCCAAACGGAATGAAACCTTCGCGAGAGATATTTTTGGAGAAAATCACGCACGGGAAACTTCAGGACCAAGTCAGGGGACAGAGGGGCTGCCCTCGAGGGTGGGGGCGCACCCCTTCCCAGGGCACGCCCCCCTGCCTCGAGGCTTCCTCGTGTGGCCCCCGGTGCCCTTCTTCTTCCTATGTATATCCACGTACCGCTGAAACTCCATACGCAGAGAGAAAACCCTAATTCCACCGCCGTAGCTTCTGTTCCCATGGAGATCCCATCTTGGAGCTTGTTCCGGAGCTCCACTGGAGGGGGATCCATCACAGAGGCCTTCATCATCATCATCATCATCATCATCATCATCATCGCCCTCACCATGAGTTGTGAGTAGTTTACCACAGACCTTTGGGTCCATAGCTAGTATCAAGATGGCTTCTTCTATCTTTGGATCTCAATACAAAGTTCTCCTCGGCCTTCGAGGAGATCTATTCGATGTAATCTCTTTTTGCGATGTGTTTGTCGAGATCCGATGAATTGTGAGTTTATGATCAAGGTTATCTATGAAAGATATTTGGTTCTTTTCTGAACTTTTTATGTGTGCTCATAATATGCTTGCAAGTCTCTTCGAATTATTGGTTTGGTTTGGCCTACTAGATCTATAGTTCTTGTAATGGGAGATGTGCTTGGCTTTGGGTTCAATCTTGCGGTGTCCTTTCCCAGTGACAGTAGGGGCAGCAAGGCACGTATTGTATTGTTGCCATCGAGGATAAAAAGATGGGTTTTCATCATATTGCTTGAGTTTATCCCTCTACATCATGTCATCTTGCTTAAGGCATTAGTCTGTTCTTCTGAACTCAATACACTAGATGCATGCTGGATATCGGTCGATGTGTGGAGTAATAGTAGTAGATGCAGGCAGGAGTCGGTCTACTTGTCTCGGACGTGATGCTTATATACAATGATCATGCCTAGACAGTCTCATAATTATTCGCTTCTCTATCAATTGCTCGACAGTAATTTGTTTACCCGTCGTAGAATATCACTATCATGAGAGAAGCCACTAGAGAAAACTATGGCCCCCGAGTCTATTCTCAACATATCAATCTACATCTAGTTTACTTTTACCGCTTTTATTTGCTGTTTAATTAAACAAAAAATACCAAAAATATAAACTGTCATCTCTAATAGATCTCACTCTCGTAAGTGACCGTAAAGGGATTGGCAACCCCTTATCGTGTTGGCTGCGAAGTTCTTATTTGTTCGTGCAGGTGCGAGGGACTCGCGCGTGGTCTCCTACTGGATTGATACCTTGGCTCTCAAAAACTGAGGGAAATACTTACGCTACTGTGCTGCATCTCCCTTTCCTCTTCGAGGGAATTCAATGCAAGCTCAAGAGGTAGCAGTGATGGCGATGATGATGATGATGATGATGAAGGCCTCCGTGATAGATCCCCTTCGGTGGAGCTCCGGAACAGGCTCGAAGATGGGATCTCCACGGGAACAGAAGGTACGGCGGTGGAATTAGGGTTTTCTCTCTGTTCACGGAGTTTCTGGGGTACGTAGACTTATATAGGAAGAAGGAGGGCACCGGGGGATGTTCGAGGGGGCCACGAGGTAGGGGGCGCGCCCTGGGAAGGGTGGCGCGCCCACCACCCTCGTGGGCCAGCCCTCCGTCCCCTGATGTGGTTCTGAAGCTCCGCGTGCATGATTTTCTCCAAAAATATCTCTCGAGAAGGTTTCATTCCGTTCGGACTCCGTTTGATATTCTTTTTCTGCAAAACCCTGAAACATGCAAAAAGCAGCAATCTGGACTGGGCCTTTGGGTTAGTAGGTTAGTCCCAAAAATGATATAAAAGTGATTGATAAAGCCCATTAAACATCCAAGACTTCATAAATAATAGCATGGAACAATAAAAAATTATAGATACGTTGGAGGCGTATCATCATACATAAAGAGTTCACAGAAGAACCAAATATTTCTCATAGATAATCTTGATCATAAACCCACAATTCATCGGATCTCGACAAACACACCGCAAAAAGAGATTACATCGAATAGATCTCCTTGAAGACCGAGGAGAACTTTGTATTGAGATCCAAAGAGAGATTAGAAGCCATCTAGATACTAGCTACGGACCCGACGGTCTGTGGTAAGCTACCCACAACTCATGGTGAGGCGATGATTGATAACCCACAAGTGTAGGGGATCGCAACAGCTTTCGAGGGTAAACTATTCAACCAAAATTTATCGATTCGACACAAGGGGAGCCAAATAATACTCTTAAATATTAGCAGCTGAGTTTGCAATTCAACCACACCTGGAAACTTAGTATCTGCAGCAAGATAGTTTAGTAGCAAAGTAATATGATAGTGGCGGTAGCAGCAATAAAAGTAACGATAGTATTTTTGTCGTTTTTGTAATAGTAGCAACGGAAAAGTAAATAAGAAACAAGCAATATAGGTAAAGCTCGTAGGCATTGGATCGGTGATGGGAAATTACGTCGGATGCAATTCATCATGTAGAAGTTATAACCTAGGGTGACACAGAACTAGCTCCAGTTCCTCAATGCAATGTAGGCATGTATTCCGAATATAGTCATACGTGCTTATGGAAAAGAACTTGCATGACATCTTTTGCCCTACCCTTCCGTGGCAGCGGGGTCCTATTGGAAACTAAGGGATATTAAGTCCTCCTTTTAATAGAGTACCGGACTAAAGCATTAACACATAGTGTATACATGAACTCCTCAAACTATGGTCATCACCGGGAGTGGTCCCGATTATTGTCACTTCGGGTTGCCGGATCATAACACATAGTAGGTGACTATAGACTTGCAAGATAGGATCATGAACACATAATAGGTTCAGATCTGAAATCATGGCACTCGGGCCCTAGTGACAAGCATTAAGCATAGCAAAGTCATAGCAACATCAATCTCAGAACATAGTGGATACTAGGGATCAAACACTAACAAAACTAACTCGATTACATGATAGATCCCATCCAATCCATCACCGTCCAGCAAGCCTACGATGGAATTACTCACACACGGCGGTTAGCATCATGGAATTGGTGATGGAGGAAGGTTGATGATGACGATGGCGATGATCTCCACTCTTCGGAGCCCCGAACGGATTCCAGATCAGCCCTCCCAAGAGAGATTAGGGCTTGGCGGCGGCTCCGTCTCGTGAAACACGATAATTCTTTCCCTGATTTTTTTCTCCCCGAAACAGAAGATATAGGACCCGGGGGTACGTCGGTGGAGCATCGGGGGGCCCTCGAGGCAGGGGGTGCTCCCCCACCCTCGAGGACAGGCCGTGTGAAGGAAATATGCCCTAGAGGCAATAATAAAGATGTTATTTGTATTTCCTTATATCATGATAAATGTCTTTTATTCATGCTAGAATTGTATTAACCGGAAACTTAGTACATGTGTGGATACATAGACAAAACAGTATGTCCCTAGTATGCCTCTACTAGACTAGCTCATTGATCAAAGATGGTTATGTTTCCTAGCCATAGACATGAGTTTTCATTTGATCAACGGGATGACATCATTAGGAGAATGATGTGATGGACAAGACCCATCCGTTAGCATAGCACTATGATCGTTTAGTTTTACTGCTATTGCTTTCTTCATGACTTATACATGTGCCTATGACTATGAGATTATGCAACTCCCGAATACCGTAGGAACACCTTGTGTGCTATCAAACGTCACAACGTAACTGGGTGATCATAAAGATGCTCTACAGGTGTCTCCGAAAGTATTCGTGGTGTTGGCATAGATCAAGATTAGGATTTGTCACTCCGAGTGTCGGAGAGGTATCTCTGGGCCCTCTCGGTAACACACATCACAATAAGCCTTGCAAGCAAAAGACTAATGAGTTAGTCACGAGATGATGTGTTACGGAACGAGTAAAGAGACTTGCCGGTAACGAGATTGAACTAGGTATGGAGATACCGACGATCGAATCTCGGACAAGTAACATACCGATGACAAAAGGAACAACGTATGTTGTTATGCGGTTCTGACCGATAAAAGATCTTCGTAGAATATGTAGGAGCCAATATGAACATCCAGGTTCCGCTATTGGTTATTGACCGGAGATGAGTCTCGGTCATGTCTACATAGTTCTCGAACCCGTAGGGTCCGCACGCTTAACGTTTGATGACGATCGGTATTATGAGTTTATGAGTTTTGATGTACCGAAGGTAGTTCGGAGTCCCGGATGAGATCACGGACATGACGAGTAGTCTCGGAATGTCCGAGACATAAAGATTGATATATTGGACGACTATATTCGGACACCGGAAGTGTTCCGGAAAAGTTTCGGATTTAACGGGATTGCCGGAGGGGGTTACCGGAACCCCCTACGAGGGGGGATGGTCCATAGTGGGCCTTAAGGAAAAGAGAGAGGCAGCCCATAGGGGCTGGCCGGCGCCCCACCTAGGGTTCCTAGTTGGACTAGAATTGGGGGGCGCCACCTCTCCCTCTTTTCCTTTCCCTCTCTTCCTTCTTTGGTAGTTCCTACTAGGAATAGGATTGCAATCCTATTCCTAGTAGGATTGCACTCCTAGCCGCACCATAGAAGAGCCAGCCGGCCTCCCCCCTTGCTCCTTTATATACGGGGGCAGGGGGGCACCCAAAGACACACAAGTTGAATTGTTCCAGCCGTGTGCGGTGCCCCTCCTCCATAGAAACACACCTCGGTCATACCGTCGTGGTGCTTAGGCGAAGCCCTGCGCCGGTGAATACATCATATCCGTCACCACGCCGTCGTGCTGACGAAACTCTCCCATGAAGCTCAACTGGATCAAGAGCTCGTGGGACGTCATCAAGCTGAACGTGTGCTGAACGCGGAGGTGCCGTACGTTCGGTGCTTGATCGGTTGAATCGCGAAGAAGTTCGACTACATCAACCGCGTCACTTGACGCTTCCGCTTCCAGTCTACAAGGGTACGTAGACACACTCTTCCCTCTCGTTGCTATGCATCTGGTAGATAGATCTTGCGTGATCGTAGGAAAATTTTAAAATACTACGTACCCCAACAGTGGCATCATGAGCCAGGTCTATGCGTAGATGTTATGCACAAGTAGAACACAATGAGTTGTGGGAGATACTAGACATACTGCTTACCAGCATGTCATACTTTGCTTCGGCGGTATTGTGAGATGAAGCGGCCCGGACCGACATTACGCGTATGCTTACGCGAGACTGGTTTCACCGTTACGAGCACTCGTTGCTTAAAGGTGACTGGCGGGTGTCTGTCTCTCTCACTTTAGCTGAATCAAGTGTGGCTACGCCCGGTCCTTGTGAAGGTTAAAACAACACATACTTGACGAAACATCATTGTGGTTTTGTATGCGTAGGTAAGAACGGTTCTTGCTAAGCCCGTAGCAGCCACGTAAAACTTGCAACAACAAAGTAGAGGACGTCTAACTTGTTTTTGCAGGGCATGTTGTGATGTGATATGGTCAAGACATGATGAGTTATACGGTTTTGTATGAGATGATCATGTTTTGTAATGTTATCGGCAACTGGCAGGAGCCATATGGTTGTCGCTTCATTGTATGAAATGCAATCGCCATGTAATTGGTTTAATTTATCACTAAGCGGTAGCGATAGTCGTAGAAGCAATAGTTGGCGAGACGACAATGATGCTACGATGGAGATCAAGGTGTCGCGCCGGTGACGAAGGTGATCACGAAGGTGCTTTGGAGATGGAGATCAAAAGCACAAGATGATGATGGCCATATCATGTCACATATTTTGATTGCATGTGATGTTTATCTTATTATGCTTCTTATTTTGCTTAGAACGA
The DNA here is from genome assembly GCA_902687465.1 of Secale cereale. Classification (NCBI taxonomy): domain Eukaryota; kingdom Viridiplantae; phylum Streptophyta; class Magnoliopsida; order Poales; family Poaceae; genus Secale; species Secale cereale. The sequence continues at coordinate 700,554,509 of LR738714.1, forward strand.
CGGTAGCATTATAAGATGATCCCTTACTAAATTTCAAGGTATAAGTGTTCTCGCTGAGTATGCACCGTTGCGAAAGTTCGTCGTGCCGAGACACCACGTGATGATCGGGTGTGATAAGCTCTACGTTCAAATACAACGGGTGTAAGCCAGTTTTGCACACGCAGAATACTCGGGTTAAACTTGACGAGCCTAGGATATGCAGATATGGCCTCGGAACACTGGTTCACCATTGAAACTACTCCATCTCACGTGATGATCGGACATGGTTTAGTTGATTTGGATCACGTGATCATTTAGATGACCGGAGGGATGTCTATCTAAGTGGGAGATCTTAAGTATTATGATTAATTGAACTTTAATTTATCATGAACTTAGTCCTGGTAGTATTAGCATATCTATGTTGTAGATCAATAGCTCGCGATGTTGCTCCACGTTTATTTTTTATATGTTCCTAGAGAAAAACCAAGTTGAAAGATGTTAGTAGCAATGATGCGGAATTGTTCCGTGATCTGAGGATTATCCTCATTGCTGCACAGAAGAATTATGTCCTTGATGCACCGCTAGGTGACAGACCTATTGCAGGAGCAGATGTAGACGTTATGAACGTTTTGACAAAAGCTCGATATGATGACTACTTGATAGTTTAGTGCTCCATACTTTACGGCTTATAACCGGGACTTCAAAAACGTTTTGAAACGCCACGGAGCATATGAGATGTTCCAAGAGTTGAAATTAGTATTTCATACTCATGCCCGTGTCGAGAGGTATAAGACCTCTGACAGTACTTTGCCTACAAGATGGAGGAGAATAGCTCAACCAGTGAGCATGTGCTCAGATTGTCTGGGTAGTACAATTGCTTGAATCAAGTGGGAGTTAATCTTCCAGATAAGATAGTAATTGACAAAGTTCTCTAAACACTATCACCAAGTTAGTAGAACTTCGTGATGAACTATAATATGCAAGGGATGACGAAAGTAATTCCCGAGCTCTTCACGATGCTGAAATCGGCGAAGGTAGAAATCAAGAAAGAGCATCAAGTGTTGATGGTTAACCAGACCACTTGTTTCAAGTAAAGGGCAAAGGGATAGAAGGGGAACTTCAAGAAGAATGACAAGCAAGTTGTCACTCCTGTGAAGAAACCCAAAAGCTAAACTCAAGCCTGAAACTAAGTGCTTCTACTGCAAAGGAAATGGTCACTAGAAGTGGAACTGCCCTAGATATTTGGCGGATAAGAAGGATGACAAAGTAAACAAAGGTATATTTGATATACAGATTATTGATGTGTATTTTACTAGTGTTCATAGCAACCCCTCGGTATTTGATATTGGTTCAGTTGCTAAAGAGTAGTAACTCGAAATGGGAGTTGCATAATGAACATAAACTAGTTAAAGGATGAAGTGACGATGTGTATTGGAAGTAGTTCCGAGATTGATATGATCATCATCGCACACTCCCTATACTTTCGGGATTAGTGTTGAACCTAAATAAGTGTTATTTGGTGTTGAGCATGAATATGATTTGATCATGTTTATTGCAATACGGTTATTCATGTAAGTTAGAGAATAATTGTTGTTCTGTTTACATGAATAAAACCTTCTATGGTCATACACCCAATGAAAATGGTTTGTTGGATCTCGATCGTGGTGATACACATATTCATAATATTGAAGCCAAAAGATGCAAGGTTAATAATGATAGTGCAACTTATTTGTGGCACTGCCGTTTAGGTCATATTGGTGTAAAGCGCATGAAGAAACTCCATAGTGATGGACTTTTTGAATCACTAGATTATGAATCACTTGGTGCTTGCGAACCATGCCTCGTGGGCAAGATGACTAAAACTCCGTTCTCCAGAACCGTGGAGCGAGCAACAGAGTTGTTGGAAATCATACATACTGATGATTTGAGCAGACATGGGTATATCTACTTAATGAAGCACAAGTCTGAAACATTTGAAAAGTTCAAAGAATTTCAGAGTGAAGTGGAGAATCATCATAACAAGAAAATAAGAGTTTCTACGATATGATCGTAGAGGTAAAATATTTGAGTTAGCGAGTTTGGCCTTCAATAAAAACAATGTGAAATAGTTTCACTACTCACGCCACCAGGAACACCACAGTGTAATGGTGTGTCCGAACGTCATAACCGTACTTTATTAGATATGGTGCGACCGATGATGTCTCTTACCGATCTACCACTATCGCTTTTGGGGTTATGCATTAGAGACAACTACATTCACGTTAAATAGGGCACCATCTAAATCCGTGGAGATGACACCGTATGAACTGTGGTTTGACGAGAAACCTAAGCTGTCATTTCTTTAAGTTTGGGACTACGATGCTTATGTGAAAAAGTTTCAACATGATAAGCTCGAACCCAATTCGGAGAAGTAAATCTTCATAGGATACCCAAAAGAGACTGTTGGGTACACCTTCTATCACAGATCCGAAGGCAAGATATTCGTTGCTAAGAATGGATCCTTTCTAGAGAAGGAGTTTATCTCGAAAGAAGTGAGTGGGAGGAAAGTAGAACTTGATGAGGTAATTGTACCTTCTCCCGGATTGGAAAGTAGTACATCACAGAAAATTGTTCCAGTGATTCCTACACCAATCAGTGAGGAAGTTAATGATGATGATCATGAAACTTCGGATCAAGTTTCTGCTGAACGTCGTAGATCAACCAGAGTACGTTCCGCACCAGAGTGGTACGGCAACCCAGTTCTGGAAATCATGTTACTAGACCATGATGAACCTGCGAACTATGAGGAAGCGATGATGAGCCCAGATTCCGCAAAATGGCTTGAAGCCATGAAATCTGAGATGGGATCCATGTATGAGAACAAAGTGTGGACTTTGGTTGACTTGCCCGATGATCGACAGGCCATCGAAAATAAATGGATCTTCAAGAGGAAGACTGACGCAGATGGTAATGTTACTGTTTACAAAGCTCGACTTGTTGCGAAAGGTTTTCGACAAGTTCAAGGAGTTGACTACGATGAGACTTTCTCACCTGTAGCGATGCTTAAGTCTGTCCGAATCATGTTAGGAATTGCCGCATTTTATGATTATAAAATCTAGCAAATGGATGTCAAAACTGCATTCCTGAATGGATATCTCAAAGAAGACTTGTATATGATGCAACCAGAAGGTTTTGTCAATCCTAAAGGTGCTAAAAAAATGTGCAAGCTCCAGCGATCCATCTATGGACTGGTGCAAGCATCTCGGAGTTGGAATATACGCTTTGATAAGTTGATCAAAGCATATAGATTTATGCAGACTTGCGGTGAAGCCTGTGTTTACAAGAAGTGAGTGGGAGCACTACAATCTTTCTGATAAGTATATGTGAATGACATATTGTCGATCGGAAATGATGTAGAATTTTCTGGAAAGCATAAAGGAGTGTTTGAAAGGAGTTTTTTCAAAGAAAGACCTTGGTGAAGCTGCTTACATATTGGGCATCAAGATCTATAGAGATAGATCAAGACGCTTGATAAGACTTTCGATGAGTACATACCTTGATAAGATTTTGAAGTAGTTCAAAATGGATCAGTCAAAGAAGGAGTTCTTGCCTGACTTGTAAGGTGTGAAGTTGAGTAAGACTCAAAGCCAGACCACGGCAGAAAAATATAGAGAGAATGAAAGTCATTCCCTATGCCTCAGCCATAGGTTCTATAAAGTATGCCATGTTGTGTACCTTGCCATGAGTTTGTCAAGGGGGTACAATAGTGATCCAGGAGTAGATCACTGTACAGCGGTCAAAATTATCCTTAGTAACTGGATAACTAAGGAAATGTTTCTCGATTATGGAGGTGATAAAGAGTTCGTCGTAAAGCGTTACGCCGATGCAAGCTTTGACACTAAATCCAGATGACTCTAAGTATCAATCTGGATGCGTATTAAAAGTGGGAGAAATTAGCTAGAGTAACTCAATGCAGAGCATTGTAGACACATAGAAATTTGCGAAATACATACGGATCTGAATGTGACAGACCCGTTGACTAAACTTCTCTCACAAGCAAAACATGATCACACCTTATTACTCTTGGGTATTAATCACATAGCGATGTGAACTAGATTATTGACTCTAGTAAACCTTTTGGGTGTTGGTCACATGGCGATGTGAACTATGGGTGTTATTCACATAACGATGTGAACTATCGGTATTAAATCACATGGCGATGTGAGCTAGATTATTGACTCTAGTGCAAGTAGGAGACTGAAGGAAATATGCCCTAGAGGCAATAATAAAGATGTTATTTGTATTTCCTTATATCATGATAAATGTCTTTTATTCATGCTAGAATTGTATTAACCGGAAACTTAGTACATGTGTGGATACATAGACAAAACAGTATGTCCCTAGTATGCCTCTACTAGACTAGCTCATTGATCAAAGATGGTTATGTTTCCTAGCCATAGACATGAGTTGTCATTTGATCAATGGGATCACATCATTAGGAGAATGATGTGATGGACAAGACCCATCCGTTAGCATAGCACTATGATCGTTTAGTTTTACTGCTATTGCTTTCTTCATGACTTATACATGTTCCTATGACTATGAGATTATGCAACTCCCGAATACCGTAGGAACACCTTGTTGGGGAACGTAGTATTTTAAAATTTTCCTACGATCACACAAGATCTATCTACCAGATGCATAGCAACGAGAGGGAAGAGTGTGTCTACGTACCCTCGTAGACCGGGAGCGGAAGCGTCAAGTGACGCGGTTGATGTTGTCGAACTTCTTCGCGATCCAACCGATCAAGTACCAAACGTACGGCACCTCCGCGTTCAGCACACGTTCAGCTTGATGACGTCCCACGAGCTCTTGATCCAGTTGAGCTTCACGGGAGAGTTTTGTCAACACGACGGCGTGGTGACGGATATGATGTGTTCACCGGCGCAGGGCTTCGCCTAAGCTCCGCGACGGTATGACCGAGGTGTGATTCTGTGGAGGGGGGCACCGCACACGGCTAAAACAATTCAACTTGTGTGTCTTTAGTTGCCCCCCTGCCCCCGTATATAAAGGAGCAAGGGAGGGAGGCCGGCCGGCCCTTCCTGGTGCGGCTAGGGAAGGAGTCCTACTAGGAATAGGATTGCAATCCTATTCCTAGTAGGATTCACCAAAAGGAAGAAGGGGGAAAGGAATAGGAGAGGTGGCGCCCCCCCCCCCCAATCCTAGTCCAACTAGGAACCCTAGGTGGGGGCGCCGGCCAGCCCTATGGGCTGCCTCTCTCTTACCCTTTAGGCCCACTATGGACCATCCCCTCTCGTAGGGGGTTCCGGTAACCCCCTCCGGCAATCTCGATAAATCCGAAACTTTTCCGGAACACTTCCGATGTCCGAATATAGCCGTCCAATATATCAATCTTTATGTCTCGGACATTCCGAGACTCCTCGTCATGTCCGTGATCTCATCCGGGACTCCGAACTACCTTCGGTACATCAATACTCATAAACTCATAATACCGATCGTCATCAAACGTTAAGCGTGCGGACCCTATGGGTTCGAGAACTATGTAGACATGACCGAGACTCATCTCCGGTCAATAACCAATAGCGGAACCTGGATGTTCATATTGGCTCCTACATATTCTACGAAGATCTTTTATCGGTCAGAACTGCATAACAACATACGTTGTTCCTTTTGTCAAACGGTATGTTACTTGCCCGAGATTCGATCGTCGGTATCTTTATACCTAGTTCAATCTCGTTACCGGCAAGTCTCTTTACTCGTTCCGTAACACATCATCTCGTGACTAACTCATTAGTATTTTGCTTGCAAGGCTTATTATGATGTGTGTTACCGAGAGGGCCCAGAGATACCTCTCCGACACTCGGAGTGACAAATCCTAATCTTGATCTATGCCAACACCACGAATACTTTCGGAGAAACCTGTAGAGCATCTTTATGATCACCCAGTTACGTTGTGACGTTTGATAGCACACAAGGTGTTCCTACGGTATTCGGGAGTTGCATAATCTCATAGTCATAGGAACATGTATAAGTCATGAAGAAAGCAATAGCAGTTAAACTAAACGATCATAGTGCTATGCTAACGGATGGGTCTTGTCCATCACATCATTCTCCTAATGATGTGATCTCGTTGATCAAATGACAACACATGTCTATGGCTAGGAAACATAACCATCTTTGATCAATGAGCTAGTCTAGTAGAGGCATACTAGGGACATACTGTTTTGTCTATGTATTCACACATGTACTAAGTTTCCGGTTAATACAATTCTAGCATGAATAAAAGACATTTATCATGATATAAGGAAATACAAATAACATCTTTATTATTGCCTCTAGGGCATATTTCCTTCAGTCTCCCACTTGAACTAGAGTCAATAATCTAGATTACAAAGTGATGATCCTTACACCCATGGAGTCTTGGTGCTGATCATGTTTTACCCGTGGAAGAGGCTTAGTCAACGGCTCTGCAACATTCAGATCCGTATGTATTTTGCAAATCTCTATGTCTCCCTCCTTGACTAGATCACGGATGGAATTGAAGCGTCTTTTGATGTGCTTTGTTCTCTTGTGAAACCTGGATTCCTTCGCCAAGGCTATGGCTCCAGTGTTGTCACAAAAGATTTTCATTGGACCCGATGCACTAGGTACTACACCTAGATCGGATATGAACTCCTTCATCCAGACTCCTTCATTTGCTGCTTCTGAAGCAGCTATGTATTCCGCTTCACACGTAGATCCCGCCACGACACTCTGCTTGGAACTGCACCAACTGACAGCTCCACCGTTCAATAAAAACACATATCCGGTTTGTGACTTTGAGTCATCCGGATCAGTGTCAAAGCTAGAATCGACGTAACCGTTTACGACGAGCTCTTTGTCACCTCCATATACGAGAAACATATCCTTTGTTCTTTTCAGATACTTTAGGATGTTTTTGACCGCTGTCCAGTGATCCACTCCTGGATTACTTTGGTACCTCCCTGCTAGACTTATAGCAAGGCACACATCAGGTCTGGTACACAGCATTGCATACATGATAGATCCTATGGCTGAGGCATAGGGAATGACTTTCATTTTCTCTCTATCTTCTGCAGTGGTCGGGCATTGAGTCTTACTCAACTTCATACCTTGTAAAACAGGCAAGAACCCTTTCTTTGACTGATCCATTTTGAACTTCTTCAAAATCTTATCAAGGTATGTGCTTTGTGAAAGTCCAATTAAGCGTCTTGATCTATCTCTATAGATCTTGATACCTAATATATAAGCAGCTTCACCAAGGTCTTTCATTGAAAAACTTTTATTCAAGTATCCTTTTATGCTATCCAGAAACTCTATATCATTTCCAATCAACAATATGTCATCTACATATAATATTAGAAATGCTACAGAGCTCCCACTCACTTTCTTCTAAATACAGGCTTCTCCAAAAGTCTGTATAAAACCATATGCTTTGATCACCTCATCAAAGCGTATATTCCAACTCCGAGATGCTTGCACCAGTCCATAGATGGATCGCTGGAGCTTGCATACTTTGTTAGCACCTTTTGGATCGACAAAACCTTCTGGTTGCATCATATACAACTCTTCTTTGAGATATCCATTTAGGAATGCAGTTTTGACATCCATTTGCCAGATTTCATAATCATAAAATGCGGCAATTGCTAACATGATTCGCACAGACTTAAGCATCACTACAGGTGAGAAAGTCTCATCGTAGTCAACTCCTTGAACTTGTCGAAAACCTTTCGCAACAAGTCGAGCTTTGTAAACAATAATATTACCGTCTGCGTCGGTCTTCCTCTTGAAGATCCATTTATTTTCGATGGCTTGCCGATCATCGGGCAAGTCAACCAAAGTCCATACTTTGTTCTCATACATGGATCCCATCTCAGATTTCATGGCTTCAAGCCATTTTGCGGAATCTGGGCTCATCATCGCTTCCTCATAGTTCGTAGGTTCATCATGGTCTAGTAACATGATTTCCAGAACTAGGTTGCCGTACCACTCTGGTGCGGAACGTACTCTGGTTGATCTACGACGTTTAGCAGAAACTTGATCTGAAGTTTCATGATCATTATCATTAACTTCCTCACTAATTGGTGTAGGAATCACTGGAACAATTTCCTGTGATGTACTACTTTCCAATCCGGGAGAAGGTACAATTACCTCATCAAGTTCTACTTTCCTCCCACTCACTTCTTTCGAGAGAAACTATTTTTCCAGAAAGGATCCGTTCTTAGCAACGAATATTTTGCCTTCGGATCTGTGATAGAAGGTGTACCCAACAGTCTCTTTTGGGTATCCTATGAAGACACATTTTTCCGACTTGGGATCGAGCTTATCAGGTTGAAGTGTTTTCACATAAGCATCGCAGCCCCAAATTTTAAGAAACGACAACTTTGGTTTCTTGCCAAACCATAGTTCATAAGGTGTCGTATCAACGGATTTAGATGGAGCCCTATTTAACGTGAATGTAGCTGTCTCTAAAGCATAACCCCAAAACGATAGTGGTAAATCGGTAAGAGACATCACTGATCGCACCATATCTAATAAAGTACGATTACGACATTCGGACACACCATTACGTTGTGGTGTTCCAGGTGGCGTGAGTTGTGAAACTATTCCACATTGTTTCAAATGAAGACCAAACTCGTAACTCAAATATTCTCCTCCACGATCTGATCGTAGAAACTTTATTTTCTTGTTACGATGATTCTCTACTTCACTCTGAAATTCTTTGAACTTTTCAAATGTTTCAGACTTGTGCTTCATTAAGTAGATATACCCATATCTGCTCAAATCATCAGTGAAGGTCAGAAAATAACGATACCCGCCGCGAGCATCAACACTCATTGGTCCACATACATCAGTATGTATGATTTCCAACAAATCTGTTGCTCGCTCCATAGTTCCGGAGAACGGAGTTTTAGTCATCTTGCCCATGAGGCATGGTTCGCAAGCACCAAGTGATACATAATCAAGTGATTCCAAAAGTCCATCTTTATGGAGTTTCTTCATGCGTTTTACACCAATATGACCTAAACGGCAGTGCCACAAATAAGTTGCACTATCATTATTAACCTTGCATCTTTTGGTTTCAATATTATGAATATGTGTATCACTACAATCGAGATCCAATAAGAATAGACCACTCTTTAAGGGTGCATGACCATAAAAGATATTATTCATTAAAATAGAACAACCATTATTCTCTGATTTAAATGAATAACCGTCTCGCAATAAACAAGATCCAGATATAATGTTCATGCTCAACGCTGGCACCAAATAACAATTATTTAGGTCTAAAACTAATCCCGAAGGTAGATGTAGAGGTAGCGTGCCGACGGCGATCACATCGACTTTGGAACCATTTCCCACGCGCATTGTCACCTCATCCTTAGCTAATCTTCGTTTAATCCGTAGTCCCTGTTTCGAGTTACAAATATTAGCAACCGAACCGGTATCAAATACCCAGGTACTACTACGAGCATTAGTAAGGTACACATCAATAACATGTATATCATATATACCTTTGTTCATCTTGCCATCCTTCTTATCCGCCAAATACTTGGGGCAGTTCCGCTTCCAGTGTCCAGTCCCCTTGCAGTAGAAGCACTCAGTTTCAGGCTTGGCTCCAGATTTGGGTTTCTTCGTGGAAGTAGCAACTGACTTGCTATTCTTTTTGAAGTTCCCTTTCTTTCCCTTGCCCTTTTTCTTGAAACTAGTGGTCTTGCTAACCATCAACACTTGATGCTCCTTTTTGATTTCTACCTCCGCAGCTTTGAGCATAGCGAAGAGCTCGGGAATTGTCTTTTGCATCCCTTGCATGTTATAGTTCATCACGAAGTCTTTATAGCTTGGTGGAAGTGATTGAAGAACTCTATCAATAACACTATCCTCGTCAACTTTGCAACCAAGTTGAGTCATATGATTGTAGTACCCCAGACATTCTGAGCAAGTGTTTACTGATAGAACTATTCTCCTCCATTTTGCAGTTGTAGAACTTATTGGAAATCTCATATTTCTCAATTCGGGCATTTGCTTGAAATATTAACTTCAACTCCTGGAACATCTCATATGGTCCATGACGTTCAAAACGTCGTTGAAGTCCCGGTTCTAAGCCGTAAAGCATGGCACACTGAACTATCGTGTAGTCATCAGACCGTGATTGCCAGACGTTCAAAGCGTCCGCATCAGCGGAAGGGGGCTTGTCACCTAGCGGTGCTTCAAGGACATAATTCTTCTGTGCAGCAATGAGGATAATCCTCAGGTTACGGACCCAGTCCGTGTAATTGCTACCATCATCTTTCAACTTAGCTTTCTCTAGGAATGCATTAAAATTCAAAGGAACGGTAGCACGGGCCATTGATCTACAACGACATAGATATGCAAAACTATCAGGACTAAGTTCATGATAAATTAAAGTTCAATTTAATCATATTAATTTAAAGAACTCACACTTAGATAGACATCCCTCTGGTCATCTAAATGATCACGTGATCCAAATCAACTAAACCATGTCCGATCATCACGTGAGATGGAGTAGTCTCAATGGTGAACATCTTATGTTGATCATATCTACTATATGATTCACGCTCGACCTTTCGGTCTCCAGTGTTCCGAGGCCATATCTATATATGCTAGGCTCGTCAAGTTTAACCCGAGTATTCTGCGTGTGCAAAACTGGCTTACACCCGTTGTATTTGAACGTAGAGCTTATCACACCCGATCATCACGTGGTGTCTTGGCACGACGAACTTTCGCAACGGTGCATACTCAGGAAGAACACTTATACCTTGAAATTTAGTAAGGGATCATCTTATAATGCTACCGTCGTTCTAAGCAAAATAAGAAGCATAATAAGATAAACATCACATGCAATCAAAATATGTGACATGATATGGCCATCATCATTTTGTGCTTTTGATCTCCATCTCCAAAGCACCGTCATGATCACCTTCGTCACCGGCGCGACACCTTGATTTCCATCGTAGCATCGTTGTCGTCTCGCCAACTATTGCTTCTACGACAATCGCTACCGTTTAGTGATAAAGTAAAGCAATTACATGGCGATTGCATTTCATACAATAAAGCAACAACCATATGGCTCCTGCCAGTTGCCGATAACTTTACAAAACATGATCATCTCATACAAAACCGTATAACTCATCATGTCTTGACCATATCACATCACAACATGCCCTGCAAAAACAAGTTAGACGTCCTCTACTTTGTTTGTTGCAAGCTTTACGTGGCTGCTACGGGCTTTAGCAAGAACCGTTCTTACCTACGCATACAAAACCACAACGATGTTTCGTCAAGTATGTGCTGTTTTAACCTTCACAAGGACCGGGCGTAGCCACACTTGATTCAGCTAAAGTGAGAGAGACAGACACCCGCCAGTCACCTTTAAGCAACGAGTGCTCGTAACGGTGAAACCAGTCTCGCGTAAGCGTACGCGTAATGTTGGTCCGGGCCGCTTCATCTCACAATACCGCCGAAGCAAAGTATGACATGCTGGTAAGCAGTATGACTAGTATCGCCCACAACTCATTGTGTTCTACTCGTGCATATCATCTACGCATAGACCTGGCTCTGATGCCACTGTTGGGGAACGTAGTATTTTAAAATTTTCCTACAATCATGCAAGATCTATCTACCAGATGCATAGCAACGAGAGGGAAGAGTGTGTCTACGTACCCTCGTAGACCGGGAGCGGAAGCGTCAAGTGACGCGGTTGATGTTGTCGAACTTCTTCGCGATCCAACCGATCAAGTACCGAACGTACGGCACCTCCGCGTTCAGCACACGTTCAGCTTGATGACGTCCCACGAGCTCTTGATCCAGTTGAGCTTCACGGGAGAGTTTCGTCAACATGACGGCGTGGTGACGGATATGATGTGTTCACCGGCGCAGGGCTTCGCCTAAGCTCCGCGACGGTATGACCAAGGTGTGATTCTGTGGAGGGGGGCACCGCACACGGCTAAAACAATTCAACTTGTGTGTCTTTGGGTGCCCCCCTGCCCCCGTATATAAAGGAGCAAGGGAGGGACGTCGGCCGGCCCTTCCTGGTGCGGCTAGGGAAGGAGTCCTACTAGGAATAGGATTGCAATCCAATTCCTAGTAGGATTCACCAAAAGGAAGAAGGGGGAAAGGAATAGGAGAGGTGGCGCCCCCCCCCCCAATCCTTGTCCAACTAGGAACCCTAGGTGGGGGCGCCGGCCAGCCCTATGGGCTGCCTCTCTCTTACCCTTTAGGCCCACTATGGACCATCCCCTCTCGTAGGGGGTTCCGGTAACCCCCTCCGCCAATCTCGATAAATCCGAAACTTTTCCGGAACACTTCCGGTGTCCGAATATAGCCGTCCAATATATCAATCTTTATGTCTCGTACATTCCGAGACTCCTCGTCATGTCCGTGATCTCATCCGGGACTCCGAACTACCTTCGGTACATCAATACTCATAAACTCATAATACCGATCGTCATCAAACGTTAAGCGTGCGAACCCTACGGGTTCGAGAACTATGTAGACATGACCGAGACTCATCTCCGGTCAATAACCAATAGCGGAACCTGGATGTTCATATTGGCTCCTACATATTCTACGAAGATCTTTTATCGGTCAGAACCGCATAACAACATACGTTGTTCCTTTTGTCAAACGGTATGTTACTTGCCCGAGATTTGATCGTCGGTATCTTTATACCTAGTTCAATCTCGTTACCGGCAAGTCTCTTTACTCGTTCCGTAACACATCATCTCGTGACTAACTCATTAGTCTTTTGCTTGCAAGGCTTATTATGATGTGTGTTACCGAGAGGGCCCAGAGATACCTCTCCGACACTCGAAGTGACAAATCCTAATCTTGATCTATGCCAACACCACGAATACTTTCGGAGAAATCTGTAGAGCATCTTTATGATCACCCAGTTACGTTGTGACGTTTGATAGCACACAAGGTGTGAAGGAAATATGCCCTAGAGGCAATAACAAAGATGTTATTTGTATTTCCTTATATCATGATAAATGTCTAGTACATGTGTGAATACATAGACAAAACAGTATGTCCCTAGTATGCCTCTACTAGACTAGCTCATTGATCAAAGATGGTTATGTTTCCTAGCCATAGACATGTGTTGTCATTTGATCAACGAGATCACATCATTAGGAGAATGATGTGATGATAAAGATGCTCTACAGGTGTCTCCGAAAGTATTCGTGGTGTTGGCATAGATCAAGATTAGGATTTGTCACTCCGAGTGTCGGAGAGGTATCTCTGGGCCCTCTCGGTATCACACATCACAATAAGCCTTGCAAGCAAAAGACTAATGAGTTAGTCACGAGATGATGTGTTACGGAACGAGTAAAGAGACTTTCCGGTAACGAGATTGAACTAGGTATGGAGATACCGACGATCGAATCTCGGACAAGTAACATACCGATGACAAAAGGAACAACGTATGTTGTTATGCGGTTCTGACCGATAAAAGATCTTCGTAGAATATGTAGGAGCCAATATGAACATCCAGGTTCCGCTATTGGTTATCGACCGGAGATGAGTCTCGGTCATGTCTACATAGTTCTCGAACCCGTAGGGTCCGCACGCTTAACGTTTGATGACGATCGGTATTATGAGTTTATGAGTTTTGATGTACCGAAGGTAGTTCGGAGTCCCGGATGAGATCACGGACATGACGAGGAGCCTCGGAATGTCCGAGACATAAAGATTGATATATTGGACGACTATATTCGGACACCGGAAGTGTTCCGGAGAAGTTTCGGATTTAACGGGATTGCCGGAGGGGGTTACCGGAACCCCCTACAAGGGGGGATGGTCCATAGTGGGCCTTAAGGAAAAGAGAGAGGCAGCCCATAGGGGCTGGCCGGCGCCCCACCTAGGGTTCCTAGTTGGACTAGGATTGGGGGGCGCCACCTCTCCCTCTTTTCCTTTCCCTCTCTTCCTTCTTTGGTAGTTCCTACTAGGAATAGGATTGCAATCCTATTCCTAGTAGGATTGCACTCCTAGCCGCACCATAGAAGAGCCAGCCGGCCTCCCCCCTTGCTCCTTTATATACGGGGGCAGGGGGGCACCCAAAGACACACAAGTTGAATTGTTCCAGCCGTGTGCGGTGCCCCCCTCCACAGAAACACACCTCGGTCATACCGTCGCGCTGCTTAGGCGAAGCCCTGCGCCGGTGAATACATCATATCCGTCACCACGCCGTCGTGCTGACGAAACTCTCCCGTGAAGCTCAACTGGATCAAGAGCTCGTGGGACGTCATCAAGCTGAACGTGTGCTGAACGCGGAGGTGCCGTACGTTTGGTGCTTGACCGGTTGAATCGCGAAGAAGTTCGACTACATCAACCGCGTCACTTGACGCTTCCGCTTCCGGTCTACAAGGGTACGTAGACACACTCTTCCCTCTCGTTGCTATGCATCTGGTAGATAGATCTTGCATGATCGTAGGAAAATTTTAAAATACTACGTTCCCCAACACCGTGGGCCCCCGGTGAGTATCTTCTTGCAGATATTTTTTATATTTTCTGAAATAATTTTCCGTTGATTTTCAGGCGATTCCGAGAACTTTTTATTCTGCACAAAAACAACACCATGGCAGTTCTGCTGAAATCAACGTGAGTCCGGGTTAGTTCCATTCAAATCATGCAAGTTAGAGTCCAAAACAAGGGCAAAAGGGTTTGGAAAAGTAGATACGTTGGAGACGTATCAACTCCCCCAAGCTTAAACCTTTGCTTGTCCTCAAGCAATTCAGTTGATAAACTGAAAGTGATAAAGAAAAGCTTTGACAAACTCTGTTTGCTCTTGTTGTTGTAAATATGTAAGCTAGAATTCAGGTTTTCAACAAGATCATGAACTAACCACATTCACAATAACTTTCAGGTCTCAAGACTACTCGCATCAATGGCATAATCAACTAGCGAGCAATAATAATAAACCTCGGATGACAACACTTCTCAAAACAATCATGATATGATATAACAAGATGGTATCTCGCTAGCCCTTTCTGAGACCGCAAAACATAAATGCAGAGCACCTTTAAAGATCAAGGACTAACTAGACATTGTAATTCCTGGTAAAAGAGATCCAGTCATGATCATAGTCAATGCAAATTAGTAGTAATACATGCAATGACAGAGGTGCTCTCCTACTGGTGCTCTTTGATAAGAGGGTGATGAATCTGCATAAAAGTAAATAGATAGGCCCTTCGCAGAGGGAAGCAATGATTTGTAGAGGTGCCAGAGCTCGATTTTTAAATAGAGATTGAATAACATTTTGAGCAGTATACTTTCATTGTCAACGTAACATCCAAGAATCTCGATATCTCCCATGCTACGCACATTATAGGCGGTTCCCAAACAGAATGGTAAAGTTTATACTCCCCCAACCACCAACAAGCACACTCCACGGCCAGCCGAATCCACGGGTTACCATCCAAACAAGCAACAACCCTGGGGGAGTTTTGTTTAATTATTATGATTTTGAGCATGGGAGTGGGCATCCCGTTTACCAGCCATTTTCTCATGAATGATGAGCGGAGTCCACTCATCGTGAGAATAACCCACCTAGCATGGAAGATATAGACAACCCTAGTTGATACATGAGCTGTTCGAGCATACGGAACAAAATTTCATTTGAAGGTTTAGAGTTTAGCACATACAAATTTACTTGGAACGACAGGTAAATACCGCATATAGGAAGGTATGGTGGACTCACGTGGAATAAATTTGGGGTTTATGGAAGTGGATGCACAAGCAGTATTCCCGCTTAGTACAAGTGAAGGCTAGAAAGAGACTGGAAAGCGACCATCTAGAGAGCAACAACGGTCATGAACATGCATTAAAATTAATCAACAATGAATGCAAGCATGAGTAGGATATAAATCACCATGAGCATAAATATCCTGAAGGCTATGTTGATTTGTTTCAACTACATGCGTGAACATGTGCCAAGTCAGATCACTTAAATCGTTCAAAGGAGGATACCACCCATCATACCACATCACAACCATTTTAATATCATGTTGGCACGCAAGATAGACCATTATAAACTCTCAGCTAATTAAGCATGGCATAAGTAGCTATGATCTCTAGTTGTCATTGCAAACATGTTTCATTCATAACAAGCTGAATCAAGAACGACGAGCAATCATATTTACAAAAACAAGAGAGGTCGAGTTCATACCAGCTTTCTCATCTCAATTAGTTCATCATATATCATCCTTATTGCCTTTCACTCGCACGACCGAACGGTGTGGATAATAATAATAGTACACGTGCATTGGACTAAGCTGGAATCTGCAGACATTTAATACAAGAGAGAAGACAAGGTAATATGGCTCAAGGTTAAATCAACAACAAAACATATGAGAGCCACTAAGCATTTTAATCATGGTCTTCTACTCTTAACCCCCAAAGAAAAGAAAAGAAACTATTTACAAGGGAAAGCTCCCAACAAGCAAAAGAAGAATGGGAAATCTTTTTGGGTTTTCATTTTTAGTTACTACTACAAGCAAAGAAAGTAAACTAGCTAGAAGCTACAACTAATATATATTTTTCTGGGTTTTTCTAGCACACAAGAAAAAGACTAAGAAAAAGAAATTGAAACTAAGCATGGATGGTACAGTGAAAGAGTGTGAGCACCGACAACTAGAATAAGTGTGTGCACATGAATGTAAGTCGGTGAGAAACACATACTCCCCCAAGCTTAGGCTTTTGGCCTAAGTTGGTCTATGGCCAGTACTGGCCTGACGGATATCCAAAGTTGTAGTTGGGGTCGTACTGAGATGCAGTAGGTGTTGCCTGCTGAGCTGCAGCTCGAAGGCGGGTTGCCTCCGTCATGTTGTAATATGCATTTGCCTCCTCCATAGTTATAGTGTATCTTCCTTTTTCCTGAAAGTTAAACAAAGTAGGGGCAGGAAGAACAATAGGAATGGCATGCTGCCGGTTAAATATTAGCCGATATTTGAGGGTTTGATTATCCCACTCTATAAATCGATGACTAGCCATAGCATTACAGTCTAAATAAGCAGGAAGTAAAGGTTCATCATACGGGTGCACAGACACACCAAGGTAGCGGGCTATGCGAGTAGCATAGATCCCACCAAATATATCTCCATACAAACCATTATGGTGTAGTCTACTTGCAACAATTGCTCCTAAGTTATATTGCATATCACCTAGTACAACACTCCTGAGAACACTAAGATCAGGGACACACATGTGACAAGCCTCATCTTTACCATTTATGCATCTACCGATAAAGAGAGGAAAGTAATGAATAGCTGGAAAATGTATGCTCCCCGTGGTAGCTTGTGTGATGTCCCTGGATTCCCCCACTGTAATACAAGCTAGGAATTCTCTAAATTCAGATTTGCAAGGATCACTCGTACTGCCCCATTGTGGGAGCTTGCAGGCAACATTAAAATCCTCTAAATCCATGGTATAAGATTTATCATAGAGGTCAAACAGGACAGTGTGAGAATTACGTGAAGATGAAAATTTAAACCATCTCACAAAGCTATCAGTTAAGCCACGGTATTGAGTGCACTTATCTTGTATGAAGTCCTCGAGGTCAGAGTTGCGCACGTATGCGTAAAACTCATCTTTGATGCCAACTTGACCCATAAATTCATCTGACAGCCATTCACAAGGCCGCACATCGGCATCCCTTGGTGGTTCATCATCCGGCTCATGGAACGCGAGCCTCAGTTCTTGCTTCCTTGAAGGACCACCTTGGAAGTTTCTCCTAGACATTTTTCTGAAATTTTCTGAAATTTTTAGTAACTCACAATAAAAGTTAACCAAACTCAACAAGATTGATAGCAATAACTCCTACCAGTGCCTAGAAGCTAAATCATGCATTAGAACTACTTGGGACCAAGAAAATTTGACATGCAAGCCCAAGAACAAGGTCACCACAACAACATAAATTTGCAACATATAAAGCACTAGAACAAAACTAATTGGACCAATGGAGGAGTCACATACCAAGGAACAATCTCCCCAAACAGTTTGGTGAATGGTGCTTTGAGCAAGGAGATCGAAAATGGCAGCAAAATGAGCTAGAACTCAGGTTTGAGCTGGTTGGTGGTTTTTTTGGGAGGAAGAAGAAGAGCATGGGTAAAAGGATAAGTGGAGGGGGGCCACGTGGGGCCCTCGAGGCAGGGGGCGCGCCCTGTGCCCTCGAAGCCATGTGCTGGCTCCCCTCGCTGTGTGTTCAGTGCCATATTTTCTTAAATATTCTAGAAAAAAATCATATTTCGTTTTCATGGCATTTGGAGAACTTTTATTTTCGGGATATTTTTTTATTGCACGGATAAGTCTGGAAATAGACAGATAATGCTAATTTTCTTTTATTTAACCTAATTAACAGAAAGTAAAAGGAGGGTACAGAAGGTTTGTGCCATCTGGATTAACCTATCACATGTTCATCAAAAGGAATCCATTAACAAGGTTGATCAGGTCTTGTTAATAAACTCTTTCCGAGTAACATGAAATCGGAGAATTTTCGAATAACACTAGGTTACCTCAATGGGGATATGTATGTCCCCAACAATAAGAATGTCATATGCATTCTTGATAGTAGGAATAGGAAACTCAAAACCTCCAATAGTAATAGTCGAAGTTTTTCCAATATAATTGATACTATGAACATGAGGTTGTTTCCTCGGAAAGTGTACCGTATGCTCATTACCATCGACATGAAAAGTGACATTGCCTTTGTTGCAATCAATAACAGCCCCTGCAGTATTCAAAAAAGGTCTTCCAAGAATAATGGACATACTATCGTCCTCGGGAATATCAAGTCTAACAAAGTCCGTTAGAATAGTAACATTTGCAACTACAACAGGCACATCCTCACAAATACCGACAGGTATAGCAGTTGATTTATCGGCCATTTGCTCAGATATTTCAGTAGGTGTCAACTTACTCAAGTCAAGTCTACGATATAAAGAGAGAGGCATAACACTAACACCGGCTCCAAGATCACACAAATCAGTTTTAACATAGTTTCTCTTAATGGAGCAAGGTATAGTAGGTAGTCCTGGATCTCCTAATTTCTTAGACATTCCACCCTCAAAAGTGTAATTAGCAAGCATGGTGGAAATTTCTACTTCAGGTATCTTTCTTTTGTTGGTAATAATGTCTTTCATATACTTGGCACAAGGATTTGTTTTAAGCACATCAGTCAAACGCATACGCAAAAAGATAGGTCTAATCATTTCAGCAAAGCGCTCAAAATCCTCATCATCCTTTTTTCTTGGATGGTTTCAGAGGAAAAGGCATGGGTTTCTGAACCCATGGTTCTCTTTCCCTTCCGTGCTTCCTAGCAACAAAGTCTCTCTTATCATAACGTTGATTTTTTGATTGTGGGTTATCAAGATCAACAGCAGGTTCAATCTCTACATCATTATCATTGCTAGGTTGAGCATCAGCATGAATATCATCATTAATATTATCACTAGGTTCATGTTCATTAACAGATTGTGTCTCAGCATCAGAAACAAATATATCATTGGGATTCTCAGGTGGGTGAGCTACGGGTTCACTAGAAGCATACAAATTTCTATCATTTTTCTTTTTCTTCTTCTTAGAAGAACTTGGTGCATCTAAATTAGCTCTCTGGGAATCTTGCTCAATTCTCTTAGGGTGGCCTTCGGGATACAAAGGTTCTTGAGTCATTTTACCACCTCTAGTTGCAACTCTAACACCATAGTCATTATTCCTACTATTTAGTTCATTGAGCAAATCATTCTGAGCCTTAAGTACTTGTTCTACTTGAGTGGTGACCATGGAAGCATGTATACTAATAAGTTTTAGTTCATCTTTAGCATTGGACAGATAATCACTCAAGCGTTCAATGATATGAGCATTGTGTTGTAATTGTCTACCAACATAAGCATTGAAGTTTTCTTGTTTCACAATGAAATTGTCAAACTCATCTAAGCATTGGCTAGCAGACTTATAACAAGGAATATCACTTTCATCAAATCTATAAAGAGAATTTACCTTTACTACCTATGTCGGGTTATCAAGACCATGTATTTCTTCAATAGGTGGTAAATTCTTAACATCTTCAGCTTTAATACCTTTTTCTTTCATAGATTTCTTTGCCTCTTGCATATCTTCAGGACTGAGAAATAGAACACCTCTTTTCTTCGGAGTTGTCTTAGGGGCTGGTTCTGGAAGTGTCCAATTATTTTCATTGGCTAGCATATTATTCAATAGTAATTCAGCTTGTTCCACTGTTCGTTCCCTGAAAACACAACCAACACAACTATCCAGATGGTCTCTGGAAGCATCGGTTAGTCCATTATAAAAGACATCAAGTATATCATGCATCTCAAGAGGATGATCAGGCAAAGCATTAAGTAATTGGAGAAGCCTCCCCAAGCTTGTGGGAGACTCTCTTCTTCAGTTTGAGAAAAGTTATATATTTCCCGTAAGGCAGCATGTTTCTTATGAGCGGGAAAATATTTAGCAGAAAAGTAATACATCATATCCTCGGGACTACGCACACAACCAGGATCAAGAGAATTAAACAAAGTCTTAGCATCACCCTTTAACAAGAACGGAAACAACTTAAAGATATAATAGTAGTGAATCTTTTCATCATGGTAAACAGGGTGGCTATATCATTCAACTTGGTAAGATGTGCCACAACAGTTTCAGACTCATAGCCATGGAAAGGATCAGATTCAACCAAAGTAATTAACTCAGGATCAGCAGAGAATTCATATTCCTTATCAGTGACACAGATAGGTGAAGTAGCAAAAGCAGGGTCATGTTTCATTCTAGCATTCAAGGACTTTTCTTTCAGCTTAGCTAATAATTTCTTAAGATCATATCTATCATTGCAAGCAAGAAAGTCTCTAGCAGTTTCTTCATCCATAACATAACCCTCAGGCACCACAGGCAATTCATATCTATTGGGAGTAGTCATCATCACTTTCATAAATATCATCAACATTTGTACTCTCCCTAACCTTGGCAATTCGTTCATATAGAATTTCACCTAGTGGCACAGTATCAGGCATAGAGGTAGTTTCATCATACATAGCAGAAGTAGCATCATCAAGAACATATCAGATTCAATAGCAGGAGTAGGTGTCGCAAGTTTACTCATAACAGAAGGAGAATCAAGTGCAGAGCTAGATGGCAGTTCCTTACCTCCCCTCGTAGTTGAGGGTAAGATCTTGGTTTTTGAGTCCTTCAAATTGTTCATAGTGATAAGCAGATATAAATCCCAAGTGACTTAAAGAATAGAGCTATGCTCCCCGGCAACGGCGCCAGAAAATAGTCTTGATAACCCACAAGTGTAGGGGATCGCAACAGTTTTCGAGGGTAAAGTATTCAACCCAAATTTATTGATTCGACATAAGGGGAGCCAAAGAATACTCTTAAGTATTAGCAGCTGAGTTGTCAATTCAACCACACCTAGAAACTTAGTATCTACAGCAAGATAGTTTAGTAGCAAAGTAATATGATAGTGGCGGTAGCAGCAATAAAAGTAACGATAGTATTTTTGTAGTTTTTGTGATAGTAGCAACGGATTAGTAAATAAGAAACTAGCAATATAGCTAAACCTCGTAGGCATTGGATCAGTGATGGGAAATTACGTCGGATGCAATTCATCATGTAGAAGTTATAACCTAGGGTGACACAGAACTAGCTCCAGTTCCTCAATGCAATGTAGGCATGTAATCCGAATATAGTCATATGTGCTTATGGAAAAGAACTTGCATGACATCTTTTGTCCTACCCTCCCGTGGCAGCGGGGTCCTATTGGAAACTAAGGGATATTAAGGCCTCCTTTTAATAGAGTACCGGACCAAAGCATTAACGCATAGTGAATACATGAACTCCTCAAACTATGGTCGTCACCGAGAGTGGTCCCGATTATTATCACTTCGGGGTTGCCGGATCATAACACATAGTAGGTGACTATAGACTTGCAAGATAGGATCAAGAACACACATATATTCATGAAAAAATAATAGGTTCAGATCTGAAATCATGGCACTCGGGCCCTAGTGATAGGCATTAAGCATAGCAAAGTCATAACAACATCAATCTCAGAACATAGTGGATACTAGGGATCAAACCCTAACAAAACTAACTCGATTTCATGATAGATCCCATCCAACCCATCACCGTCCAGCAAGCCTACGATGGAATTACTCACACACGGCGGTGAGCATCATGGAATTTGTGATGGAGGAAGGTTGATGATGACGATGGCGACGATCTCCACTCTCCGGAGCCCCGAACGGACTCCAGATCAGCCCTCCCGAGAGAGATTAGGGCTTGGCAGCGGCTCCGTCTCGTGAAACGCGATAATTCTTTCTCCCTGATTTTTTCTCCCTGAAATGGAAGATATAGGACCTGGGGGTACGTCGATGGAGCATCGGGGGGCCCTCGAGGCAGGGGGCGCGCCCTGGGAAGGGGGACGCGCCCCCCACCCTCGAGGACAGGCCGTGGGCCCCCCGGTGAGTATCTTCTTGCAGATACTTTTTATATTTTCTGAAATAATTCTCCGTTGATTTTCAGGCGATTCCGAGAACTTTTTATTCTGCACAAAAACAACATCATGGCAGTTTTGCTGAAAACAGCGTCAGTCCGGGTTAGTTACATTGAAATCATGCAAGTTAGAGTCCAAAACAAGGGCAAAAGGGTTTGGAAAAGTAGATACGTTGGAGACGTATCAATGATGATGATGTAGAAGCACTCCGTGGTAGATCCCCCCTCCAGCGGAGCTCTGGAACAGGCCCCAAGATGGGATCTCACGGGAACAGAAGATTGCGGCGGTGGAACTAGGGTTTTCTCTCCTCTTCTGATGGTTTTGGGGTACGCATGTATATATAGGAGGAAGGAGGGCACCGGGGGCCAAACATGGGGCCCACGAGGCAGGGGGCGCGCCCCCCACCCTCGTGGGCGCCACGTGTGCCCTACTCCGTAGTTCTCAAGTCTCCCGTGCGTGATTTTCTCCAAAAATATCTCTCCCAAAGGTTTCATTCCGTTTGGACTCCGTTTGATATTCCTTTTCTGTAAAACCCTGAAACAGGCAAAAAACAGCAATCTGGGTTGGGCCTTTGGGTTAGTAGGTTAGTCCCAAAAATAATATATAAGTGTATAACAAAGCCCATTAAACATCCAAAACATCATAGATAATAGCATGGAACAATAAATAATTATAGATACGTTGGAGACGTATCAGGCATCCCCAAGCTTAATTCCTGCTCGTCCTCGAGTAGGTAAATGATAAAAACAGAATTTTTGATGTGGAATGCTAACTAACATAGTTTTTCAATGTAATTCTCTTAATTGTGGCATGAATGTTCAGATCTGAAAGATTCAAGACAAAATTCTATATTGACATAAGACATAGTAATACTTCAAGTATACTAACAAAGCAATCATGTCTTCTCAAAATACTATGGCTAAAAAAAGTTGTCCCTACAAAATCATATAGTCCGGCTATGCTCCCTCTTCATCACACAAAATATTCATATCATGCACAACCCCGATTTTAGCCAAGCACTTGTTTTCATATTCTATTCTTTCAAACCTTTCAACTTTCACGCAATACATGAGCGTGAGCCATGGACATAGCACTATGGGTGGAATAGAGAGGTGGTTGTGGAGAAGACAAAAAGGAGGGAGATAGTCTCACATCAACTAGGCGTATCAACGGGCTATGGAGATGCCCATCAATAGATATCAATGTGAGTGAGTAGGGATTGCCATGCAACGGATGCACTAGAGCTAAATATGTATGAAAGCTCAACAAAAGAAACTAGTGGGTGTGCATCCAACTTGCTTGCTCACAAAGAACTAGGGCATTTGAGGAAGCCCATCGTTGGAATATACAAGCCAAGTTCTATAATGAAAATTCCCACTAGTATATGAAAGTGAATAAACATGAGACTCTCTATCATGAAGAAGATGATGCTACTTTGAAGCACAAGTGTGGAAAAAGATAGTAGCAATTGTCCCTTTTTTGGGCCTTTTTTTATTTCTTTGGCCTTTCCTTTTTTCTTTTTTTGGAGGGGCTTTATTGATTTAGCCTTTCCTCACATGGGACAATGCTCTAATAATGATGATCATTAGACTCTCATTGAATTACAACTTGATACTAGAACAAAGTATGACTCTATATGAATGCCTCCGGCGGTGTACCGGGATGTGCAATGAATCAAGAGTGACATGTATGAAAATTTATGCATGGTGGCCTAGCCACAAATACGATGTCAACTACATGATCATGCATGGCAATATGACAATATGAAGTGTGTCATATGAACGGAACGGTGGAAAAATCCATGGAAATATATCTCGGAATGGCTATGGAAATGCCATGATAGGTAGGTATGGTTGCTGTTTTGAGGAAAAATATATAGTGGGTGTATGGTACCGGCGAAAGTTGCGCGGTACAAGAGAGGCTAGCAATGGTGGAAGGGTGAGAGTGCGTATAATCCATGGACTCAACATTAGTCATAAGAACTCATATACTTATTGCAAAAATTTACGAGTCATCAAAACAAAGCAATCAACGCATGCTCGTAGGGGTGAGGTTGGTAGGAGTTAACCATCGCACGCCCCCGACCTCCACACAAAGGTTGACACTTTACAAATACCTCATGCTCTAACTTCGTCACATAGCGGTTCACCATACGTGCATGCTACGGGAATCACTAACCTTAACACAAGCATTTATCAATTTCATAATAACTCCACTAGCATGACTCTAATATCACTATCCTCATATCTCAAAACAATTATCAAGCATCCAACTTCTCATCATATTCAATGCACTTAGTGTGAAAGTTTTTACTACATTGATATTGGATGTCTATCATGTGAAGACTAGTTTTATAGCCTAAGCACATTACCATGCTGTTTTAATAGACTCTCAAAAGGATATAAGCGAAGCATGAGAGTTCAACAATTTCTTCAAAATATAATCACCACCGTGCCCTAAAAGATATAAGTGAAGCACTAGAGCAAAAACTATCCAACTCAAAAGATATAAATGAAGCACATAGAGTGTTCTATCAATTCCTAGGCCATATTTAACTCTCTCAAATAGGTGTGTCCAGCAAGGATAATTGTGGCAAACTAACAAGCAAAGACTCAAATTATACAAGACGCTCCAAGTAAAACACATATCATGTGGTGAATAAAAATATAGCTCCGAGTATAGTTACCGATGGATGAAGACGAAAGAGGGGATGCCTTCCCGGGGCATCCCCAAGCTTAGGATTTTAGTTGTCCCTGAATTTTACCTTGGGGTGCCTTGGGCATCCCCAAGCTTAGGCTCTTGCCACTCTTTGTTCCATAGTCCATCAAAGCAATACTCAAAACTTGAAAACTTCACAACACAAAACTTAGACAAAAATCTCATGAGCTCCGTTAGTATAAGAAAGCAAACCACTACTCAAAGGTACTGCAATGAATTCATTCTTTGTTTATATTGGTGTTAAACCTACTGTATTCCATCTTCTCTATGATTCATACTTCCCAATTCTACTCAGAGATGCATCGAAATAAGCAAACGACACACGAAAAACAAAATCTGTCAAAAACAGAACAGTCTATAGTAATCTGCAGGTTTCGCATACTTCTGTAACTCCAAAAAATTCAAACTAAATTGTTAAACCTGAGGAATTTCTCTACTAATCATCTGCAAAAATAATCAACTAAATAGCACGCTCCAGTAAAATCTGGTGACCATTCTAGCCAGCACTAACGATCCTGTTTTTCATAGCAAGATAATAT
The DNA here is from genome assembly GCA_902687465.1 of Secale cereale. Classification (NCBI taxonomy): domain Eukaryota; kingdom Viridiplantae; phylum Streptophyta; class Magnoliopsida; order Poales; family Poaceae; genus Secale; species Secale cereale. Next base: position 700,580,291 of record LR738714.1, read on the forward strand.
AAAATTCACACAAGTCTTCACAAAGGTTCTACTTGGCACAGACACTAAACAAAACACAAAACCACATCTAAATAGAAGCTAGATGCAATATTTATTCCTAAACATAAGCAAAAACTAAAAATATAAAATTGGGTTGCCTCCCAACAAGCGCTATCGTTTTACGCCCCTAGCTAGGCACGATAGTTCAATGATGCTCACATGGAAGATAAGAATTGAAGGACAAAGAGAGCATCACAAAATATGTGACAAACATATCTAAGTCTAACATTCTTCCTATGCATATGCATTCTATAGGAAAACAAATTAGCAAGACAAGCAAGATCTAGCATATGCAAGGAAGCAGAAAGGAACGATAGCAATCTCAGTATAACGAGAGGTAATTTAGTAACATGAAGATTTCTACGACCATATTTTCCTCTCTCGTAATAATTGCATGTAGGATCATAAGAAAATTCAACAATATAGCTATCACATAACATATTCTCAACACGATCCACATGCATGCAAAGTTGACACTCTTCCAAAATAGTGGGATCAACATTAACTAAAGTCATAACCTCTCCAAACCCACTTTTAATATTATTGCAAACATTATTATCAATCTCATATTCATGATGGGGTTTAAATAAATTTTCAAGATCGTAAAAATCATCACCCCAATCATGATCATTGCAACAAGTAGTGGGCATAACAAAATAAGCATCCCCAAGCTTAGGGTTTTGCATGTCATTAACACAATTTTCATTAATAGAATTTACAATAACATCATTGCAATCATGATTTTTATTTAACAAACTATCATTAATCACTTTTTCTTTTAACAATTCCTCACAATTTTCAGATTCATAAATTTTGAGCAAAGCCTCATAAAGATAATCTAGTCCACGCAGTTCACTAGCAATAGGTTCAACATAATGGGATCTCTTAAAGAGATTAGCAAGTGGTTGAGGATCCATACTTTAGCAAGCGAAGATGCAAGCTAATTGAGGGCACATAGCACACAAGCAAACAAGAGGCAAGCGGATGATACGTCCATTTTGCATCATGCTTATAAGTTGATATTTATTGCATTATGGGCTGTTCATACATGTTTTTTCACAATACTTATGCCTTTTCTCTGTTATTTTGCAAGGTTTACATGAAGAGGGAGAATGCCGGCAGCTGGAATTCTGGGCTGAAAAAGGAGCAAACTCTGGAAACCTATTCTGCACAACTCCAAAAGCCCTGAAACTTCACAGAACATCGTTTTGGAAAATATAAAAAATATCTGGCGGAAGAAACCCACGAGAGGGGCCACCGGCTGGCCTCGAGGGTGGGGGCGCGCCCCCCGCGCCCCCTTCCCAGGGCGCGCCCCCTGCCTCGTGGGCCAGCCGGCAGGCCCATGGTGCCCATCTTCTCCTATATGAAGCGTTTTGACCTGGAAAAAAAAATCAGAAGGAGGCTTTCGGGACCAGACGCCACCGTATCGAGGCGGAACCGAGGCGGAAACCAATCTAGGGCTCCGGCAGAGCTGTTCTGCCGGGGATACTTCCCTCCGGGAGGCGGAAATCATCATCACCAACAACTCTCCCATCTTGGGGAGGGCTATCTTCATCAACATCTTCACCAGCACCATCTCCTCTCAAACCCTAGTTCATCTCTTGTATCCAATCTTTGTACCTAAGCCTCAGATTGGTACTTGTGGGTTGCTAGTAGTGTTGATTACTCCTTGTAGTTGATGCTAGTTGGTTTATTTGGTGGAAGATCATATGTTCAGATCCATTATGCATATTAATAACCCTCTCATCATGAACAATATTATGTCTTGTGAGTAGTTACTTTTGTTCCTGAGGACATGGGAGAAGTCTTGCTATTAGTAGTCATGTGAATTTGGTCTTCGTTCGATATTTTGATGAGATGTATGTTGTCTCTCCTCTAGTGGTGTCATGTGAACGTCGACTACATGACACTTCACCATTATTTGGGCCTAGAGGAAGGCATTGGGAAGTAATAAGTACATGAGGGGTTGCTAGAGTGACAGAAGCTTAAACCCAAGTTTATGCGTTGCTTCGTAAGGGGCTGATTTGGATCCATATGTTTCAGGCTATGGTTAGGTTTACCTTAATACTTCTTTTGTAGTTGCGGATGCTTGCATTAGAGGTTAATCATAAGTGGGAGGCTTGTCCAAGTAAGGGCAGCACCCAAGCACCGGTCCACTCACATACCAAATTATCAAAGTAGCGAACGTGAATCAGATGATCGTGGTGAAAACTAGCTTGACGATAATTCCTATATGTCCTCGAGAGCGCTTTACCTTGCATAAGAGTTTATCCAGGCCTATCCTTTGCTACAAAAAGGATTGGGCTACCTTGCTGCACCTATTTACTTTTACCGTTTGTCACTTGCTACCAATTATCTTATCACAAAACTATTTGTTACCTATAATTTCAGTGCTTGCAGAAAATACCTTACTGAAAACTGCCTATCATTTCCTTCTACTCCTCGTTGGGTTCGACACTCTTACTTATCGAAAGGACTACAATAGATCCCCTACACTTGTGGGTCATCAAGACTCTTTTCTAGCGCCGTTTCCGGGGAGTGAAGCACCTTTGGTAAGGAAAATTTTATATAGTGTGCTGAAATTTATTGTCACTTGTTACTATGGCTCAAAATCCTTTGAGGGGCTTGTTCGGGGTATCTTCACCCCGAGCAGAATAGCAAAGAGTTGCTCCTCAACCTACTGCACCTATTGAAAATGTTTGCTTTGAGATTCCTTCGGGTATGATTGAGAAACTGCTTGAAAATCCCTATACAGGAGACAGAACACTTCACCCCGATTTACATCTAATCTATGTGGATGAAGTTTGTGGATTGTTTAAGCTTTCAGGTATGCCCGAGGATGTCATCAAGAAGAAGTTCTTCCCTTTATCATTAAAGGGAGATGCATTTACATGGTTTAGGCTATGCGATGATATGGGATCTTAGAACTATAATCGTCTAAAGTTGGAATTTCATCAGAAGTTCTTCCCTATGCACCAGGTTCATCGTGATCGTAATTATATTTATAATTTTTGGCCGCGCGAAGGAGAAAGCATCGCTCAAGCTTGGGGGAGGCTTAAGTCAATGTTATATTCATGACCCAATCATGAGCTTTCAAGAAAGATGATCATCCAAAAAAATTATGCTCGGCTTTCTCTCAATAATCGCAACATGCTTGATAATTCTTGTTCTGGCTCTTTTATGATGAAGACTATTGACTTCAAATGGGATTTATTGGAAAGAATTAAACGCAACTCTGAAGATTGGGATCTCGACGAAGGTAAGGAGTCAGGCATGACCCCTAAGTTTGATTGTGTTAAAGCTTTTATGGATACCGATGTTTTCCGTGAGTTTAGCACTAAAAATGGACTTGACTCTGAGATAGTAGCTTCTTTCTGTGAATCCTTTGCTACTCATATTGATCTCCCCAAGGAGAAGTGGTTTAAATACCATCCCCCTATTGAAGTAAAAGTAGTTGAACCTATTAAAGTTGAAGAAAAGACTATCACTTATAATGTTGATTCTGTTATTCCCACTGCTTATATTGAGAAACCACCTTTCCCTGTTAGGATAAAGGATCATGCTCAAGCTTCAACTATAGTTCGTTAGAGTAATACTAGAACACCTACACCCTCTGAGCAAATTAAAGTTGAACCTAGTGTTGCTATGGTTAAAGATCTCTTGGTAGAAGATTTAGATGAACATGTTATTTACCTCCAAGAAGACTAAGCTAGAATAGCCAAACCCAATGCTAGGAATAAACATAAACCTGTTGTAGGCTTACCTCTCATCTCTGTCAAGATAGGGGATCATTACTATCATGGTTTATATGACGTATGTGCTAGTGCGAGTATTATCCCTTTTGAGAAACCTAACGAATAGCATCTACATACCCTTGTAGATCGCGATGCGGAAGCGTTGCAAGAACGCGGATGAAGGAGTCGTACTCGTTGCGATTCAGATCGCGGTTGATTCCGATCTGAGCGTCGAACAACGGCGCCTCCGCGTTCAACACACGTGCAGCCCGATGACGTCTCCCACGCCTTGATCTAGCAAGGAGAGAGGAAGAGGTTGGGGAAGACTCCATCCAACAGCAACACAACGGCGTGGTGGTGGTGGAGGAGCGCGGGACTCCAGCAGGACTTCGCCAAGAACTGCGAGAGACGAGGAGGGAGAGAGGTAGGGCTGCGCCAAGCGAGAGAGGTCAAACCGTGTTATGGGCAGCCCCAAACCTCACATATATATAGGGGGAAGGGAGGGGCTGCGCCCCCTTTAGGGTTTCCCACCCCTAGGGGTGCGGCCACCCCAGATCCCATCTAAGGGTGGCGGCTAGAGGGGGAGAGGGAGAGGGTGGCGCACCAGATTGGGCCCTAGGGCCCATCTGCCCTAGGGTTTGCTCCCTTCCCCTCTTGGAGGCGCATTGGGCCTGGTTGGGGGGCGCACCAGCCCACCTGGGGCTGGTCCCCTCCCACACTTGGCCCACGCAGCCCTCTGGGGCTGGTGGCCCCACCCGGTGGACCCCCGGGACCCTCCCGGTGGTCCCGGTACGCTACCGATAGCGCCCGAAACTTTTCCGGTGACCAAAACGGGACTTCCCATATATGAATCTTTACCTCCGGACCATTCCGGAACTCCTCGTGACGTCCAGGATCTCATCCGGGACTCCAAACAACATTCGGTAACCGCGTACATACTTTCCCTATAACCCTAGCGTCATCGAACCTTAAGTGTGTAGACCCTACGGGTTCGGGAACCATGTAGACATGACCGAGACAACTCTCCGGCCAATAACCAACAGCGGGATTTAGATACCCATGTTGGCTCCCACATGTTCCACGATGATCTCATCGGATGAACCACGATGTCAAGAATTCAATCAATCCGTATACGATTCCCTTTGTCTATCGGTATAGCACTTGCCCGAGATTCGATCGTCGGTATACCGATACCTTGCTCAATCTCGTTACCGGAAAGTCTCTTTACTCGTTCTGTAACACATCATCCCATGATCAACTCTTTGATCACATTGTGCACATTATGATGATGTCCTACCGAGTGGGCCCAGAGATACCTCTCCGTCACACGGAGTGACAAATCCCAGTCTCGATTCGTGCCAACCCAACAGACACTTTCAGAGATACCTGTAGTGCACCTTTATAGCCACCCGGTTACGTTGTGACGTTTGGTACACCCAAAGCATTCCTACGGTATCCGGGAGTTGCACAATCTCATGGTCTAAGGAAAAGATACTTGACATTTAGAAAAGCTTTAGCATACGAACTACACGATCTTGTGTTAGGCTTAGGATTGGGTCTTGTCCATCACATCATTCTCCTAATGATGTGATCCCGTTATCAACGACATCCAATGTCCATGGTCAGGAAACCGTGACCATCTGTTGATCAACGAGCTAGTCAACTAGAGGCTTACTAGGGACATGGTGTTTGTCTATGTATCCACACATGTATCTGAGTTTCCTATCAATACAATTCTAGCATGGAAATAAACAATTATCATGAACAAGGAAATATAATAATAACCAATTTATTATTGCCTCTAGGGCATATTTCCAACATGTAGTATGGGCCTGGTGGGCGTAGGCTCAATGCTTTTCTCCTCCCACGTTAGGCGCTAGAATCTGGTCACCAATGGGGTGGTCATTTGTTTGGCATGGGCCAGCTGTTGGGGAACGTAGTATTTCAAAATATTTCCTACGATCACACAAGATCTATCTACTAGATGTATAGCAACGAGAGGGGAGAGTGTGTCTACGTACCCTCGTAGACCGAAAGGGGAAGTGTTTATCAACGCGGTTGATGTAGTGGTGCACCTTCACGATCCGTCCCGATCTAGTACCGAACGTACGACACCTCCGCGTTCAGCACACGTTCAGCTCGATGACTTCCTCGCCTTCTTGATCCAGCAAGACGGGCGAAGTAGTAGATGAGTTCCGGCAGCACGACGGCGTGGTGACGGTTGTTGATGAAGAACAATCTCTGCAAGGCTTCGCCAAGCACTGCAGAAACTAGACGGAGGATAAACTAGAGGGTCGAGGTTGCCGGCACACGGCTTGGTGTATCTTGATGTCTCTTGGGTGCTAGCCCTACCCCTCTATTTATATGTTGAGCCGTGGGGTCGAAACTTGAAGTAAAAGCCTTCACAAAGTCGGTTTCACCTAAAAGGCAAGAGTCCTTCTCGGACTCCAGGGCCAGACGCCAGGGTTCCCGGTGTCTGGCCCCTGGACTCCGCAAAACTTCCTTTTGCGCCTTCCAAAAACCTTGTGTGCTTTCCCTTTTGGCCCAAATAAAGTGTTCTCGTACCCAAACACTTCGGGAAACGTCCGGAACCCCTTCCGGTGAATTCCGGAACCCTTCCGGAGGTCAAACACTATTATCCCATATATTAATCTTTATCTCTGGACCATTCCGGAGTTCCTCGTCATGTCCGTGATCACATCCGGGACTCCGAATAACATTCAGTCACCAACATACATAACTCATTAGATACTATATCGTCAACTAACGTTTAAGCGTGCCGACCCTACGGGTTCGAGAACTATGTACACATGACCGAGACATCTCTCTGGTCAATAACCAATAGCGGAACCTGGATGCCGATATTGGCTCCTACATATTCTACGAAGATCTTTATCGGTCGAACCGCATAACAACATACGTTGTTCCCTTTGTCATCGGTATGTTACTTGCGCGAGATTCGATCGTCGGTATATCAATACCTAGTTCAATCTCGTTACCGTCAAGTCTCTTTACTCGTTCTATAATACATCATCCCGCAACTAACTCATTAGTTGCAATGCTTGTAAGGCTTAAGTGATGTGCATTACCGAGAGGGCCCAGAGATACCTCTCCGACAATCGGAGTGACAAATCCTAATCTCGAAATACACCAACCCAACAAGTACCTTCAGAGACACCTGTAGAGCACCTTTATAATCACCCAGTTACGTTGTGACGTTTGGTAGCACACAAAGTGTTCCTCCGGTATTCGGGAGTTGCATAATCTCATAGTCATAGGAACATGTATAAGTCATGAAGAAAGCAATAGCAATAAAACTAAACGATCAAGTTGCTAAGCACCGGTCATAGCAGACTCTTCTTGGAGGTAAATAACATGTCCATCTAAATCTTCTACCAAGAGATCTTTAACCATAGCAACACTAGGTTCAACTTTAACTAGTAAGATGCCCGTGCTACGCTACGGATTCACAAAAGATGGCATGAAATATTATTACTGAAGTGTTAGGAGTAATCCTAAAAAACCTTATGTGTCAAGAGTACGTTGAACAATAAAAGATGCAAATACAGTGGTCAAAGTGATGCTATATTGTTGATGAGTATAGATCAAGAAAAAACAAACAAATGATTTCCAATATTAAATACTCCCTCCGTCCCAAAATAAGCGACACAATTTTGTACTAACTTTAGTATCTTGAAGCATAGCAATCTGTTGCACGTGTGAGCAGCCAATAGTAAATATTGCTAACATAGCTTGCTTAAGTGAATTGTAATCAAACATGTCACGATCACCAGCTGGGCAAAATAACTCACGTGAAAAAACAAAACACAAAAATAAACACTTGGCACATAAGATAGTATATCAACTTAAAGTATTGCATGTACATGAATAATAATTGCCACTGTGCACTGCAATATAGAAAGCCACATAAATGCCTCTCATAAGTTTATTCATACAGTGCAAATATCTGACAGTGTCAAGACCATAGCTCCAACACGATATGTTGTATTTTCTTAAGCCCAATAGCAGAGCTACTGATTTCATTGACAGAAAGATTAAATATTGTACATCGAAAAGGTGTGTCCAATGCCCACTAAGCTAGATAACTACCGCAGATCAGAAGGAAAAAAATGAAGAGCACTTGCAGATACATTTTGTATGAAGAAAAGAAACATTATGTAAAGTAAAAGATGCTTTCAAATCATATGTATATAGAAGAATAATTGTTGTTGGACCAAAAATACCTTATCCTCCGTTTGGATGTCTTTGTTAAATAGAACCCTTGGACATATGTATTTTACATCTATTTGCTGTTTGGTGGCAGTTAAATAGAATCCTTTGACGTGTGTCCTTTTCATCTATTTGTTATTCCATGACAACCCAATGGGCACTCTGCTAGTTAAGTATGAAACTTCACAACATTTCCCAAGAGACTATCACAACAAGCTGACCCGAAGATCTGAGAGTGTGTTGGCTTCACAACTTGCAGCTTGCAGTGGGAAAATCAAATACATTGACAACATGCATTAAGCAGGGACGTCTATCCGTATCAAGAAATCAAGATCATTAGTAAATTTTGGGATAAAAATATACTTATTTTAACACGAAATTAGAGCATGCACTCCTGTTCATATTTTTCATGGAACACTTGTAATTCATTTACAAACCCGGGCCTGCATTAAGTTCCATTTGCCTAACAGAGATAAAGCAAGAGTTGATGAGATATATAGGAGCTTCTACAGCATACCTTGTTTCTTGTGAGAGCAGATCAGAAGGCGACAAGCAGTGAATCCCACCTCCCTACACTTTGTTTGTTCTGAAGATGTGAGAGCGTGTTGGCTTCTTGACATGTAGTTCGAGCAGAGTGAGTCTCATCTGCTTGTCCACTTGAATACTTGATTACTTGGCTGCAGCACTGGTTTCTAGTTCCACCTGGGCATGCGGATTTGGGTGTGGATGGACAGGAAAGGCAATAGCCGAGAAGAGCACGTGTCAATGTCCATCACACCAGAACATGCCATAGAGCGCGTTCGCTGGGACAAAGGTACGTAGCAGTAGGTGGCGGTGCAGCAGGCGGCGTACTTCTAGAGGTCGGCGTTGGAGGATACGGGGAGCCGGCGGAGGAGATGGCGATGAGGAGGATTATGATGTGGTGGCAGTGGGTGGTGGGGCTGCTGCAGCAAGATATGGAGGAAGGCGCCGGGGCACGGACGGCGGCAGCGGCGTACTTGCGGGGAGTTGGTGGAGGGGATGACATGAAAGAGGGCGTCGTGGTGGAGATGCTAGGAGGCTGTGCTGCGCCGCAAGAGGAGGACGCGTCGGCGGGACGGACGGCATCAGCGGCGTACCTGCTTGCCGAGGTCGGCGCCAGAGGAGACGAGCAAATGAGGGCGGAGGAGATGGCGAGGAGGAGGCCAGGAGGAGGGGGTTTGGGGTGGTGGTGGGCGCTGGGGCTGATGAGAGTAGGCATGAGTCTTGGGGGTGGATGGCGCCCGCAGCCGCCATCGAGAGAGATCGATTCCAGAGCCATCGAGCGACATCGGTGGTCTTCCAGCGCCTTCTCTGAGGGGCTAATTTACAAATGTGTGACATGAAGCGGGGGTCTTTCTGTAAAATTGCACATATTACTTTGCAGTGTGCGTTAGATGGAGATCCGACGATCTTAAACGGAAGATGGCAGGCACACCATCATCACCAACTCAGATTTTTATAGTAGTAGAGATTTGCTCAGAGGGTGTAGGTGTTCTAGTATTACTCTAACGAACTACAGTTGAAGCTTGAGCATCGCGATCAACGCTTCCGCTTCCACCTGTTGAGTTAGAAGGGATTGTTAGAGATATTGAAGTCTTGTGTGGAAGGTTAAATACCCTGCTGATTTTCTCGTTCTTAGTTCCCCACAAGATGCATTCTCTCCCATTATATTTGGTAGACCCTTCTTGAATACCGTTAATGCCAAGATAGACAGCGTGAAAGATATTGTCACTGTCGGATTAGGGGATATGTCTCATGATTTTAACTTTGCTAAATTCCGTAGACAACCCCTTGAAAAGGCACCACCTAGTAAAGATAAAATTATTGGTCTCGCTTCTATTGCCGTGCCACCTAATGACCCTTTAGAACAATACTTGCTAGACCATGAAAGTGATATGCATATGAATGAGAGAAGGGGGATAGATGAAATATTCCTTACACAGGGACCCGTATTGAAAAACAACTTGCCTGTTGAAATCCTAGGGGATCCTCCTCCACCCATGGGTGATCCCGTAATTGAACTTAAACCTTTACCTGATAATCTTAAGTATGTTTATCTTGATGAAAAGAAGATATATCATGTTATTATTAGTGCTAACCTTTTAGAGCAGGAAGAAGAAAGATTATTGAAAACTCTGAAGAAGCACCGAGCTGCTATTGGATATACTCTGGATGATCTTAAGGGCATTAGTCCCACTATATGTCAACACAAGATAAAATTGGAAGAAAATGCTAAACGGGTTATTGATCATCAGCGACGGTTAAATCCTAAGATGAAAGAAGTGGTAAGGTAGGAAATACTAAAGCTCCTAGAAGCAGGTATTATCTATCCAATTGTTGATAGTCAGTGGGTAAGTCATGTCCATTGCGTTCCTAAGAAAGGAGGTATGACTGTTGTCCCTAATGATAAAGATGAATTGATCTCGCAAATGATAGTTACATGTTATAGGATGGTAATTGATTTCCGTAAGTTAAATAAAGCTACTAAGAAAGATAATTACCCCTTGCCATTTATTGATCAAATGCTAGAAAGTTTATCCAAACATACTCATTTCCGCATTCTAGATGGTTATTCTGGTTTCTCTCAAATACATGTGTTAAAAGGAGATCAAGAAAAGACCACATTTACTTGTCCTTTCGGTACCTTTGCTTATAGACGTATGCCTTTTGGTTTATGTAACGCACCTACTACCTTCCAAAGATGCATGATGGCTATATTCTCTGATTTTTGTGAAAAGATTGTTGAGGTGTTCATGGATGATTTCTCCGTTTACGGAACTTCTTTTGATGACTGCTTAAGCAACCTTGATCGAGTTTTGCAGAGATGTGAAGACACTAACCTTGTCTTGAATTGGGAGAAGTGCCACTTTATTGTTAATGAAGGCATTGTCTTGGGACATAAAATTTCTTAAATAGGTATTGAAGTTGACAAAGCTAAAGTTGATGATATTGAAAAGATGCCATGCCCTAAGGATATCAAAGGTATACGAAGTTTCCTTGGTCATGCCGGGTTTTATAGGAGGTTCATTAAGGACTTCTCCAAAATCTCCAGGCCTCTGACTAACCTCTTACAAAAAGATATTCCTTTTGTATTTGATGATGATTGTCTAGAAGCATTTGAAATACTTAAGAAAGCATTGATCTCTGCACCTATTGTCCAGCCTCGTGACTGGAATTTACCCTTTGAGATTATGTGCGATGCTAGTGATTATGCTGTAGGAGCTGTTCTAGGGCAAAGAGTTGATAAGAAATTGAATGTTATCCAGTATGCTAGTAAAACTCTAGATAGTTCCCAAAGAAATTATGCTACCACTGAGAAAGAATTTTTAGCAGTTGTTTTGCTTGTGATAAGTTTAGACCCTACATCGTTGATTCTAAAGTAACTATTCACACTGGTCATGTTGCGATCAAATACCTTATGGAGAAGAAAGATGCTAAACCTAGACTTATTAGATGGGTTCTCTTGCTGCAAGAATTTGACTTGCATATTATTGATAGAAAGGGAGCTGAGAGCCCCGTAGCAGATAACTTGTCTAGGTTAGAGAATATACTTGATGACCCACAAACTATTGATGATAGCTTTCCTGATGAACAACTAGCTGTCATAAGTACTTCTCGTACTGCTCCATGGTATGCTGATTATGCTAATTATATTGTTGCTAAGTTTATACCACCTAGCTTCACATACCAGCAAAAGAAAAAGTTCTTCTATGATTTGAGGCATTACTTCTGGGATGACCCACATCTTTGTAAAGAAGGAGTAGATGGTATTATTAGATGTTGTGTACCTGAGCATGAACAGGAACAGATCTTACGCAAGTGCCACTCCGAAGCTTATGGAGGACACCATGCGGGAGATAGAACTTCACACAAGGTATTGCAATCTGGTTTTTATTGGCCTACTCTCTTCAAGGATGCCCGTAAGTTTGTCTTATCTTGTGATAAATGTCAAAGAATTGGTAATATTAGTAGATGCCAAGAAATGCCTATGCATTATTCACTTGTTATTGAACCATTTGATGTGTGGGGATTTGATTATATGGGACCTTTTCCTGCCTCTAATAGGTACACACATATTTTAGTTGATGTTGATTACGTTACTAAGTGGGTAGAAGCTATTCCAACTAGTAGTGCTGATCATAACACCTCTATTAAGATGCTTAAAGAAGTTATATTTCCGAGGTTTGGAGTCCCTAGATATCTAATGACTGATGGTGGTTCACACTTTATTCATGGTGCTTTCCGTAAGATGCTTGCTAAGTATGATGTCAACCATAGAATTGCATCACCTTATCACCCACACACTAGTGGTCAAGTAGAACTAAGTAATAGGGAGTTCAAATTAATCTTGCAAAAGACAGTTAATAGGTCTAGAAAGAATTGGTCCAAGAAACTAGATGATGCATTACGGCCTATAGAACTGCATACAAAAATCATATGGGTATGTCTCTGTCGGGGAAACTGACCGCCCACGAACACCTATGGGACCGGGGTCCCTTCTATGTTGCGGTAAGGGAGCGGAGGGAGCACGGAGAGCAGATCGAGGAGCACACGCGGGCAGTTTACACAGGTTCGGGCCGCGCGTACGCGTAAAACCCTACTCCTGCCTTGGTTGTATTGAGTTCTTGGAGCTCGGGACCTTGAAGATCTACAGTACTAGCTACACCGAGCGTGGGAGTGAGTGAGTTTCTGGGATCGAACCCCCTCTACGTTGTGCATGGGCCTCCTTTTATAGCTCAAAGGGGTCACCGACAGGTGCCAACGTAGAGGAGGGTAAAAATGTAAAACTGGTGGTAGTTGCAACAACGCATGAACAGTGTATGTACAGTGGTCTTCACCTAACTCTGACAGCGGGGGACAAGGGCATTGAATGCCCGTCGCCGTCGCCCCAAAAAGCGTCCGTCCATGCGTCTCCGTTCGCCACGGCGATATCCTTGTCACCGCGGCTTGCCACCGTGTACCCCAGGCTGCACAGCCATCTGCCACGTGCCCCTGGAAGGGCCCCAGGGCGACGCGTGGCCAGATGAGCTGGAGCGCAGGCACACAGTGTAGGCTTCGCCCGGCAAGCACCTTGCCGGGGTCGCAACCTTGCCGGGCCCGGAAGCTTGGCGCTCTCCTGGTCCTGCCAGGGCGCAAGATGCGCCGCGATGCACCTTCTTGAGGTGTCGTTCTTTTGGCCTTCCTGGCAAGCTCCTCTTGCCAGGGTCTTGTGCTGGAATGACAACCTTAAGCCTGGTGCGGCCTTCCCGGCAAGCTCCTCTTGCCGGGTTCTTGTCTCTTATCTTGAATACTTTGTTCTTGAATGGCTTAAAGGGGTCTAGAGTGGGCTTTGGCGGGCGCGTGGTGAGCCAGACCATGGGACGCTGCTACTGCCCGTGCACAAGTCGGGATACTAAGGTACCCCTACTTTAGTACACCGACAGGAGCCCCTGGCCTGGGCCACACACGGTGCCGAGCGCTGTTGGGCCAGGCCCAGAACAGTGCACGGGCACACGCGGCCCACGGCGCGCCGTTTCCCACTCCAGATTCGCCGCATCCCTCCCTAACGGCACGCGTCGATTGCGGCGTCGTGGGAGAGATCGTGGCCTGTTTCTTTAATGGGGAAATGCGGAACGTCCCCCACTTCCCCCTTAAAAGCAGAGGAAGCAGGGGCAGTTTTCCCCCATTGCTTTCATTGCGCCTTGAATCTCCAGAAACCCCCGCCGCTCTCTGCCTCCCCTCAGGTCGACAGAGAGCCGAGCTCCTCCCTTCCTCCGCCGCCCCCAGCATCCGCGGTGCCGTCGACCTCCTCGCCTCCCTCCTTGCCGCCCCCACCATGGCTCCGAAAAGTGACAAGGAGAAGAGCGACAAGGCGAAGAAGGAGAAGTCCGAGCAGGCGGCGAAGCTGGCAGCCATGCGGAGAAGGAGGGTGGTCTTCCCGCCGAGGCTCGGCGCGAGGGAGCTGCGGGACAAGTATTACTTGTTCTGGGCAAGGGAGACGAAAGGTCATCCCCGCACCAGAGTCCTCCCCGCCGTAGCCGTCGACATGTTCCCGGGAGGTTACTACTATTTCGCTGCATTCTTCCATTGCGGTCTCTGTCCTCCGTATTCGGAGTTCTTCTGTGATGTGATGAACACGTATGGCCTCCACCTCTTAGATTTCACCCCAAATGTCGTTCTCACCTTGGCCGTTTTCGCACATCTGTGCGAAAACTATGTTGGGGTCCACCCAAATGTAGCTCTTTTCCGCCATTTCTTCACGCCTAGAGTAGAATCTGGATCCCCACTCTCCGGTGGCATCTCCTGGATCTTTAGGCTGAACAAGAAGGAGGCGTACTTGAAAGGAGAGCTTCGCGGCAAGTGGGAGGAGTGGAGGGCTGACAGGTGCTGGGTTCTGGAAGATGAGCCCGAGCAGTTTACCTTGCCGCGCCAGACTGCAATAGTGCGCGGCAAGGATTGGAGCGACTTGGCCCCGGAGGACGACAAGCTGCAGATTGCCCTTACTAGGATCCTTTGTCTCCGGGCTGCCAATCTGACTGTGGGTGAAGTTGGGGCTGACTTCCTCCACCGCCGCATTGCCCCTCTGCAGGAAAGGAAGAGACCCGCTTGGGAGTTCGGCAACGCGGCAGACCGCATGAGGCTGCGTCTCGGGCTGAACTATAACTTCACCGTCTTGGAACTGAAGGGGATGGTCCGGGAGCTGTTCAAGCACGACCCCAAGCACCCGGAGTGGTTCAAACCGTCGGTCGGAGTAGTTCCTTTGTGCAACAATACTGCCCTCAGTGCCATCCGCGCAGTCATGCCTGAGTGTGACTCCCACGGGGTCGTCCCCACTTGGCTGGTGCCTTCAGCGAAGACCGTGCAAGCCTTCTTCGACAACCTGGTTGAAAAACCACGCAACGCCGAGGAGAAGAAGGGGCTCACCCAGGAGACCACCGATCGGGATGTGGCCTACATAGCCAACAGGATGGAGGAGGCCGCCGCAGCTGCAGCTGCGGGGGAGTTCGGGTACACTGTGGACGAGGCGGAAGCAGCGGACGCGGTGAGTCAAGCTGAGGAGGAGGAAATTCTCAAGTTGTTGAAGCTCGCGCCCGAGGAGTTTGCCGGGGAGCCTATCGGGGAGCCTGCCGGGATGGGCGAGGCTGCCGGGCAGGGGACTGAGTCCAGCGGGCCCGCCGAGGAGGAGGAGGACGCCAAGTCCGGTGATTCCGACGAAGACTCTGGCGGGTCTCTGAACCTTGACGACGACGCCTCCTCATCCTCGGAGAATTCTCCGCCGCGACCAAGTCCTCCGCCACAGCAGAAAAAGCGCCTCCGCAAGGCCGCCGAGACGACGAGGCCACAGGCGCCTTGACAGCAGCCGAAGCACCGTGCGACGTGGGCCACCACGACGAGCGTGGTCGTCAAGGAGGCGCCCCGTGCCTGAGCGACAAGCGGAGGAGGATCTTCCCGGAGTGGCTCTGGTGCCCCTTCTGCCCCTCGGTCCTCAGCGACGACCGGCGCCGGGTCTTCACAGCCCGTAGCCCCGGAGCCCGCCAAGCGCCCGAGGGAGCCTTCTCCTCCAGCTCCTCGCGCTGGAGCACGTGAGGCGGGGTTTGACTTCTCCACCCTCAGCTCCGATGAAGAGGAGGAAGAGTAAGTACTTGCAATTTTCATTTCCTTTGATTTTGTCTTGATTTCTCTTGCTTGGTTCTGATCTTGTTTTGGCTTCCAGGACCTTGACCCAGAGGATGGCGAAGAGGGCCAAGATCCCTGTGGTTGATCTAGAGGACGACGAGCCCGTCGCAGCGGCAGGTGACGCGCCAGCGACAGGCTTGCCGGACCAGCCTGCCGCTTCGGGGAGCAGCCCCTAGCGCAGCCCCCAGCGTAAGTCTGGTATTCATTTTTCTGCTTGATGGGCGCGCTTGAGGTTATTGTCCTTACTGATGTCTTGTTGTTTTGTGCAGAAGTGGAGCCGCAGCCGCAGGAGCACCAAGAGGTCGCCCCCGACGAACCGCTTGTTCCACCCTCCCCGCCAAGGATGAGCTCCCCGGCAAGGGACAGTGCTCCGCCAAGGACGGGTACTCCGCCAAGGGCGAGTACCCCGCCAAGGGCAAGCACCCCGCCAAGGGTGAGCACCCCGCCAAGGGAGGGCACGAGCGGCCCTCCGCCAGCAGGGGCCACTACCACGCCGCCAAGGGAGAATTCCCCGGCGAGGGACCCCGTCATCAAAGAGGCCCGCGCAGGTAAACCCTTGTACTTTCTTCTTCTTGGATTCTTCTTTTTGGATATTTGCTTGGCAAATCTTTCTTTTCTTTTTCTTCTGTTGTCAGACCCGCCCGCCCCGGAGCTGATGGAGACGGAAACTGTCGCCGAGGAGGAGGTGCGTGGCGATGCTGGCGATGCCACTGCCGCAGAGGGAACGGCCGGTGTCGATGAGCCAGCCGCCGAGGAGACCGCCCCGACCGCTGACGCCGCGGCTGGGGAAGGGACCGGCGACCGCACTGCTGGCCTGGAGGCCGCAGGAGTACCAGACGCTGCACCGGCCGCCGATCCTTCCGCCTCCGCGGCTGGGTCGGGCGTCTATCTGGAGGCCGCCAACGGGGTTTTTATCCAAGTCCCGTGGGCGTCCCCATCAAGGGCACCCGCGAAGGGGGAGACGTTTGACGGAGAAGTTCTCGCCTCCGCCGGGTTGAAGGTTGTCGATGCGCCTGGCAGCAGCGACGAGCCCGAAGAGGAGCAACTCCTGCGTCGACTCCTGGCCTTGTACCGGGCCAGGCAGGCGAAGTTGGAGTCTCGGGAGGCTCTGGCTGCCAAGGCTGGTGCTGATTTGGAGAAGCGCGTCGCGGAGCTCCGTGCCGCCAACCAGGTGGCCCTCCAAAACTTGGCGGAGGAGCGCGAAGAGCTTGCCGGGGCACACCAGGCGTTCCTCCTCGAGAAGGCTGAGGTGGAGGAGCAGCAGCGTCTGGCCGCCGAGGAGCTGTCTCGGCGGGAAGGAGAGCTCAACCAGCGGAAGGTCGACCTCGACAGCCACGAGGACGACCTCACCGCTCGGGAGCAGGCTATTGGCGGGGCTCTGCAGGAGGCGAGGGATGCCGCTGCTGCCGCAGAGACCGCCAAGAGGGATCTGGAGGCCAGGGTGGCGCAGATGGAGCTGAACTTGAAGGCGAGTGAAGACAAGGTCACTGCGCTCAACGTGGCGCGGGAGAAGGATGCCCACACCAACTCGGAGCTGCAAATCCGCCTCTCCGAGAAGGGCAAAGAGCTCACCGACGCCAGGGATTCCATCGCTGACTTGGAGATGAAAGTTTCCACCCTCACCGACTCGCTTGATGCCGCCCGGGACCGCGAGACGAAGCTGAAGGACGATCTCCGTACTGAGAGGGCCTTGCTGGAGAGCGCCGTCGTCTCGCAAAACCACTTCTAGCGGACGGTGGAGCAGTGGACCGAGGAGCTCGTCACCTCCGCCGCCAACATCAATATGGAGATGGTGGCGCTGAGGGCGGAGCACCTCGCGTACTCCCCCGACGAGAATCTCCCCCACAGCGCCAAGCTAAGCTTGTTTCTCAGAGGAGTGGCGCCGGCTCTCGCACGGCTACGGGAGAAGATCCCCACGCAGCTGGCCGACGAGGCGCGCCGGCTTTGCATGGGTACCATGGAGCGGGTGTTGTCGAAGATCGTCTACCGCAACCCCGGGATCAACCTCGTCAACGTCCTCCGGACCCTGCCGCCCGAAGCTGACCAGGAGGCGTTGAAGGCCCAAGTTGCCCACATCGTAGCCAAGGTGGGCAAGATCCAGAGGATTGACGGAGACCGAAGAGACTAAGCACCTTGCTTCCCTCACCGCTGTTGATTAAGTCATAGGTAGTAGTTGTTTAGAACAGCGGCAAGTTATCTCTGTAATATATACTTTTATTTTGGGTAATCAATGCAATGTTATCTCCCTTGCTTTAGTCCCTTCACTTTGTATGCTTTCCACCCCACGCTTTTAGGGAAACTTGCCGGAAAAGGGACCCTTGCCGCGAGCGCTGAGTGCGGGACTCTTAGCAGCCTGCTAGCAAAGCCCTCGCCGGCAAGAAACCTTGCCGCAGCTAGTCGCAGCACACTTAGATTGCTGAGCGAACTCGAAAACGAGGTAAGGGTGGGACACTTGTCGCAGCTCATCACTTAAGCCGTTGAGCGTGCTCGAAACAAAGTAAGTGCGTGGCTAGCCACGTGTAGGTTCCTCCGCGCACAGGTTTTCCATACAAAGTGTGGTTGTTCAAGGAAGATAACTAAAATTTTAAAAATTTGAATTGCTCAAATTCTGGCAACTTAGCTTTTATGGATTGTTTGCTTCCCGACAAGGCTTCCCTTTCTTGAACAGCACTTGGTCCATACTTCTATCTCCTTCCCCCCGGCAAACTTGTGCGCGAGGAACACTCCTTCTGTTTCAGAGAGAAAGGCGAAAGAGGGAGAAATACAAGTACGGAGCCTTGCGGCTTGTTATTGCTTACCGGGGATGTGTGCTGCACAAAATGTCAGATGATACATGCAAGTAAAAGGAAAAGCACGAAATGACAAATGGTGCGAAGCACAAAAGTTTTACTGATGCACGGGGTCTGCGCCCGGCTCTGTACAAAGGTTTACATGCAACAGCGGCAAGACTTGTACAAAAGGTGGTTGCCAGAACGGATCACGGCAACCGCTCCTTATGGGTGAAACTTGCGAAGATGCTCTATGTTCCAGGAGTTGCTAACCGGTAAGCCTTCTTCGGTCTCAAGGCGGACAGCGCCGGGCCTTGTGACTTGTCTCACCCGATAAGGGCCTTCCCACTTCGGCGTCAACTTGTTGGAATTCTTGGCGGACTGAACACGCCGAAGAACAAGGTCGCCTTCCTCGAGACTCCTGGCCTTGACCTTGCGGCTATGATAGCGGCGCAAGGCCTGCTGGTATCGAGCAGCTCGTACAGCAACCTGGAGACGTTCCTCCTCAAGGAGCAATGCATCATCTTGTCGCAGTTGCTCTTGCTCGAGCTCGTCGTAAGCGAGCACTCGAGGAGACCCGTATACGAGTTCCGTGGGGAGAACTGCCTCTGCTCCATAGACAAGAGCAAAGGTTGTCTGTCCGGTGGCTCGATTTGGTGTCGTTCTGATTGACCAAAGAGCCGCCGGCAACGCCTCTATCCAGTTTCTTCCGCACTTGTGCAGCCTGTCGAAGGTTCTTGTCTTGAGCCCGCGCAACACTTCAGCATTTGCCCTCTCTGCTTGACCATTGCTCCTCGGGTGAGCAACAGAAGCAAAGCAGACCTTGGCGCCAAGGTCTTGGACGTACTGCATGAAGGTGCAGCTTGTGAACTGTGTGCCGTTGTCGGTGATGATCCTGTTAGGGATCCCGAAACGGCAAACTATTGATCTGAAGAACCTGACTGCTGACTGTGCTGTCACCTTTCTCACTGGTTCCACTTCTGGCCACTTTGTGAACTTGTCGATTGCGACGTACAAGTACTCAAAGCCCCCGACGGCGCGGGGAAAGGGGCCGAGGATGTCGAGCCCCCAGACCGAGAAGGGCCAGGACAAAGGGATCGTCTGGAGAGCTTGAGCTGGCTGGTGAATTTGCTTGGCATGGAACTGGCACGCTTCACACTTGGTTACTTGTGCAGTTGCATCTTGGAGGGTTTCTGGCCAAAAGAAACCTTGCCGGAACGCCTTCCCGGCAAGCGCTCTCGCGCCAATGTGGTGGCCACATATGCCTCCATGTATCTCTGCCAACAGCTTCTGTCCATCTTCCCGGGAAATGCACTTCAATCTGACACCAATGAGTCTTCTTCTGTACAGTTCGTTGCCAACGAACTGGTACATACTTGACTGCCTGGTTATCCTCTCTATCTCTTCTGGTTCTTTGGGAAGTTCTCCAGTCTGAAGGAAACGGACGATTTGCTGTGCCCATGCTGGAGCTTGAGGCTCAGAAACAAGGGCTAAAGGCATCAGGGTTGCTGTGGGAACCTCAGCTTCTACGGCAAGAACCTGCGTCTCTGCCGGAGCTGAAGGTTCCCCGGCAAGCCTGCCGGGGCAAGGCTTGTCGGGAACGCCTGCTTCAACTGTACAGACCCTTGGGTCTGCAGGAGCAGACTGTTCCCCAGCATTTTGGTTGCTGATCTTGGGGACCTTGGCGGCGGCTTCGGGAAGATCCGTCGGCAAGTAGTCGCCGGAGACCAACTTCCTCTTTTTGTTTTGCCCAACTGACGGTGTAATGGATGGTTGAGTTAGCTTGAGCACGAAGACCCCTGGTTCCACAGGTAACTTCATTGCAGCACACTTTGAGAGGCCATCTGCGATGTCATTCTGAGCTCTTGGAACATGCTCCATCTGTAGGCCTTCAAAGTGTTCTTCAAGCTTCCTCACTTCATCGACATAAGCTTCCATCAATGGACTCTGGTAACTCTTGTTCACTTGTCGGACCACCAACTGTGAGTCTCCTCGCACAATCAGCTTCTTGATCCCAAGTTCGGCCGCAATTCTGAGACCGGCAAGCAAACCTTCATACTCGGCAGTATTGTTTGTCGCTTGCTCCTTGGGAAAGTGCATTTGAACAACATACTTGAGGTGCTCTCCGGTGGGCGCTATGAGTAACACGCCAGCGCCGGCGCCTTGCAGCGAGAAGGCACCATCGAAGTACATTATCCACTCCTTGCTTGCTTCTTGGACGGGGATGCTTGTCTCTGGAACTTCTTCATCTGGTGTTGGGGTCCATTCCGCTATGAACTCTGCCAAAGCTCTGCTCTGTATGGTTGAAGTACTCTCAAACTTGAGACCAAAGCTTGACAGCTCCAGTGCCCACTCGACGATCCTGCCTGTTGCTTCTGGATTTTGCAATATCCTCTTCAACGGAAAGCGAGTGACCACTGTTATCTCGTGTGCTTGGAAGTAATGGCGCAGCTTTCTTGAGGCCATGAGGAGGCCGAAAAGTAACTTCTGCACTCCAGAGTATCTTGATCTAGCCCCATGTAAGAGGGAACTTACAAAATAAACTGGGCGCTGCACCATCTTCTTTCGCACTTCTCCTTTTTCCTGCGCAGACTTGTCCTTGTCGGGGCCGGAGCTTGTCGGGGAAGCTCCCTGCTTGTCGCTGGATGCGCTTCCTAGGGACGTGGGTTCCTCATCCGCCTCCCTCTCCGCTACCAACGTAGCACTAACCACTTGATTGGTTGCTGCTAGGTATAGCAACAACTTCTCTTGAGGTTTAGGTGCGACAAGTATTGGAGTGGAGGATAGGTATCCCTTCAAGTCTTGCAGCGCAGTCTCCACTTCCGGAGTCCATTTCATAGGACCTGCCTTTTTCAAGATTTTGAAGAAAGGCAGGGCACGTTCTGCAGACTTTGAAATGAACCTACTGAGGGCAGCCACACAACCAGCAAGTCTCCTTACGTCCTTGACGCGCTTCGGGGCTTCAATCTGCTCGATGGCTTTAATCTTGTCGGGATTGGCTTCAATCCCCCTTTGGGACACGAAGAACCCGAGAAGCTTGCCGGAGAGAACTCCGAAGACGCACTTCTCGGGGTTCAATTTGAGTTGTATCTTGCACAGATTCTCAAAGGTCTCTCCTAGGTCTTGAATCAGGGTATCTTTGCTCTTGCTCTTGACCACTATATCATCCATGTAGGCTTCTACATTTCTGTGGATCTGTAGCTCAAAAGCAGTGTGTACCACCCTTGCAAATGTTGAGCCTGCATTCTTCAATCCAAAGGGCATGCGTATGAAGCAATATGTGCCACATGGAGTAATGAATGCAGTCTTCTCTTCATCTTCCTCAGTCATGAATATCTGGTGGTAACCTGAGTATGCATCAAGAAATGAAAGCAACTCACATCCAGCCGTGGAGTCAACAATCTGGTCGATGCGCGGCAAGGGAAAAGGATCCTTGGGACAAGCTTTATTCACATCAGTGAAGTCTATACAAAGTCTCCATTTCCCATTAGCCTTTCGCACGACGACTGGATTGGCTAACCACGTAGGATGGAGTACGCCTCTAACCAGGCATGCTGCTTCCAACTTCTTTATCTCTTCGGCAATGAACTCTTGGCGCTCCACAGCTTGTTTCCTGACCTTCTGCTTGACGGGCCGCGCATGAGGACAAACAGCAAGCTTGTGCTCAATTACCTTCCTGGGAACGCCGGGGATGTCAGACGGTTGCCACGCAAACACGTCAACATTCGCCCGCAGGAAGGCAATGAGCGCGCTTTCCTATTTGGGGTCGAGTGTAGCACTGATGGTGAAGGTACCACCAGTGCCGTCCTCCTTGGCGGGCACCTTCTTGGTTGCCGGTGGAGCTGCCATTCCCTTCTTGCACTTGCCGGTGGAGCTCGATGGTGCGTCCTCGACGGCAGCGCAGCACTCCGAAGAGGTGCGTTTGCCGGAGTGGGCCCCAGAGCTCTTGTCGGACTTGGTCTTGGTCTTCCCCCCGGGAGCTTCAACGGCAAATGCTTTGCTGTCTGCCGCGGCTGCTGCATCCCGGTAGATCTTGTCGGCGCAGATAAGCGCATCCTTCTTGTCGCCAGGGACAGAGATGACGCTTATTGGCCCTGGCATCTTGAGCATGTTGTATGCGTAGTGGGAAGCTGCCATGAACTTGGCGAGCGCAGGACGGCCAAGTATCCCATTATATGGTAATGGGATATCGGCAACGTCGAACGTGATCCTCTCCGTCCTGAAGTTGAGCTCTCCACCAAAGGTCACTGGCAGCGTGATCTTCCCCTTCGGCTTGCTCCTTCCCGGGTTGATTCCTTGGAACGTCCCGGTTTCTTCGAGCTCGCTGTCGGGGATCTGCAGTTTCTTGATCATAGCGGAGGAGATCAAGTTGAGGCCGGCCCCGCCGTCAACCAACATCTTGGTGACCTTGAGGTTGCGGATAGTTGGTGAAACCAACATCGGCAAACACCCGACCGCAGTTGTGCGGTCAGGGTGGTCCTCAAGGTCGAAGATGATGGGCGTGCCGGACCATTTCAGCAGCATTCACCTCCCGCACCCATTGCTTGAGTTGGCGGTGGGAAGTGTGCAGAGAGGCACCTCCGTCGACACACAGGACCTCTGTGGCCTTCTGGAACTCCTGCTCGCTGTTGTCTCCTTCATCCATGTCCTTATCGTCGTCTTCGTCCTCGTCCTTGTCGCGGCCCCGGGGAGGCCTGTCTCCTTGCCGCTGCTTGGCCTTGCCGCGGCGTCCTCCCCGGCCAATGAACGGCCGCTTCTTGCTGGGCTCTCCCCCGCCTCCTTGGGCCTTCTCCTTGTCGCGACGCTCGTATTCAGCTTTCTGCTGTTCTACGAGGTACTCTACCCTCTTGCAGTTCTGGAGATCGTGGCCCTTGGTGCGGTGGATCTTGCAGTACTACTTGTCAGAGCCGTCCTGCTTGTTGGCTGCCGCTACAGGGGCGGACTCCTTGCCGGAGCCACCGGCCTGTGTCTTCTTGGCGGCAGCCTCCTTGCCGGACTGCTCGACAACCAGTACGTCCTTGTTCTTCTTCTTCTTGTTCCGCCGCCGGTTTTTCCTTGCCGGGGCGGCATCCTCGCTGTCGCTTCCTCCTGCGCCGGCATCCTCTCCGGGGAGTCTCCTCCCCTCTTCAGCACGTGCACATTTGTCAGCCAGAGCGTAAAGCTCGCTGACGTCCCAGATCTTGGTCATTGCCATCTCCTCCCTCATCTGGCGGTTACGCACGTTCTGGTGGAACGCGCTGATAACCGCGGCAGGGTGGACATCGGGGATATTGTGCTGAACGCGGCTGAACCTTTGGATGTATTTGCGCAGGGACTCTCCCTCCTTCTGGGCAAGGATGTGGAGATCGCTCTCTTGGCCGTGGGGTTTGTGGCCGCCCATGAAGACGCCAACAAACTGGTGGCACAAATCCGCCCATGAAGAGATGGAGTTCTCCGGCAAGTGCATGAGCCAAGACCTGACGTTTGGCTTAAGCACGAGCGGGAAGTAGTTGGCTATAATCTTCTCGTCGCGTCCCCCGGCAGCCTGCACCGCAATGGTGTAGATGCTGAGGAACTCCGAGGGGTGTGTCTTGCCATCGTACTTCTCGGGTACGTCGGGCTTAAAGTTCTTCATGCTGGGCCACTGGACTTGCCGCAGCTCTCGGGTGAACGCAGGGCAGCCTGCCGCGTACGGCAAGTCGCCTGGTTCACCGGGCGCGTGCATGTCGACAGCGGTCCCGGCGCGCTGATCGGACTGTCTTCGGGATTCTCTTTGACGCTCGATGCGGGTTCGAGCGTCCTCTTGTCGCCTGTCGTCGAGGACTTGGCGCTGATCGCGGCGAGCCCGCGGGGGTCCGTCGACGCCGTGGAGTCGTCGTTGACGTTGATCCGGCGGGGTGGCGATTTCTGCTTCCGTGGCGGGGAGTGCATGGTAGTTGCCCCCCCCCC
>LR738714.1:700604799-700641321 GCA_902687465.1 Secale cereale
GCCCCCCCCCCCCCCCGGCGGTCTTGTCACCGTCGGCCTTCGCTTGGTCGACTTGCCGCGGCCGTGAAGTTGCCGGCTGCTGCGGCGCGTCGTTGTTGGTGAAGGCGATTAGTCTTCGGCCTTGTCCACTGCTGGAGGGAAGTCGAGGAGCAGCTGAGCCCTGGCCAGGGCTTCTGCTGGAGAGGAGGGAAACGGTGGCGAACGGTGCGAGGAGCAGGACACGCTCGGACTTCTAACCGCGTTAGAAGGAGCATGTTCCCGTCCCGGGGACCGCGCCTTGCTCGTGCCAGGACGTTGGCCTTGAGCGTCCCGTGACCCGCCGGCCTGGCCACGTCCCAGCAAGCGTATGGTACCTCCGGTACCACGTCGCTGCTGGTCTGGCACCTCCCGAGAGGGACGTGGTGCGTGCACGGACACCGAGGCCTTGGAGTTCGCCCGGTCGTCCGTTTTGTCCTTGGACTTGGTGGCGCCGTGAGTTTCCCCCCCCGGCGTTCACCCTTCCGCCGGCATCTTCCCCACCAACCGTTGGCTCTGGTGGTGGTGGGATCGACGCGGACGGGCCTCCGACCTCCGAAGCCTTCTTCTTCGGAGGCATGTTGAGGTAGTCGATGAGGTTGATGAAGCTGGAGAGGTTGCTGAAGGTTGCGCCCGCGTGAGCGCCGGATCAGGTTCACACAACCTCGACGCCCCCCTACCTGGCGCGCCAAAGATGTCGGGGAAACTGACCGCCCACGAACACCTATGGGACCGGGGTCCCTTCTACGTTGCGGTAAGGGAGCGGAGGGAGCACAGAGAGCAGATCGAGGAGCACACGCGGGCAGTTTACCCAGGTTCGGGCCGCGCGTACGCGTAAAACCCTACTCCTGCCTTGGTTGTATTGAGTTCTTGGAGCTCGGGAGCTTGAAGATCTACAGTACTAGCTACACCGAGCGTGGGAGTGAGTGAGTTTCTGGGATCGAACCCCCTCTACGTTGTGCATGGGCCTCCTTTTATAGCTCAAAGGGGTCACCGACAGGTGCCAACGTAGAGGAGGGTAAAAATGTAAAACTGGTGGTAGTTGCAACAGCGCATGAACAGTGTATGTACAGTGGTCTTCACCTAACTCTGACGGCGGGGGACAAGGGCATTGAATGCCCGTCGCCGTCGCCCCAAAAAGCGTCCGTCCATGCGTCTCCGTTCGCCACGGCGATATCCTTGTCACCGCGGCTTGCCACCGTGTACCCCAGGCTGCACAGCCATCTGCCACGTGCCCTTGGAAGGGCCCCAGGGCGACGCGTGGCCAGATGAGCTGGAGCGCAGGCACACAGTGTAGGCTTCCCCCGGCAAGCACCTAGCCGGGGTCGCAACCTTGCCGGGCCCGGAAGCTTGGCGCTCTCCGGGTCCTGCCGGGGCGCATGATGCGCCGCGATGCACCTTCTTGAGGTGCCGTTCTTTTGGCCTTCCTGGCAAGCTGCTCTTGCCAGGGTCTTGTGCTGGAATGACAACCTTGAGCCTGGTGCGGCCTTCCCGGCAAGCTCCTCTTGCCGGGGTCTTGTCTCTTATCTTGAATACTTTGTTCTTGAATGGCTTAAAGGGGTCTAGACTGGGCTTTGGCGGGCGCGTGGTGAGCCAGACCATGGGACGCTGCTACTGCCCGTGCACAAGTCGGGATACTAAGGTACCCCTACTTTAGTACACCGACAGTCTCCATATAAGATGGTATATGGAAAAGCTTGTCACTTACCTCTTGAGCTAGAACATAAGGCATATTGGGCTATTAAATAGCTCAACTATGATTTCAAACTTGCCGGTGAGAAGAGGCTATTTGACATTAGCTGTCTCGATGAGTGGAGAACCCAGGCCTATGAGAATGCCAAACTGTTTAAAGAGAAAGTTAAAAGATGGCATGACAAAAGGATACAAAAGCGTGAGTTTAACGTAGGTGATTATGTCTTGCTATTCAACTCTCGTTTAAGATTTTTTGCAGGAAAACTTCTCTCCAAGTGGGAAGGACCTTACATTATCGAGGAGGTCTATCGTTCCGGTGCCATAAAAATCAACAACTTCGAAGGAACAAATCCGAAGGTGGTGAATGGTCAAAGAATCAAACACTATATCTCAGGTAATCCTATTAATGTTGAAACTAATGTTATTGAAACCATAACCCCGGAGGAATACATAAGGGACACTTTCCAGAACGATCCAGCCTTCGAAAAGGAAGAGGTACGTGATACGGTAAGTAAACCGACTCCAAAACAACTATAAAGGTAATTTTTCTCCGTTTTGGAATATTTAGAAAAATAGAAAAATAAACTGCAGTCCGGAAGAGACACGGGGCACCCTCGAGGGTAGGGGGTGCGCCCCCCTTCCCAGGGCGCGCCCCTGCCTCGAGGGCACCCCGTGTGTCCCCTGGACTCCGTTTTCTTGTGGGTTACTCCTTTCGTTCGGGAAAAAATCATTATATATACTCCCGACGGTTTTGACCTCTGTATCACGCAAAAATCATTTGTTCTCGTTTCGAGCTATTTCTGTCGCAGATAAAGGCAACATGTCGTCCCAGGATTCGGAGGGAGAAAGGTATGTGGCTGATTCCCTTGCTGACCCTAAGGTCTATGGTGACTTGGAGCATTATGGTTGGACCACGGAGGAAGAAGAAGACCATGATGCAAAGAGGAAGGATTGGACTAGCTCAGATGAAGACGAAGTTCCACTACCTCAACCTGGAGACATGCACGTGGAGTTCAAAAAGTCAAGCCTCCCAGACAGAGTAAATAAACCTAAGATCGAATTTATTCCTTTTAACCTCTTGTAGGAAAACAAGCAGGCACTATGCAAAAAGGATATTAAATCTTGAGCAAGAGATCAATGATCTAAAGGAGCAAAATTATGTCCTTAAGCGTAAGCTGAGGAAGAAGCCATCATCACCAACCCCGAAGAAGGAGACATAATCATATGGGTATAGGCACTCCCCTTGGCAACTGCCAAGCTTGGGGGAGTGACCCCGGTATCGTATCACCATCACTCCTATCTTTACCGGTTTACTTAGTTCGATCCTTTTGGTAGTATCTTGATCTATTAGAATAAAGTTAGCATGATCTAGTTGTGAGCTTTTTGCTTTGTGAGCTTTATCCTTTGTAATCGAGTCCGTGAGCTATATAATAAAGATTAGTGTTGAATCAAGGGCTTGATTTCCTCACTTGAGTCATGATAAAAAGAAAGAAAACATAAAGAGTATGAAAGAGATCATATCGATTTTATGGGAAGTAATGACTTCACATACAAGAGTATGATAATTGTTGGGAGGTGACAAACATAGTTTTGGTCATCATTGCAATTAATAGAAAGTAATAAAAGAAGAGAGGCTTCACATACAAATATACTATCTTGGACATCTTTTATGATTGTGAGCACTCATTAAAGTATGACATGCTAAAGAGTTGATGTTGGACAAGGAAGACAACATAATGGGTTATGTCTTCTTATATCCGAAATAAAGTATATTGTCACGGATCATCCAACATGTTGAGCTTGCCTTTCCCCCTCATGCTAGCCAAAATTCCTCGCACCAAGTAAAGATACTACTTGTGCTTCCATATATCCTTAAACCCAGTCTTGCCATGAGAGTCCACCATACCTACCTATGGATTGAGAAAGATCCTTCCAAGTAAGTTGTCATGTTGTAAACTCACTAAAATATGTATGATTTATTAGCGTGGGAGAAATTAGCTTTATATGATCTTGTGATATGGAAGTAATAAAAGCGACGGACTGCATAATAATGGTCCTTATCACAAGTAGCAATATAAAGAGAAGTTCTTCTATGCTAAGACTTTGTGCATCCAACCACATAAACACATGACAACCTCTGCTTCCCTCTGCGAAGGGCCTATCTTTTATTCTTGTCTTATAAGTGTCAAGGTGAAATCTACCTTCGCTTTTTTACATTTTATCCTTTGGCAAGAATATTGTGTTGGAAAGATCCTGACATATATACCCACTTCGATGTAAGTTTTCATGATCTATTACTGTTGACATTACCCTTGAGGTAAAAGGTTTGGAGGCAACACTATAAGCCCCTATCTTTCTCTGTGTCCGATTAAAACTCCATAAACATAAGTATTGCATGAGTGTGAGCAATTGTGAAAGACTATATGATAGTTGCGTATGTAGGCTTGCTGAAAAGCTCTTATATTGACTCTTTCCGATGTTACGATAAATTGCAATTGCTTCAATGACCGAGACCAAAGTTTGTTAGTTTCCAATGAAGTTTATGATGCATACTTGATATTGTGGATGAATTGTTACTTTAGCATAAGAATCATATGACTATATTTATATAAGTTGCTGTTATAAGAATGATCATGATGCCCTCATGTCCGTATTCTGTTTTTATCGACACCTCTATCTCTAAACATGTGGACATATTTTTTGATATCGGCTTTCGCTTGAGGACAAGCGAGGTCTAAGCTTGGGGGAGTTGATACGTCCATTTGCATCATGCTTATAAGTTGATATTTATTGCATTATGGGATATTCATACATGTTTTGTCACAATACTTATGCCTTTTCTCTCTTATTTTGCAAGGTTTACATAAAGAGGGAGAATGCCGGCAGCTGGAATTCTGGGCTGAAAAAGGAGCAAACTCCGGAAACCTATTCTGCACAACTCCAAAAGCCCTGAAACTTCACAGAACATCGTTTCGGAAAATATAAAAAATATCTGGCGGAAGAAACCCACGAGAGGGGCCACCGGCTGGCCTCGAGGGTGGGGGCGCGCCCCCCTGCCTCGAGGGCCAGCCGGTAGGCCCATGGTTCCCATCTTCTCCTATATGAAGCGTTTTGACCTGGAAAAAAATCAGAAGGAAGCTTTCGGGACCAGATGCCGCCGTCTCGAGGCGAAACCGAGGCGGAAACCAATCTAGGGCTCCGGCAGAGCTGTTCTGCCGGGGATACTTCCCTCCGGGAGGGGGAAATCATCATCACCGTCATCACCAACAACTCTCCCATCTTGGGGAGGGCTTTCTTCATCAACATCTTCACCAGCACCATCTCCTCTCAAACCCTAGTTCATCTCTTATATCCAATCTTTGTACCTAAACCTCAGATTGGTACCTGTGGGTTGCTAGTAGTGTTGATTACTCCTTGTAGTTGATGCTAGTTGGTTTATTTGGTGGAAGATCATATGTTCAGATCCATTATGCATATTAATACCCCTCTGATCATGAACAATATTATGTCTTGTGAGTAGTTACTTTTGTTCCCGAGGACATGGGAGAAGTCTTGCTTTTAGTAGTCATGTGAATTTGGTCTTCGTTCGATGTTTTGATGAGATGTATGTTGTCTCTCCTCTAGTGGTGTCATGTGAACGTCAACTACATGACACTTCACCATTATTTGGGCCTAGAGGAAGGCATTGGGAAGTAATAAGTACATGATGGGTTGCTAGAGTGACAGAAGCTTAAACCCTAGTTTATGCGTTGCTTCGTAAGGGGCTGATTTGGATCCATATGTTTCAGGCTATGGTTAGGTTTACCTTAATACTTCTTTTGTAGTTGCGGATGCTTGCATTAGAGGTTAATCATAAGTGGGAGGCTTGTCCAAGTAAGGGCAGCACCCAAGCACCGGTCCACTCACATACCAAATTATCAAAGTACCGAACGCGAATAAGATGATCGTGATGAAAACTAGCTTGATGATAATTCCCATATGTCCTCGGGAGCGCTTTACCTTGCATACGAGTTTATCCAGGCCTA
Organism: Secale cereale; assembly: GCA_902687465.1. NCBI lineage: Eukaryota > Viridiplantae > Streptophyta > Magnoliopsida > Poales > Poaceae > Secale > Secale cereale. The sequence goes on from LR738714.1 coordinate 700,610,532, forward strand.
TCCTTTGCTACAAAAAGGATTGGGCTACCTTGCTGCACCAATTTACTTTTACCTTTTGTCACTTGCTACCAATTATCTTATCACAAAACTATCTGTTACCTATAATTTCAGTGCTTGCAGAAAATACCTTGCTGAAAACTGCCTATCATTTCCTTTTACTCCTCGTTGGGTTCGACACCCTTACTTATCGAAAGGACTACGATAGCTCCCCTACACTTGTGGGTCATCAGCGGACAGTAAACACACGACAGAAGAAGGGCAAATAAAACAGCAAGGGTGAAGTGGGGGAGAGGAAAACGAGAGGCAAAAATGTAATGTGAAGGATAGAGATGATAGTTTGATATTTTTGGTATTTTTTATTATAAGAACAGAAAGTAAAAGCGGAGAAGTAAAGTAGATTGTAGATTGATATGTTGAGAATAGACCCGGGGGCCATAGTTTTCTCTAGTGGCTTCTCTCATGATAGCGATATTCTACGGCAGCTAAACAAATTACTGTCGAGCAATTGATACAAAAGCGAATAAATATGAGACTATCTAGGCATGATCATTATATATAGGCATCACGTCCGAGACAAGTAGACTGAAAAGATTCTGCATCTACTACTATTACTCCACACATTGACCGCTATCCAGCATGCATCTAGTGTATTAAGCTCATAGGAATAGAGTAACGCCTTAAGCAAGATGACATGATGTAGAGGGATAAACTCAAACTTAGTGATATAAACCCCATCTTTTTATCCTCGATGGAAACAATACGATACGTGCCTTGCTACCCCTACTGTCACTGGAAAAGGACACCGCAAGATTGAACCCAAAGCCAAGCACTTCTCCCATTGCTAGAACTATAGATCTAGTAGGCCAAACCAAACCAATAATTCGAAGAGACTTGCAAGGATATTATAATCATAAATAAAGAGTCCAGAGAAGAACCAAATATTTCTCATAGATAATCTTGATCATAAACCTACAATTCATCGCATCTCGACAAACACACCGCAAAAAGAGATTACATCGAATAGATCTCCTCGAAGACTGAGGAGAACTTTGTATTGAGATCCAAAGAGAGAGAAGAAGCCATCTAGATACTAGTTATGGACCCGAAGGTCTGTGGTAAGCTACTCACAACTCATGGTGAGGCGATAATGATGATGTAGAAGCACTCCGTGGTCGATCCCCCCTCCGACAGAGCTCCGGAACTGGCCCCAAGATGGGATCTCACGGGAACAGAAGGTTACGGCGGTGGAACTAGGGTTTTCTCTCCTCGTCTGATGGTTTCAGGGTACGTAGGTATATATAAGAGGAAGGAGGGCACTGGGGGCCAAACATGGGGCCCACGAGGCAGGGGGCGCGGCCCCCACCCTCGTGGGCGCCACGTGTGCCCTACTCCGTGGTTCTCAAGTCTCCCGTGCGTGATTTTCTCCAAAATTATCTCTCCCGAAGGTTTCATTCCGTTTGGACTCCGTTTGATATTCCTTTTCTGTAAAACCCTGAAACAAGCAAAAAAACAGCAATCTGGGCTGGGCCTTTGGGTTAGTAGGTTAGTCCCAAAAATAATATGAAAGTGTATAACAAATCCCATTAAACATCCAAAACATCATAAATAATAGCATGGAACAATCAAAAATTATAGATACGTTGGAAACGTATCACCCATCATATGAGCGCGCGCGTGGATCACAGCATAGGGTTAGTTGTATGTTGATAGGACTATGTATTGGAGGGCAAGAGTGACAGAAGCTTCAACCTAGCATAGATTGATGCATACGGGATTGAAGGGGGGCCAATATATCTTAATGCTATGGTTGGGTTTTATCTTAATGAACGTTAGTAATTGCGGATGCTTGCTAATAGTTCCAATCATAAGTGCATAGAATTACAAGTCAGGGGTGACATGCTAGTAGTGGCCTCTCCCACATAAAACTTGCTATCGGTCTAGTAACATAATCAATTGCTTAGGGACAATTTCGCAACTTCTATCACCACTTTTCCACACTCGCTATACTAACATTATTGCTTCTTTATCTAAACAACCCCTAGTTTTTATCTACGTGCTCTTTATATTCTTGCAAACCTTTCTCGTTACACCTACAAAGTACTTCTAGTTTTAACCTTGTTCTAGGTAAAGCGAACGTCAAGCGTGCGTAGAGTTGTATCGGTGGTCGAGAGAACTTGAGGGAATATTTGTTCTACCTTTAGCTCTTCGTTGGGTTCGACACTCTTACTTATCGAAAGAGGCTACAACTGATCCCCTACACTTGTGGGTTATCAAGACCTTTTTCTGGCGCCGTTGCCGGGGAGCAATAGCGTGGGGTGAATATTCCCGTGTGTGCTTGTTTGCTTTATCACTAAGTAGATTTTATTTGATGTTCTAATTTGTTATCTATCTTTAGTTATGGATATGGAACACGAAATACCAAAACAATTAGGTGTACTTGCTATTCATGGAGATGGGGAACTGATGGCTTCTCGCCCCTCGTTGGTTACCCCAAGTGGAAGGTTTGAGATGCAGTGTAGCGGTAGTTTTCCCTTGGCAAAGATACTAAGGATCGATTTCCCTTGAGACTCCAAGGTTCAACAAGAAGGTGTCAACTGCTAACGGCGCCAGATATTAGCAATCAACTGGACCTGCACACAGATACGAATAACTTTGCTCCCAACGAGTACAGAGAGATTGTCAATCCCTCCGGCCTTGTCGTTTACAAAGGATCAAACACAAGAGATAATAGTGATAGGTATGATTGCAACTAGTATGTAAAAGAAGAAAGTAAATAGCGGATGTGATCAGTGATGGTAATATGGACCGGGGTCCCATGATGTTCACTAGTGATGTCTCTCTCCCAAAAGACGATAAAACAGCTATGTGAGGTAAACGAATTACAGCTGGGCAATTGACAGAATTATGTGCGCAAACCAATGCTAACTATGTTGCAAGAAAGGTAGAGGTTCAAAGCATGGGCGGTACGCCAAGGCAAGTAAACCGAAATCCATCTACATCTACTACTAATCATCCACCTTGAGATATCTATCCAGAACATCTCGCTGGTATTAAGTTGCGAGTCCCACCCATAGTGTAAACTCAAAGCAACAGACAACTGCATTAAAAGAACTTTGCGTAAAGTAAACAATCCTTGCACCCGCGAGTACAAGCACCGTTGTTTTCCCCCTTGTGGCAACAACACATCCCCTAGACTCATGTTTCTGTCACTCAAACTAGTCATCGAGGGGCATGAACCCACAATCAAGCATAACGTTCCCTCTTGGAGTCACTACCTACTACTCGGCCAAAGCAATAAATAGCAACGGAGAACATGCAAGAATTACTTAAGAACATAAATATAAAAGAGGTAAATCAAATATATTACTCAAACACAATCTGAACATAATCTCACAATCCATCGGATCCCAGCAAACTCAACATAGCAACAGCATAAGGATTACATACGTGCCTCGATCATGTAGGGCAGCTCACGAGGTCTAATTAGTGAAGCACAAGAAGGGGTGGAGAAAATCACATAGCTACTGGTCATGGACCCATGGTCCAAGGGAGACTACTCACAACTCATCCGGGAGTCGTCCATGGTGGTGGAGAGGCTCCCGGTGGTGATCCTCCCCTCCGGCAGGGTGCCGGGAAGAGTTCTCCTGGTGCTCCCGATCTTGGAAGCGCGGCGGCGGCGGAACAGAGATGATATCGCGAAAAAGGGTTCCGTCCTCGAGGGTTTCGGGACGCGTGTTAAATATATGCCAAAGGGGGGCATCAGCGGAGACCTGGGGGGCCCAGGCGCCCCCCCCCCCCCCGGCGCGGCCAGGAGGGGGGCCGCGCCACCAGGGCGCCTGGAGCCCTGGTGGCCCCCCTCCGACCCTACTTTGGCCGCAAGGAAGCTTCCGGAACGCTGATTTTTTATATAATTTTTCCGGGATTTTTCTAGTAGTTTACGTGATGGGAAAACCTGAAATACAAAAACAGCAGAAAACAGAAACTGGCACTGGGGTGCACTGAGTTAGTAGGTTAGTCCAAATATGATCAAAAGTGTATGGAAGTGTATAAATATCATAGCAATATCACACAAAATAGGCATGGAGCAAGCAGAAATTATAGATACGTTTTGGACGTATCAACATCCCCAAGCTTAATTCCTGCTCGTCCTCGAGTAGGTAAATGATAACAAGCATAATTTCTGTGGTGACATGCTATTAACCATATAAGGACTTTTCATAGTCACATGACAAAAGCTTACTAAGACAATGAATCTATAGTAATTAAGTTGCCTCATGAGAAAATCACAAAGAACTGAAAGTTTTACAATATGATACTGAAACATCAAATAGATTTGTAATGAGCATGATGTGCAAATATGATAAAGTGGTACCTCGCTTGCCCCCTTTAGTGAAGCAAAACATAAATGCAGGGGCACCTTCAAGGTTTAAGTGATGACTAGATACAATGATTTCAGAATAAACAATATCATAATCATGCAAAAGACAATGCTACTTTGGGACAATGCACATTACACTCAGAATGACAATCATGCTCTCAGTAGTTGGTGCTTTAAAGAAGGTGGAGACTCTCGAACCGTGGCTTTTGTTGGCAAGGTTGAAAACCCGTGGTCGGAAACAAAGACAAAGCATGTACCAGAGCTCTTGGTTTTAAAAACAGAAGTAAAAATTATTATTTTTGGATATGCATGTTTCGTCAACGAATGCTAGCAGATAACTCAATTACTTCTCGAGCTGGACAAGTTTTGAGGAACGGCTCCCGAATGAGGACGATCACATCCTCTTAATCTCCTTTGTTTATCACTGCCAAAGTTTTCTGATTTCTCATGAACAAAGCATGAAGGAGGGTTTGTTTGTTTATATATTTTTTTTAATGAGCCGGGCGCACTCTATGCCAGTTCCTTCTCGTATTATGGGTTTGCACATTAGACATGCAATCCCGGGGTGAAGCTTATCCAACTTAAAAAGATTATGAATTAACTACTACTTCCTCATGAGCTAAAACAGAGACACAAAATAGAAATGCTTTTTTGAATAATTTCGAGATGGTACATGAAAGTCTTCGTTAGGAATGGCAGGTAAATACCATGTATAGGAAGGTATGGTGGACTCATATGGCATAACTGGTTTAAAGGATTTTGGATGCACAAGCAGTCAGTCCGCTTAGTACAGGCGAAGGTTAGCAAAAGTTTGGGAGCGACCAACTAAGAGAGCAATGACGGTCATAATCATGCAGAGCGACAAAGCAACATTGAATCAGGCATGGAAGTTATATCGCTACTCAGAAATAAAAGATCATCAAGGCTTGACAGACTTTCTTTACAGTCTTAAATATGCGCGAGCATACGCCAAGTCAATCAAAATAAATTCTTGAAGGAAGATATCACTAAATCATACCACATCATAGGCAAACAAATCATGTTGGTACTCCAATAACACATTGGGAACCCCCCCAGCTATTTGAGACTAACCATAAGAAAACATGAATTACTAAGCGCCATTATGCACGTAGCATTTTTATCATAGACATATCGACCAATGCAACAGAAGCCAACTCTCTTAATAAGATAAGCATGATAACTAAAGAGAGTTCCAGCGACCAACTAAACAAAAGCTCTTTAAAAAGATAAGCATGAAAACTAAGAGTTGAACATGATAGTAGCTATTGAAAGACAAAGAACACACACAGCAAAGATAGACATGAAAATTCTATGTTATGTTCTAGGTTGAAGTGGAGCGTGTTTCTCTCCCACACAAAGAAAGCTGAGTTCCAACTCGTTATGAACAGCAAGCAAAGCTAAAGAAAACTAAAAAGGAAACTAAAAGCAAGACGCTCCAAGCATAGCACATAACACATGAAGTGATAAAAATATAGTGGAACGAAAGACGAACTGATAATTTTTGATGGAGAAGGGGATGCACGGGGGCATCCCCAAGCTTAGACGCTTGAGTCTTCTTGAATATTTCTTGGGGGTGCATGGGGGCATCCCCAAGCTTGAGCGTTTGACACTCCTGAATCTTTTTATCATCTTCCCTCGCACACTTGAAAACTCTCTTCATACATAACTCATCATAATCTGATTAGCGAGGTTAGTACCCATAATAAAATAATTGTTCCTTGCTGGAAATAAAGATATTCTTGAAGGTCTACTGTTTCTCAAGATTGCCAAAAGGTTTTTGCAAATAAAAAGCAAGCTCAAGGTTTGCAAAATGAAGGAAAGGCAAAACATGACAGAATCTGTGAAAAACAGACCAGCAGGTAGTAAATGATTTTTTCGGGGCACTTCTGCAACTCTAATCAAAAAACTCAGAACAGACGCCCAAAAGACAATTGTATAGAGCACGCTTTCAAAAAAATTCAGACCAAAAAGATGATCTGGTGATTTTATACGGATTTTTCTGTCCAGGGACAGAATCTGTTTCCTGGACAGCACGTCACAACTTTTGAACTTTCTTGCAATCAGAGGCTACGCTTGGCACAAAGTTGAAAAGTAAAGATACAATGATGATGCTACTGTAGGAACAACATCAAGACACAACAAAAGCAAAATAAAAAATTTATTCATTGTGGGCTGCCTCCCAAAAGCGCTTTCTTTTATGCCTTTAAGCTAGGCATAATGCGAGGAGATCAAGTTTTATCAAGAGTAAAAGAATAGCTAGCCCATATAACGGACTCAAAAGGTAACTTAATCTTCTTTCTAGGGAAGTGTTCCATCCCTTTCTTGAGAGGAAATTGGAATTTTATATTCCCCTCTTTCATGTCAATGATTGCACCAACGGTGCGAAGAAAAGGACGTTCCAAAATAATTGGACAAGAAGGTTCACATTCAATATCCATAATAGTAAAATCAACGGGAACGTAGTTGTCATTGACAATGATAAGAACATCGTCGATCCTCCCCAAAGGTTTCTTTATGGAAGAATCAACAAGACGAACACCAAAAGAACAAGAATCAAAAGGTTTCAATTTAAGCATATCATATATTCTTTTGGGCATAACGGAGGTACTAGCTCCAACATCACATAAAGCATAGCAAGAGAAGTTATTCAACTTTATTTTAATCATAGGATCCCAACCATCTTCTAGCTTTCTAGGTATGGAGGCTTATACTCTAAGTTTCTGCTCCCTAGCTTTGATGAGAGCATTAGTGATATGCTCTGTGAAGGCAAGGTTAAGCGTGCTAGTGCGGGGATCTCTAGACATCTTGTGAAGGAAATCAATAACTTCGGTAAGAGTGCAATTATCAAAATCAAGGTCACTACTATCGAGTAAAGTGGTAGTGGTGTCCTTTAGGTTCACTTGTTTGGTAGTTTCTATGGTCATAGCATCACCATTAATAGGTCCAACGGGACGAGGAGTGCATTGGGTGCTAAGAGTTTGGATATCCTCAACAACTTGGATAGTAGCAACAGTGTGGTGGGTAGGAAGGTTCTTAATTCTATCTTCTTCCTCCTTTTCTCTAGCCCATCTCTCTTTAAGTTTAGCCAACATCCTAATGTTTTCATTAATTTGCACTTGAATAGCATTCATAGGACTGACCTTCCTCTCCTCAAGAGGAGAAGTTCTAATTTTAAGCAATTCTACCTCATGGGCTAAATTGTCTACCTTCGAAGAGAGATCATCTAGTTTGTTTAGTTTTTCTTCTACACTCTTATTAAAGGCTTTTTGGGTAGTGATGAAATCTTTAAGCATAATCTCTAGTTCAGTAGTGGAGTTCTTGGTGCTAGGATAAGCATTGTTGTTCCCATAAGAATTAGAGGGGAACTGTCTAGGATTGCTACCAAAATTACTCCTATAAGCATTGTTATTGAAATTGTTTCTAGAGATAAAGTTCACATCTACTTGTTCTTGAGCAATCAAAGAATTTAAAGGAACATCACGAGGATCAATAGGAGATTGCTTGGAAAGTAGAGACATGATCAAGTCAACTTTTTCATTTAGGGAGGAAATCTCCTCGACAGAGTTTACCTTCCTACCTGTTGGAGCGCGTTCGGTGTGGCATTGGGAATAATTGGTCATCATCTCATCGAGAAGCTTCGTGGCAGCACCAAGTGTAGTTGACATAAAGGTTCCTCCTGCGGCTGAATCCAACAAGTTCCGCGAGGTAAAGTTCAAGCCTGCATAAAAAGTTTGGATAACCATCCAAGTAGTCAAACCATGAGTAGGGCAGTTCTTGACAAGAGACTTCATGTGTCCCCAAGCTTGGGCAACGTGTTCATTATCCAATTGTTTAAAATTCATTATGTTACTCCTTAGTTGGATAATTTTAGCAGGTGGGTAGTATTTTCCAATAAAAGCATCTTTGCACTTGTCCCATGAATCTATGCTATTTCTAGGCAAAGATTGAAACCAAATTTTAGCTCCTCCTCTCAAGGAGAAAGGAAAAGGCTTAAGCTTAACAATATTACCATCTATTTCTTGGTACTTTTGCATATCACAGAGTTCAACAAAATTGTTTAAGTGTAAAGCAGCATCATCTCCAGCACCGGAGAATTGATCTTTCATAACTAGGTTCAGTAAAGCAGGTTTAATTTCATAAGAAGGTGCTGAAGTGGCAGGTGTAGTGATAGGCGTGCAGATAAAGTCATCGTTGTTATGACTAGTGAAGTCACACAACTTGGTGTTCTCGGTGGAACCCATAGCAGCAAGCAAGCAAGATAACTATTTTTGTGATTTTCGATAAAAGATACTAAAGCAAAAATGAAAGGTAAACTAACAAGACTAAAAAGCAAAGGTAAAAGATAGCGTGCAACTCCCCTATCTTGAAGAGTGGAGTCCACGGCAACGGCGCCAGAAAACTTTGCTTGATGGCTTCTCGCCCCTCGTTGGTTACCCCAAGTGGAAGGTTTGAGATGCAGTGTAGCGGTAGTTTTCCCTTGGCAAAGATACCAAGGATCGATTTCCCCTGAGACTCCAAGGTTCAACAAGAAGGTGTCAACTGCTAACGGCGCCAGATATTAGCAATCAACTGGACCTGCACACAGATACAAATAACTTTGCTCCCAACGAGTACAGAGAGGTTGTCAATCCCTCCGGCCTTGTCGTTTACAAAGGATCAAACGCAAGAGATAATAGTGATAGGTATAATTGCAACTAGTAAGTAAAAGCAGAAAGTAAATAGCGGATGTGATCAGTGATGGTAATATGGACCGGGGTCCCATGATGTTCACTAGTGATGTCTCTCTCCCAAAAGACGATAAAACAGCTATGTGAGGTAAACAAATTACAGCTGGGCAATTGACAGAATTATGTGCGCAAACCAATGCTAACTATGTTGCAAGAAAGGTAGAGGTTCAAAGCATGGGCGTTACGCCAAGGCAAGTAGACCGAAATCCATCTACATCTACTACTAATCATCCACCTTGAGATATCTATCTAGAACATCTCGCTGGTATTAAGTTGCGAGTCCCACCCATAGTGTAAACTCAAAGCAACAGACAACTGCATTAAAAGAACTTTGCGTAAAGTAAACAATCCTTGCACCCGCGAGTACAAGCACCGTTGTTTTCCCCCTTGTGGCAACAGCACATCCCCTAGACTCATGTTTCTATCACTCAAACTAGTCATCGAGGGGCATGAACCCACAATCAAGCATAACGTTCCCTCTTGGAGTCACTACCTACTACTCGGCCAAAGCAATAAATAGCAACGGAGAACATGCAAGAATTACTTAAGAACATAAATATAAAAGAGGTAAATCAAATATATTACTCAAACACAATCTGAACATAATCTCACAATCCATCGGATCCCAGCAAACTCAACATAGCAACAACATAAGGATTACATATGTGCCTCGATCATGTAGGGCAGCTCACGAGGTCTAATTAGTGAAGCACAAGAAGGGGAGGAGAACATCACATAGCTACTGGTCATGGACCCATGGTCCAAGGGAGACTACTCACAACTCATCCGGGAGGCGTCCATGGTGGTGGAGAGGCTCCCGGTGGTGATCCTCCCCTCCGGCAGGGTGCCGGGAAGAGTTCTCCTGGTGCTCCCGATCTTCGAAGCGCGGCAGCGGCGGAACAGAGATGAGATCGTGAAAAAGGGTTCCATCCTCGAGGGTTTCGGGACGCGTGTTAAATATATGCCAAAGGGGGGCATCAGCGGAGACCTGGGGGCCCAGGCGCCCCCCCGGCGCGGCCAGGAGGGGGGCCGCGCCACCAGGGCGCCTGGAGCCCTGGTGGCCCCCCTCCGGCCCTACTTTGGTCGCAAGGAAGCTTCCGGAACGCTGATTTTTTATATAATTTTTCCGGGATTTTTCTGGCAGTTTACGTGATGGGAAAACCTGAAATACAAAAACAGCAGAAAACAAAAACTGGCACTGGGGTGCACTGAGTTAGTAGGTTAGTCCAAATATGATCAAAAGTGTATGGAAGTGTATAAATATCATAGCAATATCACACAAAAGAGGCATGGAGCAAGCAGAAATTATAGATACGTTTTGGACGTATCAGGAACCTCCTAAAACCCTCGATGCTCATTATGTGAAAGATATTATGTATTACTTTGATAATCCTGAGAAAACCCTATTCAATTATATAATGGGAGTCACTTTGGATCAATGTGAATACTTTAGGCATTATCACTTGACTCATAAAGGAAAATTGTTATGGGATCAAATTCATATGTTGCATTGGTATGCTCGCAACTATGCTTGAGATATGATTATACTTGTTGCTCTAGGATGAAGGCTCCACACCTTCCCTTTTCATGCAAATTTAATGATGATGAAACCTTAGCTTCTTATGCTAATGGTATATATGATTATTATGCTGTGGAACAAATAGAAAAATTCATTGCTTTTAAGGGTGCTTATGAAATTGAATCTCTCTTTAAAAGGTATGAAGCTTTTGATGATGATGCTTAGAGGTCTGAAATTTTGCCATATTTAAATATTGTTATGATAATTATGCTTCTAATGCCTATGTTAAACCATATACTGAGGACTCCTCCGCTTTCCAAGAAGAGACTAATATTTTGCAGGAGTCTATGGAAGAAGAAATTAATGACATTGTGAGCTCATTGGATGAAAAAGATGAGGAGGAGAGGGAAGAACAAAAGGAGGAAGAGCGGATTGATCACCCGTGTCCACCTTCTAATGAGAGTAACTCTTTATCTCATACATTGTTTAATTTCCCTTCGTGCTTATCGAAGGATGAATGTTATGATGATTGTTATGATCCTGTTAATTCTTTTGAAATACCCCTTTTTGATGATGCTTGCTATGCTTGTGGCCAAGATGCCAATATGAATTATGCCTATGGAGATGAACTTGCTATAGTTCCTTATGTTAAACATGAGATAGTTGCTATTGCACCCACACATGATAGTCCTATTATCTTTTTGAATTCTCCAAACTACACTATATCGGAGAAGTTTGCACTTATTAAGGATTATATTGATGGGTTGCCGTTTTCCGTTACACATGATGATTTTGATGAGTATAATATGGATGTGCTTTCTGCTCCTACTTGCAATTATTATGAGAGAGAAACTATATCCCCGCCTCTCTATGTTTCCAACACGGTAAAATTGCAAGAAACTGCTTATACTATGCATTGGCCTTTACTTGATGTGCATGAATTGTTCTTGTATGACATGCCTATGCATAGGAAGAGAGTTAGACTTTGTTTTTGCATGAAACATATCACTTTGTGCTCACTACTAAATGCCAAATCATTGTTAATTAAAATTGGCTTTGATATACCTTGGGATCCGGGTGGATCCATTACTTGAGCACCATATGCCTAGCTTAATGGCTTTAAATAAAGCGCTGCTAGGGAGACAACCCGGAAGTTTTAGAGAGTCATTTATTTCTGTTGTGTGATTTTATAAAGTTTAAAAACAAAAAAATAAATAGCAAAACCTAAAACTTTTTCAAAAAGAAAAGTGAAAGTAAGAAGAATGAGCACCGTTGAAACGGGGGAGCTCCTTGAACTTTGTTCATGCCCATGGAAACTTTGCAAATCTTGAATTACGGGAACTTTTCAACAAAAATAATTATCCCCTTGTACAATTCCATTGTATTATAAAAATAGTGTGCCAAGATTTTTCTTTAGGATGATTAAACTGCTTGTTGGTTTGTGCGGTGCAAAAACAGAAACTTTGGCTGTAGTGCGCGATTTTACATTTTTTACTGGAACGTCGAAAGGATCTGAAACTTTTTGCACAGTCTTTCTATACAAATTGTTGATTTTCCCTAATTTTTCCAGAATTGTTAGAGTTACAGAAGTATGGTTAATGTTCAGATTACTACAGACTGTCTTGTTTTCACAGATTGCTGTTATAGCTTCATTATTTGCATATGTTTGAATTCTTGTTGAAGCCTAATTGACTTGGGTCCATAGAATTGTGATAACATACAGTGGGTAATGTTTGTTCATAATTATACAATAATGTTATAGCAGTACATGATGGGATTTCATTGATCATATGCACTAACCCCGCCACTAAAAGTTCGGTTAAGTTTTGTGTGGATGAACTGTTTGAAGATCGAGGAGGTCTCGATATGAGGAGAAGGAGGAGAGGCAATAGCTCAAGCTTGGGGATGCCCAAGGCACCCCAAGTAAATATTGAAGGAGACTCAAGCGTCTAAGCTTGGGGATGCCCCGGAAGGCATCTCATCTTTATTCGACAAGTATCGGTATGTTTTCAGATTCGTTTCGTTCACCTGATATGCGTAAACTCTTGGAGCGTCGTGTGCTTTTTCTTTTTCTTTTAATAAATGCACCATGCTGGTATGAGATAGTCCTTGGTTGATTTATAGAATACTCTTTGCACTTCACTTATATCTTTTGAGTATGGCTTTATAGAATGCTTCATGTGCTTCACTTATATTGTTTGAAGTTTGGATAGCCTATTTCTCCTCACTTAGAAAATCGCCATTTGTAGAATGCTCTTTTGCTTCATTTATATTTGTTAGAGCAGGGCATATCTTTTGTAGAAAGAATTAAAACTCTCTCGCTTCACTTATATCTATTTAGAGTGTTGAAAGGAATTGGTCATTCACATGGTTAGTCATAAAATCCTACATAAACTTGTAGATCGCTGAATATGATATGTTTGATTCCTAGCAATAGTTTTGCAATATAGAGATACTAATATGCAGGAGGTACTAGTGAATGATTGCGGTTTAGTAAAAATATTGGTGTCAAGGTTTGTGATTCCCGAAGATTGCACGTATGGTCTCCTAACTATGTAACCAAATTGGCGCGCATTGTATTTTGATTGTTTATCTTTGCGTGAAGGTCGGGGGCGCGCGAAGGTTAATTCCTACCAACCTCCCCCCTAGGAGCATGCGTCGTAGTATTTTGCTTAGAGGGTTAATAGATTTTTTTGCAATAAGTATGTGAGTTCTTTATGACTAATGTTGAGTCCATGGATTATACGCACTCTCACCCTTCCACCTTGCTAGCCACTCTAGTACCGCGCAATTTTCACCGATGCATCAAACCACCTTATACCCTTCCTCAAAACAGCCACCATACCTACCTATTATGGCATTTCCATAGCCATTCTGAGATATATTGCCATGTAACTCCACTGTTCCGTTTGTTATGACACGCACCATCATAGTCATATTGCTTTGCATGATCGTAAGACAGCTAGCATGATGTTTTCATGGCTTGACCATTTTTTGATGTCATTGCTATGCTAGATCATTGCACATCCCTATACACCGCCGGAGGCATTCATATAGAGTCATACTTTGTTCTAGCATCGAGTTGTAATATCGAGTTGTAAGTAAATAAAAGTGTGATGATCATCATTATTAGAGCATTGTCCCCAAAAAAAGGCCAAAAAAGGAAGAAAGGACAAAAAAAAGAGGAAGGCCAAATAAAAAAAGAAAGGCCCAAAAAAAGAAAAAAGGGGACAATGCTACTATCTTTTTTTCTACACTTGTGCTTCAAAGTAGCACCATGATCTTTCTGATAGAGAGTCTCTTATTTTGTCACTGTCATATACTAGTGGGAATTTTTCATTACAGAACTTGACTTGTATATTTCAACAACAGGCTTCCTCAAAATGCCCTAGGTCTTCATGAACAAGCAACTTGATGCGCACCCATTAGTTTTCTTTTGAGCTTTCATACACTTATAGCTCTAGTGCATCCCTTACAAGGCAATCCCTACTCACTCACATTGATATCAATTGATGGACATCTCCATAGTCCATTGATTTGCCTAGTCGATGTGAGACTTTCTCCCTACTTTTGTCTACTACCACCTTCTATTCCACCCATAGTGCTATGTCCATGGCTCACGCTCATGCATTGCGTGAAGAGTTGAAAAGGTTCGAAAAAGTAAAGTATGAAAACAATTGCTTGGCTGACACCGGGATGGGCATGAGGGGTACCTTGTGTTAAGAAAAGGGAGCATAAAAGACTATATGGTTTTGTAGGGATACCGTTCTTTAGCATTGATATTTTGAAAGACTTGATTGTTTGTTGGGATGACCGAGTATTAAATTATTTTATGTCAAATGATAGACTATTGCTTCGAATCACTCGTGTCTTAATATTCATGCCATGATTAGACTACATGATCAAGATTATGCTAGGTAGCATTCCACATCAAAAATTATCTTTTTATCATTTACCCACTCGAGGACGAGCAGGAATTAAGCTTGGGGATGCTGATACGTCTCCGTCGTATCTATAATTTTTGATTGTTCCATGCCAATATTATACAACTTTCATATACTTTTGGCAACTTTTTATACTATCTTTGGGACTAACATATTGATCCAGTGCCTAGTGCCAGTTCATGTTTGTAGCATGTTTTTTGTTTCGCAGAATATCCATATCAATCGGAGTCCAAGCGGGATAAAAACGAACGGAGATTTTTTTGGAATATATGTGATTTTTGGGAAGAAGAATCAACGCGAGGTGATGCCCGAGGGGGCCACGAGGCAGGGGGCGCGCCATGGGCCCTCGTGGCCACTCCGTAAGGCGGTTGGTGCCCTTATTTCGCCGCAAGAAAGCTAATATCCGGATAGAGATCTTATCCAAAATTCAGCCCAATCGGAGTTACGGATCTCCGGGAATATAAGAAACGGTGAAAGGCCAGAATCTGGGAACGCAGAAACAGAGAGAGACAGAGAGACTGATCCTATCTCGGATGGGCTCTTGCCCCTCCGCCGCCATGGAGGCCATGGACCAGTGGGGAAACCCTTCTCCCATCTAGGGAGAAGGTCAAGGAAGAATAAGAAGGAGGGGGGCTCTGTCCCCCTTGCTCCCGGTGGCGCCGGAACGTCGCCGGGGCCATCATCGTGTGACGGCGATCTACACCAACGCCTCTGTCATCTTCATCACCTTCCTCCTTCTATCTATAGCGGTCCACTCTCCCGCAGCCCGCTGTACCCTCTACTTGAACATGGTGCTTTATGCTTCATATTATTATCCAATGATGTGTTGTCATCTTATGATGTCTGAGTAAATTTTCGTTGTCCTATCGGTAATTGGTGAATTGCTATGATTGGTTTAATTTTCTTGTGGTTATGTTGCTGTCCTTTGGTGCCCATCATATGAGCACGCGTGTGGATCACACCATAGGGTTAGTTGTATGTTGATAGGACTATGTATTGGAGGGCAAGAGTGACAGAAGCTTCAAGCTAGCATAGAAATTGATGCATATGGGATTGAAGGGGGACCAATATATCTTAATGCTATGGTTGGGTTTTACCTTAATGAACGTTAGTAGTTGTAGATGCTTGCTAATAGTTCCAATCATAAGTGCATAGAATTCCAAGTCAGGGTGACATGCTAGCAGTGGCCTCTCCCACATAAAACTTGCTATCGGTCTAGTAACATAGTCAATTTCTCAGGGACAATTTCGCAACTTCTATCACCACTTTTCCACACTCGCTATACTAACTTTATTTCTTCTTTATCTTAACAGCCCCTAGTTTTTATTTACGTGCTCTTTATATTCCTGCAAACCTATCCCGTTACACCTACAAAGTACTTCTAGTTTTATACTTGTTCTAGGTAAAGCGAACGTCAAGCGTGCGTAGAGTTGTATCGGTGGTCGATAGAACTTGAGAAAATATTTGTTCTACCTTTAGCTCCTCGTTGGGTTCGACACTCTTGCTTATCGAAAGAGGCTACAACTGATCCCCTACACTTGTGGGTTATCAAGACCTTTTTCTAGCGCTGTTGCCGGGGAGCAATAGCGTAGGGTGAATATTCCCGTGTGTGCTTTTTTGCTTTATCACTAAGTACATTTTATTTGCTGTTCTAAGTTGTTCTCTATCTTTAGTTATGGATATGAAACACAAAATACCAAAAAAATTAGGTGTACTTGCAACTCATGGAGATGGGGAACCTCCTAAAACCCTCGATGCTCATTATGTGAAAGATATTATGTACTACTTTGATAATCCCGAGAAAACCCTATTCAGTTATATAATGGGAGACACGTTGGATCAACGTGAATACTTTAGGGATTATCGCTTGACTCATAAAGGAAAATTGTTATGGGATCAAATTCATATGTTGCATTGGTATGCTCGGCAACTATGCTTGAGATATGATTATACTTGTTGCTCTAGGATGAAGGCTCCACACCTTCCCTTTTCATGCAAATTTAATGATGATGAAACCTTAGCTTCTTATGCTAATGGTATATATGATTATTATGATGTGGGACAAATAGAAGAAATCGTTGCTTTTAAGGGTGCTTAAGAAATTGAATCTCTGTTTAAAAGGTATGAAGCTTTTGATGATGATGTTTAGAGGTCTGAAATTTTTGCCATATTTAAATATTGTTATGATAATTATGCTTCTAATGCCTATGTTAAACCATATACTGAGGACTCCTCCGCTGTCCAAGAAGAGACTGATATTTTGCAGGAGTCTATGGAAGAAGAAATTAATGACATTGTGAGCTCATTGGATGAAAAAGATGAGGAGGAGAGCGAAGAACAAAAGGAGGAAGAGCAGATTGATCACCCTGTCCACCTTTTAATGAGAGTAACTCTTTATCTCATACATTGTTTAATTTCCCTTCGTGCTTACCGAAGGATGAATGCTATGATGATTGTTATGATCCCGTTGATTCTTTTGAAATATCCCTTTTTGATGATGCTTGCTATGCTTGTGGCCAAGATGCCAATATGAATTACGCCTATGGAGATGAACTTGCTATAGTTCCTTATGTTAAACATGAGATAGTTGCTATTGCACCCACACATGATAGTTTTATTATCTTTTTGAATTCTCCAAACTACACTATATCGAAGAAGTTTGCACTTATTAAGGATTATATTGATGGGTTGCCTTTTTCCGTTACACATGATGATTTTGATGAGTATAATATGCATGTGCTTGCTGCTCCTAGTTGCAATACAGATCAGTCCCTTGCTAATCACTTGCAGGGCAGGCACAAGGACACCATCAACCCCATTCATATCCTGAACTTCTGTTACTGCTGCCGTTGACCCCCATAACACGTATCTTGCGTGGACGATGAATGTCATAAACCACAAGGGTACAATTTGAAGAAAATAGGTAAACTTCAAGGAACAGGCCATATTTTCCTGAAAATTTCGCTGCTGTGCTAATGGTACTGGTCATTTTATCTATAGGAGTTCTGGACTGTTATCATGTTGTCCATGGTAGAATACTTAGGAATTTGTCTAAGGATATAGTGCTATACAACGATTCTACTCGTTTATACTGGAGTTTCCAAGCCTTGCTGCAACATATAAAAGGACATAGCTCTTGTTTTTTTTCCCCAAGTGTAGTAAAAGTTCTCTTTGTGTCATTTTGGGTCTCTTTATTCTTTCTCGGTCACTTTTTTAGGCGAATTGACTAGGTAGCTTTTTTGAGCAAATTTAGGCTGAGATTTCGATCGACCGATAGTAAGAGGATTTCTCATGATGCTGCATATAGTTTGAGTTAATGAAGTAGTACATCCTTTATCGAGAAAACAACCTTGTTTTCTTAGGGAAGCCGGTGGGATGGTCAGCTACAATCGTTGCCCAAAACAGAGTTTAGAAAGCAGAGTAGCATATATAGCAACACCAAAACAGAGTAGCATGCAGGGCGTCGGCCAAATCCTCAAGATGGCCCGTTTGCTGCACCCTGCATGTCTCCATGGCTAGCTCTGATGCAGAAAGCAACATCGATGTATGTATCGTTCAGTTACAGGAATTCAGCAGGTGGTCTGCAGTCTGCTCCAGCGCTCCACATTTCAGTACGTACGTACATCAGAATGGGAACGGGCCGACCCGGCCCTGGCCTTGGACCTGGCCCTCATGGCCTCAAGGCCAATTTATGAGGCCAGGGGTCGACCCATTTCTAAATTGCCAATGGCTTTGCTGGCCCGATGGGTATCTTGGGTCGGCCCAAATTCTAGTTGTTACCAAGCTGGATAAAAAACATCTTCACGCCATCACCAGCAGAAAATTTCTCCATAGTAGCAACATTCAGAGCAAACTTTACAAACACTTAATAGCAAATCTAGCACTGTAGTTAACACGAAGAGCATGTGGTCTGAATGTTGCTGGGTCTTCATATTGACAATCTAGCACTGTAGTGCTTGTCTGAATGTTGCTTGGTCTACACATTAACGATCTAGCGTTGTAGTGCTGGCCTGATTGTTGCTTGGACTCAATTAACAATCAGAGCATGTGGAAGCAGGAGCCGCTAGTCTCCCATGTGCTTGGCAGCAGCGCCGGGAAGGTCAGGAAGCTGACCAAAAGTGCAATCCTCGGCAGGACGAGCGGCAGAGGAATAGTATAGCGAGTTGCACAATTGACGGAACGACAGCCGGGGCTAGCTGGACGGCAAGACGACGAGCGGCAAGCACGCAGCCGGCGGTAGGGATGGGCAGGGCGGCGACAAGGCCAGAACCAGCTGTACTACGCGATGAAGTTGAGGCCTCGGAGGTGGGTCGACCCTGCTGACCCATTGGGTCAGTCGGTGCCGGCTCTGCTGACCCAACTATGGTTCGAGGCCGACCCACACGGCCCATTGGCCTTGATTTTTCGGGCCGGGTCAATGACCCGGTGGGCCGACCCGGCCCATTACAGCAAGACGAGGTGGTTTGGAAAGACTTGAGAGAACTCCGTGCCACAATTGCAGGATCACCTACAGGAATTTGTTTTGTCACATCACAATTCTCTGAATCTGAGGCCATGTCCTCACTTCCAAACAAACACTGAAGCTGATGCACTAGCAAAAGTTCAGGATATGGATGATGGTGTCTTAACAACAACGTTTGGTTCAATCAAACGGATAGAATTACAGACATTGAAGACCACATGGTAGAGGATGTTTATCAACCATAGGTTAGGTTGCGTGGTATTTGTTCTTCTGACGAGAGAGCATAATGCAGGATATAATTGTAAGGCTCATCTCTGCTGTTCCAAGATTAATTATGGAGAATTAATTGCATGTGATCTGCAAAATGTAGTGTGCTGTAATCCCTGGTAGTGGAATCAAAGAGAGTTAATGGGACGGGCAGACGAGGGAGGAGGGGGGCAGTGTTACCTCACATCCTTTTGCCTCAGGCCTTTTTCCGTCACTCGAATAATTTTCCCCGATCCATTGATACGAACCTGAGGGATGGATGATATGATGTCTTCGTTTCTGCCCTACAAAACACTGGTATCTGTATTCACTCTCGTAACAAATACTGCTGTCTGATAATTCCAGAGGTGTGTTTTCCTGTTCTAAAATCATTATATATGCGCTAACAAGTCAAAATGGTACCAAAACTGTCGTCCTTCAAGCTAGGGCTCTCATCTACTCCATCCACCGTTCACTCGATGTAAAAACGATTATGATAAAATGTCACGACACAAGGCGAACTTTGATGCGGAAACAAGTGCTCATTAGTTGTGTCCAAAGAAAACGACCGGCATGAGCTACTCATTAAAATTACAATACATGTGGCTAGTTTGTGATAACCAAATCCGAGGAGAGTACAAATGATTTGATATAAAATACACAACAGTCACACATTTGTTCAATCAAATAGATAGAAAGACAGACATTGAAGGAACCACATGATAGACATGCATCAACCATAGGATGCGAGATATGTGTTCCTCTGACAAAAGGGCATAACGGGGCAGTAATAATGCCTTTGTAACTTGGAAGCAATAAAAATATTTGATCATCCCTGCTGTTCGAAGATTAAATATCATAGTCTGACCTGCAAAAAGCAGTGTGTTGTTGTTAGTAGTGTTAGAGATATAATTGGGTTTAAGTTAGAGATAAGGAGATAGAGATAGAATTAGTTTAAACCACATAACTTGTCTTGTACTCCAAGTCTCTACCCTTCTTGTACTCCTATATATACCCTACACAAGGGTCAGATCAATACAACGAATATTGTAGGTCCTATATTTTCTACATGGTATTAGAGCGGTTTGTCCAACGACGCCGATCCTAAGACCTTCTACCACTTCGACAGCGCGCCGCCCCCGGGGAGATTAATCTTCTCTTCCCGGGGGCGCGGCACCCAATCTGATCAAAGATTAGATTGGCTCTTTAGATTAGTTTAGATCTAAAATTCGAAATTCCTATTAGATCAAAATTTCTTTAGCCACCAAATAAATTTGATCGGACCCTCCAATCTTTTGTGAAAAATCAGTGCAGATCCATTGTTGCGCGCAAGATCGAGAGTTCTCCAACCCCTTGAGCCGTGCCAATGCATGCAAGCAGCGGCTCCGGTTCCCTGCGTCTCTGCCCGTTCCCAACCCGATCTACGTCAACAACACGGGCGATGACGACGGTCAGCAGTCGGCTGCGTAGGAGCGCGTCGACACCAGGCGGGCAACAGGAGCGCCGCCCAATCTACATCGACTCGCGCCGCCGGGACTCACGTCTACACGGCTCCACGGACCGCGACTTCATCGATGCGCGCCATCAGCCCCAGCCTCCAAGCTACCTCGATCGGTGGTGCATGCATCCACCAACGGAGGCAAGATAGCCATGCTTCCTGCAGCGGGCCCCTCGGCAGCAGCGGCCATGCAAGCCCCAGGCGTTCGTACACGCCATCTACGCCGGTCGTCTTCCATGCCGATCCACATGGGTGCAACATCAACGCGCAAAACTGGAGGTCACGGCGTCTTCAGGGGATTGACTCGGGCGGCCAGCAGCAGTTTCCATCGACCACGAAGGTCCCGTATGTTCTCTCTGGATGCACCGACGAGCCGTCAAGCAGCAGCCTTCGGCGCACATCTACTCCAACACGGGTGCGGCCAATACATGCAAAAGCCATGGCTGGCCACGCATGCACGGGCTGCTAAGAACTAGCTGATGCATGCATAAGCAGGTACGTCTAGCTTCGGGCATCCGCGACATGAAGTGCGCCGGAGCCGATAAGAGGACCACTTCTGCAAACGCAGACGCGTCGACGTGATCATCGCGATCTGATTTGCCGCGGATCCGATCCTTCTCCAAGCCTGCTACGCCGATTCCAGCACCAGCTGTGGATCGATCTTCAGCCATCAGCGCCGAGGACATCTGCATCGTCCGTCTTCACCGAGCGAACCAGCTCTGCATCTATCACGGGAGGGTGAACACCCGCACGCATCCACATGTGGGGTTTGCATGAGTTATTGTGCATCAAGCCACCGATCTGCAACTACAAGGACTCCTCTTGAGCCGAACAACATCGAGTTGTACAAGACTACACCAGGCAACATGTCAACATTCTTCTTCGGCACGGCACTGCATCGACATCGTCGACACGCCGCTGCGATGTCATCACCGACACTTCATCACCAAGGTCTCCGTCAACGTGGTCTTCACCAACATCTTCGTCAACACACCACCGCTGCCTCGTCCACAAGATGGACACCTAGCGTCCTCTGACAGACTTTTCTGCAAGACGCGACCTCGACGACGGCAATGACCGCGTCACGACGACGGCATCGACCGCGTCATCCACGACAACACGACTGCATCGACACGGCGTCACTACAGTGACGACCCTACACGGCCACATGGTTCTGGCAAAACCGATGTGTGCTCGATGGGCTTCCTCCGGTATTGGCAAAACCGGCGGACTCATCGCCGACGGCACCCTCTGACATCCGCAAGGTGCATCGTCCATGTCTGCAATCCCGTCATAGCGCATTTTTTTGCGCCTCCGGCTTTGTGCGGCTTCATCATCTAAGATGACCACACCATCGACCACGGCTACATCACCATGACCGGCTACCTCGACATCGACCACATGGCTACGTCTACCACAACTCATCCGCAACAACTCCAGTCAACAGCGTCCGCGTCGTCACTACCGTCCACGTCACTCCCGCTGTGACTGCGGGAGGGAATAGAGGAGAATGTAGGAAGGCGCCAGAAGGGGACGCAGTCACCACCCTAGGTGCCACCCATCAGAGACGCAGTTGATGATGGCGCAGCGGAAAAGACGACGAAAGAAAGACTTCAAATTCAGTCGTACTCGTCCGCTTCACTCCCGCTACGACTGAGGGGGGATGTTAGAGATATAATTGGGTTTAAGTTAGAGATAAGGAGATAGAGATAGAATTAGTTTAAACCACATAACTTGTCTTGTACTCCAAGTCTCTACCCTTCTTGTACTCCTATATATACCCTACACAAGGGTCAGATCAATACAACGAATATTGTAGGTCCTATATTTTCTACAAGTAGTAGTAGTAGTAGTAAAATTAAATCAAAGAGAGTTAATAGGAGGATGACACAAGGGAGGAAGGGCAATGTTACCTCACATCCTTTCTGCTTCAGCCTTTCCACTGTGATGATATCGGAATGATCTCCGATCATAACCAGTGATACATACTTGAGGGATGAAAGGTGCAGTAATCCAATGGGGATTCCATATTGCAGCCAGCCCCCTACAAATGACAGGCATGATAGCCTTCGCATTGTCCCAACCTCCATTGTCCACTGATAAAACGAACAAAGCGTTAGTGTTAGCTCTTGCAGACGAGGAAACCCTTGGGCACTGCAGGTCATGGTTTGGGACTTTTGTCCATACAATTCCAGTACCACAAGACAAGGAAGCATCTCCAGGATCGGCATTGGGTCTTTTCTTTGTTCACTTAGAGCAAATCCAATATGAAGCTCCTGTAGGTTCTGTAGATTTTGCACACTCCTGGGCAGACAAATGCGAGCAATAAATATGTACCTTAGAGTAGGTACATGCCAGAGGGAGCTTGATACTGACTCACCAAAATTGGTCCCTGTTATTTCTATGGTCTCCAAGTAAAGGAATTTCCTAAATGAAGGAAGCACTACATCACCACATCTTCTCAGCGAGAGGTATCGTAGGTGAATGCACCCACCTATAACCTTCGACAAATTCTCTAGCCTCGAGTCCTCGACATGAAGGACTCTTAGGAATCTTAGGCCAGGTAAAGATATTGATGAAAGTCCAAAGCCAAGCAAAGATCGAAGATTAGACGGTGCTTGTAAAATCTGCTCACTCGAGTTTTGAAAAGAAGACCGATAGGATATCAGGGTATGAGATGATAATGCACCAACATTTCCTGCATTTGGTTCGAAGTCCATCCATATATGTCAGCAAAAACAACGTATATATAAAGTAATCAATATATTGAGAGAGACGGATGAAACTGTATACGAATTAAGGAGGAGGCTAGCTCACCTCTAGTAGTTTCATCAATCACATCAAGGACTCCATCTTGTGTTGCTTCTTCTATGCACCAGTCACGTAGGATGTCATGAATCCTGATTTTCTCAATCCGTCCATGATGTATACTGCTTGTTTCAACAACTTGCACCAAGCTTCTTTGAGCCAACTCAGATACATAGGCACACGCTGTTTCTTCTAGTGTAAACTTAGATGTATGTGGAATGAAGCCTTCCGATATCCATAAATTAATAAGAACTGACACAGATATTATGGCATCCTCGGGAAAAACAGAAATATAGAGCATACAGGATCTTAAGTAGTGATCTGGCAGGTCATTGTAGCTCTGAGCTATTATTCCTCGCATCATGTTTGTGTCTTTTGTTGATGGCCAACAAGACAGTACATTGGACCATGCTTGTATGTTGAGGTTCTTTGATAAATAACCGCCTAAAACTGAAAGTGCAAGCGGTAATCCATCACAATTCCTCATAAGCTCTCTCCCTAGTTTTTCAAACTTTACCAGATCATGTATGCCTGGCCTTCTGTATGATGGTAAAGCTTTGCTACTAAAAAGCACCCAGCTTTTCTCTTCATCTAAACACCTCAAAGGATGAACATGCATTGGCATTTCAATGTGATTTGCAACAATTTCTTTTCTTGTACTCCCTCTGTAAACTAATATAAGAGTGTTTAGATCACTATTTTAGTATTCTAAACGCTCTTATATTAAATTACGGAGGGAGTAGTTAACAGTACTCTACTACAGTTAGCTACATCTGGAAAGGCCTTAATTGTTCTATTTATTTGCTCCCATGTGTTTGTTTCCCACACATCATCAAGAACTACCAAGAACCTTTTTTGCATGAGGATATCATGGATCTTCCTTCCCACCTCATACTCATTCATGTCATCAATATTTCTAGACTGACCTCCTTCACTTGATATTTGTTTCACAATATTCTTTAATAAATCAATGACCTTGAACTTTTGAGATACAGTCACCCAAACAACCACCTCAAAATGTTGTTTGACTCCAGATGAAGTGCACACTTTTTTAGCAAGTGTTGTTTTTCCTGCCCCACCCATGGCTACTATGGAGACAACACTAAGCATATTTTCTTCCTGAACCAATTGATCAACTATTTCTGTGTACTCATCCTCGAAACCAATCATGACAGCATCATCATGAAAGTTTTGGTACATAAGGCCACAATCTTCTAGATGCTCATCCACAACATGATTATCCAAGTTGATTTTCAAGTTTTCTACACTCTGAAATATCTCACCAAGCTTCCTTCTTACACGCTGAATTTCAACACCAACTTTATGAAGGGTATTCAAGTCACTCGGTAAGCGAGCATACCTTGAAATTGCTCCCATGAAGCCCTTCTTGATCATGTTTCTCTTCTTCATGTAATCTGCAGCTTCGATGACATTCTCAGCCTCATATGCAGCATCCTTGATCTGGCTCACCAAGATACCAACTGTTGCATTTCCAGATCTCCGTTTGCTCTCAGCGTCTTTGAGGTAGCCCTGCAGCTGCATCAGCTCATCTTTCAAGAAGGTCACTTCAAGGGTGACCGCACATAAGAAACTAGTCTCCTGAACAGCAAGATTGCCCACGTTCCCAAGAACGGTACTGAGGACGGATTCAGCCATTGGTCCTTGCCAAGAATTAGCTACTTACGCTGGCAATCAACCTGACAAGAATGAAACCAATAAATAACTTGCACCGATGAGAGAGAGAGAGAGAGAGAGAGAGAGAGAGAGAGAGACTCGCCAAGGGGGGAGGAGCACGCTGCCTTTTCCAGTTCAGTGTGCTGCTCCGCACATCTGGTCCGTCGAACGACAGAGGAGGCTGTGGCCTGAAGGCGATCACCGGCGATGTAATGTACGTGGTTTAGGGGCACGGCCAGAACGTGTTATCAATCAAGGCTTCTGAAGGAGGCTTTGGAGCTTGGCTATATCAGCGTATATGGTACATTAACTAAGGCACAAGGTACTAAACAGTATGATGCTTCTAACAGGGACATGGAATTTTTGAGCTTATGCGTCGGGGCCGTGCTATCGCGGGCGTTCGTTTGCAGCCGTCATTCTCGAGATGTACGTCAGCCCACGACACTTTACGAGTCATCACGAGTAACAAGGCTATGGACTGTGGACTTTATTCTGCACTATCTTGTCCTTATGCGAGTGTCTTCTGCATATGCATGTTCTGCATGTATCCTCTCTCTGCATGCATGTCTTCTGCGGCATGTATCCCCTATCTCTTTATGCATGCACTCCCTGTGCTGCATGTGACCCCTCTCTCTCTCAAACTCTCTCTAAAATGACCGTTCTTTCTTCACCACAAGCCTGGCCGACTGGGTCTTCTCTCTATATATCTCTGAATGGCTAGTCTTTTCATTTATTTCTTGTGTGCGCTAGTCTTCAAACAAGGATTGGATCTGCATCAGGAAAACAAGGATTGGCCGTTCTTGTGTGCACTATTTTTTTACCCCTCTCTCTCTCGCTCGCTCTCTCTCTATCTCCAAACAACAAGGATTTTATCTGCGTGTACTAGAAAACTGCATCTAGGTGGTTGACTCATCCAGGACAAGCATAGCTCCTCTCTCCTTGAGCACCATCGCCATTGGAGGCCATGAGCGCGGGCTTGCTATGCTCACCTCTCATCTCTATCTACAATTTTGGATCTGGTGCAGGGATCAGCTCTTCTCCTAGCCATCATGCTCGGTCCCAAGGAACAAGAAGATGTAGGCGTAGCAGTTTCCATCCATGTGCTCCCAGGAATTTCGTCCAGCTCCTGTTGTCTCCTTGTGGGATGTGTACAGAGGTCTGATGAACAGTTCCTTATAGGCCCTAGGTGTATCACAGAAGCCACTTCTCATTAGCGACTGACAACCGCACAGATCCCTTCGCGTACGGGCGGTCAAGATAACGCGACCCGGGTGCGTAGGCTTCATTGAATGTTTTCGCTTCTAACAGCCCAGTAGTTGACTTACACTTATCCTATTTTATTGTTGAGACGTGCGTCATTAACCTTCCTTGATATCACGACTCTATATTGCCAGATTGATATGAGCTGTGATCGACCTATGGTGAATGAGTCGTCGTCTTTGCCTTGAAAACTGTGGCAATTGATTGGATCAAGTAGGCAAATCATGTGATTCTCTGATAGTACATGTTGTGGGCACATCCAGTTAGGATTCGCCATATTCGAACAACGTACCCATCTTATCAATTATGACGTGTGAATGGGTCTTTGCCTACCTAAAACGATATGGTGGTTGGTGGGAGCAAGATAGCAAGCATGTGATTAGATGCTTTTAGCAACCCACCTTAATTAACTATGGTCCAAACGAAGAGTCGACTGAATCTTAGCTTACTATTGCAAATTAGTGGCTCGTTTCGAGCCATATACTGGATGATAAATCCATGGATGAGATGATATTTTGCATCAAGCATTATAATCGGGGGCTCTCCTACATCCGGTTATAAAATGTTCTACAGATAAATATGCTTCAGAAGGTAAATCCGCCAGTGACAAAAGAAAAAGGGGCTTCCACTAACTTGGCTTAACTTGTTGGCATGCCTTTCGTTAAGTCAGTTCAGCATTTTTGTCATCTGCATTATCTGTAGAAAGATCCTTGGTGAGCTCAGTTTATAGTTAAAATGACAGGAACTATTTCTTTATGAATCTTGAAGGAAATCCTCGGAGATGTGTACTTTTGTTCTCAAATTATGCACTAACATGACAAATTGGTACCAAAAATTGCCATAATTCAAGCTAATTTGGATCCTATGAGCATGAATAGTGCTAAAGCAGATTTCAATATAGACTACATGCGGATGTATCTAGATGTATTTTAGAGTGTAGATTCACTCATTTTGCTCTGCATGTAATTCATATTGGAATCTCTAAAAAGCCTTATATTTAGAAACGGAGGGAGTACAACAAATTACAAAATTTATGTTAGCTGTAAATGAGTCATAGGTTTTCCCTAAAAGCCTATGGTGGTTCACTGGATCTAGTAAGCAAAGCAAATGATTTGATGCTTGAACAATCCCATCATAATAAACGAAATTTAACCTTTGAATGGGTCAGAGTCTTTGCCTAGCCAAAACATTATGGAGGTTGATGGGAGAAAGCTGTCAAGCATGTGATTTGATGCTTTTAACAACCCGCCTTCATTAATTACTACTTATTGATCGAGACAAAACAGAGAGTTGACCAAATCTAATCTTATTATTATTACTAGGAATAGTTCTAAGTCTTGCTAGCCGTTGGATGTTAAATCGATGGATCGGAAATTAGTGAACATGGCCAAAATAATATGTTAACAAGAAAGCTTAAGGAGTCACAATGATGTTGCCCAACCCACCTATTCCATCTCGTGGGTATTAGTGATCTGAAAATGTTCGGTATGCCACAGTAACGACTATGAGATTAAGTATTCAACTTAATAAGCATTACCATTGTATTGGACAGTGTGCAATAGACATGCATGCTTAAATCTGAACAAGGGGTTGCACATAGATGCAGCTGCCAAGTTCTTGTTACAAAGTGATTTTAACTCTAGACCATAGCTACACGCTGCTGTCTTCGACTCGAGATGTAGATGTGCGGTTTAAATTCGTTCAGTGCTGGTACAGAATCCAAGATATTGAGTCTTTCGCTGCCCTTCTCGGATCGTATGCATCACAAGTTATGCATGGTAGCCTATTGGTTGAGAGGCCAACCTGCTTCCTCCAAGCTCCTATCCATAACAAAAATATATAAATCATCTTTAACTAATGAAAACCAAATCGTAACACGAATGGCAGTGGTGAGTCATGGCTTCAGCTCTCCACCTCCTTCCTATTCTCCTCCTGTTTCTCCTTGCCACCAATGAGGGAGCCATATTAAACATCACCAGCGAATGCTCCTACACCGTATGACCAGCCGCTGTGCCGGTGGGCGGCGGCATGCAGCTTAATCCAGGGAAGTGGTGGACACTGGACGTGCCTGCTGGCACCACTGGTGGTCGTGTCTGGGCGCGCACGGGCTGCATATTTGATGCCAAGGGAAGTAGCTAGTGCCAATTGCCAAATGGGCTACTGCGGCGGCATGCTTGCCTAGCGTGGTGCAATGAGAGCCATCCAACACGGTGGCTGAGTTTGCAGTTTGCACCCAGTTAGTTCAACAACACAGATATCTTCAACATATCCCTCGTCCTTGGCTTCAACGTGCCCTTTCTGCTGGTGCCAGACTACAGCAAAGGGCTGCGCTGCGTGACTGACATCACATCACAGTGTCGAAGCAACCTGAAGGTGCCAGGGGGTTCCAACAACATTTACACCAGGAATAAATCAAACAGTTGCAGACCCATCACACACTCGATTTTCTTTAAGCAGACATGTCCTGATGCATGGACTATTCATCAAGCACTTTCACTTGCCTACCAGGCACCAATTACCAGGTCGTCTTCTGTTCCCCAATCAGTCCATCGTCTTTGCCTCCAAGCCCTTTTGCACCTATTCCTACTAGGAAGAAAAGCATAGGATCCCCATCCGATACTGGAATCCTACCGGCTCTATTTGTTATGATTAAAGTTCTTGCACGGATAATATTCGGTTGCATATTCTGTTTAATCTCTGCATTCATCCACTTTGTTATACGTAAACAACGACGCCAGGACACTACTGGAAAACGGTCCTACGCCGACGGCCAAAACTATGCCGACGGCAGCCATCGGCCTACTTTGAGCTATGCCGACAGCCACTTCACGGCCGTCGGCTTAGACTGGCCGTCGGGCTAGACGGAGCTACGCCGACAGCTGCCGTCGGCATATATAAGCCGTCGGCGTAGCTGCTTACACGCCGACAGCAGCCGTCGGCATATACAAGCCGTCGGCATAGTAGTGGGCCCGGCGACCGCTCCGGTGAGCAGCGTTTAACGCCGTCAAATCTATGCCGACGGCCTGGACGGGCGGCCGTCGGCATATCTCCGCAAGCCACGTCACCGATCCGCGGCAAACGATATGCCGACGGCGGCTGTCGGCGTAGACGCCACGTCATCGATCCGCGGCATGCCGCATCTATGCCGACAGCAATGCCGTCGGCATAGTTTTTGTTTTTTTTTAAATGTGATGCTATATTACGTACTATTATATCTAAGCCGACGGTAATGCCGTCGGCATATTTTTTTCCATGCATTACTACATTAACTGCCTTGTTTTTCATGCATTACTATATTAACTGGCATATTTTTTATTATTATTATATCTACGCCGACGGCAATGCCGTCGGCATAGATTAAATTATATCTATGCCGACGGCATTGCCGTCGGCATAGATTTTTTTTTTCATGTTCTATTATATTAACTAATGCTTTTTATGTATTATTACATTAATAAATATGTAGTTTGTAATTTTTTTCATAGATTACATGAATATATATATATATATATATATATATATATATATTGTATTTTTTCGAGCACGTTAATAAGGTGCCGTCATACTCTTTTGAATATAGGTGCTTATATTTTATTAAAATCCAACACAGCTATGCCGCTAGAAGTTTTGTGGCGGTTGCAAAACGCCCGGCAACCGTCTTCGGAGTGTAACCCTCTGACGTTCGCGGTGTGCTCCCGTCCCGAACGCTGCCGCCGCCGGCACCTGGAGGGCGGAAACAGCCGCACATCGGGTATATACGGAGGGGACATTGCTCCCAAGTGTTTCTATCGGATGACCTACCACAACCGGGTGGTTTTCTGGCATGTCCGAAGAGGCGGGACGCGTCTCCGGGACGTGGGCACCCTCACGGACGGCGCCGCCGCCGGCCTGCAAAGGAAGGAAACGGACGCGTGGGGTCTACACGGAGGGGATGTAGCTGTGGGTTTGGCACGGATGTTGCTCCCAGGTGTCCCTCTGTGCTGACCTGACACAACCGGGTGGAGAGGTCCACTGTTGAAAGCCCGTCTATGGGAAGTCAAAGGGCTAGATCTCGTGGTCAACCGCTCCAGGATTAGGCGGGACGGGGGCCCTCGGGTAGCAATGCCACCGGAGCATCGCACCGGCCCCTCATACATGCGGGGTGGTGTTGTGGCATTTTTGAAGAGGCGGCACGCGTTTCCGGGATGTGGCCCCCCACACGTACGGCGCCGCCGCCGGCATCTGAATGGGGGAAACGGACGCGTCGGGTCTAC
>LR738714.1:700643587-700688446 GCA_902687465.1 Secale cereale
CTCCCCGGCCCCCTGCCTCCCTGCTCACCCGCTGCACCGGCGCCAAAAACGCCCCTGGTGAGCTATTTTTTTCAAATTTTTTTCATTATGTTACTATTTGTTATGTGCATGGATGAAATTTTGTTAGATGGATTGATGAATATTGGTTGATGGATGGATTGATGAATGTTGTTATGTTTTGTTAGTTGGATTTGTGATAGATGGATGGATTAATGAATTTGTTAGATGGAATTGTGATAGATGGATGGATGAAATTTTGTTAGATAGATTGATGAATATTGGTCAATTTTACTCGGTTTGTTAGATGGAATTGTGATAGATGGATGGATGAATTTTTTTTAGATGGATGGATGGATTAATGAATTTGTTAGATGGAATTGTGATAGATGGATGGATGATTTTTTTTACTCGGTCAATTTTACAGGATTTGTGGTGTTTCATCTCCGTGGAGTGATATTTGACGTTGGAGGTGTTGGTCCACGGTCGTCCCTCCTCTGACCGACTACATCCTCTACATCCGAGGGTGAGCAACAATTCCGGCACCTCATTCGCTTTTTTTCATGTCACTAGATTAAATTTTCACATCAAGTCACGTAACCTAGGCGTCTCCCGTCCGAAAGGGTTGCATCGATAAATATGCATTCAATTGCATATTTATCACCGCAGCTCTTTCGGATTGTCCAGCGCTTTCCACGGACAGCCCGAGGATGTGTAGATTGGGTACGTTGTTCATGCTCTACCCCGTTCCGAGATGGCAGATAATCAGTGGATGTATAGTGGGTTTTTCCGTCGGAATGAAGTAACAACAGAGTGGGTCGAGAAAACTGATGTGTTTTTGAAAGAGATATTCCATAGACCAATGAGAATGGTGCCAGAATGCCCGTGTGCCAGATGTAAGGGACGTATCCGTAGAGATCGGAGTGAGATGACTAAGCACCTTCGCACGAATGGATTTATGCCCAACTTTAATATGCCGATAAACTTTGCCCAGAGGGACCGCGGTAGAGTGGAGGTGATACGACAACACGTCGCTGGTTATGAGGACGATGGGGTTAGAGACATGATAGATGATGTCTTTGCTGCACAGCCGACACCTCCGTCACATTCAGCGAATGAACCGGAGGAGCCGGAGGAAACCGCAAAGGCCTTCCTGGAAATCTTGGCCTCGTCAAAGAAACCTCTCTATGAGGGTGCCAAGCTGTCTGTGCTGGATGCCATCTCGCAACTGATGGCAGTCAAGGCTGAGTACGGTTGTAGCCGAGGTTGCTTCGAAGCATTTCTGGGAGTATGGGCTAACAGCCTGCCTGAGGGCCATGAACTGCCGAAAACCATGTACGCTACGAAGAAAATCATGAAGGCGCTCTCCATGGACTATGAGAAAATACATGCTTGTCCAAAGAATTGCCTTTTGTTTAGGCATGAGTATGCGGATGACAACTACTGTAGGAAGTGCGGTTCCTCTCGGTATATTGAGGTGGTCGATAAGCATGGTCTGAAGCGGCAGCTAAAAATCCCTGTGAAGGTTCTTCGGTATCTTGATTTTATAAAAAGATTGCAGCGCCTTTTCATCACCGAGGAGTCTGCCAAAATGATGAAGTGGCACAAGGAAGGGAAAAGGTACAATCCAAACAAAATTGTACATCCATCAGAAGGTGAAGCATGGAAGTCATTCGATATAGAGTACCCGGAGGAAGCAGCCGAGGCTGGGAATGTCAGAATTGCTATAACAGGTGATGGGTTCAATCCATATGGTATGTCGTCCAATTCATACAGCTGCTGGCCCGTATTTGTTATTCCGCTCAATCTCCCTCCCGGCGCCATAATGCAACGCAAGACCATGTTCCTGTCGCTTATAATTCCGGGGCCTGAATATCCGGGGAAGAATTTGAGTGTGTTTATGCAGCCATTGGTGGATGATTTGCACCATTCTTGGTACTTCCCGAGGTTGACATATGACCGACATCTGCAGAAAAATTTCTTGATGAAAGTTTGGCTACAGTATTGCATGCATGACTTTCCCGGCTATGCCATGTTCTGCGGATGGTGTACAAGTGGAAAGATGCCTTGCCCAGTGTGCATGCAGGCGTTGATTTTCATTTGGCTGAAAAAGGGTGGCAAGTATGTTGCCTTTGATCTGCACCGACAGTTCCTCCCTCCAGACCATCCTGATAGGGAAGACAAGAAGAACTTCACCAAAGGCAAAGTTGTCCATGAAGTTAACGAGATTCCTACGTTTTCTGGTGCGGATGTGCTTGCTCAGCTGAAAGCTCTTAAGCCTGCCGGCGAAGGGAAGGGCAAAGGCAAAGGCAAAGGCAAAGCCACAGGCGAAGACGAGGGCGAGGGCAGAGGAAAAGGTAAAGGGAAAAAAAGTTTTGAAGCTTATGGTGAGACGCACAACTGGACTCACATTACCCCCTTCACGCAACTTCCCTATTTTAAGGACCTCAAACTTCCATACAACATTGACGTGATGCACACCGAAAAAAATGTTGCAGAGTCACTTTTTTGCACGATCCTCAACATTCCTGATAAGACAAAGGATAATGTTAATGCTAGAGTCGATCAACAGAATATATGTGATAGACCACGTCTACACATGCAGCCTCCCACAGGCAGTCGAAAATCTTGGTTCAAGCCAGATGCTGATTTCGTACTTAAAAAGGATCATAAGATGGAGGCATTGAAGTGGCTGAAACACGTCGTGAAGTTCACTGATGGTTATGCGTCGAATATAAGTAATGGGGTAAATCTTTCAACAGGAAAAGTGACCGGGCTCAAGAGTCATGACTATCATGTATGGATTGAGCGGATTATGCCGGTGATGGTTCGGGGCTATGTTCCCGAGCATGTCTGGCATGTGCTTGCGGAGTTAAGCCATTTCTTCCGCACGCTTTGTGCTAAAGAAGTATGTCCTGAGAAGATAAAAGAAATGCATAAGAGGGCCCGAAATAGGAGGGTCTTCTTCGATGCCCTCCTATACTCAGGCAGCTTCTGAGTCTGAGGAGGAGGAGTATGTTCCTGATGGCGAGGAGGAGGAGGGTGAGGAGGAGGAGGCCGAGGAGGAGGAGGTCGAAGAGGAGGAGGTCGAGGAGGAGGAGGCCGAGGGGGAGGGTGAGGAGGAGGGCGAGGAGGTTGACCCCGAGTTGTGGGGTGACTTGCCACCGGGTGCTCCGAAGGGGTGGCTGCGTGGTAATGCCGAACTACCTACAGCACCTTCTATCGAGGCGCACAAGTGGCTCATTGAACCTGTGGGGCGAGAGTAAGTGCCTCTCAGTCATACTTTCAACACATGACAACATTTTCTTATTGTACACATGGCAACCCTTTGATTCTTTTGCAGTAAATGGAACCTTCACGGAAAGGGCCGTAAACCGAACGGCCTTATCACTGTCCTGTTGAAGGAGTTTTGGCCTGGCCTATTCTGCCCGCGGCCAGACAGGGAGCCGCAGCTGCGGGTTTTGGCCACGAGCTGGGCCCACTACGAGACTTGCATCAACGCGGAGTACGGGACGGCCGCTAAGGCCGTGATCACCAAATTTTGGGTAAGTTCTCTTCTGAATCACTTGTCTTAAGTTTCGTTCATAGTTTATCATTGAATCACTCATGCCTTGTTTGCTTCCGGTTTATGCATGATTTCAGCAACTCTATAGAGTTCTTGATGAGCACAAGGCCCAAGCCGACGTGGTCTTGCTTGCGGCCGCGAAGAAGGCAACTCGTCAGTTGCAGTACGAGGTTCGCTGGGTTGCCGTCTCGCAGTACTACCACCTCTACCTACATCAAAAGATGACCAAAACTCAAGCGCAGAAGGAACGGCTTACCTTGAACAGGGAGCAGTTCATGAAGGTAACTATTACTGACTTTTCAATGTTTCAAGCAGTCAACTATATGTTTCGTGATCACATGTCATGCTTCCAAAATTTGCATAGGTTGTTCCTCGTTGGTGCTATGCAAAGCATGACGGATGGGCGAGTTTGGTGGATAGGTGGGTCGGCGACGATGCAGAGTTTGCTGCCAAGAGCAGCAAGGGCCGGGCTAACCGTGGAAAAGACGGGACACACGGCCAAGGAAACAGGAACCATTGGGGCTTCAGGGCCATGAAGGTATATCTATATGCATGATGTCTATATGTATGATGCATTTTTGTTCTTCTTTACAGTCATGTTGTTATGTATGGCTAACTTCTATTTGACGGCGTAGGAGGCCAAGTTGAAGAGGCCGCTCTCAGACATGGAGTCATGGAAGATGGCCCGTGAGCGGAGTGATCGCAAGGACGGCGAGAGCCAGTACTATGGCAAGACCGAGGAGTATCTGGAGTCTTACACTCAGAACTATCAGAGGTTGCATCCTGATGTTCCTGTTGCTGAGGTCGCCCAGTCTCAGATCGACGACACGGCGGTGGTGGCCATCCAGGGGAAGTCACATGGCCGGTATCCGTGTTTCGATGCCTTGATCACTCCTTCGATCTCGTACACACAGCTTCGGGCTTGCAACCCGAGCCAGTTAGAGAGTACTGGGCGTTCACAGAATCCCTTGGCCCGTCAGCATGCTGTAAGTACTTCCCCTTTATCTCTAGCATTCTCAGTTTATTTTCAGCAT
The DNA here is from genome assembly GCA_902687465.1 of Secale cereale. Classification (NCBI taxonomy): domain Eukaryota; kingdom Viridiplantae; phylum Streptophyta; class Magnoliopsida; order Poales; family Poaceae; genus Secale; species Secale cereale. The sequence continues at coordinate 700,648,184 of LR738714.1, forward strand.
TGCTCACTTAGAAACAACCTAAATTATGTAGGCATATAAGGCCTTTGTCGAGCATAGGAATCTCGAGGTGCGAGAGTACTTGCAACGAGTGAAGGCAAACGATGATTACAACCGTCAAATGATGACGGTTAGTTTTGCCCTTTTAAAACATAGCCAAATTTTTGCACTTTTATTCCTTCCGACCTTTTAGTTTGCTTGTTTAACTAACATACAGGCTATGTTGGCGTCTTGGACTAACCGCACGGATCCACCACAAATGGGACCACCACCACCACCTGCGGGAGAACCCCCACACATTCCCACGTTCGATGAATGGGTGGCACTAGGCAGTGATAGTCCGGTTAGTACATTTGCCTAACTACTGACAAACTAGTTTAAGGTTCATTCAACACTATCATATCATATTTACCGTTAGAATCTTCTCTCATACATGTAGGGGACCGGTGGCTCGACTCCCGCTTCCTCGACCGCAGTCACTCCGATCTGGCAGAGTGGTGGTTTTGGCGGAGGTGGTTTTGACGGAGGTGGTCTTGGCGGTGCTGGTTTTAGCGAAGGTGGTGGTTTTGGCGGTGGTGGTCTTGCATGATGTCGATGATGATACCCGTGCCTGTGGCCGTCGTGAAATACCTTTCATGTTCCTACTTTTATGATGTTCCATGTCTTGTACTACTTTTATGTTCATGAACTTTCGCCGGTGATGATCTTTAAATGATGACTATGTTTAGATGATGATGATGAACTTTAATATGTTTGGATGATGAACTGTCATATTTCTGCACATGGTCATATTATTCTGATTTGAATTGCTGTCAAATGAATTGAAAAAGAAAAAATAGGAAAAAAAACTATGCCTACAGCAAAGCTGTCGGCATAGATGGTCCCAGGATTTCCCAGGGCGCGCCACATGGCAGGCTATGCCGACGGCTTTGCCGTAGGCATAGAATTGACGCTAGAAAGAACCAGGTGACGCCACGTGGCATGCTATGCCTACGGCTTTGCCGTCGGCATAGTTTTCATCTATGCCTACGGCTTTGCCGTCGGCACAGTTTTCATCTATGCCTACGGCTTTGCCGTCGGCATAGCTGCGCTACCAGGAGGCACCACGGGACGACACGTGGCAGGGATATGCCGACGGCAAAGCCGTAGGCATAGTTTTCACCTATGCCGACGGCTTGGCCGTCGGCATATCTCCGCCACGTGTCGTCCCGTGTTTCGTCGCCGCTTTTGACGGCACCGTCCGTTGCCGTCAGGCGAAAAACGATGCCGACGGCTAAACTATGCCGACGGCCGACTAACGGCCGTCGGCATAGGCCCCTATGCCGACGGCTAAACTACGCCGACGGTCTAACAAACTACGCTGACGTGATCTATGCCGACAGCACTATGCCGACGGCTGCCGTCGGCATAGATCTATGCCGACGGCAAAAGCCCTATGCCGACGGCCCCTGGCTGTAGGCATAGCCCTCTAGTCCCGTAGTGGGAGCCGGGCGGGGAGAAGAGTTTGTCAAATCTAAAAGAGATGCCAATGAGTTTGACATTTCAACAATTAGATTGTGCAACCGAGAAATTTAGGGAAAAGCACAGGGAGGGAGGATTTGGGTCTGTTTTTTTAAGGACAGCTTGGTGCTAAAAGAATTACAGTAAAACATTCGGATCAAGCTAGTCATGGAGAAAAGGACTTTTTGGCGGATGTTCATGCAATTGCCAGCATCAGTCATATAAATTTGGCGAGATTGATAGGTTTCTATGCCGAGAAGTCAATGAGGCTCTTGGTTCATGAGTATATGGCCAAAGGATCCTTGAACAGGTGGATCTATTATTGGCATGACAACAATGCTACTCCTCTGGATTGGAGGATGCGTTGTAAGATTATTGCAAATGTCGCTAAAGGCCTCTCTTATCTTCACGAGGAGTGCCCCAAAAGAATTGTTCATTTGGATATCAAACCACAGAATATCCTCTTGGATGAAGACTTCAATGCTAAAATTTCTGATTTTGGACTATGCAAGCTCATTGATAGGGATATGAGTGAAGTGGTTACTAGAATGAGAGGTGCACTAGGCTATTTGGCCCCTGAATGGTTGACATCGCAGATCACGGAAAAGGCCGATGTCTACAACTTTGGCATTGTAGTCATGGAAATAATCAGTGGGAGAAAGAACCTCGACACCTCCCAGCCTGAAGAGAGCATCCATCTTATCACCTAATTAGAAGAAAAGGTGAAGAGTGATCAGTTATATTAGCAGATCTAGTTGAAAAGCACAGTAACGACATACAAGCAGACAAGCAAGAAGTGATTCGGATGATGATGATGGCAATGTGGTGTTTGCATATTGATTGCAAAAAAGGCCGAAAATGTCAGAGGTTGTCAAAGTCTTGGAAGGCACCATAAACACGAAAAGCAACATAGATTACAAGTTTGTTGCAACAACTCCAGTAAACTTTGGCGTGGCAGGAGATGCATGTGATAGATCCTATGGATCTTTGGCTTAGATGTGTTCGGTATAAGATGGGGATTTATTACCTTGTTGTTGTCTCCATGAGTTCCCTCCGGTGTCCATCGTCAAGGTGGTGACGACGGTGAGGAAGGAGAGAGAGATTGTGACGGCGGTGATGGACTTCCCATCGCTTCAGTGCATCCCTCTGGATCGGATTAGGGTTAGGAGTGGGGAACCAGTGGCGGCGGCGAACCTCGTACCTTGTGCCCCTGGTCCCCACCTCCTCTTTATAGCACTGCGCGACAGGGGCCCACCAGCCTTGCTTGGGCTGGACGCCTCCGATCAGGGCGTGGGTCAAGGGCCCAATGAGCCGTCACTACAAGAAATATGTCAACTTGTGACCACCACTATTGGTCACTGAATGGTCACAAATTTCCATTTGTGACCTTTTTGTGACCAAAAACATAAGGTCAAAAGCTGGCCGTCATAAACTGACTATAGCGACCTTCTCTGTGAGAAGGTCATAGACGTTTATGACCAAATTATGCCTACTGTCGTGTTTTGGTCACTAGCAGCCTCCCCAGGCGTAGGCATCCAGCGTGGCAAGCTGATGTGGCACAAGATTCAGCCCGGTCCAATTCGTTGTTTTACATGGGCCGAGCCCAATAATTCGGCTTTTTATATATTTTTCCCTATTAATTCTGGACAGACACTTGGGCCAGGCCCAACATTATAGCCTTTTTATTTTTGGGCCTGGCCTTTTTCTCAACAATTTTTATTTTTCTTCTTTTATATAAAAAGGGGTCCACTTGTCACATGGATCCCACCTGTGAGGGTCATATTATTCATATTTCAATTTAACAGTAAATAAATAACTGTTATTTAAATTGGCGGTATTCAAATTGCACTGATAGAAAACACATGTAATACTTCAAATTATATCAGCCAGATTCATGCAACTCCTGCTCTCGAAATAACATGTAATACAAGCTCTAACACAAGCTTTACAAGCTCTACAGGTGGAATAACGATACAAGCTCTACAGGTATGGCAATCACAATTACAAGCTCTATAAGGTAACAACTAGATACTTCATAAGCTCTACAAGTGTTTTCTTCTTCAGCATGGAGCTCCTTCGATAGCGATCATATGCCGAATTCACTAGACAACCATATTCAGGACTGGGCTAACAGAACAGCAACATGCCCTCCACCCTGTTACATGAAGAAGTTGAGAAGAATCAGAACGAATGGAGCCAATATATTATCAACATTCCATTCAAAAAAGGAAAGTTCTGTATATAGAATGATAACACAAATCCAGCTAGTATCATGCTTTTTATTCATACAAGAAAACAGAGACTATGAATATGCATGAAGTGCAGGTCTGTAACCTCACCGCAACACATTGGACCTAAAACAACAATGCCATTCTACTACCAGGGCCATCCATTCAAATGGCAAGATCTGACATTACTAGTTAAAGCACATAAACTAACATCACAAACATAGGAGTGAATAAAGGGAACCGAGAGAGACACATGTGGATGACAACGCCGATCTGGATTGAGTGAGCATTTGTGAGGAGGTAGATGATCACCATGGTGTGCTTTATGATGCACACGACCATCATCTTCTTGCCACCGTTGGATCCGTGCGCTCAATGATGGGCGTACCAATGCATCCAAGTAGAACAAAATCACCATCATTAAACCACAACTTCAAGTACAAGCTAAGTATATATCAAGTGACAACGAAAAAAAGTTGAGAAAAACGTCGGAAATAATTACTTCATGTCATGCAGAGTTCAAACTAAATAAACATATGCAAAGTTCAAACCAAAAAAAACATATGCAAAGTTCAAACCGAATAAACATATGCATGATGGTGCCGTGTAGATGAACGAAGGACAACATCTACAAGGCTAGCCAAGCTTATAATAAAGACATAATGAGATAGCAGAGTTAAATATTGGTAGGCAGCATAACCATAAGACAACACCATATACTTGTTGTGTGGGTATACATAGTAAATCAACATTGTATCTTGCAATCAACAGTTATCACAGAGAACATGATACCATAAGATGAATGATGGCACTCAAATTCTAATCTCACAAAGATAAACTTCACTGCCATAGTAACAATACATCTTCACTTGGATATATCTAAGAAGTCCAGTTGGTTCTCACATAGATAAAATTCAGTTAACACTCTCCACAGGCAAGAGGCAAGTTAGCACTCATAGGGTTGATATAATAGCAGGAGACGTGCGTACCTAAAGGGGCGAGCGATTGGTCCGACCCCGGAGAGCAGAGGAGGCATGGCAGCGGTGTGCTGGCACGCCTTGGAAACCTGGGAATGTGGTGGTACATATGGTCAAGGAAGAAGAGGAGCAGAGCAGGCCCTTGATGGCCAGCTAGATGCGTCCCTCCTTCTGCTCCTCGAGGATGGGTGACCTGCAGTAACAAATATGTCATACAACCTAGGATCAAATGTAGCGCATACTATCGTTGTAACAGTCTTCTCTTGTGTCTGACAGTATCCAAATTTACTGTTACTTTTTAAAGTTACGTTGAACCGTCTTGTAGGAACAAAAGAAGAAATGTGTTGAGTCTCTGAATCTGACCATGCTACAAGACTAATATCGACTACACACATTTCCAGTTAGCATTTTAAATCTAAATGTGAGACTCATGCTGATATGGTCAGTTTGAGCTTCATAAGTCTAATTATGGAAAAAAATGCACTGAAATCAACTTGATCTGCGTTGTAGACTAAGATAGTAGCAGGCAGGCAGCGTTGCAACAACCCAAGTAATATAATGTACGACAGCACAAGACAAGGTATGAACCATTGTGGTCGATGACCATTCCATCTTATTCGCTTAGGTAGAAATCACAAACTCTTAACAACATACCCTACAATCTTACTCCTACTTTACAACTGATGTACCAGAGTACTTTGCAGAAATTGGTACAATAGTACTGCTCCAATTGTTCCAAAAATCCATTTATGTTCGCACTTAGTATAACAGAATTAGTGTTGACTCTCTGTCTCAATTCAGTACTGCTTAATTCAGTTATGCTCCATGCAGTTACACTTTGCTCGTTTGAATTGGTACAACAATACTGCTCCATGCAGTTAAACACATATAATGACTCAAAAAATTGGTATAACAAAAGTGAAGTACAACAGTACTCTGCTCCAATTGCTACTGTAACTCAAGTACAAGAGTAGTTGGGAGGAATTCACCAACACAAGCCCCACACTCACGTACAGGAACACTAGACATACAAGAGAGGGATTGATGGAGAAAAAGATTACCCTGAGCACACAACTGCCCGCACCCTGCACCTGCAAACAATTTCAGCATTCGGTCACTACTAGACAGAGCTTTCCTACCACAACTGCCCGCACCCTGCACCTGCAATGCATTCCGTATGTGACTGTTAAGTAGAGCATGCAGCAATCAGCGTGATCTTGTTACTCGTTTCTCGAATTGGTAGTGGATATTACCGAGTTGGCGAAGCAGAGGAAGCGAGTCATGTCGAAGACGTCCTCGGCCCTCCTGCGCAGGTCCACCTCCATCGTACCTCACCACGTCCCGGCAGCGGCTGAAATCGACAGATCCCCAGAAATCAGGCATCCAGCAGGTTCAGATAACCAAGAATTGCGGACGGCACGTACCGGGGCCGCCGAGGGTGAAGACGGAGGACACGGTCAGCTTGGCATGGACGACGACGAGCTCCACCGGGGCCCCGGCGCCAGCAGCACCGCCTTGCTCCTCCCCTCCTCCACCGGACTCACACATCATCACCAGGAAGTTGAAGTCGGTGAGCAGCGGGTTGCTGCTACTGTCGGGGAGAAGGAGGCGGCGGTGGGTGTTCTCGGGAAGGAAGGGGAGGCATCGAGTGGTCGGGGAGAGGGAGATCTAGGAGGAGGTGGCTGTGGGGTAGGCGGAGCAGGCGGGGGTGGCGGAAGGGAGGATGGCCGGGGCTGGGGGAGGAGGGGCGATGCCGGCGAGGTGAGAGAGCGACGTGTCGATCTACATCGGGGAGGCAACGAGTGGTCGGGGAGAGGGAGATCTGGGAGGAGGTGGCGGCGGCGAGGAGCTGAGGGAGGAGGAGTGCGGGTGCGGTTAGGGTTTGGGCTGCGGGTTTGCCTTTTTTTCTTCTTTTTTTTCTTCTTATCTTCTTATCTGGTGTGGGATGGAGAGGTGGAGAGTTGGACGGATGGATGAGCGCCATGTCATCGATCCATGTGACAACTAAACCAACCAATGAAAATAGAGCACATATAATTGTGTTTTTCCAAATGGTTTTTTTTGTGAAGGACCTCCCAAATAATTGTTGCAAAATTGGACCAAATCATTTTTCTAAAATACTAGGACATATTTAATGCACAATTGACCAAATGGTTGGGTGTAAAAAGTTTTGATCCACATCTCGTGAAAAAGACAAATTTCCGCCGATTCAGCTGGAAGCGGGTCAAATTTGAACTGCGGCTGCCTCATAGTTTGCTCTTTATTTTTTCCAAAAATCATTTCTAGGTACATGAGTATCTATTTAATCAGAGAAACATCAAAAGTTTTCCAAGATTCAACCACTAGCTAGGAACGGTCAAGCCCGTCGTTTTGACCGCATTTTGAAACGGGAATAAAAATTCAAAAAAAACAAAAAATTGAAAAACCTTCGCATTGTGTCATTATATGTGGCCAAGTTCCCAGGAAAAATAACAAACTTGTAATACAGCAATTATTTTTAAAAAGTGTTCTCAGAAACGAGCTATCACGTGTGGAGATCAATGGCTTTTAAGCCAAATGATCAATCTTATGGCCACATTCATGGCATAGTTTGTTCAAATGATCTCATATTGTGCACAAGGGTGCATATTGAAATGGCAAACAATGTTGCCTAAGGAAGTTTTCATTTTCTTTGGACGAAAAAATCATTTTCCATTTTTCGAGTGCCCAAAAGGAGGTTTTTTGTGAAGGACCTCCCAAATAATTGTTGCAAAATTGGACCAAATCATTTTTATAAAATACTAGGCCATATTTAATGCACAATTAACCAAATGGTTGGGTGTAAAAAGTTTTGATCCACCTCTCATGAAAAAGACAAATTTCCACCGATTCAGCTGAAAGCGGGTCAAATTTGAACTGTAGCTACCTCGTAGTTTGCTCTTTATTTTTTCCAAAAATTATTTCTAGGTACATAAGTATCTATTTAATCAGAGAAACACCAAAAAAAATCCAAAATTCAACCACTAGCTAGGAACGGTCATTCCCGCCGTTTTGACCGCATTTTGAAACGGGCATAAAAAATTCAAAAAAAAATCAAAAAATAGGAAAACCTTCGCATTGTGTCATTATATATGACCAAGTTACCAGAAAAAATTATAAACTTGTAATACGGCAATTCTTTAAAAAAAGTGTTCTCAGAAATTAGGAGTCATGCGTGAAGATTCATGGCTTTCAAGCCAAATGATCAATCCTATGGCCACATTCATGGCAAAGTTTGTTCAAATGATCTCATATTGTGCACAAGGGTGCATCTTGAAATGGCAAACAATATTGCTTAAGGAAGTTTTCATTTTCTTTGGACGAAAAATTCATTTTCCATTTTTCGAGTGCCCAAAAGGAGGGTTTTTTGTGAAGGACCTCCCAAATAATTGTTGCAAAATTGGACCAAATCATTTTTATAAAATACTAGGCCATATTTAATGCACGACCAAATGGTTGGGTGTAAAAAGTTCTGATCCACCTCTCGTGAAAAAGACAAATTTCCGCCGATTCAGCTGGAAGCGGGTCAAATTTGAACTGTAGCTACCTCGTAGTTTGCTTTTTATTTTTTCCAAAAATCATTTGTAGGTACATAAGTATCTATTTAATCAGAGAAAAACCAAAAAAAATTCCAAGATTCAACCACTAGCTAGGAACGGCCATTCCCGCCGTTTTGACCGCATTTTGAAACGGGCATAAAAAAATCAAAAAAAATCAAAAAATTGGAACACCTTCGCATTGTGTCATTATATATGACCAAGTTACCAGGAAAAATAATAAACTTGTAATACGGCAATTCTATTAAAAAAGTGTTCTCGGAAATGAGCTATCATGCGTGAAGATTCATGGCTTTCAAGCCAAATGATCAATCCTATGGCCACATTCATGGCATAGTTTGTTCAAATGATCTCATATTGTGCACAAGGATGCATCTTGGAATGGCAAACAATGTTGCCTAAGGAAGTTTTCATTTTCTTTGGACGAAAAATTCATTTTCCATTTTTCGAGTACCCAAAAGGAGGTTTTTTTGTGAAGGACCTCCCAAATAATTGTTGCAAAATTTGACCAAATCAATTTTCTAAAATACTAGGACATATTTAATGCACAATTGACAAAATGGTTGGGTGTAAAAAGTTTTGATCCACCTCCCGTGAAAAAGACAAATTTCCGCCGATTCAGTTGGAAGCGGGTCAAATTTGAACTGCGGCTGCCTCATAGTTTGCTATTTATTTTTTCCAAAAATCATTTCTAGGTACATAAGTACCTATTTAATCATAAATACATGGTTTGGTGGCGATACGTCGAAGTTTGGGCGGTGGTCGAGGGCCCCAACTCTAGAGCGTGTAAACTCGCATGCCCGCTGCGTGGTCACCGCGGGACTGTGGCGTTGCCATGTGTTCTGGGCGGCCTAGGCATGTGTAGTGGGTTGGCCACTCCCCAGGTAGGTGCTAGGAAGAAAATTACAACATAAGATTCTCACGAGGAGACCGATCGATGCTCAAACATGAAATAGCAGCCAAGTGTTTGATTAGCGGTACGAAAAATGCACATGGCTAATGGGCGTGAGTTTTGGTTGAGGATGATCAGTTACTAAGAAGACCGTCTTCACAAATTTTCAGCTCAAAAGGAGGAGTCTAGATGGTACTTGCTTTGCAAAGTACCACACTGGACATAAATACGAATGTTGAAGATGGGCTCAAAATAATGAATGGATTGAGTTGGCATTTGGTGGAGGATAGTTATTCGGGCATAGGAAAGCACTGTAGAAAATGGATACCATTTGGACATGCCAAAGTGGTACTTCCTTCACAAAGTGTTTTTTTGAACAGAATAGGAAAATGAATATTTTTGAATTATTTTTGAACTAGGCAAGGAAGGTTTTTTACATATTTGACGAAGATATGACCCAAAGAATTTATGAGATTTTTTGGGGAATTTTGGGAATGACAGAAATATAGGTTGCTTCACAACCTAGGTCAAAAACTGCCACATGGACATGACACATAGGCAAAACTGATGAGGTGGCGCCTAGTCGTAGCAACCCACCACAATTTTCAAGGTTATGACCATCTATATTGGTCATGAACAGCTAGAAATAAGGCAGCGAACCAGTGCTATCTGCTTTGTGACCATTTCGTGTAAGGAAATTATGACCTTTCTGACCAAAATGGTCGTTATAGTTTAGGGTTTGGAGCCCCTCGAACAGCTTTTGACCAATTGGTCTGAAATGGTCATAGATCTATGACCAATTCTTCCAGGGTCACTAACAAAAAGGTCATAAGTTGACATATTTCTTGTAGTGCGTTGGGCCCATTGGTGGAGAGATCAACCTAACATTCTCCCCCTTGATCTCATCATATACTTTTAACTTTATACTTTGAAATAACTCTTTTCAAAGTACTCGTTCCATCACAAATTTGCATGTAGAGCATGTCTCATCATCACGGTCCATCCCGGTAGAATCGACACCTACAACACACTCCTTCGTTTTGAAACAGATTCTTTAACCTTGGGCCCTTTATTGTCCGTAAATTTTAGACTATACCATAAAACCCATGTCGAATGTGTGTTCTCCGAACACACTGGGCGGTAAGCCTTTGATAAGCAGATCTGCAAACACTTTTCTGTTGCTTTTATGCCTCAAGCATTTCTCCATAATTCCGGACTTTCTCCTTCACAACATGCAACTCTTCGTCAGTGTGTTTGACATCAACACTTGACTCGTTGTCTCAGGAGCATATTGTGTTAAAAATGGTTATTGATGTTGTCAACCATTATCAACTCTGGGTACAGGTTTCCTTAACCATTTTGTCTGTCCCTCAGCCTCATATCAAGCTATAACATATCATTGCATCACATTGATGACAATTGTTTCACTCACTTGGAGATTTTCCACACAAAACTCCGAGTGTGAAAGTTAGCGACAATTGTGGATTTCGCTATACATTTCACAAATCCTGCCTTTGTACTCACAATCCTTTTAGAGCACTTATTTCTTTTAGCATGAGGCCGATATCTTTTACTCCATTCCATTGATTTACATATGGACTGGACATTGTTAAAAACAACCCGGATATATACGTGAACTGTGTCAGGGTAATACATTGAGCTTCCAACAGCTGAAGCATATGGTACCATATCCGTTTACGATATTTTCTTATTGACTTTTGGAACACCATAGTTTTCCAGTTCCATTACCCTTGACTATAAGAACAGGCGTAGGTTTTCTCGCATGCATACTTTAGAGATCTTTCTTAGTATGTTCACGCGACATTCCTAATACCCCCTTTTATTCTTTTGAACTTTGAGGACAAGGACTTCTTTTCTCCTCCTGCAGTAGATTGACATCACCACTAGCAAGTAGGACGTCATCCACATGCACGGGAATTGGGAAACGAATTTCCCATTCCATAACTTTGCATGAATACAATTGTCCTCTCATTTTCTTTGCACGAAATCTTTCGATTTAAGTCATGTTTTACACCTTTACATATTTCCTTTGGAGTCACATTTGCCTTGTAGACTCTTCATAAAGTCTATGTTAGTGAAATTCAAATGGTGGAATTTCACTAACATAGACTTTATAGTAATCACAAGTATCTTATTTTCAAATTCCTAGAGACCATCAAAATCTCAAGTACTGGCACTTCTTTCATATGGGGTTGTCGTTGCTCTGTCATTGCCAAGAGGCAAATTAATTCTATAGTCACCCATTTCCAAAAAGCAATAGGTTTTACAGAGACTTGTATCACAAGATCCCTTGTAGAGCTAACAACAGGTGTTGTATAGGTCATACAACATGCTCCCCAGATTACTCCATCTTCTCTAAAAATGGCGTATCTTTAAACTTTCTTCTTTATGGCACTTTAAGCGCCATTGTTGTATTCCTTAGTCTGCTTTCGGAACTATAAAAGATCTGGAAATGCAACTGTTTCTTTTCTTTAGGGGTATCATAATGACGGTATTCTAATGACTGTCGTACTCCCCTTGACAATCACTTTCTTCATTAATGGATCACTTTAGATGCATAATGTGCATCACATCATCTAAAGTACAGAGGAATAATGTGCATCACATCATCTAAAGTACAGAGGAGTCATGAAATACACTACAATGTATTTCATGTCTGTATCTCACCCTCGAAATGTGGCTAGAACTTTTCTGCCACAATTTCGAAACCCATTCATAGTTCTTGTGAAATGAGGAAACTTCGATTATCTAGCTCATTCATCTTATCACTTCATGTAAAATGAAATTATAAGTTGACTAGTATGGGAGTACTTTTTCCTTATTTCATTTCAGAAACTCAACAGAGTTCTTTATCATCTTTTTCCTCATTCCATTTCAGAAACTCAACAGAGTTCTTTATCATTAGTACTTTTGCAAGTCACACTTGCATATCATTCTTATCTTTAGGTTCATCTGTTACTTTTATCCTTTCTGGATTTAGTGATTGCATAATGACCGTTACACATAAGGTGTACGGTCGATACTAGGAAAGTTTAATAGCTACTCCATACTTTTCTCCCATAGTGGGACACATTAACCGCACATGAGTCATCATAACTTTCTCCTGTCATACAGGATTGCTACATAATACAATGAACATGAGTCATCATAACTTTCTCCTGTCATACAGAATTGTTGACATAATACAATGTCAACTTTACCCGGTTACACAGGCATTCTTCCCGGACTTTTCCCGCCATGCAGGTAATTCCCTGTAAGGGACATAAATGCCATAATTGGCTCTTTTGACTGCATCAAATTCAGAAATAAATCTGAATTATCTTTGACACACATGTTTGATCCGACGTTGGTCAAAATAAACATGCATGTTGCTTGTTTCATTTCAAATCATGTTGACTGAAAAATCTTCTTCATAGAGAGTACATGAAAGACATTCGTCAACCAAGACTTCTCAATGATTTATCTCTTTTCTTTTGAAGCCATTCTTTAGAGAGAACATACTCCCTCACGTTATGACCTTTCTTGGTCATCTTTCGGGTCACAAGTACCCAGCCATTCGCTTTCGCGAATGAAAGCATGGAAAACTTTTAGCCTGAAAAAAAAACTTAGCCAATAATCAACAATAATGAGCATAAAAATAACCGAACGTTCGTCTGGTTAAAAGATATGCACATTAAACTTTTTAAAACTTTCCTTTTATATTCTATATTCTAAATCACCGTTGGGCAGAATTAGAATAAACATCATCCTTCTACATTATTTCGTATGCATATAACTCATAGAAATAATGCATATAACTCATAAACAGTGTGATGATATTATGTCTATGAAACAAATTTGCTAAGAAATAATCATCATCATCAACTTTATTGCAGCGGGAACAAAAAAATATACATTTCTCTAGCTCAAGAGCATTTCTTGATCGGTGTTCTCTGAAAATTGATCTATTTGATACAAAAATATTAAAGCTTTGAACATAAGACTCATAAAATTATAGTACTGTTATCATCCACGTTGGTCAGAAAATAACAATGCCATATTCTAACTTTAAAACAAATATCTTTCTTTTGCCATAGCGGAAACTATCTGAATCTTATTTCACCCACAGAGGAAAAACAATGCTAAGAATAGGTCCTCCAATTAAATTTTCACGTTGGTTCCAATTTAATTGAAGGATAAAACTTTCACTTTGCAGCGGAAACTTTACAATATTCTATCCAGAAACAATTTTGTACTCTTTTACTCCCTAAGCAATTTTAACCGGTTGAATTCAAAATTGCATTAGAGAAGCAACAATTTAATCTTTTACTTTAGTTCTATTCACTTTTAAAAGAGCACTTTATTTTTACTTTGCAGCAAAAACATGAATAAAAATTAATGAACCTTTTATTCTTTACAGAAAATTTTCTTTTTCTTTGACTAAATAAAAATTCATGAACTTTATTATTCATGTTTATAAGATTCATGAACATTTCTTTTTCTGAAAAAATTTCTATTTTATTTTCAGAAACTTTTCTATTTTTCTTTTTACTTTTCTATTGTCTAAACAAAATTTTCGTTGGAAAAATCTGCATAGAAAAACTATTTGAAATCTGCCCAGAAAATTGGACAAATAACAAAAAACTCTACAGCAGCCGCGCCCCTCCGACCTGGACTGGGCGCGCCGTGCGGGCCACTTCTGGCCGAAATCGGCCCAGTCCATCGGCCTGCTGGGCGAGCGCCACTAGGCCTCCCGAGCTCCTCGGCCCACGCAAGCTTTCAGCCCACTGGCCCGGTCTGCTGCTAAGGTTTCGCTCGTGGCCGTTCGATCAGATCGAACGGTCCAGCGCCGATTTCGCTGGAAGAAAACTGGGAGGGTTCCTCGGTTCCTCCAGATCGAAAACCATTTTCCTCTCGCGGGAGCCGCTCGCTTCTCAACCTCTCGCTCCCGTTCTCTCTGTCGACCGGCCACCGCGACGGCAGCGAAAAGCCACCGCGCCGCGCCTCCCTTCCTTTCCTGTGGCAGAGAGAGAGAGGGTCGCGCTTGCGCCCTCCTCTGCTCCCTTACGCGCCCGCCTCTGTCTCTCTCCGTGCTGCAGCTGGGTTGGGGCTCCGCCCGCCGCCGGCGACGGCGTGTAGCCACCGCGCCGCGCGAGCTTCTCCCTTTCCCCGCTTCATCTCTACCTTCTGTGGTAGAGAGGACGAGGCTACTTTGCCCCTTCCGCTCCCCCTCTTTTTCAACGACGGCAGAGCTCTCTACGGCGGCGTCGTGGTCATCCCCCTCGCCGGCTGCGCGTCCACCTTGCGGTGAGCGCGCCGCCGTCGAGCGGTTTGTTCGCGATGCCCTTTGCCCCGTGTGGGGTAGTTCTTCGTCCCCGCACCTCGGCTTGCCGATGCGTGCGGGGATCGAGAGGAACAGGCGCGGCCGGAGTGGCGGCGCACTTTGCCGGCGGGGCCGAGGCCCTTTGCCGGTGAACTTTCTGCTTTTTTTTGTTGTTGTTTGTCTCTGCCCTGCTAGGGTTCTTTGGGGAGGGGAAAAACTTTACTTGTACATTCTTTATCCATAAACACATCAAAAGCCTCGTGGCTCGTGATACCATTGATAGATCCTATGGATCTTTGGCTTAGATGTGTTCGGTATAAGATGGGGATTTATTACCTTGTTGTTGTCTCCATGAGTTCCCTCCGGTGTCCATCGTCAAGGTGGTGACGACGGTGAGGAAGGAGAGAGAGATGGTGACGGCGGTGATGGACTTCCCGTCGCTTCAGTGCATCCCTTTGGATCGGATTTGGGTTAGGAGTGGGGAACCAGTGGCGGCGGCGAACCTCGTACCTTGTGCCCCTGGTCCCCACCTCCTCTTTATAGCACTGCGCGACAGGGGCCCACCAGCCTTGCTTGGGCTGGACGCCTCCGATCAGGGCGTGGGTCAAGGGCCCAATGAGCCGTTGGGCCCATTGGTGGAGAGATCAACCTAACAGCATGCTCCTCAGCTCCACCTCTGGCTTCAGATGTATCAGGCCCCAGATGAAACGAGACTGTCCCGAGAAGATAGGCAACCAGATTATGTATAGAAGATATGTGCGTCCACAAAATAGTTATTTTCATTCTTGTCATCCATCTGCGTCTCCTCCGCAGTAAAATAACACAGTATGTAAGAGGAAGGAACTACCTGTAGGTTATTTTTCTTATTCAAAAAATTCTACTCCCGGAAGAGCTTTGAATTGGATTAGCCTCGTACCTACGAATCCTTGTCTTGGGGAGGAGAAGATAGAGCCCAGAGCCCCGGTTTGGTGAGTGGTAACATTGTGGTTCTGTTTAAGCTGGCCATCTTCATCTCACCCATAGCGTATCAGAATTGCAGAATATCCCAAGTTTGCAAACATTCCCTTTATAGAACATGTAAAAAGAACACTGTTCTGATCCTCTGCCCAGCTTCCCCTTGCATTGCAAAGCAAATCACTTTCAATTCAAAGCAGCTATTGTGAAGCAGAGGAAGTGGATGACTTCTTCTTTTACAGTTTTCCTATTTAACAAGAACTTGTTCCAGCATGTTATTGATGTTGTTTCAAATCTCTGCAGTATACGTGGCATTGACAGTTTGTTTCCTCCAGCCAGAGCTGTAAATTGCTCTGTTGTTTCTACACCAAACAAGCTTAAAGACACTACATGTCTAGAAAAGATTATCTGATTCAAGATGTCATGTCAGTAAATCAGAAGATGAAAAAGCATAAACCGTAGTCCCTCCATCCCAAAAATAAGCGTCTTTGATTTAGTACAACTTTACAACTTTAGTACAAAGTTATACTACTAAATGAAAGACACTTATGTTGGGACAGAGGGAGTAGATCGTAGCAGTTCCACTACTGGAGTGGGTTATGTTGTTCTGTTTTTCTTCCGGTCAGAGCTGTAAATTGTTCTGTCGTTTGTATGCAAGAACAAGCTTGTATGCAGCACCGCATGTCCACACAAGCTTATCTGATTCAAGAGTCATGTCGGTAAGTCAATCATCAACAGATGGAAAAGCATAAATCGTGGGTCGTATCAGTTCCGCTCCACTGGACTGGGATATATGGATGATAAAATCTTGTGTTGGGGCTCTAGGATTATGCTGCATCGGTTAAGATAAGAGGGGAATCCGAGTTCAGAGAGCGGAAAACCATACCTCTCTCCCCGTGCCGCCGTGCGTCCCAACGGGACTTGACATACGCGGCACAGCCCAGGTCGCACCTTCCCGCCGGTGCCTTTCCCCGCCCGCCCCGCGGCGCCAACATGCTCGCCGGCCACCATCGGCCTCCTCTGTACGATCTGGAGCTGGTCCTCCCGCCCACTCCGCCGGCAGCAGTGTTTTTTCTTTCTTTCGCGTGTGCGAGGCTCGTTGTTTTGGGCTCAGCCGTGCGCGGCCCACTATTTACAGAGAAACACGGGCCATATTCCAACGAACGAAGCTTTTTCTGCTAAAAAAAAAAACGAACGAAGCTTTTGAGAGGAAAACAGTTTTCTTTTAAAGGACTAGCAAAAGAGTCCGTGCGTTGCAACGGAGAGAGAAAACATAACGCACAATCTTAACCCAACAATCATCAATCAAGACCACAATAGTTCCATCTCCTTTATTTTTGCGAGGCATCATATTTGTGTTGCCGCTTATCCTCCTTCTCACCATCGCCGGCGATGGCCTCAATGCTCACACAAAACAAAGCAAAAAACATCTTTAAATATGGTTAATCCTAAGGCGTCTATGTCTCCTCTTTCTCTCTCTCTCTAAAAACAGATCTTGCGCTATAAATTATAAGTTTGCTTCCAAACAATATTTAAAAAATATTTAACAGGTAAAATTAACATCATATTTGGATTCTATACATTTTTCTAATAAAATTTCATATACAATATGTTAAAATCGAAGTTACGGTTTAAAAGATACGTATATTTTAGAAAATCAATTGTTTGACTTAAATATATTATAAAATAATATTTAAAAATACTTAACAGGTAAAAAAAATCTCATATTCATATTCTACATATTTTTCTAATCAAATTTCATATATAACATATTCAAATCGGAGTTACGGTTTAAAAGATATGGATGATTTAAAAAAAACATGTATTGGACTTAAATATGATCCGCGGACGAATTACCTAAAACTTCAGGGGGGTTTTCGAAAATTGTAAAATAACGGTTCGTGTATGACTTAAATCCGGACTGCGGGTTGATTTCAAGAAAACACAGGGACTTTTGTGTAAAATACGAAAAAACGATTCGTTTTGACTTAAAATAGGACTGCGGGTTGATTTCTCTAAATTGGAGGGACTTTTCTGCAAAATGCCATGACGGACGGGCTGAAACCCAATTTTCTTTATTATTAGGTAAAGATTTTCAAAATGACCCCCGGCGTGCAGATTTAATTCTCTTAGTCCATTCCATAGCAAAAACAAATTATAGCTACGAAATGCTCCCAAACGACACGGTATGCAATGCTCGGGTAAAACATATCGAGCACATTTTCTCAGTATTTATAAGAATCGAGTTGACACAATATTATGATATGCTTGTCATTTTAATTCCATCTAGTTGTCGTGTTTTCTCATAAAGCTTGTCCATTATTGTACAATCTAGTTGTCGTGGTGTTTTGTTGTACTTATCAGTTTAATTCTATTCAGTTGACATGTTGGTTCATAAAACTCGTCGATTGTTTTAAAAAGTAGTTATTGTTGTGTTTTTTGTTCTTATCTATTTAAATATACTCAGTTGTCTCATAAAGCTTGTCATTCGTTGTACAAACTAGTTTTTTTTTTGAGAATTTTTTATTCAAATCACGAAACAGTACAAAGTAGTTGACCCTTACAAGCACACTGAAACGCAAACACAAAGGACCATGAACACCTAGAGTATCCTAAGACAATCATAACACAAGAAGATCTCCGGAGCCAAGTGTCATCATCCCTGAATCTTGAGAGAAGACCCCTACAGCAGAAGGATCTGCAACCAGGCGCAAGCAGGTCATCATCTTTGACCACCGTACAATTGTCGCCACGCTGCTTCCTCCTTTCTTGACACCAGCGCTGAGAGGGCATGGACATCAATCCAACACACCTGCAACAGCCGTCGTCATCTTTGGCTTTGAGTATCGCGAAAAGTGTCCCTTCCGGAAGGAAGAGAACTCGAGTCATCCGACCGGTCCAGCATCGCGGCCGGGCCATCCGCCCGGACAAAGCAGGAACTCCCACCAGCAACAGCGCAGAGGAAGGAGAAGAACAGCAGCAGAAAATCATACCGACAAGGAAGAAGAAGGGTCTTCGTCTCCCTGCATCCATCACCCATCCGAGGACCCAAACGGCCAGTGCCGATGGACCTCCAGCCACCATAGCCCGCGACCTCGACGAGATCCGGGGATTCCCCACAACGCTGGCTCCTAGACGAAGGCAAAAGCTTCGCCTGACCGCGAACGGAGCCCGGAGAAACTTATTCCGACGCGACACCACCGCAACGGCCTCGGCAACGTCTCCCTCAACCCTAACCCTACCACACATCCACGTAGCGAACAGACCCAAGGCCCCCCCTCCCTCCCGCCGCCGAAGCGGCCGACGGAGAGAGAGGGAATTGTCATATTATTTTGCTGCGCTTGCCACTTAAGTTCTACCTAGTGGCCAGTTATTTCATAAAAAAATCAATGGTTGTAAAAACCAGTTGCCAGCGTATTTTGTCCTCGCTTGTCTAGTTGGTTGCCGCTTTAATTTTACCAAATTGCCATGTTATTTCCATGAAACCATAATGTATGTCCCTTTATATACTACTCCCTCCGTTCGGAAACACTTGTCATCAAAATGGGCAAAAAGAGATGTATCTAGAACTAAAATACATCTAGATATATCCCCTTTTATTCATTTTGATGGCAAGTATTTCCGGACGGAGGGATTACATAAATAGTGTCTTCGTCTTGGTCACGTGTGTTACTAATACAAGTTGTACATGAAAGTTTTCTAGAGATTATATGAATTCAGAGAAAAAGAAAAAGAGTAGCGTTGCTGCCTCAAAACTTGTGGTGTATGGACACTGTAGTTGATATACGCACGCTACAATATCTAACTGTTTTTTTTTTTTGTGAACCAACCCGGGGTTGGGTGGTTAGAGGTCAGTGATATCCTCAGCCTATCAGGATTCAAATCCTGATGATCAGATTTATTTTGTATTTATTTTAGAATTTCTGACGCTCAGTCTCTTGATGATCTCATAGAAGTAGGGTGTGTATATGTGCGTTCATACGAGTGAGTGGCTTGCATCCGTACTATGTTAAAAAATATGTAGATTTTTCATAGATGTATAGAATATTTATATCTCATGGCAATGAACGGACACGTTCAAAACTGAAAACCGTAGTATGGTGTGGACCGACCAGGGATCGGTCTCCGTGTCCGAATTCGCCGGTGACACGCTGTTCTGGTCACCCAGCGTAGCGGGACCTCTTAAAAGCCCACGGGATGACGACCTCGGGGCCTCGTCAAGAGAGAAGCCACGCACGGGGGCGAAGGGCAACCGAACGGCAAGCGATCGATCGCGTCCAACTCGATCAGAAGATCAGTGCTGATAGCAGATGGCGCACGGGCAAGAGTCGTCGTCGTCGTCGTCGTCGACGCAGGCTGCCGGCGCCGGCGCCGCAGCGCAGTGCGCGAACGGCTGCGGATTCTACGGGAGCGCGGCGACCAAGAACATGTGCTCCAAGTGCTACCGCGACCACCTCAAGGCCACCGATATGGCTGCCCCCGGCCCCGTCGAGGGGAAGACGAAGGTCAAGGCCGACGACGTGGCCAACCTCGCCTTCAGCCTCAAGACGTCGCTGAGCCTGCAGGATCAGTCTGCAGCTAGTGCTGCCGAGGCGCCGGCCGCTGAGGCACCGGCGGCTGAAGCGCCGGCGAAGAAGCCGACCAGGTGCATGGCGTGCAGGAAGAAGGTGGGGCTGCTGGGGTTCGCGTGCCGGTGCGGCGGCACCTTCTGCTCGCTGCACCGCTACGTGGACGGGCATGCATGCGACTTCGACTACAAGAAGGCCGGCCGTGAGAAGATCGCGCACCAGAACCCTCTGGTCGTGCCGTCCAAGATTCACAACAAGATTTGAAGGCACATCGCAGGAGCTCAAAAAACATGTAACGATCTTTTTTCAGGGACATGTACATATCTATACCTAATAATAAAGCACGGAACGAGTCCGTCGGGTTCACCGTCACAATACGCTTTCAGCCAGTCGTAATACGCTTTTACGATTTGTATATATAAAATTGTAATATAAACGAGGTGGTACTATTCATCCACGCGGCGCCACCAAACGAGGAGCCCACGGACGATGACGATAGTAGTGAGGGCGTCGCCAGCCCGGACACCCCGCTAGCCTTCCCCGAGGACAACGAGGCGGCGGTGAGGCCAAGGCCAGCGCACAAGACAAGGTGAGCCACCGGGCCGCGACATCTGTGCCCGCCCGCCTCCCTCCGCCAATTCGGTCCGCTTCGATTTTGATTTCTCGCTGCTCCTTGACGTGTTCGTCCTTCCCTCTGCCTCTGCTAGGCCACCGAGTTGTATGGACAAAATCGTAATATAAACGAGGTGGTACTAATTTGGGGTCCGCACGTCCTTGTGGAAGTTTTCGTACGTCGGCTGAAGAAACGCTTCCAGACTCCCGCTTGGGCCACGTTCGCAACGCCCTTGCTCCCGGTGCGCCCACAACTGGCTGGGCCTCTGCCCGATATGTTCGGCCTCTCAAAAAGGATTCGAACCAGGCTTGGATCCAGCCTTCGTACGACTGAAAGACGAAGCAAGTTATCAATCCAAGATAGTTCTAAGAAAAAAAAACAATCCAAGATCCCCGTACGCACGTCTTCCCTCAAGACGCGGACTCTGTGTCCAACTCTGCGTCGCTGCCTTCTCTAATTCCTACCATAAATATCAATTGATTTCTGTGGAGGCATAAGAGCTGCGCTAGGGTTTCAAGGAACGGAAGTGGTTTTGACTGCAGGCCTACGGCATCGAGCGCGGCGGCGAGGGGATGGGGAGGCAGTGGCCCTCTGACAGAGGAGGCGACGAGCGTCGGCTTGGCTGAGTTAGAGTGCGGCCTCGTGTCCCACTCCGAAGGCATCAATGCAAGCATCGTGCTCCGCCACCGCGATCTCTATGTATCGCGATCATGAGCAGTCCGACTCGGCGACTCCCTTGCTGCTGCAGGCTCTAGGAAGGGGATTAGGACGCGATGGGCATCAATGAGAGCATGAGGGCGCTCTGCACCAGGATGGACTCCACGACGTTCTTCCGGTTCGTTGCAGCGCGACACAAGAGATCGACGCAGCCTACGCTCAGGTGTTGCTTGGACCCGGGCAAGTCCGTCATGAACGCGATCACCGACGTGTTCCCGATGGACCGACTGGAGTTGAAAAACCTGCAAACCTTGCCTGGGGCCTAGGCATGCATGCTCATCCTGGAAGAACCCGTGCAGGCGCTGCCCAGCCCGCCCAAAACCGGAGATTAGGCTGGCACGACCCTTGCGACTGGCTACGCTAACTATGCGCAGGGACCTAGGCCGTCTCCCTCGTGTGACCCACTCATCAAACTCGGCGGCTCCCTCTCCGGCTCGCAAAGGTCGCAGCTCCTGCTGACCGGCAACTGTCTGCTCGCCAACCTCGCAAGGCCGCAACTTCCCGAAACACAGGTCCAAACTCACGTCTCCTTTGTTCTGCAGACAGGATTGGATAACCCTTGCTGCCATAGATGTGATCTATATTCAGAATGTGGCAGTGGCACAAGTAATGCAGAGCAACGTCCAATCTCCATAGCTTTTCATGAGTGACCTGTAAGTTAGCACGTCAACAGGTAATGACGGATGTTAGGTCAGCTTCCAAATTCTCCGGCTTCTAATCCTACGTGAATGATTATGCTGAAATAACAACATAAAGCATTGTTGAATTTTAAGAGAATTCATATATAGTAAAAACCAAAAATCCCGCAGATATGAGGAGTTATCTATAGAATTTTATGCATAACATGTTAGTTTGATTTCCTCCTACTATCAGTTATATGAATGTTCTTTTATCTTGCGGTTGTGTGACATGGATTACTGAATTTTAGAGAATATATATATTTTAGGATTTTTGGTGATGTTTTGTTCAAGCAAAGAAGAAACTTAATTATGCTAATAGTTTTTGTAAATTAATTACTTCATGTCAGAACTTTTTATTAAATGTTTTTCCCAAGCGTAACACCAAAATATGGAGTCGTAATCAACCCTTATTTTAGTTTTGGAGATACACTAAGTGACACAGAAAAAATACGAAAATATAACATGTCTGCATGTATTTCTGGCTTTTCATTGCCACAGTTAGATTACCTGGAACTGTTGAATGAGAGGCTCTTAATTTCAGTTATCAAATTCTAAAGCTGGATACCTTCATCAATTGGTGATTTTGTATATGTTGTGCCACATATCTCATTCAAGATTTACCGTCTTCGGTTCAGTAAATCAGTTTTTCTTCTCTCACACAGATGCTCCATGTCATAAATAGTTTACAGATCATTTTGGTATTCCTGCAGATCTGTGCAATAATGTTCGTGTGAACATATACTAATCTGTTAAGTGCTCTCAAGTTATAAACTTGAATTAATCATCGATGATCAATATTGAGCACTTAACATTTTAATTATCGTTTATACACCTCTATGCACATTCTGAAGTGCGTACATGCTAAAAGAAGAGCCCTGCTATACACACGACGACAAGCGGCCGATCCATGCATGATTCTTACGTGCCAGTGTGAACGGCAAGCGTGCATGCAGGAGCGTAGTTGAGGAGAAAGTATTGTCCGGAGGTCGTGCACGAACTGTCGTCCGTGAAGCAATTTTGCTAAAAGAATAAGATACCTTCTTTTATTGGCATACTCTTGAGCTTTATTAATCCCGACTAGGATACATATAGATTCATTCAGTATAAAAAATAGTCTTGAAAATTTCTAGCCCATGCAGTTGCGTGGGTTGATGACTAGCTCAACTGCTCTGTTGCCACTGTTTGTAAGCGTGACACTAGCCTCCCCTAATCCTTCTTATCGATTCCCATCTCTACTTGCCCAAGTTAAGACTCCTTCCTCCTTACCAACATCCCTCCTTGATGGTGGCTTCTCATAAAAGTATTGACCCTACAACGGAGCCGGTTCTGCATCTCATCATTTTGTCCCGTTGCAACGCACGGGCAATTTTCCTAGTAGTTACAATCTCTCCTCATTTGATTTTTCACGTATGCACTAGCTTTTAAGCTGAAGAGAGTCAATGTTGATCTTTCCTGTTAATTAGTAGTCATGTATTCATACAGGTTGGTGTAAATACGTTTATGTGTATCATGGTGTTATTCGATTTTTCTTGTCTAGTTTTGAAAGTTTAGGGTTGTAAATTAGAGGTTTCGTAGTCCAGTCTTGTGTTTTAGACTTTGGTGGCAGAATGATCCGGTATAAAATACAAAGTTCACCGCAAATGGTGCATTTGTTAGAAAGTACAGCGCAAAATACCAAAACAAGTGGTAGTCCTAGATAACTTATGAACACCACTTTCATGTGGCACAATAGCAAACTACGAATATTCCACATTATTCCACATTATGGACGGAGGGAGTAGCTAGTAAATGTGGAATATAGCAAGTAAACTACGATTATTTAGATAGGTAGCTTCGTCCAAACGCCTTGCCCTCTTTTTTGCACGCCGCATCCACCTAGTCCCGTCCCAACCAACCACGCAGTACACAATATATTTCACAAGTCCATAGGATGCAAAGTTATACTCCCTCCGTTCCGATTTACTTGTCGTGGTTTTAGTTTAAATTTGAACTAAAATCACGAAGAGTAAATTGGAACGGAGGGAGTATCACATTATTAAATTGTAAAGTTGCTCTGAAAATGAACTCATGTATCTCACAGCTAGCAACCAACCTCTAGCAAGTCTATTTTTGATGTCAAATGCCTCGTAGTTGAAGCCTTGGGAGATACAAGAGTTTTGCTAGAACTACGGACAATTTCCTACGGATTATAACCTACAGGGTGATGTGGCAATAGCTGATTTGATATAGGAGGGCCCACGGCTGAATTCTGAGGGGTGGAGAGGGATTAACTAATGGACACGTACTCCTGTATGCTCTTCCATAACAAAGTTGTCCGCAGGTCTAGGATTTTCGGAGATACAATCTCATGCTAGAGTTTCTCATGCCGTCTGTAGTTCAAGTCCTTGACAATGGTGTTTGTAGTGTTATCCAAGTCCTTGACCATGGTGTTTGCAAAGGTAAGCAGAACGATGAAATATCCCACCTTTGCCATCGGTGAAACTATCCAATGGCTCACGTCCATGTACAAAATATATCCAATGGTTCACATCCACCCACACAGAGATCCCATGGCCAGGAATGCTTGGGAAAACAGATCGGAAGGCCCATATGCTTCGGTGAATGTGAGAGCCTCATTTTACTCAGCTCTCTAACTATGGGATGGTACAATGGTGAACTCGGGTGAGTTGGGATGCAACTCGACGACTAGGGTGTGTATATATCCTAAGCCTGATGAGGTGATGTTGACGATGTAGAACTTGGATCCGCCGTGCGGACCTCTCCTCCACTTATTAGGGCTTGCGAGATGGTGCAAACCTAAGAAAAAGTCCGTCAAGGTTGTGGCCGACTCCTTCTTGTGCACCAAGTCGGCTCACCGATAAGCCTTCGAATGTTTTAACGGATATATCTGCAGGATATCTTCTAGAATCTTTCATAACCCATGACTTAAGTTGAAATAATGTGCTAAGCGACACTGATGCATACATCTTGTGTTTTGCGAACACGAAGGCAGTAATGTTCACTCTCGCCATCAAAATATAAAGGGAAAAGTATGGAGAAACTGTGGACAATCATGACAAGGCTCTTCTCCTGGTTCGTTCCCCACAAGACCGGCTTCTACATGCTCTTCTGGGGTGCCATCGAGTTTAAACGCACGCAATCTCTCTCTTGCAATTGCTAAGGGCATGTCCAATGCGGACGCTAGCAGCGGGGCGCTAGGATTTAATTCCCAGCTAATTGGCAGTTACGCCGCTGAATCCTGGCATCGGGCGCAGCGTAGGCGCAAAGGTAGGAGGCGGGCGCTAGGCCCTTTTCCTCCACGAGCTGAGCGAAGCTCTGTTTCCAATCCGGCTGTTTAGCATCGGTGGTTAGCGCCTTGCATTGGAATGTATTGCGCTTAGCGTTTTTATTTATTTTTTGGTATTTATTTTTTCTGCTTAAGCGTCTAGATAAGCGTCTTCCATTGTAGATGCCCTAAACGGGTGAAGGCCTACACGTCTTGGGGAAAACTGCTCCTACCAAGAACAGTTAGCTGATTTCCAGTTGGTTTACTCAGAAATGGAAACGGAATGGACCGGGAACACACACCTGGTCCTCTGATCACCCGGCGCACCGATGGAGCTGCTCCTTTGTCAAAACCAGAGAGTGACATGGCTAAGAATTAATATCTCTCCAGAGACGAGAAAGCGAGACATGATTAAGGATCTTTGCGCGGATTAGTTAGATGAGACCAACTAACTATTCAATTGAGGAAGAGAATGTTGAGCTGCTGTACCAACAGTTTGCTGGTGCTCGAATGTGTTTGTGCGGACCTTTAGTTAAGGGCGTAATTAAATTCTAAGTGTCATCAACGGGTCCATAGCTCAGTGGTAGAGCAATTGACTGCAGATCAATAGGTCACCGGTTCGAACCCGGTTGGGCCCTCTTCTATTTTTTTTTATTTTTTTCCCGGAAGCTCTTCTATCTTGTTGGCATTTTTTTTCTTTCATTTCCTAACTTTATTTATTGTTCCTTTTTCAAAAATAAATACATCAGTCCCGAGCAACTGGATAATAAACAGTAATAAAATCTAAACAATAGTAGCAAATGTTTTTCTTCCATTACCTTACTTTATTTATTGTTCCATTTTTCACAAAAATACATCTGTGGCAAGCAAACGGATAAACAGTAAAATCTAAAAAATACATCTGGGGCAAGCAACCGGATAAACAGTAGTAGCATTTTTTTTCCCGAAAGTCCTAGATCTGTCGTAAGGAAACGATAAAAGTGGCCTCGCTCACATCCACTATGATCATGTTGTTGTAGTGCTCCATCATCCGAGGAAGGAAACCACCAGCTATTTCTTCCAAGTTCCTGTTTCAAAGTTCAGATTAAATGATACTAGTAGAAGGCCCGTGCGTTGCCACGGGCTTTTAGCTTTTTCCTGATTGTACGACATTGCCTCGGGACCTTATCGATGGATTCTTTCTGAACATCCACACAATCCATCTCTACCTCTCTTATACTCTGCAAAAGTAAACAGAAGTACACCTTTTTAATTATCATGTGCAACATATATATACAAGGAATAACAATTATCTGTATGCATCTCATTGTGTAAAACTCGATGAGTTTTGAGTCTACTCGATCGTAGGTCCGTCCATGACTTTGTCAATCAACATTTTTTATGCCATATGTTTTTATCTCTAACCTATAAAAGTGAACATATATACATATAAAAAAATATAAAAGACAAAGTGTCATCTCACCCTACCATTGCTTGGCATCTTTTCTAAACTTTATCAGATCTATGAAAAAGTCCTCACATACTCCGAGAGATGATGGTGTATTGTATATCTGATTGGAAAATGAGATGGTTATCACTACCTCGAAAGATGATCGATGGCGTATTGAATTTCTTATTTCCGATTAATGAAAGATGCATGTTGTTTTATGGCAAGTTTATCTCTCCTTATTCTTCAACCTCAACAAATATAATGTTTTTATGCCCAGAAGAAACATAAAGCGAAACACTCATTCATTAAACTTCTCTCAATTAATTGTGGTATACCCACTTGTTTCTACCAAATAATAATGTGGGCATACAAATTCTAGTAAGATAACGGTGTGCTAATATATAGAGTAAAAAAAGATATAAAACGACGGTAGCTAAATAAACATTCTCTCATGACCGTCATGCCACCCTGAGAGAACCTTCGTCTCTGCCGCATGCCTCCGCTCTAAATCTAGCACATGACTTTGACTTCTCAGCAAACTTGCATTTGGAAATGGTAGTGAAGTTACAAGTCTTGAATTATTCGTCGCTGACATGCTATATGATGCTTAATGCATGTGCATTGCCATGGAATACACAAAACTACAGACCCAAATGTATGTCGTTCACGTTGGCATAAGGTTCCATTTACATAGGTACACATATCATTATCTACTTTGTTTTTATCTGTGACAATCATCATGTCTCCTACAAACCAACTCCTTGTAAACAAGGCAACCCTTCCAACCCTGGACTTCCTCACTTCTCATGCTTGCTCTACCATCATTTTAGCTTCAAAACTCTTATCATTTCGTAAAATATAATACTGCGTTGTATCTCTGATTTTAAAATGAAATGTGCCTCACTTGTCATCAGAGATGTCTTATTTACAGGATGCCTATAGTGCAATAACAGTATTGTTCTCTCTTATTATTCGGCAAGAAAGATAATATTTTTGTGCTTGCAAGAAACGTGAAGGAAAAAATACATTGTGTATATATGAGAAAATCCAACTGAAACAAAGTCCTGCTTAACTAAAATATGTGTACATTAGTCATGGGTGGGTGTTGACTTAAACGACAACCTAGTTTGTCTCCACGGTGGCCTCCTCATGGTGGTTCAGTAGCGAAGTTGTAGTCCTCAACCCATGCGCTAGAACTGGATAGCTACCATGGGAGAGACAAATATATAATTATTTGATTACATTCTCTTTTAGTTTGTAAGTATATACATGGTAGAATCTGAATATATTTTTTAGCTTTAATCTTAATAATTTTATCTAGTACATTTGCAGGCTACAGAAGTGATTTAATCTAGTTATGGAGAACGTTCATATGTTTGAATAGTCATTAAAAAATTGTTATCAAAGTATCAATACAAGAATTGATCCAAAATAGAAGTATTCACTTGTTCCTCCTGACCATTTAAAATAAGAAAGAGTGCATCAAATTATTTAATAGTGTGTGAACCAATTCCCTGATTTTCTAGAAGAGAAAGGCTTGCACTTCTCAGTATTCATAATTTCAAGATATGGAAACAATACACGTGGTTCCAAATTCAATAACAAAAGGATGCACAATATGAACATGTCAGTAAACAAATGAACAGTCTGCTCCTACCAACATCGAGGGTTTGCACCCCCTCCCACCACAAACCTCCCCACCCCCCTCTGATTATTTTTGTTTTCTACCCTCCGCTTCGGCAAAAGAAAATGCTTTAACCCTGCAAGTTCATAGCTTCAACCGGAAATAATAAACACACAAGGAGGCCCTTGGCCAACCCGGAAAGGAAATCTTGCCTCACACGCACTCCGAAGGCGAACTCGTCCAATCTCGCCGCCGCTCCATCTCCTTGGCTGCCATTCACCGCTCAATCATCCCTCGCCACCCACCTCCCCCATCACCGCGCCGCTTTCCTCGACAGCCACCCGTTGCCGCTGCCTTTAGCCAAGTTACTTTCATCGTTGTCAGCGCAGCGTGATGCCTCCATGCCCCCATAGGTTGCATCCATTGATCAAATAGCAAGACCTGTGAACTGGTTATACACTCAAAAACTGAGCAAGCAAGATCAGTGTAAACCCAAACCAGATTAAGCAAATTGAACCACATACAACACCCATGCAAAGAAGAGTACCTCTGCATCAGCTCCAAAGCGAGTCACATGATAGAGAACAAACAGATTTCCCATCAGATGAGTAGAGAATGTTGCAAACCTTCCCACACCATTCCGCAAAGGGTTACCAAATGGTGGAAGGAAAATTGGGAAAACATTTTATGTCCTCCTAGAAAGGACATATATCAAGAAATTTTGTTAGCAACATGCCAGCCGAAGGCATAAAAAGTGAGGTCACAAGTACACATGATTAAAATAAATATACAACATGTGTATTAATGATCATGTAAACTGAAGCAATTTTGAACAATAAAAAGAAAAATGCAGGGTTATAAGGTTCTCAGTAGGACAAACAAAAATCAACATATGTGATATTAAGTTTCATTATTTGATAGGAAATACTCTCCAATAATATTATTACAGTTATCAGTTATGAATCTATAAACTAAAAGGCATTGTGTTATGCATAACAAATCTCTTGACCTTCTACTACAAGAAAGCACATTCCAATGACAACAATAGCCAATGCCCATTAATACAGACCAAAAGTCAATTTAGTAGACCCATTGATCACAAGTTTTCCCGGCGGAAACATGATAGATTTCGTCCTAGCTAGACCTTCATTAGCATCCAGATTAAATTCTCCGCTATAAGAAAATCACTAACCTCAACATTGAGAATATAACTACAAATGTAAATCAACACTTTGAGTTGCTCTTAGATGCAATTCAAGGAAAACGAGAGCATGAGCTTGCTAGGTCGGATATCTCATTGGACTTGTTGTACAAATCCACCCAAAAGTGCACTATGATATAAACCGTGAGTACGGGGGCAAACGGTAGTGCTCCAACATAAACCAATGCTTATACGTAAATCTGCATATAAAACCGAATCATTTGAGAAGCAAGCATAAATCACCAAATTAATCATCCCTAAACTATGCAGCGCACTAAAATCTAGAGTCCAGCGAACACACAACCCGTTTGATCCTCCCAGCCTGCTAGTGGCCACTGGTAACTTGTGTTGGTATCCATAAAAAACTATTCGATTAAGTTTATTTTTTCTTGAGGGAAAGAATTTAGTAAGCTAATTAATACATGCAATGGGAACTTACCTTTCTCTTTTCTTCAAAGGCACTTACGTTCTTACAAGATCTCTCCCTGCAAAAGAAATCAATGTACTGTTGGGAACACTCAGTTTTATATCTGAACAAATCTGTGTGAGGAAAATTACGAATACATATTATGATAAAATTTATTACCAGGGGAACCACAAATTCTAAACTTTTATCCAAGGGTGCTCATGGTGTTGACATAACTGACTCTTTCTCATTTATCAAGAACTCTATGTGTTTCAAGAAGAGAAATCCTAAAATTTTATATTCACAACCAAAAGAGAAAGAAAAAATATCAAAACTAATTCAGAGAATTTTATGATCCTAGAATATACGCCAGGATTATAAGCAATTATGTGACACCACTATTTCGAATATTTTGAAGCCACGGACTACACTAATACTGTTCTATTTCACTAACAAGTGTGTCGTGCATCGTTTTCAATTATCGATATGCAAAGTCAGAAAATCAATTATCTGAATTGAATGAGGCACAACTTTTAACATATACATCCCATATGTTTTTTAACTACTACCAAATCAACATTGTGAACTATACATCATAACTGGGACGCTTCTATGCATGCTTCAACTACACAATGGAAAGTATAAATGTTGACAAATGAACATAGCTAGTCTGCATCCTGCCATGTGCTAACTGATATATATATTAAGCTTGCTATGTTGTGTTAAAATAAAATAAGCCGGTCTTTCCTCGGTCCCACAAAAGGCCAGTCTTTTTCCTTTCTCAAACAAGTTTGTGACAGGACTATGATTGCACTTCACATACACCAAGTAACAAAGAAATAGTTTCAAATTAGAAAAACAGAGATTAGTAAGAAGGATATATTTCTCATTGTGCATATGGCTAAGCATCATAAATCAAAGAATTGAATCTCAAGATGTCAACTTTTATCACCTTCAGGTATGAGTATCAATGCGCAGGTAGGCACTGCAGGTTTTAACATGATTCATGCACACTAATTAGACATCTTTTTAGATGGTCCGTACTGAAGCATGTTGTACTAAAGCAGTACTTTCTTTTGATGTATACTTACTTGCTACTCCAACTTGCAGTACTGAAGCATGTACCACACTAATTTGACATCTTTTTAGATGGTCAGCTCCTTCGGACTTGCACATAGATATGGTGTCATTTATGTTAGAATAATGTACACGGCAACTGACCAAGTATAAGTCTAGAGTAATAGGACTATAAGTAGTCGAGCAACGGACTGAGTATAATATTCAAACGTTGCAGACTTGGTTTGTCTACAAAAAAGACAGAGTAAATCATATATAAATTCCAATTGCATAATTTATTCCAAATTAATAATTACAAGATGCAACAATAGATATAACCTTACATGGCGGCGGAGCTCCCTGCTCCTCTCCACCATGCATGGCGGCGATGTGAGGGAAGAGCTCCCTGCTCCTGTCCTTTGTTTTTGTGGGTGAGACCGCGAGACGAACCAGTACATTTTGAAGAGGGTGAGCATTTCCCTACTTTTCTTGTAGTAGTATTGAATAACAGGTGGAAATCATTACTAAAAAACATCAAACTACCACCGAATGGTGTCCATGTGTCATCATCTAATCCCCGAAGACAACGAAATTGGGTGACATGCAGGTCCAGTGCCACCAGCGCATCGATGTTACCCATCACCCTGCAGTCCGCCGCCGGGAACGCCTTCACCGTGCTCCACACCTTCGATAGCAGCGCCTGCCCGTGGAGTCTGGTTGTGGAGGAGGCATCGTTGTCGTCGAGGTGGAGGAGGTCGGCGAGGATTTCTTGCGTGAGGTGGAACAGGAGCTTCCGGTTCCACCGGTGCCAGAGCGGGCCTTGGCGCCGGTGTTCAGAGTTGTCCGCGGGGAGGTCCAGCTCCAGGAGGTGGAACACGGTCGGGTCCACCGGGGATGACATGGAGTGGCCCTTGAACGGCCAGTTCAGCGGCGACGGAGTAACCATAATGTGGTCGTCCTCCAGCGACGACGACATGGACGCGACGGTGGGGAGTAATCTGCGGCGGTGGTGCTGGTCGACCACGTGCGCGTGCGAGCTCACAGCCGGCGCGTGGCTGCGAGTGCGGAGGGAGACGACGGTGGTGCCGCCTTTCCAATCCTTCAGACGACGCTGGTGCCTGTTTATAACGTGTCTAGTTCGGAAACTTTGGGAAAATTAGGAAAGTTTTTATTGCGTTATGAATGAATTAATTGTGTCTGGTTACCTTAAGTTAATTGATTGCGTTTGGAAAGAATTGATTGTCATGCATTATTGCGTTTGGAAAGAATTGATTGTCAATGCATTAGGAAAATTAGGATTTGGAATTGATGGTCATAAAACTAAACTTTATTAATTGGTAACGTGTTATCGGTTCCTGCCCATTTATAATGTGTCTAGTTAGGAAACTTTGGGAAAATTAGGAAAGTTTTTATTGCGTTATGAATGAATTAATTGTGTCTGGTTACCTTAAGTTAATTGATTGCGTTTGGAAATAATTGATTGTCATGCATTATTGCGTTTGGAAAGAATTGATTGTCAATGCATTAGGAAAATTAGGATTTGGAATTGATGGTCATAAAACTAAACTTTATTAATTGGTAACGTGTTATCGGTTCCTGCCCATTTATAACGTGTCTAGTTAGGAAACTTTGGGAAAATTAGGAAAGTTTTTATTGCGTTATGAATGAATTGATTGTGTCTGGTTACCTTAAGTTAACTGATTGCGTTTGGAAAGAATTGATTGTCATGCATGATTGCGTTTGGAAAGAATTGATTGTCATGCATGAATCGGGGACGTAAGGGGGGAAACAAAACCTGACTGCATGAGTGGGGCGGGGTTGGGGTGGGTTAATTGTAGCGAAAAAAAACCGGTTGAAAAAAAACCAGACGAGGTGGGACGAAAAAAAACCAGACGAGGTGGGACGAAAAAAAACCTGGAACAAAGACTACCAACTGCTCCATTAGGAGTAGAGATGTTTGAAGGTTGAAACTTTACGCTGCCGGCGTCCCAGAGAGAGGCAAGCATGGAGGACGACTCCTTTGGTTTGTTTGCACTATAGAGCTGGTTTTGGAGGTTGCACATCCACAAAGTGTATACTATTCATCTATCAACAGGTTGGCCTTCATTAAGGGAATGGTAAGAAGATTTACTCTGTTGTTTTCTTTGTTGCCTGCGAGAAGCTGCCCCTGGTTGTGCTACTTCTCCCTCTCTTTTCCTTTTATATAAACGGGTGGTTGTGAGGTATTGGTTGGTGTATCAACTCTTTTGGGCGCATTTCTACCATGAATAAAAACTTGGTGCACCATTACAATCAGCAAATGAATTTGGCAGATAATTCTTATATATTGCAAATTGATATTTTTTCTCGAACTTGAAGTTCGGTCTCTTGAGTACATAGATCTGAGCAGGAAACGTCCTGGACAGTCCAATTAATTTATTGGCATTCTTTCTAATACTAGAAATCTCTCCTTAATATTTGGAAATGGACATATATTTGTTCCAAAAAACGTAAACATTTTTGTAAATGTGTGAACACCTTTCAAAATTGCATGAATATTTTTTAATAGGGGTGAACAATTAGAATTGACATACATTTTTTGAAACAATAAATGTTTTTTTAATGTGTGAACACATTCCAAACTTAGACGAATATTTTTTAGAAACAAGTAAGCATTTTTCTGTGTAAACTTTGACTTACATGAACTTTTTAATATATTGAAAATTAAAAACGTATTCATAAATTAGAAAACATATTCACGAATTTGAAAATTATAAAAAGAACATAGACGACCTATCTGTGTATCTATGCGGCTATCCGCCGCAATAAGCGTCGCGGCCATATATCTCCTACTGCAATGCTATCTTTTGTCTCGCCTCAAGGATTTTCACGTGGACGCTTTACTGTGCCAGCCCAATATCGGTTTCTGAGGGAGTGGTTTCAGGCGCTTTTTCTTCACTTTTTTGTGTGTTCCATGTGTTAGTTTTATAGGTTTTTCTTGCTTTTTTTTTTACTTTTTTGTGTTTCTTTAGAGGTTTTCTTTGTTTTTTTTGTTAACTTCTTTCGCCTTTTCTTTTCTTTAAATTTGAGTTTATGTCTCGGTATTCAGCGGTTTTCTTTTTGGTTTCTGTGTTCTCAACTGTTTTCATTGGGTTTTTACACACAGTGTGCGTTTTTCATTAATATATAGAACCTTTTATATAAATGAGTAAGATTTCTTGAATATATGTTTTGTTTTCCACCTTTTTTCATACACACTGTACATTTTTCATAGGCAACTGAATTTTTTAGTACACAAGTAACATTTTACAAATACATGATTAAACAAATTCTAATACATTTTTTTGAACATTTTTCTGAGTACTATTCAACATTTTTCAAATAGACGTTAAATCATGTTTTGAATGACAAGAACATTTTTGAACTACACAAATATTTTAATGTCATGAACATATTTCTGAAGTATGTGAACATTTCTTAATGGAACGTACATTTGTTAGAAGGTACGACATATTATTTAAAGTTATGAAAATATTTTCTACATCGAATAAATATTTTGTAATAACATACATTTGTTCGTAATGTATGATCATTTTCGAAATGTCACAAAAGTTTTTCGATTTCAAGCAACATGTTATTTAAATAATGCTAACAGTTATTCTACAGCGCGTTAATATTTTCTAATTTTTTTTGATGTAAACTTAATGTTTAGTATATATTTTGCAAATATGAATAAAAGAGATAGATGAACGAATGAAAATCAGAGAAAAAACAAAAGAACATGCAGGAAGCTACTTGGGCTGCCCAATAGAACGCTCGCTGGAGGCGACGCTTACCTCTATCTCGCGTCAAGCGAGATATAGGAGGTACCGAGTATCTGTACCACTTTTATATTTTAATTTTTGAGGCAAATCTGTTTTTCTTTTCTTTTTGTGTATAGAGAGGCCTTTTAGTTTGGGCTCAATTGGGCCCAGCCTTCAAACAAATCCAATAAAAATGAAGAAACTGCCACAACAGCGAAAATAGGGTTAATGAAGAAACCGCCATCCAAACCGGTTGTATATATCCCGTGCTATTGTTTCCCAGTGGTTGCATTCATAGACCATAAGCTTCATGTTTCGCATGGCTGATTAATGACCTTGCACAAATCCATCCAACGCCCGGACGATGAGTTTTTTTGTAACGGTCATGTATGGATCCATCCATTCATGCGCCGTACATTGTATACCATGGAAAGCACACGGACATCACTCATTTAGTTTGTCTTATAAGAATGACTGATCGACATGGGACAGGTTTAGTTAATCAAGCGACCACATATACTCCCTTCGTTCCTAAATATAAGTCTTTTTAGGCATTTCAAATGGACTACAATATACGGATGTATGTAGACATATTTTAAAGTGTAGATTCACTTATTTTACTCCGTATGTAATCACTTGTTTAAATTTCTAGAAAGACTTATATTTGAAAACAAAGGAAGTATATACATATACTCTCTCCGTCTCTCGGTATCAAAATACCTGTCGTTGGCAAAAACCAGTATAAGTTTTCCAACGTCAAGTATTGTGGCACAGCGGTAGTGTATTATATAAATGAACTCCCTGCTAAAAATATGGCAATGCATCCATTCGCCCTACATGCATGTCTCAATCTAGCTACGCATCAGTTTATCTCCATGCAAAAAGGCAGAAAGATTGACAAATTCGGAAACGGTGTCGACGATGCCATGTTTCCGTTTTGGCCAAGAAATTAATGGATGCACGTTCAGTGGCCGATGGGGACGGGCAGCGAGCCGTTCCACGTATCCATCACGAGGTACGCATGCACCTATTTTCATTCCGCCCACTGTTCATCTTGCGGCTCGGTCTAGATGAACGACGACCGCACCGCCGTTGCTAATAAGAGGCATCCTGTTTCAAAATATGAGACTGTGGTTTCTTGACAAATAATAGGTCTAATTTATTATATACTTCCTTCGCTCAAAAACATTTGTCGAAGAAATTGATATATCTAGACGTATTTTAGTTATAGATATACTGATTTTTATCTCTATGGAGGGAGTATTTTAAAACACAGTACAAAAATGAAAATCTTCATTTTTTTTTTACTTTTCGGTAAAAGATCTCAGGCCAAGCATCACAACATGTCTTCGCATAAACACAATTATGAAAAAACAATACATCCAAATAATTAGGGATGTTGAAGTTTTAGTTTTCCTCCTTCATCGACCGGGGGCGTGTCATGAGCCAAACTCCTTGCCGCCTCTTGTCCATCCCGATAGAGCAAACTTGTTTAACCTCGGCAGTTTGTAGAAACACCGGTTGAAAATTCATCTGTGCACTAGAACATGTTGACGGCCGCGATATGCGTTGCAAATCATGGGCCAGAAGAAGAAACACCGAAGAGAGCCTTCCAACCCTCCGACGTGAACACATGCTGGACGAATCCATATGAACCCATTCAAAACCAAAACCGACCGGATCCAGAAAGACCCACCGGAGACGCACCTTCACACGCCCTCCACCAGTGCTAAGTGTGCCAACTAAATGGGTATAGGATGGAAAGGACATTATTCCAACATAGGGACGCCCTCGCCGTTAAACCACACTAACCAAGACACTAAGATTACATAAAGCCTGTCTCCACCAGGATCATGTCTTGGCGTAATTTTCTCTGATGACCAGGCCAGGCCGGATCTTCACCGAAGGTTGCCAATACACAGGATCCGATCCGCCAGTCCGAACGTCCCCACTTTAGCGGCCTCGCACAACCGTGCCACGTCTGACCTCATGTAAACGCTACTCCTCCGCCAACATGCATGCCTCACAACATCACACGCATGGCTTTGCGACCTGCCTAGCCCCGATTGCCAATTACATTGATGTCTGTCTCGCCTTTCGGGATTACGTGTTCATAAGGCTTTGTTGTAGACTTGAGAGAAAGGGAATTAATGTTTTGCATGGTGTGTGTCTGCCGATGTGGTGCTTCTTTTCTCCCGTGCTCTCTACCGCTTGTGTTGGTGCGGCTCACGGAATTCTCGTATGCATTGTAGTTAATTGAGTTTGTATTAGACTTAAATACACGAGTATTGTATATTTAAAAAGAGCATAATTATCTGGTGGCATGCCTGACACCGAACCAAACCCCGGTCTATCATCCTTAATTTGTTTGATCTGATGGCTAGCATGTGTAATGGGTTTACCTCTCAATTAAGTCTCAAATTACTTGCATGGCTACTGGCACGACAACCAATAGAAACATATGCCATATTTGAAATTTGCAACTACCGATCACACTTTGCAAAGAGAGAAGGCCCAATACAGACGGGTGTTAGTAGTTCGAAAGATGATAGGGTGCGGCACCAAATCTTGACTTTTAGACTGAACATATTTACTTATTTATATATCTTGATTAGTACAATGTTCTATCATACACTACTAGGAAAAGGCCTATTAATGACACACCTAGTTTGACCATTAATGGCGCATTAGGAGTGCGCCATTACTAGCACGCCATTAGTATACTTTACTAATGGCGCACCTCTGGTGTGCCATTAGTATCTGGTATACTAATGGCGCACCACAGATGCGCCATCAGTATGCACAGTGGTGCGCCATTAGTATGCCTCCCAGGGGCCATGTGTAGCCAGGTGCTTTGGCATACTAATGGCGCACTCTGCTGTGATGCGCCATTAGTATGAATATTAGGTTTTTTTCTGTTTTTTGCACAGGTTATGCATATATATAAATATAATTTCTCGTGGAGCCAACATATATGGTACGCACATCGAAACTATTAGAATCTACTCCCTCCGTTCCGATTTACTCGTCGTGGTTTTAGTTCAAATTTGAACTAAAACCACGACGAGTAAATCGGAACGGAGGGAGTATATAATAGCTCATAGAACAACTTAGCATCATGCATCATCGATCATAATAATAATAAAAACTCAACATAGGTATTAAATAATAAGTCTTACACATCATTATCGACCATACAACTTCTACTACGTAGCAATTTTCTAAGATAAAATGGCATAAAACAAGATGGCGTTTGTCTCTAAATCAATTAGATTTAAAGGGCCATTATGGAGAACGCAGATTATCTTGTCTCCATTTCTTGCCCTTCTCACTCTATTGCTTCCAAGTACCTCCTTACGAGTTTTCGTTATTTTTCGCCATTCTTTGATTCTCATTCCTTCATTTTTAGAAGAAATCCGATATGGACACGTGTGATTTGTAGGTTCACCTGGCAGAATGTTTAAAATTTGTAGTTGACCAGATTGAAACATGACATGAGGCACACAGTCACTAGGGAGAATCTGTTGCAAAACATATAGTAAGACTTCGTAGTTAGCATTGTAGTTCAGTTCGAGAAGAACTAATGCAAAACATGCACGAATGTCGTAATAGTAAAAAAATCTTACCATGGTATCTCCATTGATATTAACGTAGTTCAAGACGTGCACTAGTGGGACGTATTGACTATATTGTGGATCAATATTGCGATGTTGAATGTAATCCAGAAGAAAGGAATAAAAGAAGATGATCTGCTCTTTGTCCTTATAAGTACATTCTGAGCCAGGGGTGTAGTAGGTTCTGTCTAGCATCATCCTCACAT
Source organism: Secale cereale (assembly GCA_902687465.1). Classification (NCBI taxonomy): domain Eukaryota; kingdom Viridiplantae; phylum Streptophyta; class Magnoliopsida; order Poales; family Poaceae; genus Secale; species Secale cereale. The sequence continues at coordinate 700,686,791 of LR738714.1, forward strand.
TATTTGAATAATCAAAATAACCTATCAATGGAAATAAGTTGTCAACTATTTTGAAATAAACAATATAAATTACTAAATAACTATGTTTGATAAACTCACTTCTCGGTAGAATTGGAATCATATCGTCAACAAGGACCCAAATGTTCAAATCATCTTCGGCGATGGAATCCGGATTACCAAGATCCATGGTGAGAAGCATACCCTCATAAAAACCATATATCTTGCAAAATGATTCCCAATTCTTGCAACCAAAAGTGGTTACGTTATCTGAATTGTACAAATCCACTTCTAAATCAACATTATGCATGGTCCTTAGTTGAATTTGCTTTGTCTCCGAAGTTTCATGATCTTCAAATCCCATCCTCTCCAAGACATAGCGTCTTGCATGACACGGGATAAACTAGTTGCATGTAAAAGAAGAAAATTAATTACTTACACGTTGAAGTAGCTAGAAATCGTGCTTAATTAATTACGAAACAAGACTTGTTGTTGCGTACCGTTTCGACATCGAAGGTCTCGTCGAGCTTAATACTGAAGTAACGACCGTCTACCAGGTGAGGCCTGTCGCACAGACCCCGGTCGTCACCGCACCAGGAGCACTCCGGGATCCTATCGTCGTCGGAAGACGACATTTCCTATGTTTCAAAGAGATTAAACTTTATAAATTAAAAATATGTACCTAGACAAGCTAGTTGTGGCACCACTAAGGGACTCAGGTTGTTCGGTGGCCTAAACGAAGGTACATACTAACAGATGTGCAACATGTTGCGGTTGTTGCCTGCATTATCCCTTACGATGATGTTTTTCTTTTCTTTTGGGCAGGCTAATGAGTTGAAGAAAAAGCTCTTGCGCAAGTAACAATGTGTACTCTCTTGTTGAAAATCGCACGAAGAGAAAAGAAACTGCTTTACTTGACAAAGATGATCTCAGTAAACCTGCAGGTGTTCCCAATGTGTGCAAGCAGCGGAAAATCTTAGGTCCTGCTCCTGAAGCAGAGCATTGCAGATAGATGCCCATGTTTTTGCATTCAGAAACCAAACAGTACCACTATGCAAATTCATATCAAAGTATCTCAATTTCATTTAACTCAACCCATGATTGAAGGAAGAACTAGATCAAAGCATGATCAGTACTAGTGATAATCGGAGCAAAAAGGATTCAAATTTCATATTAGCAACATAATTGGCAAAATGGCAACACCAACATCAATCAGCAGCATCTGGGCAATTGCACGACAAAACGGCATCCGTATCAAGGAATTTGAAGATGCCTCAAAGCATAGTTTAACAACAAAAAACACAATCAGGAAGCATATATCTGAATTCAATTATCAAGCATGCTCCCATCCCCAAACCCCCCATCTTGCAGCCTGCAATCATATTTACACACAGATCAACTGCAACTAGCAGCAATCAACTAGCAGCAATCAACTACCAGCAATCAACTAGCAGCAACCATATTTACACACAGATCAACTAGCAGCAATCAACACTCAACATTCAACTAGCACCAGCGATACATGGAGCTCAATCGCTAGGGGTCGTACCTGGGGGATGCCGGGGCGTCGGGGGCGCGGGCGTCGAGGCCGGGGCGTCGGGGGCGCGGGCGGCGGCGGCGTAGCTCCGGGCGTCCGGGGCGTCGGGGGAGGGGGGTGGC
>LR738714.1:700688809-700717976 GCA_902687465.1 Secale cereale
GCGTCGGTGGCGCGGGCGGCGGCGGCGTAGCTCCGGGCGTCCGGGGCGTCGGGGGAGGGGGGTGGCGCGGGGGCGGCGGCGCGGCGCTGGAAGGAGAGAGAGGGGAGAGGGGGGAGATCTGGCGAGGGGAGAGAAAGAAGGGTGCGGCCGGTGGGGGATGGGGGAATACTAATGGCGCACTGCCCCTCTGTGTGCCATAAGTATGTAGATTCTTATGGCGCACGTTCACTAGGTGCGCCATTAGTATGAATGGACAGGCGCGCTAGTTCAAAAAAAAAACTTCTTGATTGTAATGGCGTACTCTGGACATCGCGCCATTAGTAGTTCGAGCTCTAATGGCGTATCTTTTGATGGTGCGCCATTATTATATTCTAATGGCGCACTGCTTGTCCGGTGCGCCATTAGTATCAATTCCATCTATAGCCCTTTTACTAGTAGTGATATATACTTAGTAACGGTGTACTGACGCAACTAAATGTTAAGATAGAATATTTTCTCACATAATTTTAACATCGATCATGGAAAAATGCAAATCCACTAAGTTTGAAACATACATTGTAAGGAGTGTGATGTACTTACTTCTTTTGCAAGAAACTAGCCCCTTGTTTGCTATTTTGGTTTAACAAAACATTTCTGTGTAGGCAAAAAATGGAAATAAAGAAATGCAAGTCCTCACTGATTAATTAGTGCGTCTTATAAGAATTACAAATATATGTTGGCTTATGTGTCTACTATAGTTTCCTTAAATATCATGACATATAGCTAAAGATGGCACGTATTTCTGGAATGCATGCTTATCTATTCTCGTGTGCAGATAAATAAAATTGATAATTATCTGTGGGCTAGAAAATTATATAACATTGCCACTTTAGTTACTTATTTTAATGTTGTGCCTACCAACTCTTGTGTATTTTCCGCCGAAAATGAGTAAAAATGTTTGTTCTAGCGAATAATACATAGATATGTGTTTGAAACCGAAGGATGATGATATTTACATTTGTGCAACCAGTTTATTACTCATTGTTTTACTGCTTGGTTAACTAACTTTGGTCTATTCGTGCGCTTATTTTCTTGTAGGAGCGAACCTTTGAACTGAAGTACAGTACGTGGCAGCACCCTAAGTCCACGATGTATAGTCAACAGTCTGTATACATCGGTAGCAACTTGCATTGCGGCTTTGTATATTTAAAAGACCATGCACTTGGGGCTTGGCGCGGCTCTGGATGGGTACGTGTTGATTAACTTCGCATCAGTCTTTGTCACGCAGATGTAGTCGTTCATTCACTGGACTGATGATGATCGGCCACCGATCCACTCGAGCGCTTCCTTGATAGATGCCGGCGACGTCTAGCCGCGACTATTTTCGATGTGAACTCGAGACAGTACTGTAGTATATTTGGTCGTACTAGCTAGCTTTCCAATGATGGTCTAGTACTGTGCACACATGTATATTCAGCTAGCTGGTCTTACCCAAATGGACGGCGGTCTACATGCGTGCGACGGTGCGAGTTACATGACCTCGGTCAAAAGTTGTGGCTCAAACAAGTACGATACGACACTGCATGTATATGTGTTTTCGGTGGCAAGTGCAGCATGCAGTACGCACCAACTAAGAGCATCTCCAGCCGCCCTTCAGGAAGACCTTCCCAGACGATATTTTCGCGCCGGCGCCAAAAAAACGGCTCAGTCGCGCCTTCAGGAGCCCGATTTTCGTCGGTGTGGGCCAAAAACAGCGCCGGCGGACCCAGGCCGAACCCGGCGCGCTGGGGCGCCCGAGGGCGCCGGGGCGAACTGTTTTGGCGCGAAAAAGCAACGGGCCAGCCGCGTCAGCGACACGGCGGCTCGTCTTCCCCCAACTGCCTCGGTTCCCGCGGGAAATCAATGGCAAGGCTGCCGCCGGTCAGCCTTGCCATTGATTCCTCACGGGCGGCGCGTTACGGGACGGCGCGCCGACGCCTCACCTCCCTCGCACGCGTACACACGGGCACGGAGCGGCTATATAGCCGGTGGCCTCACTCGCCTGTGCCCACACCAGCCTCGCCCCTCGCCGCCGCCCAGCCCCTCCCTCTCCGTCTACCTCTCCAGAGCGCCGCCGCCCAGCCCCTCGCTCTCCCTCTCCACCTCTCCCGAGCCCGTCGTCATGGCAGAGCGTTTCCCCGGAGACGAGGCGGCGGCCAACGGCTTCGGCCGCCGTTCGCTCCGCGAACAGGAGTCCTGGCTCCTGTTCCAGGCGAACATCCCGGCGCCGCCAGACATGCGCGCCGGGCCGATGGGGTGGAGACTCAGCGACGGGGGAGTGCCCATTCCCCCGTTGCCCGACGCCGTGGCGAAGCCCAAATACTTCACCGAGGAGGTCGAGGTCGTGCGCGCCTCCCTCACCGACGCCGAGCTCTCCCTCCCCCAGTACGCCGCCGACAAGCACGCGGCATGGGCGGCGTACTTCGAGCGCCGCCAGCAGCAGCGCTTGGCGTCCACCAACGGCACGCCGGTGGTCGGCGGCGTGAAGAACAGCGAGGGGCGCCACCTGTGGTGGGGCGTCCCCGGCCGCACACTCGAGGGCGTGCTGACGTACCTCGACGGCGGCAACGACCCGTCGTTGGCGTACCAGGCGAGGGTGGCCGCCCCGGCGTAGCACCGACGCGCCGGGCCATGGGTGCCACGGAGGTTCGGGTCCTCCTCCTCTTCTTCCTCCTCCCGATCTTCATCACACTCCTCCGGCACTCCGGCCCTGCTCGGTGTCAAGGCCGAGCCCGCGGCGGAGACGCCGCTCGGCCGGCGCACCCGCAGCGCCGGCATCGTCATCAACGAGGGCGGTTGGCGCGCCTCCTCGTCGGCTCCTACTCCGCGCTTCGTCAAGCCAAAGACGGAGCCGGGGCTCGCGCCGGTGAAGACGGAGCCGGGGCTCGCGCCGGTTAAGGAGCCGGCCACGTGATGGCTTCTCGACCCTCGTTGGTTACCCCAAGTGGAAGGTTTGAGATGCAGTGTAGCGGTAGTTTTCCCTTGGCAAAGATACCAAGGATCGAATTCCCCTGAGACTCCAAGGTTCAACAAGAAGGTGTCAACTGCTAGCGGCGCAACTAGCGATCGACCGGACCTGCACACAGATACAAATAACTTTGCTCCCAACGAGTACAGAGAGGTTGTCAATCTCTCCGGCCTTGTCGTTTACAAATGATCAAACGCAAGAGATAATAGTGATAGGTATTACTGCAACTAGTAAGTAAAAACAGAAAGTAAATAGCGGATGTGATCAGTGATGGTAATATGGACCGGGGTCCCATGATGTTCACTAGTGATGTCTCTCTCCCAAAAGACGATAAAACAGCTAAGCGAGGTAAACAAATTACAGCTGGGCAATTGATAGGATTATGTGCGCAAACCAATGCTAACTATGCTGCAAAAAAGGTAGAGGCTCAAAAGCATGGGCGGTACGCCAAGGTAAGTAGACCGAAATCCATCTGCATCTACTACTAATCATCCACCTTGAGATATCTATCCAGAACATCTCGCTGGTATTAAGTTGCGAGTCCCACCCATAGTGTAAACTCAAAGCAACAGATAACTGCATTAAAAGAACTTTGCGTAAAGTAAACAATCCTTGCACCCGCGAGTACAAGCACCGTTGTTTTCCCCCTTGTGGCAACAGCACATCCCCTAGACTCATGTTTCTGTCACTCAAGCTAGTCATCGAGGGGCATGAACCCACAATCAAGCATAACGTTCCCTCTTGGAGTTACTACCTACTACTTGGCCAAAGCAATAAACAGCAACAGAGAACATGCAAGAATTACTTAAGAACAAATATATAGAAGAGGTGAATCAAATATATGTGCCTCGATCATGTAGGGCAGCTCACGAGGTCTAATCGGTGAAGAACAAAAAGGGGAGGAGAACATCACATAGCTACTGGTCATGGACCCATGGTCCAAGGGAGACTACTCACAACTCATCCGGGAGGCGTCCATGGTGGTGGAGAGGCTCCCGATGGTGATCCTCCCCTCCGGCAGGGTGCCGGGAAGAGTTATCCTGGTGCTCCCGATCTTGGAAGCGCAGCGGCGGCAAAACAGAGATGAGATCGCGAAAAAGGGTTCCGTCCTTGAGGGTTTCGGGACGCAGTGTAAATATATGCCAAAGGGGGGCATCAGCGGAGGCCTGGGGGGCCCAGGCGCCCCCCTGGCGCGGCCAGGAGGGGGGCCGCGCCCCCAGGGCGCCTGGAGCCCTGGTGGCCCCCCTCCGGCCCTATTTTGGCCGCATGGAAGCTTGCGGAACGCTGATTTTTTATATATTTTTCCCGGAATTTTTCTGGCAGTTTACGTAATGAGGAAACCTGAAATACAAAAACAACAGAAAATAGAAACTGGCACCGGGGTGCACTGAGTTAATAGGTTAGTCCAAATATGATCAAAAGTGTATGGAAGTGTATAAATATCATAGCAATATCACATAAAAGAGGCATGGAGCAAGCAGAAATTATAGATACGTTTTGGACATATCAACATCCCCAAGCTTAATTCCTGCTCGTCCTCGAGTTGGTAAATGATAACAAGCATAATTTCTATGGTGACATGCTATTAACCATATAAGGACTTTTCACAGTCACATGACAAGTGCTTACTGAAACAATGAATCCGTAGTAATTAAATTGCCCCATGAGAAAATCACAAAGAACTGAAAGTTTTACAATATGATACTGAAATACTCAAAAGATTTGTAGTGAGCATGGTGTGCAAATATGATAAAGTGGTACCTCGCTTGCCCCCTTTAGTGAAGCAAAACATAAATGCAGGGGCACCTCCAAGGTTTAAGTGACGACTAGATACAATGATTTCAGAATAAACGATATCATAATCATGCAAAAGACAATGGTACTTTGGGACAATGCACATTACACTCAGAATGACAATCATGCTCTCAATAGTTGGTGCTTTAAAGAAGGTGGAGACTCTCGAACCGTGGCTTTTGATGGCAAGGTTGAAAACCCGTAGTCGGAAACAAAAACTAAACATGTACCAGAGCTCTTGGTTTTAAAAACAGAGGTAATAATTATTTTTTTGGATATGCATGTTTCGTCAACGAATGCTAGCAGATAACTCAATCACTTCTTGAGCTGGACAAGTTTCGAGGAACGGCTCCCGAATGAGGACGATCACATCCTCTTAATCTCCTTTGTTTATCACTGCCAAAGTTTTCTGATTTCTCATGAACAAAGCGTGAAGGAGGGTTTGTTTGTTGTATATTTTTTAATGAGCCGGGCGCACTCTATGCCAGTTCCTTCTCGTATTATGGGTTTGCACATTAGACATGCAATCCCGGGGTGAAGCTTGTCCAACTTAAAAAGATCATGAATTAACTACTACTTCCTCATGAACTAAAACAGAGGCACAAAAGAGAAATGCTTTTTTGATTAATTTCGAGATGGTACATGAAAGTCTTCATTAGGAATGGCAGGTAAATACCATGTATAGGAAGGTATGGTGGACTCATATGGCATAACTGGTTTAAAGGATTTTGGATGCACAAGCAGTCAGTCCGCTTAGTACAGGCGAAGGTTAGCAAAAGACTGGGAGCGACCAACTAAAAGAGCAATGACGGTCATAATCATGCAGAGCGACAAAGCAACATTGAATCGGGCATGAAAGTTATATCGCTACTCAGAAATTAAAGATCATCAAAGCTTGATAGACTTTCTTTACAGTCTTAAATATGCGTGATCATATGCCAAGTCAATCAAAATAAATTCTTGAAGGAAGATATCACTAAACCATACCACATCATAGGCAAACAAATCATGTTGGTACTTCAATAACACATTAAGAACCCCCCAGCTATTTGAGACTAACCATAAGAAAACATGAACTACTAAGCACCATTATGCACATAGCATTTTTATCATAGACATATCAACCAGTGCAACAGAAGCCAACTCTCTTAACAAGATAAGCATGATAACTAAAGAGAGTTCCAGCAACCAACCAAACAAAAGCTCTTTAAAAAGTAAAGCATGAAAACTAAGAGCTGAACATGACAGTAGCTATTGAAAGACAAAGAACACACACAGCAAAGATAGACATGAAAATTCTATGTTGTGTTTTAGGTTGAAGTGGAGCGTGTTTCTCTCCCACACAAAGAAAGATGGGTTCCAACTCGTTATGAACAGCAAGCAAAGCTAAAGAAAACTAAAAAGGAAACTAAAAGCAAGACGCTCCAAGCATAGCACATAACGCATGAAGTGATTAAAATATAGTGAAACGAAAAGACGAACTGATAATTGTTGATGGAGAAGGGGATGCACGGGGGCATCCCCAAGCTTAGACTCTTGAGTCTTCTTGAATATTTCTTGGGGGTGCATAGGGGCATCCCCAAGCTTGAGCGTTTGACACTCCTGAATCTTTTTATCATCTTCCCTCGCACACTTGAAAACTCCCTTCAGACATAACTCATCATAATCTGATTAGCGAGGTTAGTAACCATAATAAAATAATTTTTCCTTGCTGGAAATAAGGATATTCTTGAAGGTCTACTGTTTCTCAAGATTGCCAAAAGGTTTTTGCAAAGAAAAAGCAAGCTCAAGGTTTGCAAAATGAAGGAAAGGCAAAACAGGACAGAATCTGTGAAAAACAGACCAGCAGGTAGTAAATAATTTTTTCGGGGCACTTCTGCAACTCAAATCAAAAAACTCAGAACAGACGCCCGAAAGACAATTGTATAGAGCACGCTGTCGAAACAATTCAGACCAAAAAGATGATCTGGTGATTTTATATGAATTTTTCTGTCCAAGGACAGAATCTGTTTCCTGGACAGCACATCACAACTTTTGAACTTTCTTGCAATCAGAGGCTAAACTTGGCACAAAGTTGAAAAGTAAAGATACAATGATGATGCTACTGTAGTAACAAACATCAAGACCACTAAAAACTGAAAGAACAAACTGAAAGCAAAGATAACAAGGGTTGTCTCCCTAGAGCTCTTTCTTTATAGCCATAAAGATAGGCTTAAGACTTTAATGATGCTCTCGTAGGAATAAGAGTTGAAGAACAAAAGAGAGCATCAAGAAGCAAATACCAAACACATTTAAGCCTAACATGCTTCCTATGCATAGGAATATTGCAATACAATAATTCATTGAAGCACAAAGCAATATGTTTAGGAAGACAAAACAAGTGCAGCTTCAAAACCTTCAACATAAAGAGAGGGAGCTTGATATTATTGAAATATCTATAAGCATATGTTCCCTTCTCATAATAATTTTCAGTGGGATCACAAATAAACTCAACAATATAAGCATCACATAAAGCATTGTTACCATGATCCACATGCAAAAAGGTATCATTACTCTTCATATAAGCAAAATCTTTCTTATTAGGAATAGTGAGAGTAAAGCAATCATAACCATCATGGTAATCATTGTATTTAGGAGGCATATCATAATCATAATAAATTTTATCCTCGATAGTAGGTGGACCGAAAACATCATATTCATCATTGTAATCATATATAGGAAGCAAAGTATCATCAAAGTAAATTTTCTCTTCAAAAGTTGGGGGACTAAAAATATCATGTTCATCAAACGTGTCATCCCCAAGCTTAGAGCTTTCCATGTCATTAGCAATATTGATATTCAAAGAAAGCATACTAATAACATCACCACCATCATGATTTTTATGCAAATAATAAAGTTCCATAGGTTTTTTTAATTTTCTCTTCAAACACATCATGTCCCAAAGCAAGGTAGAGCTTATAAAGCTCTCTCATATTTTTGTTGTTTTCCATTAAGCAAAACTAGTGGAAAGACATAAAGAAACTGAAAGGTAAACTAACAAGACTAAAAAGCAAAGATAAAAGATAGCGTGCAACTCCCCTATCTTGAAGAGTGGAGTCCCCAGCAACGGCGCCATAAAACTTTGCTTGATGGCTTCTCGCCCCTCGTTGGTTACCCCAAGTGGAAGGTTTGAGATGCAGTGTAGCGGTAGTTTTCCCTTGGCAAAGATACCAAGGATCGAATTCCCCTGAGACTCCAAGGTTCAACAAGAAGGTGTCAACTGCTAGCGGTGCAACTAGCGATCGACCGGACCTGCACACAGATACAAATAACTTTGCTCCCAACGAGTACAGAGAGGTTGTTAATCTCTCCGGCCTTGTCGTTTACAAAGGATCAAACGCAAGAGATAATTGTGATAGGTATTACTGCAACTAGTAAGTAAAAACAGAAAGTAAACAGCGGATGTGATCAGTGATGGTAATATGGACCGGGGTCCCATGATGTTCACTAGTGATGTCTCTCTCCCAAAAGACGATAAAACAGCTAAGCGAGGTAAACAAATTACAGCTGGGCAATTGACAGGATTATGTGCGCAAACCAATGCTAACTATGCTGCAAGAAAGGTAGAGGCTCAAAAGCATGGGCGGTACGCCAAGGTAAGTAGACCGAAATCCATCTGCATCTACTACTAATCATCCACCTTGAGATATCTATCCAGAACATCTCGCTGTTATTAAGTTGCGAGTCCCACCCATAGTGTAAACTCAAAGCAACAGACAACTGCATTAAAAGAACTTTGCGTAAAGTAAACAATCCTTGCACCCGCGAGTACAAGCACCATTGTTTTCCCCCTTGTGGCAACAGCACATCCCCTAGACTCATGTTTCTGTCACTCAAGCTAGTCATCGAGGGGCATGAACCCATAATCAAGCATAACGTTCCCTCTTGGAGTTACTACCTACTACTTGGCTAAAGCAATAAACAGCAACGGAGAACATGCAAGAATTACTCAAGAACATAAATATAAAAGAGGTAAATCAAATATATTACTCACACACAATCTGAACATAATCTCATAATCCATCGGATCCCAGCAAACTCAACATAGCAACAGCATAAGGATTACATATGTGCCTCGATCATGTAGGGCAGCTCACGAGGTCTAGTCGGTGAAGAACAAAAAGGGGAGGAGAACATCACATAGCTACTGGTCATGGACCCATGGTCCAAGGGAGACTACTCACAACTCATCCGAAAGGCGTCCATGGTGGTGGAGAGGCTTCCGGTGGTGATCCTCCCCTCCGGCAGGGTGCCGGGAAGAGTTCTCCTGGTGCTCCCGATCTTGGAAGCGCGGCGGCGGCGGAACAGAGATGAGATCGCGAAAAAGGGTTCCGTCCTCGAGGGTTTTAGGACGCGGTGTAAATATATGCCAAAGGGGGGCATCAGCGGAGGCCTGGGGGGCCCAGGCGCCCCCCCGGCGCGGCCAGGAGAGGGGCCGCGCCCCCAGGGCGCCTGGAGCCCTGGTGGCCCCCCTCCGGCCCTACTTTGGCCGCATGGAAGCTTCCGAAATGCTGATTTTTTATATATTTTTCCCGGAATTTTTCTGGCAGTTTACGTAATGGGAAAACTTGAAATACAAAAACAGCAGAAAACAGAAACTGGCACTTGGGTGCACTGAGTTAATAGGTTAGTCCAAATATGATCAAAAGTGTATGTAAGTGTATAAATATCATAGCAATATCACACAAAAGAGGCATGGAGCAAGCAGAAATTATAGATACGTTTTGGACGTATCACCACGCCGGTGAAGACGGAGCTCGACGACGACGACGCGGCCCTGGAATGTGCGCGCAGGGACTCCATAGCGATGGAGAAGGAGCGGCGGGAGAAGGAGAAGGAGCGCCAGTGCGCCGCTTCGCGGAGCGCCGACGCGGCCGCGACGAAGGCGGAGTCGTCGTCATCTACGACAGCGACGACAACGATGACGATGCGCCGCCACCAGTCCGCCATGGCGACGCCGGGCAGGGGTCCAGCGGGGGCGCCCGCGTCAAGGAGGAGAAGGCCGATGATGACGGTGGCGGCGACGGCGGCGACGACGACTTCAGTCAGTTTTTTTGAGATTAGTTTACTGAAAATCCGCGAACTTCGCCGAAATTTATCGTGTTTGGCCTAAATTTAACGCGTTTTTAGCCGAACTTCGCCGAACTGTGCTATACTTTTTTTATACGCGCCAGGGGGCGGCCCTGGGGCCGGCGGCTGGGGACCAACTCGCCCCCAGGCCCAATTTTTGTGTCGGCTCACCCCCAGGCGGCGCTTTTAGGCGCCCCCTAGGGGGCCAACGGCTGGAGATGCTCTAAGTCAACCCATATGCAAACCGGATGGATGCGGTGTCCGGCTTGAGGGTCGGCGTTGAGGATGTCCTAAAGCTCTTCATTAAAGAAACTCAGAATGTACTCCCTCAGTAAACTAATATAAGATCTTTTAGATCACTAAGTAGTGATGGCCGCGTCCCTCTCACGTCGCTCTCCCGCGAGCGACCGAGGGGGCAACCCTAGCCGCCGGCGCCTCAGGTCCCCCACCCCTCTTCTCCCCTCGCTGCCGCAGGGCAAAGCTCGATAGGTGCTGGCGGCGGCGGGCCCCTTCTCCTCCTCACACGAGGGCTCGGCGCGGGCGGGCGTCCTCGGGCGGCGGCGGTGTCTTGGTTCTAAGCCTGACAGTATGAGTAGGGGGTACGAATGAGGAGGCAAGGCCCCAGCTATGGTGGAGTTGTACACGAGGTGTTTTTACGAGTTTAGGCCCTTCTCGGAGGAAGTAACAGCCCTACGTCTCGGTGCCCGGAGGCGGTCGACCGATATGTGTATATGTGTGAGTTACAAGGATGCGAACCCTTGTACGGGAGGAGGGGGGTGGCTTATGTAGTGTGCCAGGACCCCAGCCATGCTCCACGTTAACAATGGTTCAATGTACATTAAGGCAGGCGTTATTGATAACGTCTACAGTAAAGAGTAATAAAGGCATTCACTATGGCGAGTAAATACCAGACCGTTATTGCCCTGAGGGACCTTTGACCTTCGGGGGTCGAGTGCCTGGGATTGGTCGAGTGGAATTGAGTCGTCTTGTAGGTGATGTCCGGTCAAGTGGGATGTCCTCTTGGTCCATCTCGGTCGACTGTCTTTGTCATCGTAGGTTTTGTCTTTTGATCTTCTGTGGTAGTGACCTTGGGTGGGGTACCTTGGTCACGTCCGTGACCCTACCATAGGTCTGTAACCTCGTCAGTAGCCCCCAAATGGTTTGAGGTTTGAGCAGGAGAGAGTGCTGAGGAAAGCTCCGGTTCTGGCTCGACGCCCCTGGGGTAGTCTTCTCTGAGCTCGCGGTCTAGGGTGTCCTCCTCAATCTCGTCTTGGTCGCCTTGATCGATTCTGGAACCGTCGAGTGCGTTGGTTGCGTCTTCCGTCGACTGAACTTTGCGCTAGGCGTCGGGCGCCGTTGGCGTGCGCAGTTTTGGGTGGGGTTGGTTGCTCTTTGGTCGTCGGATTCCATGGGGTTTCGAAATATGGGGAAGCGCACGGGGCGGGACGTGGCGCAACAATCGGACGAATATGCTTGAGGCGCCTCGATCCTCGCGCCACCTTTTTCGCCACGTATCGCGTCTACGCCTATTGCGGGATTTGATAAGATCGCTCGAGGCCACCGGTCAGGCACTCGACCGGGGCGCTATAAGTGTGCGCCGAGCCTGAAGCGGGGGCACTGTGCGCCCATTCCTCGCTCTTTCGCCCATGCCTCTCCGCCATGCCTCTGCTCCCTCTCGCTTTCTCGACAGCAACCGTCGGCTTGCGTGCCATGGGCAAGGACAAGACCGCGGCGATGGAGCGTTCGAAGAAGGCGGCGACGGGGAAGGGAAGGCGGTCCGGCCGTAGCAGATCGTCGTCGAGGTCCGGGCTCCCTCCTGGTTGGATCCAGGGGGATTGGATCCGGTCCACCATCACGGCGGAGGATCTGGAGGAGCTGGAGGAGGAGGGACTGGTCACTCACGGCTCCTGGCGGGCGCCGGAGGGTGAGCTCAAGCCCCGGCCGTGGGAGGGCGAGTGCGTCCTTCTCGCGACCCACGTCGACCGAGGTTTCTCCATGCCTCCGCACCCTTTTTTTCGTGCTTTCTTGATATTCTTTGGCGCCCAACTGCATTACTTCACGCCCAATTACATCGCTTTCCTTGCTGCGTTCGTCTCCATGTGTGAGAACTTCCTCGGCTGTCGGCCGCACAGGGGTTTGTTCAAGCACATCTTTACTTGCCGCTCGCAAACCGTCAAGCAGGCGAACCCGAGCGACGATAAGACACACGTCCTCCAGGCGTGTGGCGGGCTCGGCATCCAACTTAGGAATAGGAGCGTATTTCCCCTATGATCCTTTCGGAGTCGATTCGGGGCTGGCAGTCGACTTGGTTCTACTACAAGGACAGTCCGACCCCGGGTCAGTCGACTGGTCTCCCCCTTTCTCTCTTGGTCGAGCCAGCCAGCCTCCTTCAATGATCGTGGGTAAAGCCGAGAGGGCCGAAGTGAACATGTTGGTGGAACGGGTCATCTAGTTGGTCCGCGAGGGAGAAACAGGGTTGGATCCAGCCGCTCCAGGCTCGGGACCACCCGATGTGGTTGTACTCCGGCACTGACGACTCGTCGCGAGTCCACCCGGAGGTGGCCGACGTGAAGTACGTGGCGCAGTGCCTGAAGTGCGTCACGAGGAACAAAGACAACCCCAGGGGGTCTGGGAGGGTCCTTCCATTCGACGCTGACCATTTGCCTGAAAAGGTTTGTCTTCGGCTCCCGAGTGGTGTTCCCGCTGTTGGCTTGTAATTGTCTTGATGAGTCCGACTGATGTTTGGCTAATCTTCCTTTTTTGTAGATCTATACTGAAATGTACTCGCTGCCCAACGGGGATCTGGTCCAGCAGGGCGAGCAGGGCATGGGCGACGTATCCGAGTGGAAGTCAGAGAGGAGACCGAAGAGGAGAGCGAGGATTATAGCAGCGGGGAAGAAGTCGAGTCACCTCCCCGTGATGAGAAACGGTCCAAGGGGAAGCACGACCCAGGGGCTGTGCGCCCTCGGACGGGTCCCTCCAGCTCCCAAACGCCCAAGCGAGCTCGTACGGCCACTCCCGATTCATCTGAGAAGGCGCCCAAGCATCCCAAGGTTATCACCGCCAAGCCTCGGAAGGCTATGCCCAAGATTAGGGTGGATGTCCCCATCGCCTCCACGTAAGTGCTATTCAGTTTTGCTCTTTTCTGCCTTTCGGAGGTCGACCATGTCTTCATCGACTCATCTTCGAGGGAATTCTTCAGTGCTGCTGCCTCCACGACCTCGATGGACATCGACAAGGGCCGGGACGACGAGGAGACTGCAGATGCCACAACCTCCCGCGCAGGTGCGAGTTATAGATCGTGTCTTACTTTTCGTCGGTTAGGGCTGACGGTCGACTGAACTTCGCAATTGTTTGTTTTGAAGTGCCACACCTCATCATAGAGCTCCCAGATGATGATGATGTCGATGAGGAACGCTTGGGAGGGGCTCGACGACGCACGGGGAAGAAGGGCCAGAAGGTGCCTTCTGGCCCGGAGGCCCAGCAACAGGAAGATGCCGTCCGAGCCATGGTCTCCTTCGCCGTCCCCGTGTCGACCACACACCCTACCTCGTCAGCTGGAGGCGCTGTCGACCCAGCGCCTGTCCCAGCTGTCGACCCAGCGCCCGCTCCGGCCGTCGACCCAGCGCCCGCTCCGTCGCCCGTTCTCTTCTCCTCCAATCGCCTCCCGGAGGATCCCGTGGGCGCATCTCAAGAAGCCATTCGCCAGGCGGGGTTGTAAGTGCATCTAGTGCCACCCCTAGTTGATTTTGGAGTATTGACGACAAACCTGGTTGAGGGACTAATGTGTTTGTGAGAATTGCAGGATAACATAGGTAGTAGTCCCTCATTGATTCGGTTAACCTACCGGAGATGACCCCTAAAAATGTATGAAGACATTGATACCAGTGGTGGTATATGAAGATAATCATATTGAAGACTATGACATGAGAAGACATTGTGTGAAGACTATGGAAGCGAAGACGTAGATGTTTCGTTGTTTCCTTTTCTTCTTTGTTGAGTCATAGGAACCATTGTACTGTTAAGTGGGGTCCAAGTGAACTGAGTCAGAGTGACTGAAGTGATGCTCAACCAAATCATATGTCTTCGAGCGAAGACTATGAGAGCAAATCTTATCCAGAGTCGGATGAGTCAGCTTTACTTGTAGCTCAAGTAAAGTTGCCGTGTGTGTTTGAAATCTGACCGTTGGAACACGTGTCAGTTCCTTAGTGACCCAGGGTCACTTCGGACAAATCAAGTCGGGTTGCCCAGTGGCTATAAATAGCCCACCCCATACACCATAAATTGGTGGCTGCTCAGAGTTATTGCACGACTTTTGTAGTTTGAGAGCAACCCACCTCCGAAGCATTTGAGAAAGAAATCATTGCGAGGACAAAGCCCAAACACCCAGAGCCAAAGAGTGTTAGGCATCACTGAAGTCTTTCTGTCTGTGTGACCTGAAGACTTATTACACTTGAGGACTATGTTTCCTCCAGCCGGTTAGGCGTCGCGTTCTGAGCATCCAAGAGTCATTGTGGATCGCCGGTGAACAAAGTCTGTGAAGGTTTGGAAGTCTACCTTGAAGACTTACCAGAGTGATTGGGCGAGGACTAGGTGTCCTTAGCTCAAGGGGAACAAGGTGAAGACGCAGTCTTCTGAGTTAAATCTCAGCCTCCCTAACCAGACGTACAGTTGTCACAGCAGCTGGAACTCGTCTAACAAATCACTGTCTTCCCCGAGCTACTGGTTCTATCCTTTCCTTCCCTTTACTTACTGTTCTATGTTGTGAAGTCATAGCATGCTTGCCTTATCTGATTGACTTCACTGAGTATCTACTTGTTGTGATTGGCTTCATTCCTTCTTCCATCATGATCCCTACTGCCTAGCTGCTATTAGTCTTCGTGCTTTCACTTCATTGAATACATGACTATGGCTTATCTAGTGTAGTCCACTTTCTGCTGCATACTAATAGGATTGAGTTCATCGTTTGTCTTCGAAACTACCATGTTTTGAAGCATTTCATAAAAATCGCCTATTCACCCCCCTCTAGTCGATATACTGCACTTTCAATTGGTATCAGAGCAAGGTACTCCCTTGTTCTGTGTTATTCGGTTTAACCACCTGGAGTTTTAGTTATGTCGACCGCAGGAATGAAGATAGTGTCTTACCCTATGTTTGACGGTCACGAGTATCCCAAGTGGAAGGCCATGATGAAGAAACGTTTCATGGCGATTAAAAGTGAGCTGTGGACCTTCACTGAGATTGGTCTTAGCGATCTATGCAAGAGGGCAGAAGCTGATGACATTCGCAAGTTCACCCTTCTCAATCTCATAGCGAAGGACGTCATCTGCTCCTGTCTGTCTCAAGATCAGTTCAGGAACATCATGCATCTTGATCATGCGAAGCTTATCTGGGACCGTCTCTCTGAAGTCTATGAAGGTCATCGAACTCGTGATGATTCTGGGTTTGAGAAATTCAAGGAATCTCTCAAGACGATGACTTTCGATCCAGAACCATCATCTTCTGCACCATGTCTTATGGCAAAAGGTGCCAAGGTAACCGAATGCTATTCATCTGAATCTAGTGATGATGAATCTGGTGATGAATTTGGACCCAGCTATGTCAAGCTTGCTTCCCTTGCCACTAAACAACAAATTGCTCTGGAAAAGGCTCAAAAAAATGCTTAATAAGAGCAATGATATGTTGGGTGAAGAAATGGATCAGTCAAAAAACTTAGCTGAAAGTCTTCAGAGGATTCAGGCTAAGTTAACTACGCTTCAAAGTCTTCATAACACTCTCTTATCCGATCATGAAAAGCTAAGATGATGTTATGAAGATCTTCAGAAGGAGCATGATTCATTACTTGCTCAACATGTCAGTGCTTCTCACGAAGAGTTTGAACCACCATGTCTAAAATGCATTGAACGTGATAATGCTACATCTGTTGCTGGATGTTCTACTGCTGCCACTGTTGCAATATCTTCAACTACTGATGTGGTAACTAACCCCTCTGCTGAGGATACTACTACTATTGCTGATGACAATGCTAGGTTGAAGACTTTGCTTGAAACAGGGATGTACAAAAGCCTCAAAGGGCATCAGACTCTATGTGATGTCCTCAAAAAGCAGATACTGAACCGAAACCCTAGGAAAGAGGGTGTTGGGTTCGACAGGAAAATGAATGTTGATGGTTCATACTGGAAGCCTGAGCACTATCCCAAAACCACATGGGTTGCTGCAAAGGAACCTTCAGTGGATCCATCTACCTTATCTGGCTTCACTTGTGCTAATCCTGTTATCATTGATGAATCCTTTGATGCAAACTATAAACTGTTTAAGAATCAAAATGGTGAAGTGTTTACCAGGTATATTGGTACTAACTGCAGGAATGGGCCACCTATGAAGAAGATCTGGGTACCCAAATGTTGTCTTGAGAAGCTTCCGGCAAATATTATCATGACACCTCCTAGGATGAAGACAAACCCCAGACCAAACGCTTCATATGGTCCTAAGGCTTCATACAGACAAAGGACTCACCTGAGTCACCCTAACGCGAATGTTTTGCAGGGAAACCATACTCAGGTCCATGAATATGAGCGTGTTTCATCAAACCGCTATATTCATAAATCAAATAATTTTTCTGCCTATTCTTATGAGTATTATTCTCCTACTGCAAGACTATTTGCTAGGGCTCCAAAGCCAAAATTCTCAGATGCTGCTCTTAGACTCATTGCTTCTAAGCCACCCCTGAAAATGTGGGTGGTTAAGAAGAACTAACTTTCTCTTGCAGGGAAAGGTCTCCAGCCGATAATCAAAGGCTTCTGATGCTATTGCTGGGGACCTAAAACACTTGTAGGGCACAAGATCAAATGCCCAAAATGACTTACTGCTCATACTATTCATAAATCACTTGCTGAACATCTTATCAGTCCTAACTTTCATCTAAGCTTTAATAATCCACTTATGCATCAAATGTTTATGCTTCATAATGGCTTTTGGTGAAGCCTATCCTCCTAACTGCATTGTAGGGAGTGACACCAAAGTCTTCAGAATGGATTATGGATAGCGGATGCACAAATCATATGACTGGTGATCGAAATCTTCTCATGGACTCAACCTTACGTCCATCTAACAAGAGTCACATCACATTTGCTGATACTGGTAAAAGCAAAGTGTTGGGTCTAGGTAGAGTTGCAATCTCAAGAGATCATCACATGGATAAAGTCATGCTTGTTGAATCTCTTGGCTTCAACTTAATGTCTGTCTCAATGCTTTGTGACTTAAACATGATTGTGATCTTTGGTAAATTTCGTTGTCTTGTACTAATGGAATCTGACAAGTCTTTAGTATTTGAAGGATACAGAAAAGGTGATCTGTATATGGTAGATTTCTCAGCTGGACCGCAGATGGTCGTATGTCTTCTAGCAAAAGCTTCAGAGTGCTGGCTCAGGCATCGGAGGCTAGGACATGCTGGCATGAGGAACTTGCACACTTTCGCAAAGAAGAAGCATGTCATAGGCATCAAGGAAGTCAAGTTCAAGAAATATTATCTATGTGGTGCCTGTGAAGCTGGGAAGATGACTAGAGCCAAGCACCCCTCGAAGACAATCATGACGACATCGAAACCCTTCGAGCTGCTTCACATGGACTTATTTGGCCCTACTCACTACTCCACATTCTCTACCATAGCCTGTCTCTATGGCTTCATCATTGTTGATGATTATTCAAGATACACATGGGTGCACATAATACTCTACAAGAATGAAGTGCATGATGTCTTCAGACGCTTCGCCAACCGTGCCATGAACAACTATGGCATCAAGATCAAGCATATCAGAAGTGACAATGGCACTGAGTTCAACAACACTGGCCTTGATCTTTATCTGGATGAGATGGAATCACTCATGAATTATCAGCCCCGTATACACCTCAGCAAAATGGGATCGTTGAGCGCAAGAACAGAACTCTAATTGAGATGGCTCGAACGATGCTCGATGAATACAAAACACCAAGAAGGTTCTCGCCCGAAGCTATTAACACTGCATGCCATATCATCAACCGTGTTTATCTTCACAAACTTCTGAAGAAGACATCCTATGAACTCCTCACTGGAAAGAATCCTAACGTAAGTTACTTCAGAGTATTTGGAGCTAAGTGCTGGATCAAGGATCCTCATCACAAGTCAAAATTTGCACCCAAAGCACATGAAGGCTTCATGCTCGGATATGGAAAGGACTCACACTCCTACAGAGTCTTCAACATCTTTCTCTATAAAACTGTTGAAACTATGGATGTGCAATTTGATGAGACAAATGGTTCACAAAGAGAGACCCTACCAACTATGCTAGATGAAGCTTCACCAAATGAATTATGAAGCTAATGGGAACCGGTGAGATCATGCCCTTTGAAGCACAACCTGACGAGGAACTCATCATCTCAGCTCCAAATCAACCTGACGACAATGCTCAGACTGAAGACAACACTCCTGAAGATGACAATGTACAACAAGAGCAAAATCTTCGTCCAGCTCATCCTCGTGTTGCAAATGAAGTACAAGTTGAGAAAATAATTGATAGCATAAATGCTCCTGGTCCACTTACTCGCTCAAGAGCAACACAGCTTGCAAATTTCTGTGGGCACTTTGCTTTTGTCTCAATATCAGAACCCAAGAAAGTTGCTGAAGCCTTTATGGAACCTGAATGGATTCAAGCAATGCAAGAAGAACTTTAACAGTTTGAGCTGAACAATGTATGGGAACTTGTCAAGCATCCTGATCCTCGCAAGCACAACATAATAGGCACAAAATGGATCTATCGCAACAAGCAAGATGAGCATGGTCAAGTGGTCAGAAACAAAGCTCGTCTCGTTGCTCAAGGATACACTCAAGTCTAAGGGATTGACTTCGATGAAACATTTGCTCCTGTGGCTAGACTTGAAGCTATTCGTATACTGCTAGCCTATGCAAATCATCACAACATACTTCTATATCAAATGGATGTAAAGAGTGCCTTTCTCAATGGAAGGATTGAAGAAGAAGTGTATGTTGCACAACCACCTGGCTTTGAAGATCCAAAACGTCCTAATATGGTATACAAGCTCAACAAGGCACTGTATGGCCTCAAACAAGCGCCTCGTGCTTGGTATGACACTCTCAAAGACTTCCTGAAGAGCAAAGGCTTCAAACCTAGATCCCTAGACCCCACACTCTTCACGAAGACATATGATGAGCTATTTGTCTGCCAAATCTATGTGGACGACATTATCTTCGGCTGCACGGACAAGAAATACTGTGATGAGTTTGGTCACATGATGCAAGAGCAATATCAAATGTCCATGATGGGTGAGCTGAAGTTCTTCCTTGGTCTTCAAATTCGTCAACAAAGCAACGACATCTTCATATCTCAAGAGAAGTACCTTAAAGATTGCCTGAAAAAGTTTGGAATGCAAGACTGCAAAGGGTACTCGACGCCAATGCCTGCTAAACATCATCTGTGTCCCGACGCCAATGGTAAAGAGTTTGATCAACAGGTATACCGCTCCATGATTGGTTCTTTACTTTATTTATGTGCATCTAGGCCAGATATTATGCTTAGTGTTTGCATGTGTGCTCGATTTCAAGCGGCACCAAAGGAGTCGCATCACTTAGCTGTGAAGCGAATACTTCGATATTTGGCTTACACCCCAACACTAGGATTATGGTATCCAAAGGGCTCAGAGTTTGATCTAGTTGGATTTTCAGATGCTGATTATGCTGGTGACAAAGTTGATCGCAAGTCTACATCAGGCACATGTCACTTTCTGGGACGATCACTTGTCTGTTGGTCTTCAAAGAAGCAGAACTGTGTATCACTCTCCACTGCTGAATCTGAATACATTGCTGCTGGATCTTCCTGCGCTCAGCTTCTCTCGATGAAGCAAACACTCAAGGACTACGGAGTCCATCTGAAGCATGTGCCACTCTACTGCGATAATGAAAGTGCTATCAAGATTGCCAACAACCCAGTTCAGCTCTCGAAGACAAAGCACATTGAAATTCGTCATCACTTTCTCAGAGATCATGTCATGAAGGAAGATATTGATATCATACACGTCAACACTGAAGAGCAACTGGCAGATATCTTCACAAAGCCCTTGGATGAGAAAAGGTTTTGCAAGTTGCGGTGTGAGCTAAATATCTTAGAATCCTCAAATGTCCTGTAATCAGGCACACATCCTAACACTTATGCATATTGATGACTTAGATGTGCAACACACGAAGCAAAGTATATCTACAATCAATGAAGACTTACATTCTAAGTGTGAATACATTAACATGGAATTTGACTTCGGAGCGCCACGATAATTGTGCGCCGTGTCTGGGTCTAATACTTCCTATACGGTGGGTAACACCACCACCAAATTCTTGTTTGAAGTGTTTCTCGTGGCGTTACATTTGCAAAGTCTTCGCACTTGGTTTATCTTCATATATATATATATATATATATATATATATATATATATATATATATATATATATATATATATATATATATATATATATATATATATATATATATATATATATATATATATATAGAGTTGTGTTCTATCCTCAACAGCATTCACTTATAGCTATGTCTTCATATTTAAATCTTTTGGACTAAGTGAATGTGATCGGACCCTAACCTCTCTATGCTTTCTCATCTCACACTCTGTCTGTCCAAATCATATTGAAACTGTCGAATATCTTCTCTGCGTCCTTGTCAGCAGAAGAAATGGAGACAAACCTTAAATCTGATTTTAATGCTACATCCTTTATGCCTGAAACCCGGAGAAGCCGAAACGACCACTCCGACAGTCGTGGTGAACGTGGGATCGTGGGACAACTCCCAATGCGTTACATGACCGCCACGTGTCACTCGTACGTGAACCGTCAGGGGCACCTGCGTAATTGCGCTGTGCCATCTCCCATGCCTATAAATGCACGTCCCATCACGTTCAAAGGTTCTTCTACCACCTCTCCACCTCGACCAACCCTAGCGCCTCCGTTAGCTTTTGACGATGCCAGCGACGAAGCGCTTCGCTGCCGCAACCTCGACGACGCCGTCCTCACGCCGGCCGCAGACATCTTCTACTCCGCCGTCGCCGTAGCTGTCCTCCGTCGCCAAGTTAGGGCACGGAAGACCGAACTGCTGGGCATCCAACTCCTCTTCGTCTAAGCAGTTCATCGTGTGGTAAATAAAACTTGCTTTTTACCATTTTCTTGAGCCATAAAGATTCATCTATTTTACGACAAGAGGTTTCTGCCTACTTAGATATATAGATCTATCATGTCTGCATCTCATATCTTGCCTAGTACATTCACATATGCTTCAACCATAGTTAGATTCCTCACTTGTACCTATTCGTGGATTCGTACAAATCTGGAACCAACTCTCATGAGTGAATGTCTTCGCACTATGAGGTCAAAGTCTTCAAAAATGTTTTAATCTTCAAAACTTTTGAGAATGCATATGACCTCTTCCCCTTCCCTCACATCTCTAATGTTGTCACAGGTACATGTCTGTGGGAGAATCCCTTGGTTCTCACAGTCTGCATTCGTTTGCAGAATTTTTGCAGCGTCACATTCACTCCCCCGAAGACAGTTCTTGTCTGACCAGCAGACCGAAGCATTTGCCTGTTTTGAAGCCATTCAGTTTGAAGCCCTTCAGGTTGAAGCAAATGGCAACTGACAAGACAGTTAGAAAGGGTGACAGACAGCGCCGTGGCAACACCTCCATTGATTTGCCTCCTGATCTCATTGAGATATACAAGATTGATCCAGAGGAGGATTATAATCAGAGGAAGACACGAATCCAATGGATTCGAAGATACTGGGCTGAACAGTGGTTTAAGTACAGGTTCGTGACCCAAGAGTATGCTGAGAAGAACGCCATCAAGCATCCATGGGGAGAAATCACCTATAAAAATCTCCCCCCCAAGACTCGTGCTGAAACCATTGCTCAAAGCTTCTATCCTTGCAAGGTCAGAGGGCCTCAGCCTGCTGATGCTGATCCTAGCTCTCTGCTCTGGTGTCACGACGACAATCTGTTCAAGTGAAATCTTCAATACGCCAAGAACTCGGCCAAAGAGAACAAGAAGCATTGGGGATTAGACTTCAATCCTGGCCCCTCTGCGCCCCACGCCGATGGCACGCGCGAAGCTGAACCAAACCTGGTCGGGCCCTTCTACAACTTAGAAGGCCTCATCAGTCACATAAGGGTTCAAGGGGCGGATGTGGATCAGCCTGCGGCAGATGCTGATTCTGAAGAAGCGCCTGCAACGCCGAAGCCCAAGAAGAAGAAATCAAAGGCTTCGAAGACCACTCCTCCAATTGCTTCTAAAGTGAAGCCTCTGGCCACTGCTCCACCTGCACCAAGTGTGCAATCCGAGGAACACTCTCGTATCTCCAAGAGCAGACAGCTGAAGAAGAAGCCATCGCACAACCCTAGTCCAGCTCTCACTCCTGACGCTGTTCTGAAGACTGCCCATGTTGCCCTTGATCTCTCAAGTGATGAAGATCTTGGTGACGATGCTCTGGAGCTACTGATCAAGAGCAAGCAAGATGCTGAAATCTTCAATGATTTGCCGCTCTTAGATGTGGAAGTGCTGAATAACTTCATTGATGAATGGTTTGACACCCCCAACCTCAGCTTCGACGATCTTCAACTTCCAGTTGGCCTCAGTGTCTCCGTCCATGGCGCCATTGCTTCTGAGCTGGCTCTAGCTCAGAGAATTGTTGAGCTGAAGCAAAATATCGACTATGAAAAGGCTCAATTCAAGAAGCATGTGGACAAGCTCAGCGTACAAGAAATTCAAAACTTCAAGGTTATGATGCATGAGCTCAAGGAAGCCTTTCGCCAATGGCGTGAAGAAGCTAAAGGTTCTCGTGAGCGAATCAAGGACTTGGCTGCCAAATGCGTTCAAGCGTTCAATGAAGCTGAAAAGCGCAAGGCCCTTGGGCGTCCAGGCATTGACCCAAAAATGGCTGCCAAGAAGAAGAAGAAGCAACCTGTGCCTGAAGCTGAAGAATCAAGGCAGGAAATGCCTCGCATAGTCTTCCCTGCTAGCATGACTGGCACGAAGCCTAAGGCAACCCCAACCACTTCCAAGTTCAAGAAGACAAATGTAATGCCTAGGATGGGACTATATCTCCTACGTGTCGAGGCACGACTTAGAGACATAACCCCATGCTGGAATGATCGCAAGTTTGGTATCTTTGCACAACTCATGTAAAAGATGGGGATGGAAAACATAAAATAGTTGGCTTACACTCGCCACGTCACACAAATACATTACATGTCCAAATCATCATTCAATAAAACATCACAGCCCATCTAAGGGTAAAATCCAAATGACAAGATACCAAACATAACTTAAATCCACAGGTCGGATCGAATCCTAGTAGAAGTACCACTACTGATCATCAGGATAACGAACATAGTAACGGCTACGCTCCTCGTCGTACTCCCAGTCTAGCTCGGTGCCATCACCAGTGTAACTCACCATCGTACCTGCATCTGGTGTTTTGAAGTAACTGTGAGCCACAGAGGACTCAGCAATCCCGTTCCCAGGTAACATGACTGTTTAAGCCTTGGGTGTGGAACAAAGCTGAAGAAAAAAATAAGAATAAGTGGTTGCAGCAGCACTAGCCTAGCTTACGTAAAAGAGAGCGAGAAGAGAAGGTGCCTCGGTCGAGATATGATCACTAAGTGACCCTAACTAAAGCCAGTCAAACATAACCCCACCGTGTTCATCTCCCGAAACCCTTTCGGAAAATGACAGTCACGGTACACACGCTGGTAGTGTATTGGAACATGGTGTCAAGTTTTCTACAACCGGATATTAACAAGCTCCCATCTGCCACATAACCGCGGGCACGAATTTCGAAAGTTCATAACCCTGCAGGGGTGTTCCAACTTGGCCCATGACAAGCCCACGATCCGCGGAGTCGCAACTCCAAAGGTGGGAAGACCCGAGTATTCTCAGAATCCCGTGCTCAAGATACTCCGAACAAAGGTAAGGCTAATCCAGCAAATCCTCCCGGCGTGCCGACACCCTGACAATAGCTGCACGTATCTAGTCTCAGGCCACGACCGGATGGGTGATGCTACGGGTTTTTACCAGACCTCGAGTTTCCTTGAGGTGGCCCCGCAGGACCCCCAGTTCGGACCAACACTCATGTGGAGCACTGGCCCGGGGTTGTTGATTAAGAAAGAGGGTTAATTACTCCCTATGCAAGTTATTTAGTTATTAGGCAAATAGTACCAATGTTGGGACTTGCTGGAAAAGACTTAACACTTAGCGGTTTATCGAGGGGGCCCCATAACCCCAACCGTGTGAGGAACACATAATCAAGGAACATAACACCGGTTTATAGGGTTCCTAACGACATGAGTGGAACAAATCACCAAGCAAAAGACTTAGCCTTCCACCCATTGCCAATATATAGATGATTTCATTTTTAAGCATTTATATAGTGTGATATAACCCAACAAAACTTCAACATGAAGCAAGCATCTTCAATCTTCACCTGCAACTAGCAATGCTATAAGAGGGACTGAGCGAAGCGTACTTAGCCATTCAACGGTTTGCATAGGTAGGGTGGTTAAACATGAACATGGTTACAATAGGAGGCTGACAGGAAAGGCATGGGCATCGAGGCAAAACTATAGAGCGATATTCTAGCAATAGGCAAAGATAGTAATGTTATCGAGGTTCGGTCATCTTGCCTGAAGAGTTGTCGTTCGGATCGTAAGAGGGGTCCTCGTGCTCAACCTCGGTAGAAACCTCGTTCTCGTACTCGTACTCGGTCTCAGCTTACGGCTCTAATCAACACAACCACACAAGGCACGAATCAACAAGATGCAATGCGCACACGAAAATATGCAGGATGCATGACTGATGCACTATGGGAGCACAAGGGGCATGGAAAAATTGCACTCAAGCAAAATGCTTCAAAACATGATAACAATAGGATATTATGAATCTACACGAAAAATCAATCAAGTTTCATATAGGACTTGCTGCAATCGGAGCCACGGGCTAAAAGTTACACACAAAACAATAAACATGCGAAAGCTGAAAATTACAGCCACATAGCAACTTCGGAGCAATAGATAAATAAGCTACAGCACTCAAACATCATGGCAAAGAGTATGGACATAAACTAGACATATCCTACAGCAAATAAGTCCATTGGTGCACCCCCAAAGGAGCCACGGATCAATAGCAACAAGCTTGGACATATTGAACTTGACAACAAAATCCTGACAACAGTAATTTGTTGCAACTTTGGAGCAAAAGTTAAATATGCTACAGCCACTCAAATAAGCATGTGAGAGCATGAGTGGATAGCCAACAATATGTACAGCAAGGAATCATGAAGAGTCACCCCAAAACTATCATGGATTGGCCTAGAACAACACGCAAACATGGCATCTGGAAATTACAGATTCCAGACTTAGTGAAATTTCACTAAGTGTTAAAACAGCAGTTTCATCATGGCATCTTTGAGAGCAAGTTTAAGTCACCTCAAAACTAAACATGGCAAGTGGTAAGGACCACATCAAAGTACATATGATGGTGATTCCAAAACACCTAAGCATGCATCATGGAGATAAACACAACGATAGCAATGAGCTCCTCAAGTTGGCATTTCATAACAAGCTAAACACATAACAGCCACATGGCACTTTGCAAAGGAGATAAACATGGCAAGATTAATTCTATCATTCAAACCTAAGCATTCAACATGTAGAGCATGACAAGACGAACACGTGGACATGTCATTTGCATCATTTGGATAAACGAGCACCAAGTTATCACTATGCGAAGATGGCATGAAAATAACTACAAACAGCAGTTTATAACGAGATGCACTCTTGCAACAGATATTTAAGCATCTAGATGATCTCAAACATGCATGGCACAATGGGATGAAATGTAGTACATGTCTCCACGAACGTCTGGACATCTCATTCACTCAAATCGGAGCAACACACACAAAGTTATCACCATATGAAATCAGCATCAGACAAATAAATAATCACAGGGACATAGAGGATTCTCGGGGCAACCTCAGGCAAACGGGTCAACGAGCCCGGATCTGCGGAGTGGGCTTCGAAGTGGAAGCGGGCCGGGCGGTGCACCGGTCGACGCAGGAGGGGCCGCGGCCCACGCGGGGTGGATCGGGACCTGGGAGTCTGGTCGGCCCAGCCGGCCGAGGCCTTGATCGGCGGCGCGAGGGGATCCCCCGATCCCCCGAGCGCAGGGCGGCGCTGGGTCGATGGCGAGGTGGGCTGGCCCAGCGGTCGGTGAGGCCCGGCCCGGAGGGAGCGCACGCGAGGAGAGGCGCCGGTGCTGGAGGCTCGGTCGACGGGTGGGCTGACGGCCTGGCTGGCGGACGGCTAACGGGCCTCGCGGGGCCCGCTAGGGTTGGCGGACTGGAGCGATGAGGCCAGATCGGGGATCGGCCTCCCGATCTCTGCGAGGCGGCGGCGGCGCCTGAAGCCTCGAGCGGCGGTGGATGGCTGGCTCTGATGAGCGAAGAGGAGGCTGGCGCCGGCGGGAGATGGGTCCGGCGGGGCCTGGCCGGGGCGGCGGCAGTGCCCGGTCGGCGCGACGTGGCGGTGGTGAGGTGGCGCGGTTGGTGCTCCGACGAGGCGGCGGTGGACCTTCGGCGAGCTACTCCGGCGGAGCTCCGGCGAGCTCCGGCCGGAGTGGAGGGAGGAGGCTGGAGGAGGAAGAAGGTGGCTAGGGTTTCCTTGTTTTGGGGCAAAAAAATAGGAAGGTGGACAAATATATAGGCACAAGGAGCTAGGGTTGTCCAAATGGGGTGTGGTTTTCGGCCACGCGATCAGAATTGGATGGCCTAGATGAAGGAAGGGGTTTGGGCTTGTTTGGTGGGCTGTTGGAGGGGTGTCTTGGGCCTCAAAGTGGAGGCACTTTTAGCCCACGAGAATAACTGTTGGAGCACCAAACGAACTCCAAACGCGACGAGATATGACAGGCGGGTTACACACACCAAAACAACAACACACGACAAGTCTCGCGCCAAACCGGTAACGTTACCCGGACAAACACTAAAGTAGGCCTCGGGGATGCCACGGACACGTGAGGGAGCTCCAGAACGCGAAACGGACAACGGGAAGGAACGAGTGGGACCGGATGCAAACAACAACACAAATGCAATGCGATGCACATGACTACATGGTATGAATGAAATGAACACACGCACGCGACAAAAGAACGAAAACCCGAAAGACAAAGAACCCGGAATGGAATTGATGAAGCCGGAGATATATTATATGCCCAAAAGGGAAAGTATTACATCCGGGGCATTACAAACTCTCCTCTACTACAAAAAGATCTTGTCCCGAGATCTAGGACTGGAAAAAGGAAGGGTACTCGAAACGAAGATGATCTTCTCCTTCCCACGTAGCTTCTCGGTCGGTATGGTGTGACCATTTGACTTTCAAGAATTTGATGGACTTGTTGCGTGTCTTGCGCTCGGTTTCTTCGAGAATAGCAACTGGGTGCTCTCTGTAGGACAAATCTTGTTGAAGATCAATCTCTTCAAACGGAATCATGCGTTCAGGTGCCTTGAAGCATTTGCGGAGTTGAGACACATGGAACACATCATGAACATTGGCGAAGTTGGAAGGGAGCTAAAGTTGATAGGCTAGATCGCCTCTTTTGCCAAGGATCTTGAAAGGCCCGACGTATCTAGGAGCAAGCTTTCCTTTGATACTGAATCTTTGGGGGCATTTCATCGGAGAAACACGGAGATAGACATGATCACCAATGTTGAAAGCCAAATCACGATGCTTGTCGTCATAGTAGCACTTCTGACGCGACTGAGCGGCCTTGAGATTCTCACGTATGACTTTGCACATTTCTTCGGCTTCTGAGATCAAGTCATTGCCAAGAAGTTGACGTTCACCTGTTGCTAGGTGGCTTCTCACCCCTCGTTGGTTACCCCAAGTGGAAGGTTTGAGATGCAGTGTAGCAGAAGTTTTCCCTTGGCAATACCAAGGATCGATTTCCCAGAGACTCCCAGTTTCAACAAGAAGGTGTCAACTGCTAACGGCGCCAGATATTAGCAATCAACGTGGACCTGCACACAGATACAAATAACTTTGCTCCCAACGAGTACAGAGAGGTTGTCAATCCCTCCGGCCTTGTAGTTTACAAAGGATCAAACGCAAGTTATAATAGTGATAGATATAATTGCAATAGTAAGTAAAAGCGGAAAAGTAAATAGTGGATGTGATCAATGATGGTAATATGGACCGGAGTCTCATGATGTTCACTAGTGATGTCTCTCTCCCAAAAGACGATAAAACAGCTATGTGAGGTAAACGAATTACAGTTGGGCAATTGACAGGACCATGTGCGCAAACCAATGCTGACTACATTGCAAGAAAGGTTGAGGTTCAAAGCATGGGCGGTACGCCGATGTAAGTAGACCGAAATCCATCTGCATCTACTACTAATCATCCACCTTGAGATATCTATCCAGAACATCTCGCTGGTATTAAGTTGCGAGTCCCACCCATAGTGTAAACTCAAAGCAACAGACAACATCATTAAAAGAACTTTGCGTAAAGTAAACAATCCTTGCACCCGCGGGCACAAGCACCGTTGTTTTCCCCCTTGTGGCAACAGCACATCCCCTAGACTCATGTTTCTGTCACTCAAACTAGTCATCGAGGGGCATGAACCCACAATCAAGCATAACGTTCCCTCTTGGAGTCACTACCTACTACTTGGCTAAAGCAATAAATAACAATGGAGAACATGCAAGAATTACTTACGAACATAATTATAAAAGAGGTGAATCAAATATATTACTCAAACACAATCTGAACATAATCTCATAATCCATCGGATCCCAGCAAACTCATCATAGCAACAGCATAAGGATTACATATGTGCCTCGATCATGTAGGGCAGCTCACGAGGACTAATTAGTGAAGCACAAGAACGGGAGGAGAACATCCCATAGCTACTGGTCATGGACCCATGGTCCAAGGGAGACTACTCACAACTCATCCGGGAGGCGTCCATGGTGGTGGAGAAGCTCCCGGTGGTGATCCTCCCCTCCGGCAGGGTGCCGGGAAGAGTTCTCCTGGTGCTCCCGATCTTGGAAGCGGCGGCGGCGGCGGAACAGAGATGAGATCGCGAAAAAGAGTTCCCATCTCGAGGGTTTCGGGAGACGCTTTAAATATATGCCAAAGGGGGGCATCAGCGGAGCCTCGGGGGGCCCAGGCGCCCCCC
>LR738714.1:700729494-700804447 GCA_902687465.1 Secale cereale
GGGGGGCGCCTGGGCCCCCCGAGGCTCCGCTGATGCCCCGCTTTGGCATATATTTAAAGCGTCTCCCGAAACCCTCGAGACGGGAACTCTTTTTCGCGATCTCATCTCTGTTCCGCCGCCGCCGCCACTTCCAAGATCGGGAGCACCAGGAGAACTCTTCCCGGCACCCTGCCGGAGGGGAGGATCACCACCGGGAGCTTCTCCACCACCATGGATGCCTCCCGGATGAGTTGTGAGTAGTCTCCCTTGGACCATGGGTCCATGACCAGTAGCTATGTGATGTTCTCCTCCCGTTCTTGTGCTTCACTAATTAGTCCTCATGAGCTGCCCTACATGATCGAGGCACATATGTAATCCTTATGCTGTTGCTATGATAAGTTTGCTGGGATCCGATGGATTATGAGATTATGTTCAGATTGTGTTTGAGTAATATATTTGATTCACCTCTTTTATATTTATGTTCGTAAGTAATTCTTGCATGTTCTCCGTTGTTATTTATTGCTTTGGCCAATTAGTAGGTAGTGACTCCAAGAGGGAACGTTATGCTGGATTGTGGGTTCATGCCCCTCGATGACTAGTTTGAGTGACAGAAACATGAGTCTAGGGGATGTGCTGTTGCCACAAGGGGGAAAACAACGGTGCTTGTGCCCGCGGGTGCAAGGATTGTTTACTTTACGCAAAGTTCTTTTAATGCAGTTGTCTGTTGCTTTGAGTTTACACTATGGGTGGGACTCGCAACTTAATACCAGCGAGATGTTCTGGATAGATATCTCAAGGTGGATGATTAGTAGTAGATGCAGATGGATTTCGGTCTACTTACCTCGGCGTACCGCCCATACTTTGAACCTCAACCTTTCTTGCAATGTAGTCAGCATTGGTTTGCGCACATGGTCCTGTCAATTGCCCAGCTGTAATTCGTTTACCTCACATAGCTGTTTTATCGTCTTTTGGGAGAGAGACATCACTAGTGAACATCATGAGACTCCGGTCCATATTACCATCATTGATCACATCCACTATTTACTTTTCCGCTTTTACTTACTATTGCAATTATACCTATCACTATTATCACTTGCGTTTGATCCTTTGTAAACTACAAGGCCGGAGGGATTGACAACCTCTCTGTACTCGTTGGGAGCAAAGTTATTTGTATCTGTGTGCAGGTCCACGTTGATTGCTAATATCTGGCGCCGTTGGCAGTTGACACCTTCTTGTTGAAACTGGGAGTCTCTGGGAAATCGATCCTTGGTATTGCCAAGGGAAAACTTCTGCTACACTGCATCTCAAACCTTCCACTTGGGGTAACCAATGAGGGGTGAGAAGCCACCTAGCAGCCATGTAAAGACACAATTCTGGAAGTGTACAACTCTGCCAATTGAGCTGCATTGATTGATTCTTTGACTGGAAGGAAGTGAGCGACTTTGGTAAGCTTGTCAATCACCACAAAGATAGAATCATTCCCTCTCTTGGACTTAGGAAAACCAGTGACGAAATCCATTTCAATGTGGTCGAATTTCCACTCGGGAATAGGAAGAGGTTGGAGAAGACCGGCTGGACGTTGATGCTCTGCCTTCACTCTTCTGCAGACATCACATTCATTCACGAATTGGGCAATCTCCCTTTTCATGCGTGTCCACCAGTAAGATTGCTTGAGGTCTTGGTACATCTTGGAGCTACCAGGATGAATGGAAAGGAGGGAACCATGTGCTTCTTCCATTATGAGCTTCCTGAGATCACCTTTGGGAACAACAAGTCTGTCCTCGAAGAACAAGGTATCTCTCTCATCAACGCGGTAGCACTTGTATTTAAGAGTGCCCTTTGCAATACCATGTTTCTCCTTCTGCACCATGGCATCACTGAGTTGGGCCTCACGGACCTGATCTTCCAAGGTAGGAGCAACTTGAAGATTTGCAAGAAAACCTTGGGGAACAACTTGGAGGTTGAGTTTCCTGAATGCTTCACAAAGCTCAGGCTGGAATGGCTTGATAAGAAGGCTGTTGCAATATGCCTTTCTGCTCAAAGCATCTGCAATCACATTCGCCTTGCCAGGAGTGTATTCAATGCTGGGATCATACTCTTGAATCATTTCAACCCAACGAGTCTGGCAGAGGTTCAGATTCGGTTGTGTGAAGATGTACTTCAAGCTCTTGTGATCGGTGAAGATGTCGACTTTTCTGCCCAACAACAGATGTCTCCACGTAATCAAAGCATGTACCACAGCTGCTAGTTCAAGATCATGTGTGGGATAGTTCTTCTCACTTGGCTTCAACTGACGAGAAGTGTATGCCACAATTCTCTTGTCTTGCATAAGCACACCACCAAGTCCTTGAAGAGAAGCATCACAGAATACTTCATAGGGCTTGGACTCATCTGGAGGAGTAAGAACTGGAGCAGAGACGAGCTTTTCTTTGAGAGTTTTGAATGCCACTTCACAATCTGGAGACCAGTAGTACTTGACATTCTTCTGCAGCAAGTTGGAGAGAGGCTTGGCAATCTTGGAGAAGTTCTCAACGAACCTTCTGCAATAGCTGGCAAGACCAAGAAAGCTTCGGAGTTGCTTGACGTTTTGAGGAGCTTCCCAGTTGACAATTGCTTCAACTTTCTCGGGATTTACCGCAATACCGTCAGCTGAGATGATATGGCCCAGATACAAAACCTTATCGAGCCAAAATTCGCACTTGGAGAACTTGGCATAGAACTTATGTTCACGGAGTCGGTCAAGAACTAGACGTAAGTGCTTTTCGTGATCTTCTTCATTCTTGGAAAATACCAAAATATCATCCAGATACACAAGCACAAACTCGCCGGTGTAGGGGTTGAAGATGTAGTGCATCATTCTCGAGAAGGTAGGAGGAGCATTGGCGAGACCAAAGGACATGACCGTATACTCGTATGAGCCGTAGCTCGTTCTGAAGGCAGTCTTGTGGATATCTTCCTCGCGAATGCGAATTTGGTGATAGCCCATTTGGAGATCGAGCTTAGAGAACACTTTAGCTCCTTTGAGCTGCTCGAACAGTTCGTTGATGTTGGGGAGCGGATACTTGTTCTTTATTGTCTTCTTGTTCAATGGCCGGTAATCAACGCAGAGACGTTCCGTGCCATCCTTCTTCTTGACAAATAAGACACCACAGCCCCAAGGAGACGTACTAGGCCTGATCAGACCCAAACGTTCCTGTTCATCAAGTTGTTTCTTCAACTCCTTCAATTCTCCAGGAGAGAGCTTGTACGGACGCCGGCATGCTGGCTCAGTACCAGGCTCGAGTTCAATGACGAACTCCACTTGACGGTGTGGAGGCATGCCTGGAAGTTCTTCAGGAAAGACGTCTTGGTATTCGTTTACCACCGGAATTTGAGAGATGGCATTAATCTCGCCCTTGTCATTGAGAGAGAAAAGCCTGATTGTGTTATCCCTGGAGGCGAAGATAATCACATCTTCATCAGGATGAGTAATCTTGACTTCCTTCTGTGCACAATCAATTTGAGAATCATGCTGAGAAAGCCAGTCCATCCTGAGGATGAGGTCAATGTCAGAATTGCCGAGAACCACCGGAGAGGCCAGAAATCGATAATCACCCATGCGAATAGAAACATCCGGAGCATATATACTGTAATGCATTCGTCTCCCCGGAGAAATAACTGATAACTCCCTTGGCAGACTTTTAATGTCAAAATTGTACTTGGATGCAAATGGTTGAGACATGAAAGAGCATGAAGGACCCGAATCAAACAAAACTTTAGCAGGGAAAGAGTTAACTGGAAGGTTACCCAAAATGACATCAGAAGAATTCTCCGCTTGTGCTGCATTCATCAGATTGACCCTTGCTTGCTTGGGAATGTGCTCGACCATAGCTGTGCTCACAGGTGGAGGGGGTGGAAGGCGCTTCGGGTTGGGACACTTGTTAGCATAGTGATCTTTCTGAGTGCACTTGTTGCAAGTCACTTCTAAGAGAGGACGGAAATGAGAACCACTTGACTTGGAACCTTGAGACTGAAACTGATTCTTCGACTGGTTGGTCGGGTTGGGTGGGTGGGAGAAACCACGACCACCTGAGTTCTTGTAGCTGTTGGAGTTGTTGTAGGGAGCTCGAATCACTGGAGGAGGAGGAGGAAGCCAAAATTTCTGTTGCTTCGCGACGACTTGAGAAGATGAGGAGGAGTGAACGGCATCTCGAATCCTCTTTTTAGAAGCCTCCATCTTGAGCTGAGCTGCCTCTTGTTTCAAAGCCATGTTATAGAATTTGTCGAACTCATCGGGCTCGGACAAGGTGAGAGCAAGTTGAAGTTCATCTTTCAGACCACCACGAAACTGATAGATTTTTCTCTTGGCATCAGGAATGTCTTGCTTAGCATAGCGGGCGAGGTTTTGGAACTTGACATTATACTGGTAGACAGTCATTGAGCCCTGCTTCAGGTTGCGGAATTGCTCACGCATACCCTCGATGACACTTGTTGGAATGTGGTGAGAGCGAAAGTCCTTGCAGAAATCCTCCCGAGAGATCACACGACCTGGCCTGGAGTCTTTGTACTGCTGCCACCAGTCAGCTGCTTGGTCCTTGAGTTGGAAGGCTGCAAACTTCACATAATCCTCTTCCCTTACGTTACTGCGCTCAAAATGTTTCTTGATATCGGTTAACCAATCTTCAGGATCAAGAGGGTCGACACAGTAACTGAAAGCTTTTGGATTATTGGCCAAGAACTGGTTGAGAGTAGCATGGTGCTGTTGGTTGAAGAAATTTCTTTGATTCCCTGGAACACCCTGATTAGCTTGATTAGCTTGCATCTGCTGCATCATCTGCATCAACATCTGGGTGTTCTGATTTGTAGTCTGCATAATCGCTCTCCAAGCCTCAGACGGAGGAGGAGGGGAAGGAGGACGATCTGGAACCTCTTCACCCTCTGGGTTAGCGTTGGGAACTTGTTTCGGAGCCATCCTGAAAGAGATGACCACGAATCAGCAATTTGATTGAAAGAAGGTATAAGCTGAAACAACGGATTAAAATGCAACATAGTCTTCACAAGAATCATTCGAACAATAGGAACGAATGAAATCATTCGAACAAGAGGAACGAATGAAATTCTCAGCTTAATGATAACAACAATCTTCACGAGAAGCCACATAGGGGACAAAAGGTAAATAAGAAAACCAACAAGGTACAGACGGAAACAAACACAAGATAGGAGCTTCGTTCTAACATCTTTGTGCTGAAAGCTTATGAACGCGTTACGAAAGGGTTTTGCAATCCCCGGATCAGCATAGCCAAGGACCCTTTAAGATGCAACTCCCGATCGGAACATCGGTCATAAAACCACTTCACTCAATGTAGAACCCCGAACTCACTAACCTGCATTCATTGGATGAATGCCTACGATCTACTGGATAATCCCACCTATTAATTTCCGAAAGTTTCCAGTTATGCAATCAGGTGTTGGGGATACACGGGAAGCACCGCGCAATCAACTCTAAACCTACATCCAGCTGTATCCATCCTTCAACACATAACCAGTCTTTCTCGGAAACTGTCTACCTCGGACCTTCGAAAAGCATCCACTATACCAAGCTATGGCAATACTCCCGAACTACCTCCCCAGTACTGGGTGATGTCGGGGTTATCTTGCCACTAACCGTATAGGAGAGATTTTCGATGTCGGCCGTCTTAAGTATTTAGTACTGCCGCGATATGCTTGTGACGACAATACCCCGAAGCTCAACTCCCCGGGACACTGCCACAACCCCTAATGTCAGGAGGCATCGAGAACAATATTCTCGTCACAAGAACATCGAAACAATCCCACAATACTCGCGAGATTCCTAAAAAAAAATTTGGTGCAATTTTTGAAAGTAGAAGAGGCAAGACTAGTCGTCAGGAGTCCTCACCAGAGAGAAAGGGGATGAGAAGCAAAGAAATCCTACTCTCCGATATAATATAGGACTCAAAATATTTTTCAGTGTGTGCCTAGACTCGACCGTCAACGATTCGATCAATCAGTGGGGGCTTCTAGGTCGGAGAAGGCTCTGAATACCAACTTGTAATGCCCAGGATGGGACTATATCTCCTACGTGTCGTGGCACGACTTAGAGACATAACCCCATGCTGGAATGATCGCAAGTTTGGTATCTTTGCACAACTCATGTAAAAGATGGGGATGGAAAACATAAAATAGTTAGCTTACACTCGCCACGTCACACAAATACATTACATGTCCAAATCATCATTCAATAAAACATCACAGCCCATCTATGGGTAAAATCCAAATGACAAGATACCAAACATAACTTAAATCCACAGGTCGGATCGAATCCTAGTAGAAGTACCACTACGGATCATCAGGATAACGAACATAGTAACGGCTACGCTCCTCGTCGTACTCCCAGTCTAGCTCGGTGCCATCACCAGTGTAACTCACCATCGTACATGCATCTGGTGTTTTGAAGTAACTGTGAGCCACAGAGGACTCAGAAATCCCCTTCCCGGGTAACATGACTATTTAAGCCTTGGGTGTGGAACAAGGCTGAAGAAAAAATAAGAATAAGTGGTTGCAGCAGCACTAGCCTAGCTTACGTAAAAGAGAGCGAGAAGAGAAGGTGCCTCGGTCGAGATATGATCACTAAGTAACCCTAACTAAAGCCAGTCAAACATAACCCCACCGTGTTCATCTCCCGAAACCCTTTCGGAAAATGACAGTCACGGTACACACGCTGGTAGTGTATTAGAACATGGTGTCAAGTTTTCTACAACCGGATATTAACAAGCTCCCATCTGCCACATAACCGCGGGCATGGCTTTCGAAAGTTCATAACCCTGTAGGGGTGTTCCAACTTGGCCCATGACAAGCCCATGATCCGCGGAGTCGCAACTCCAAAGGTGGGAAGACCCGAGTATTCTCGGAATCCCGTGCTCAAGATACTCCGAAAAAAGGTAAGGCTAATCCAGCAAATCCTCCCGGCGTGCCGACACCCTGACAATAGCCGCGCGTATCTAGTCTCAGGCCACGACCGGATGGGTGATGCTACGGGTTTTTACCAGACCTCGAGTTTCCTTGAGGTGGCCCCGCAGGACCCCCAGTTCGGACCAACACTCATGTGGAGCACTGGCCCGTGGTTGTTGATTAATAAAGAGGGTTAATTACAACCTATGCAAGTTATTTAGTTATTAGGCAAATAGTACCAATGTTGGGACTTGCTGGAAAAGACTTAGCAGTTAGCGGTTTATCGAGGGGGCCCCATAACCCCAACCGTGTGAGGAACGCATAATCAAGGAACATAACATCGGTTTATACGGTTCCTAACGGCATGAGTGGAACAAATCACCAAGCAAAAGACTTAGCCTTCCACCCATTGCCAATATATAGATGATTTCATTTTTAAGCATTTATATAGTGTGATATAACCCAACAAAACTTCAACATGAAGCAAGCATCTTCAATCTTCACCTGCAACTAGCAATGCTATAAGAGGGGCTGAGCGAAGAGTACTTAGCCATTCAACGGTTTGCATAGGTAGGGTGGTTAAACATGAACATGGTTACAATAGGAGGCTGACAGGAAAGGCATGGGCATCGAGGCAAAACTATAGAGCGATATTCTAGCAATAGGCAAAGATAGTAATGTATCGGGGTTCGGTCATCTTGCCTGAAGAGTTGTCATTCGGATCGTAAGAGGGGTCCTCGTGCTCAACCTCGGTAGAAACCTCATTCTCGTACTCGTACTCGGTCTCAGCTTCCGGCTCTAATCAACACAACCACACAAGGCACGAATCAACAAGATGCAGTGCGCACACGAAAATATGCAGGATGCATGACTGATGCACTATGGGAGCACAAGGAGCATGGAAAAATTGCACTCAAGCAAAATGCTTCAAAACATGATAACAATAGGATATTATTAATCTACACGAAAAATCAATCAAGTTTCATATAGGACTTGCTGCAATCGGAGCTACGGGCTAAAAGTTACACACAAAACAATAAACATGCGAAAGCTGAAAATTACAGCCACATAGCAACTTCGGAGAAATAGATAAATAAGCTACAGCACTCAAAAATCATGGCAAAGAGTATGGACATAAACTAGACATATCCTACAGCAAATAAGTTCATTGGTGCACCCCCAAAGGAGCCACGGATCAATAGCAACAAGCTTGGGCATATTGAACTTGACAACAAAATCCTGACAGCAGTAATTTGTTGCAACTTTGGAGCAAAAGTTAAATATGCTACAGCCACTCAAATAAGCATGTGAGAGCATGAATGGATAGCCAACAATATGTACAGCAAGGAATCATCAAGAGTCACCCCAAAACTATCATGGTTGGCCTAGAACAACAGGCAAACATGGCATCTGGAAATTACAGATTCCAGACTTAGTGAAATTTCACTAAGTGTTAAAACAACAGTTTCATCATGGCATCTTTGAGAGCAAGTTTAAGTCACCTCAAAACTAAACATGGCAAGTGGTAAGCACCACATCAAAGTACATATGATGGTGATTCCAAAACACCTAAGCATGCATCATGGAGATAAACACAACGATAGCAATGAGCTCCTCAAGTTGGCATTTCATAACAAGCTAAACACATAACAGCCACATGGCACTTTGCAAAGGAGATAAACATGGCAAGATTAATTCTATCATGCAAACCTAAGCATTCAACATGTAGAGCATGACAAGACGAACACGTGGACATGTCATTTGCATCATTTGGATAAACGAGCACCAAGTTATCACTATGCAAAGATGGCATGAAAATAACTACAAACAACAGTTTATAACGAGATGCACTCTTGCAACAGATATTTAAGCATCTAGATGATCTCAAACATGCATGGCACAATGGGATGAAATGTAGTACATGTCTCCACGAACGTCTGGACATCTCATTCACTCAAATCGGAGCAACACACACAAAGTTATCACCGTATGAAATCAGCATCAGACAGATAAATAATCACAGGGACTTAGAGGATTCTCGGGGCAACCTCAGGCAGACGGGTCAACGGGCCCGGATCTGTGGAGTGGGCTTCGAAGTGGAAGCGGGCCGGGCGGTGCACCGGTCGATGCAGGAGGGGCCGCGGCCCACGCGGGGTGGATCAGGACCTGGGAGTCGGGTCGGCCCAGCCGGCCGAGGCCTGGATCGGCGGCGCGAGGGGATCACCCGATCCCCCGAGCGCAGGGCGGCGCTGGGTCGATGGCGAGGTGGGCTGGCCGAGCGGTCGGTGAGGCGCGGCCCGGAGGGAGCGCACGCGAGGAGAGGCACCGGCGCTGGAGGCTCGGTCGACGGGTGGGCTGACGGCCTGGCTGGCGGACGGCTAACGGGCCTCGCGGGGCTGATACGTCTCAAACGTATCTACTTTTCCAAACACTTTTGATATTGTTTTGACCTCATTCTTGCATGATTTGGACTAAACTAACCCGGACTGACGCTGTTTTCAGCAGACCCGCATGTATGGTTTATTTGTGTGCAGGAAAACGGATTTTTAAGCACCTCAGAAAAATCCACGAAAAATCACGAAAAATCCACGCACCCGAAGAAACCAAATGCCAGAAGTGGGGCCAGAGGGGGGCCAGGGGGTGCACAGGCGCCCTATGGCGCCCCCCCCCCCCCCGGGCCGCGCCGGGGGGGGCGCCTGGGTGGCGCCCGCACCCCCTGGTGCCCTACTTTAGCCCGTATTTTTCCTTGCAACGCAGAAACCCCAGATCGGAAGTTCTTTCGCAATTTTTCGTCGCGGAGCCGCCGCCACCCTCTGTTCTTCTTCGGGAGGGCTAATCTGGAGGCTGAATTGGCCTCCGGAGAGGGGAGATCGTCGCCATCGTCATCATCATCACCACTCCATCATCCTTCCATGACTTCTCCCTCCATGTGTGAGTAATTACCCTGCTGTAGGCGAAGGGGATGGTAGGGATTGGATGAGTTAGATCATGTAATAGTTCCTCAGATTGTCGGGGGCATGTTGCCTATCATCTACTATGTTGTTTATCATCTTTGCTACTGTAGGATCGAAAGTATGTCTAGAGGGGGGGTGATTAGACTACTTGTAAATATAAAAATTCTGCCTTTAGACAAAGAACAGTTTTTGGTAGTTTCTCAATTATGATCAAGTCAAACATCACCCTACACATGCAATTCTAGAGTATAAGCAGCGGAAAGTAAATTGCACATGTAGTAAAGAGAGGTGGAGAAGAGCAAACGCAATTTGGAGACGCGGTGATTTTTCCCGTGGTTCCGATAGGTGGTGCTATCGTACATCCACGTTGATGGAGACTTCAACCCACGGAGGGTAACGGCTGCGCGAGTCCACGGAGGGCTCCACCCACGAAGGGTCCACGAAGAAGCAACCTTGTCTATTCCATCATGGCCTACGCCCACGGAGGGCTAGCCTTACTCGGGGTAGATCTTCACGAAGTAGGCGATCTCCTTGCCCTTAAAAACTTCTTGGTTCAACTCCACATCTCGATGACGGAGGCTCCCAAGCGACACCTAACCAATCTAGGAGGCACCACCCTCCAAAAGGTAATAGATGTTGTAGATGATGATGAACTCCTTGCTCTTGTGCTTCAAATGATAATCTCCCCAACACTCAACTCTCCTCACTGATATGGCTGTGGTGGAAGAAAGGATTGAGTGGAAAGCAACTTGGGAAGGTTAGAAATCAAGTTTCATATGGTAGTAATGGAGCAACTTGATCTCAACACAAGGGTAGGTAGTTCTCTTCTCAGAAAGTGTAAGGTAGGAGTGGTAGTTCTTTCTGATGGCTCTCTCCACGAATGAAGAGGGGGTGGAGGGGTATATATAGCCTCCACACAAAATCCAACCGTTACACACATAATTGAGCAATCTCGGTGAGACCGAAGTTGATAACTCGGTCAGACCGAAAGTTCAAATATAGTGAACGTTGGGGTTTTCGGTGGGACCGAAAATACCATCTCGGTTTGTCCGATTTGAGCAAAGACAGGAACTTGCCAGTTTCGGTGAGACCGAAATCATCAACTCGGTTATTCCGATTTGAGGACAAACGGTTACAGAAGCTTGGCAGCCCGTATTTCGGTGAGACCGATCTCAAACTCGGATTGACCGATTTTTCTAGGGTTTGGCTTATGGCTGAGGTGGTTCATCTCGGTGGGACTGAGTTTGGAAAATCGGTTGGTCCAAGATTACTTATGAGTGTGTTTGGTAGTGAAAGTTGCTGATAGTTAAAGGAGATATATCACTAAGCACTTGAGCAACCAGATCATCAACACAACCTCATCCCCTTTTAATAGTATTGGCTTTTCCTATGGACTCAATGTGATCTTGGATCACTAAACCAAAAATGGAGTCTTGAGCTTTTGCCAATGCTTGCCTTAGCATTTTGAGGGGTCCACTTCTTCAGACATTGCCATACCCATATCACTGAACTTCTCTGAAATGATTCTCAAGTAACTATTAGTTCAATGATATATATGTTGTTATTAATTGCCAAAACCACCCGGGGATTAGTTGCACTTTCAATCTCCCCCTTTTTGGTAATTGATGACAACATATAGATCAAAGCTTCTACAAAAGATATAATCAATGAATATTATCGTCGCTTTGAGAAGTATGTGATAAGCAAGAGCTCCCCCTAAATTTGTGCATTATTTAAAATTTGCGTTTGAATGCAAATGCACAATCAATTAGGATCATGGGTCACTCTTCCATGTCACATACATCTTGGTGGAGCGCACAAAATGATAAGAATGAATAACATGCACCCAATCACCAAGACATGAGTAAATAGCCATACAAAATAGGAAAAGCATATGATAAGCATTAAGCACACATTAAAGCATAGTATGACCAAGCACTCATTAAGGTAGCATCAAACGTAGTATCAAGCACACTGAAAGTTTCAAGAACCAAAAGTACCAAATGAAACGGCAAAAGAACGAAAGAGCACTCTCTCTCTCGAAGCCCTATGATCTATACAATTTCTCCTCCTTTGGCAACAAGTTACCAAAAAGTTTGAAAAAGCATAGAGCTAGACGTCACTGTGGGCTCTGCTGGAGGCTCCTGTCTGGGTAGATGTCGGAGTAGATATGACGGCATCGGCGAAGACTTCAGCTGATGTCTGCGCTGGAGGAGTGGATACTGGAGCTGTGGCTGGAGTGACTGCTGGAGCTGTAGGAGGTGCTGAAGTGGTAGTCCTGGAGTCAGTCACTGGGATAGCTGCTGATCGGGATCCTCTAGGAACCGGAGCAGTCTGGCGATGAGAGTCCTGGACTAGGTCATCCTGCATGAGCTCTGTCCTGTCCTGCCTAGCTTCCTCCATGTCTGCCTCAAGCTTGTTGACGGTCACTTGAAGTTCAGTCAGCTTCACGTCCAGAGCGTGGACCTTCTCGTCAACAATCCTCTCTAGGCTCTCCTGAGATTGTTCAATGCTGGCCAGGCGTTGTTCA
This sequence comes from Secale cereale, assembly GCA_902687465.1. Classification (NCBI taxonomy): domain Eukaryota; kingdom Viridiplantae; phylum Streptophyta; class Magnoliopsida; order Poales; family Poaceae; genus Secale; species Secale cereale. The sequence continues at coordinate 700,741,906 of LR738714.1, forward strand.
ATCCTCTGGGTAGCTTCAAGAATCTGCTCTCCGAAGCTCTTTGGTTTAGCTGCTGCTGCTGCTGCCTCTTTATCAGCTTTGGCTTTCCTAGCAGCTTCAATCTTGGCTTGACCTTCAACCGAAGTTGGATCCTCCTCGTCCATCACAACAACATTATCTTCATGCTCTGGCTGCAGTGGTAAGTGCTTCCTATCCAACAAGAATTTGCCCGTGCCAAACTTGGCATTGATAAGCATCTGAATCTGTGGGGCAAATCCACATGACCTCTTCTGGTCAGCTGCAGTCCTCTTAATGGTCTCTACCATTAAGTCCATCACCTTGAAAGGTGCCTTCTCATCAAGTATGTGCAGCATGTTGATAGAATAGCCTCTGATCATGCGATGATCTCCAGACTTGGGCATCAAGGTATGCCTCAGAATAGTGTTAGTGGTAGGTAGACCTGCCTGGAGATAGTACACTGAGCCGAGCTTCCACACTTCCAAATCTGCTGCGGGGATCTCCTTGTACATGTTCTTCATGGAATCATAGTTCTTCTTAGGAATCCCATAGACATCAATGTCGTCCTCTCTTTGCACTGGAGCATTCAGAAGTTCTGCCCATTCTTCAACAGACGAAGAAAACCTTTGACCTTCAGTCATCCAGGTGATCTTCCCATCAGGATAGAAGTGGGTTGTGGCATAGAACTGCATAATCATCTCGTCGTTCCAATCTGTCAGTTTCTGACCCACAAACTCATCAACTCCACATGCAGTGAAGCTTTCATGCACATGGGGAAAGAAGTCTTGGTGCTCTTCACTGTCAATGTACTTCCAGTCAACATATCTGGTATCTGCAACAATAGGCTTCTTGTCCATCAGCACAGTCTCATAGAAGTCCTGCTGCTCTCTGGTGTGGAATCTGGGGTCCACAGCAGTCCTTCTCCTCACGGCATATGGATCAGACTGTCTCCATAGCCTGAGACCTCTATCTTTCCTTGCCTTCATATCCTCGGCTTGAGGATGAGCATCGTTGTGAAGTGGCAGTTTTGGACGGAGTTTCAGCAACACATGTTCTTCTTCAGACTCAGACGGTGGCACATCACCCTTGTTCTTCTCAGATGCTGGAATGTTCCTGGTAGTCCTCTTGGGCTTGGCAGTAGGCTTTGCTGGAGCTGCCTTGGCTTGAGCAGGCTTCTTGGGCTTTGAAGTGGCTCCAGCCCTAATAGCATCACCCATGAGCTTAGCCTTCTGAGGAGGAGGCTGGGGTGCTTCTTATTCTTCTTCATCCACTGCTGCATCTGCATGAGGTTCAGCATACACTACCCTCTTCCTCTTGGAAGTTTTCTTCACTTTACTTGGGGCTGGCTCTTCCAAGTTCAGCTTCTTGGCAACAGCTGACTGCTTGACCTTGCTGGTGCCTTTCTTTGACTGATGCCCTTGGTGCTCTTTGGCAACAACTTTTCTCTTAGGCTTGGAGGATACTTCTTCCTCAGCTACAAAATCAGAATCCTCATCATCTGAGTTCCTCTCCTTTCTGGCTCTGGTGGCTGCAGGAGGCAAGCCACTAGGTGTACTCCTCTCACCATCATCAATAGGGCTACTAGCCTCAGGACTAGTATCTGCCTCAGGAATCTCTGCAAAAGGTGACTCTGACCTGTTCTGGCTGTCACTGGCATCTGACATAGCTGACAACCTGTGAATAGATAAGGTATAGGCAGAGTAGAAGAGTTATCACAAACTGCAGAAGTTTTTGCAAACAAAATGAGTTCAAATCTTAGTTTTAAGTTTTCACAGAATGCATTTCGGTGAAACCGATTTTCAGTTTCGGTGAATCCGAAGTGTATAACAGAAACTTACACACCACTTTCGGTTGGACCGAAATGGGTTTCGGTCCTGCCGATAAACTAGGGTTTCACTAAAAACTGTACTTCGGTCACACCGATTTGCACGACTCGGTTAGACCGAAAGTGTAGTGCAATGGCCAGAGGCCGAATCGGTCACACCGAAAATTTAAAACCGGTTTCACCGAGATGTGTTCCGTGGAAACCTAACCCTAAGAATTTTACTCGGAACTAGAACGATCTGATGGAAAGGAAGTTTTTCAATCGTGGCTAGATACAGGGCAAACCAAACGTGCAATGAATCAGATGGGAGCACGAGAGGGATCGAGACTCACCCTAACTTGGTGGAGTCCCTCTACGGCGGCAACGGCGCGGAGGAGAAGGCCGTTGACGGCGGCGGAGACCTACGGCGAGGGCGCACAGGCGACGACGGCGACGATCCGGAGATCAGGGCGACGGCAGCAGGGGACGTGGGAGCGAAAACGTTTGAAGGATTAATCAACGCGCGCTGCCCTCAGTATTTATATCCCCTTGCTGTCGGTGGGACCGAGTTGAAAAACTCGGTGACACCAAGATGGATAACTGCTATGCAGTTACGCATATCGGTCACGCCGAGATTTAGAACTCGGTTTCACCGAGATGAAACCTAGATCAGTCTAAGTGATTTCGGTTTGACCGAGTGGGAGAAGTTGGTCTGACCGAAATTTACTTAGAAGGTTTTGGAAGTCAGCCTTAGACGGATCGGTGGCTCCGAGTGCTCCTCACTCGGAGGGTCCGAAAATGACTTGTTCAAAGTTGTGATATAAGCATGAATAGAATTTGAGACAAGAAAGCATAGATAGCTAGGGGAGGTACTTAGGCATTCTTGTCCATCCATTTGGCCAGAAAAAATCAAAACAACCAAAACAACAAATGGATGTCCTCGAATGGATAAAATCATGCATTCAACATGCTCACACAATAAGATAGCAAATGAAATATGTGTCAAACATGCACAACCAACACTCTAGCTACTAGCACACAATTTGTCGATGATTAGGTCATCTATATATGAGTATTTTGACTTAGGAGCCAAATGAGAACATTTGATCATAGGTCATACTCATCGTTTAAGCACAAGTGGGGTTACCACTTTTACATAAAGCATTGATGTGTTCACATCATTTGAAGATGCTTTAGCTCAATTTTTAGAGCAAAGCTCCCCCTAGATGTGAGAACCCCTTTTAAAGGGTCAAACTAACCTTGGGTTGTCGTAGAAGACTTCATGTAGATGTTGAAGATGTGGATGCTCAATGTTGATGTAGATCATCAAGAGTTGGGAGCTATCCTTTGGATTAGGGCACTTTCAATACCTACATGGGTTAGTCCCACAAGGAACAAACAAGGATATCCATAGACATAGATTGAAGTTCACAATAGATGATGTCCATGAAAGCAATGATTACCTTGTCCCTTGACTTACCAACAGGAGGGTTTGTGACTCCATGAACAGGTGCATGATGTGGAAGTTGATTGCACAAGTTGCCAAAATGAATGTGAGTGAAGTATGTTGGCGGAGTCACCCTCAAGAACCTTATAGTTCTTCTTCTTCGGGATCCACATCATCTTGATGGGAATCCTTGGGGTTGTAGTTGAGCTTGACGAAGTAGAACTTGACGTGTCCTTGGGAACCCACTTGACCATGGCTTGAGGTGCTTCAATGAATGCATCAATCTCCTCTTGAAGCTTGTCCTTGGCTTTTAGCTTGTGGTCTTGTGGTGGAAGGTCATCTTGAGCTTGTTCCATATTGGAAGAAGTAGGATCATACTTCTCCTTTTGAGAAACAAACTGTGGAGTAGGGTATTGACCTTCTTCCCACTCAACACCTTCGGCGTTGAACTTTCGCTCAAAACCAATCCCTTGATTCTTCCGGTGCCTTCCTTGCTTGCAAACAATTTCCTCAAAGTTCTTGCTTCTGGCAAGACTCTTGTAGACACCTTTCTCTATGATTTCCTTCAATAAGCTATTTTCTTGCTCAAGTGTAACTTGGCTTGAAACATTGTTAATGGAATCAAGAGAACTACTAGAAGTAACAACATTAGATTTAACATGGTTATTGTTACTACTAGAGGAAGAATTTTTCTTATGCTTGTCATGCTTAGTCTTAATAGGTGGCAAGAAATTAGACAAGAGAAGTCGTTTGGCAAGATATGAAGAACTCTTCTTTCGAAGATCGTCATTGATCGCTTTTAGAAACTCATGTTCTTGCTCTAGAGTGAGCTTCTCGAAGCGTAGCTTCTCATGAGATCTTAGGAGCTCTCTATGATCTTCTTGAGTTGTTTCATGAGCTAACTTAAGAGTGTTTAGTTCTTTAGTTAGACGCTCAATCTCCTTCATAGCATTGTCATTCGACTCTTCTCGACTATAAAGACTACTAGCATTTTCATCGTTACTAAGCTCACTAGATTTATCACGCAAGAGCTCATCTTCACCAAGCAAGTCATCCTCATCACTATCAAAGTCAATGAATTCAGGGTGTGTTACCTTTGGGCCTTTTGCCATGAAGCATCTTCCAATTCCCTCATTTGGTGAATCAAATAAGTCGTAGGAGTTGGAGTTGGAGGATACGAGTGCAAGACCGGCAACACCTTCATCTTGACTGTAGTCGGAGTCGGAGTGATAGCTTCCATCGGATTGATTGTCGGAGTCGGAGCCGGAGACCCATTCACCTACATGAGCTTGATATCTTCTTCTTGTGTAGCTCCTTGATGAATTGTCTTTCCTCTCCGAATCCTTGCTTCTCCGAGAGGGTCTTCGTTCATAACGATCATCTCTACTCCTTCTCTCTTTCCGAGGTGACTCATCTCTTGATCTTCTTCTTGGAGATTCTTCTCTTCTCTTGTGGGGAGCCGTACACTCATTTGAGAAGTGTCCGGGTCTTCCACAATTGTAGCAGTTTCGATCACGACTAGAAGATCTCTTTTCATCATATGATCTAGACTTTGAGCTTCTCTCTTTGCCTCTATTCTTGTAGAATTTGTTGAAGTTCTTAACCATTAGGCTTATCTCTTCATTGGAAATTAACTTGTCACTTGAGGCTGTGGGAGCATCACTTGTAGCTTTGTAAGCACCACTTGACTTGTTGTGAAGCTCTTCCTTATCCTTAAGTGTCATCTCATGAGCAACAATTCTTCCAATGACTTCAGTTGGCTTGAGAGTCTTGTAGTTTGGCATCATTTGGATCAAAGTGCACACGGTGTCGTACTTTCCATCCAAAGCTCTGAGAATCTTCTTAATGATGAATCGGTCGGTCATTTCTTCGCTTCCTAAGCCGGCAATCTCATTTGTGATGAGAGCAAGCCTAGAGTACATTTCAGCGACTCCTTCACCATCCTTCATCTTGAACTTGTCAAGTTGACCTTGAAGAATATCTAGCTTTGATTCCTTCACAGATTCGGTACCTTCGTGCATTTCAACCAAAGTATCCCAAATCTCTTTAGCATTCTCAAGACGGCTGATTTTGTTGAACTCCTCGGGACACAAAGCATTGAAGAGAATGTCACAAGCCTGAGCATTGTTTTGCAACATCCGCAACTCTTCCGGTGTAGCTTCGCGATCCGGAACTTTTCCTTCCTTGAAGAATTCACCTTGCATACCAACACAAATAATGCCCCATGCGGCTGGGTTATGACCAGGAATATGCATTTTCATTTTATGCTTCCAACTAGCAAAATTTGTACCATCAAAGTAAGGACCTCTACGATAATTACCCTCACTAGACGCCATACTCTCCTAGGTTGTGAAACCAAGCTTATGGAGTCCAATGCAATGGAAACCAAAACAATGGAGACCAAAGCTCTGATACCACTTGTAGGATCGAAAGTATGTCTAGAGGGGGGGTGATTAGACTACTTGTAAATATAAAAATTCTGCCTTTAGACTAAGAACAGTTTTTGGTAGTTTCTCAATTATGATCAAGTCAAACGTCACCCTACACATGCAATTCTAGATTATAATCAGCGGAAAGTAAATTGCACATGTAGTAAAGAGAGGTGGAGAAGAGCAAACACAATTTGGAGACGCGGTGATTTTTCCCGTGGTTCCGATAGGTGGTGCTATCGTACATCCACGTTGATGGAGACTTCAACCCACGGAGGGTAATGGCTGCCCGAGTCCACGGAGGGCTCCACCCACGAAGGGTCCACGAAGAAGCAACCTTGTCTATTCCATCATGGCCTACGCCCACGGAGGGCTAGCCTTACTCGGGGTAGATCTTCACGAAGTAGGCGATCTCCTTGCCCTTACAAACTTCTTGGTTCAACTCCACATCTCGATGACGGAGGCTCCCAAGCGACACCTAACCAATCTAGGAGGCACCACCCTCCAAAAGGTAATAGATGTTGTAGATGATGATGAACTCCTTGTTCTTGTGCTTCAAATGATAATCTCCCCAACACTCAACTCTCCTCACTGATATGGCTGTGGTGGAAGAAAGGATTGAGTGGAAAGCAACTTGGGAAGGTTAGAAATCAAGTTTCATATGGTAGGAATGGAGCAACTTGATCTCAACACAAGGGTAGGTAGTTCTCTTCTCAGAAAGTGTAAGGTAGGAGTGGTAGTTCTTTCTGATGGCTCTCTCCACGAATGAAGAGGGGTGGAGGGGTATATATAGCCTCCACACAAAATCCAACCGTTACACACATAATTGAGCAATCTCGGTGAGACCGAAGTTGACAACTCGGTCAGACCAAAAGTTCAAATATAGTGAACGTTGGGGTTTTCGGTGGGACCGAAAATACCATCTCGGTTTGTCCAATTTGAGCAAAGACAGGAACTTGCCAGTTTCGGTGAGACCGAAATCATCAACTCGGTTATTCCGATTTGAGGACAAACGGTTACAGAAGCTTGGCAGCCCGTATTTCGGTGAGACCGATCTCAAACTCGGATTGACCGATTTTTCTAGGGTTTGGCTTATGGCTGAGGTGGTTCATCTCGGTGGGACTGAGTTTGGAAAATCGGTTGGTCCGAGATTACTTATGAGTGTGTTTGGTAGTGAAAGTTGCTGATAGTTAAAGGAGATATATCACTAAGCACTTGAGCAACCAGATCATCAACACAACCTCATCCCCTTTTAATAGTATTGGCTTTTCTTATGGACTCAATGTGATCTTGGATCACTAAACCAAAAATGGAGTCTTGAGCTTTTGCCAATGCTTGCCTTAGCATTTTGAGGGGTCCACTTCTTCAGACATTGCCATACCCATATCACTGAACTTCTCTGAAATGATTCTCAAGTAACTATTAGTTCAATGATATATATGTTGTTATTAATTGCCAAAACCACCCGGGGATTAGTTGCACTTTCAGCTACAACTTGTTATTCTTAATGCTTGACACTAGGGCCCGAGTGCCATGATTTCAGATCTGAACCATATGTGTTTGCATGAATATATTTGTGTTCTTGATCCTATTTATGAGTTGTATGCACCTGTTACGGTTCGGAACCGGCGATCCCAAAAGTGACAGCTTGGGACACCAAAGGGGATGGTCCGTAGTTTGAGGATTACATGTATCCATTGAGTTCATTGCTTTGTTCCGGTGCTCTTTGACAGGAGCACCTTAATATCCATTAGTTCCTTTTGGCCCCGTTCGTAGCGGGATGGTAGGACAAAAGATGTTGTGCAAGTTCTTATGCAAGCACGTACAACTACCTACGGGATACATGCCTGATGTTTGATATTTGCCTAGATGATCATTACTTTTCCGTGTGCCGTGCCCCAAGTTAGAATCTATCTCATCCATGCAGCGCCCAACCATCCATCTCCCTAGCCTACAGTATTTTAAACCTTGCTTGTTACTAGTCGCTACTTTTGCTATTTACTTTGCTATCTACTGTTACTATTTACTTTTACTATTACTATCATCACTATCATATCACTGTTACCACTTATCTTTTGTTGCAAGTAAGTATATTTCAGGTGCGGTTGAATTGACAACTCAACTGTTAAAGCTTATAAATACTCTTTGGCTCCCTGTGTGTCGAATCAATAAATTGGGTTATTCTTACCCGCGAAGACTATCTCGATCCCTTACGGTTGAGGGTCATCAAGTACCGTTTTCTGGCGCCGTCGTCGGGGAGCATAGCAATATTTACAAGTCTACTTGAGGTATCCTACCTGCTGCACTTTATTCACTATGGGTAAGAAAGGAGACCCCAAGGTTTCGATCTTACTATGCACTACAAGAAGAGGTACTGCTCTGAGCACTAGTGCTACACTTGATTCACCTTCCGTTATGAGTAAGTTTGCCTCACCACCACCACATGATGCTCCTACTGAATCTGTTACTATGTCTGATACTCTTGATGATGCTTCTACTACTTTTGATGATATTAGTTCGCTTGGTTGTGCTCTTGAGAAACAAATTGTTGTTGCTGCTGAAAAATATGGAATTGAACTTCCTGTTACTCGCTACCCTATTGGTGAAACTTATGATTATCCTGATTTGAGTAAACTCAAAGAGAGGCTCCTTGACGATGATTACTATATGCTTGATGAAGATCTATGCAGGGAACTGACAGAGTTTGCTGGCTCTGAGCCTGAAGTTATTAGGAAAATATTTGAAAAACACTCTTTGAAAAAAAAAACCGTTCCTAATCCTGAGTTTGCTACATCTCCTATATGCATTGATGATCCTGATTTTGATTTCTCTGTTGATCTCTCACTTATACCTATTGTTGAAGCTGACCCCTTTTATGGCAGAGAAAATGATGATGCTATTGCACACCTGACTAAACTCGGTGAGCTAGGTAGCCTGTTTACCACAGATGAGAAGATACGCTACTTTTATGTGACCAAGCTTCTTCCTTTCTCGTTGAAGGAGGGTGCTAAAGCATGGTATGATTCACTTCCATGCGGTTCCATTAAGAGTCCTCAGGACTTAGCTCACTCTTTTGTTGATAAGTACTTTCCTGCTCACATGCAACATGCTGCTTTACAAAGAATTTATAACTTTAAACTGTTGCGGGATGAGTCCCTCCCTAAAGCTTGGGGGAGGTACTGTGCTCTGATTCGGGCTAGACCAGGACATGAAATTCCTAAGAATGAATTAATCGATATATTCTATGCTGGTCTAACTGATGAATCCAGGTCCTATTTGGACAGTTGTGCTGGTTGTGTTTTCAGGAAAAGAACACCGGATGATGCGGAAGATTTGATGGGCAGGATTGCCAAAAACAATGAAGATTGGTCCGTCCCTGAACCACCTCCACCAACAAAGAAGAGGGGCATGTTTGTTCTAAGCCCTGAGGATATGCGAGAAGCAAAGAAGTCTATTAAAGAGAAAGGTATTAAAGCTGAAGACGTGAAGAATCTACCCCCTATTGAGAAGCTGTGTGAGCCTACCACTCACCCTCCTATGGTAGAGGTACACTCTCTTTTAGATTTCAACGCAAGTGACATCCCTCATGGTAAGCCTCCTGATCAATGTTTAGATGAGTTTGATAATTTTATTATGAAACAGAATCATTTTAATGAGAGGATAGAAAGTCAGTTGCATGATAATTCCCTTGCTATCAAAAAGTTGCTTGGTGTTTTAGATAGAACAGTTAATGATGTTCAATGTCTTGTGAAGCATTTTCATATGGTTCAAACTCAGCTTGAACAAATTTCTAAAGTGCAAAGAGATTTGCTTGCTAACAATGCCAAACAAGATAAATTGCAGGCTTTTGGGATTAAGACTCGAGGAGGAACTAGTACTCAAGATCCTCTTTATCCAGAGGGACATCCGAAGAGAAACGAGCAAGATTCTCAAATGCAGGAAGAAGAAATTGTTGTCTCTCCAAATAAGAAGAAGAAACATAAAGAGACTGACAATTCTAATGATCCTATTGCAGATGAAGAACCAGCTATTGATCCCAACAGTGTATCTATTTCCGATGCTGAGACTGAAGACGGTGCTGAACCTGAAGGTAATAATAATGAGAAGAATGATCCGCCTGAAGTTCGAGAAGAAGAAGCACCTGACAAACGTAAGAGGTACACTAAAGAAGACTTCATCGCAAGAAAACATGGGAAGGAGAGAGAACCATGGGTACAGAAATCCATGCCCTTTCCAGGTAAGTCCATCAAATCTAAAGAAGAAGAGCATTACAATAAGTTTTGTGAATGGATTAAACCTCTTTTTCTTCAAATCCCTTTGACTAATGCTATTAAGTTAATTCCTTATTCAAAATATATGAAAGATATTGTCACTAACAAAAGAAAAGTTCCTAATGAAGCAATATCTACTATGCTTGCTAACTATTCTTTCAGTGGAAAGATTCCTGAGAAGCTCGGTGATCCAGGTATACCCACCATTCCTTGCTCCATAAAGAATAATTATGTCAAAACTGCTTTGTGTGATCTTGGAGCAGGAGTGAGTGTTATGCCTCTCTCTCTTTACGAGAGGCTTTGTTTAGAGAAACTAATTCCTACAGATATCTCCCTTCAGATGGCTGACAAGTCAACCGCTGTTCCGATAGGTATTTGTGAGGATGTTCCAGTTGAAGTTGCTAATTGTTTAATTCTTACTGATTTTGTTGTGCTTGACATGCCCGAGGATGGAAGCATGTCCATTATTCTTGGTAGACCTTTCCTTAACACCGCAGGTGCTATTATTGATTGCAACAAAGGGAAGGTTACCTTCCACGTGAATGATAAAGAACACACGGTATATTTTCCGAAGAAGACCGACAGGAGGCATGCCCTCAATTCTATAGAGAATATCGAGACCGTGAAAATTGGAGAATGGGACTGTCCACTACATGTGCCTCATAAATACAAAACTATCATGGTAGGGACAATGTCCATCAAGGTAAAAGTTCAGTGATTACTTCGTGGGAGGTGAGACTTTTGATCTATATATCGCTTGGTTGTTGGTAAGACTTGATCAACCTTACTAGTGAACGTGTTTTATATGGATAAAAAGTTGAGCTTGCTATGTTTTCATTTTGTTTTTAGCGTTGTCCTACTTGCTGTACCAAGTATCTGTTGGGGAACGTAGTATTTTAAAATTTTCCTACGATCACACAAGATCTATCTACCAGATGCATAGCAACGAGAGGGAAGAGTGTGTCTACGTACCCTCGTAGACCGGGAGCGGAAGCGTCAAGTGACGCGGTTGATGTTGTCGAACTTCTTCGCGATCCAACCGATCAAGCACCGAACGTACGGCACCTCCGCGTTCAGCACACGTTCAGCTTGATGACGTCCCACGAGCTCTTGATCCAGTTGAGCTTCACGGGAGAGTATCGTCAGCACGACGGCATGGTGACGGATATGATGTGTTCACCGGCGCAGGGCTTCGCATAAGCTCCGCGACGGTATGACCGAGGTGTGTTTCTGTGGAGGGGGGCACCGCACACGGCTAAAACAATTCAACTTGTGTGTCTTTGGGTGCCCCCCAGCCCCCGTATATAAAGGAGCAAGGGGGGGAGGCCGGCCGGCCCTTCCTGGTGCGGCTAGGGAGTGGACTCCTACTAGGAATAGGATTGCAATCCTATTCCTAGTAGGATTCACCAAAAGAAGGAAGAGGGAAAGGAATAGGAGAGGTGGCGCCCCCCCCCCCAATCCTAGTCCAACTAGGAACCCTAGGTGGGGGCACCGGCCAGCCCTATGGGCTGCCTCTCTCTCTTTCCCTTTAGGCCCACTATGGACCATCCCCTCTCGTAGGGGGTTCCGGTAACCCCCTCCGGCAATCCCGATAAATCCGAAACTTTTCCGGAACACTTCCGGTGTCCGAATATAGTCGTCCAATATCAATCTTTATGTCTCGGACATTCCGAGACTCCTCGTCATGTCCGTGATCTCATCCGGGACTCTGAACTACCTTCGGTACATCAATACTCATAAACTCATAATACCGATCGTCATCAAACGTTAAGCGTGCGGACCCTACGGGTTCGAGAACTATGTAGACATGACCGAGACTCATCTCCAGTCAATAACCAATAGCGGAACCTGGATGTTCATATTGGTTCCTACATATTCTACGAAGATCTTTTATCGGTCAGAACCGCATAACAACATACATTGTTCCTTTTGTCAAACGGTATGTTACTTGCCCGAGATTCGATCGTCGGTATCTCTATACCTAGTTAAATCTCGTTACCGGCAAGTCTCTTTACTCGTTCCGTAACACATCATCTCGTGACTAACTCATTAGTCTTTTGCTTGCAAGGCTTATTGTGATGTGTGTTACCGAGAGGGCCCAGAGATACCTCTCCGACACTCGGAGTGACAAATCCTAATCTTGATCTATGCCAACACCACGAATACTTTCGGAGACACCTGTAGAGCATCTTTATGATCACCCAGTTACGTTGTGACGTTTGATAGCACACAAGGTGTTCCTACGGTATTCGGGAGTTGCATAATCTCATAGTCATAGGAACATGTATAAGTTATGAAGAAAGCAATAGCAGTTAAACTAAACGATCAAAGTGCTATGCTAACGGATGGGTCTTGTCCATCACATCATTCTCCTAATGATGTGATCCCGTTGATCAAATGACAACTCATGTCTATGGCTAGGAAACATAACCATCTTTGATAAATGAGCTAGTCTAGTAGAGGCATACTAGGGACATACTGTTTTGTCTATGTATCCACACATGTACTATGTTTCCGGTTAATACAATTCTAGCATGAATAAAAGACATTTATCATGATATAAGGAAATACAAATAACATCTTTATTATTTCCTCTAGGGCATATTTCCTTCAGTCTCCCACTTGAACTAGAGTCAATAATCTAGATTACAAAGTGATGATCCTCACACCCATGGAGTCTTGGTGCTGATCATGTTTTGCCCGTGGAAGAGGCTTAGTCAACGGGTCTGCAACATTCAGATCCGTATGTATTTTGCAAATCTCTATGTCTCCCTCCTTGACTAGATCGCGGATGGAATTGAAGCGTCTTTTGATGTGCTTTGTTCTCTTGTGAAACCTGGATTCCTTCGCCAAGGCTATGGCTCCAGTGTTGTCACAAAAGATTTTCATTGGACCTGATGCACTAGGTATTACACCTAGATCGGATATGAACTCCTTCATCCAGACTCCTTCATTTGCTGCTTCCGAAGCAGCTATGTATTCCGCTTCACACGTAGATCCCGCCACGACGCTCTGTTTGGAACTGCACCAACTGACAGCTCCACCGTTCAATAAAAATACATATCCGGTTTGTGACTCTGAGTCATCCGGATCAGTGTCAAAGCTAGAATCGATGTAACCGTTTACGACGAGCTCTTTGTCACCTCCATATACGAGAAACATATCCTTTGTTCTTTTCAGATACTTTAGGATGTTTTTGACCGCTGTCCAGTGATCCACTCCTGGATTACTTTGGTACCTCCCTGCTAGACTTATAGCAAGGCACACATCAGGTCTGGTACACAACATTGCATACATGATAGATCCTATGGCTGAGGCATAGGGAATGATTTTCATTTTCTCTCTATCTTCTGCAGTGGTCGGGCATTGAGTCTTACTCAACTTCATACCTTGTAAAACAGGCAAGAACCCTTTCTTTGACTGATCCATTTTGAACTTCTTCAAAATTTTATCAAGGTATGTGCTTTGTGAAAGTCCAATTAAGCGTCTTGATCTATCTCTATAGATTTTGATGCCTAATATGTAAGCAGCTTCTCCGAGGTCTTTCATCGAAAAACTTTTTTTCAAGTATCCTTTTATGCTATCCAGAAAATCTATATCATTTCCAATCAACAATATGTCATCTATATATAACATTAGAAATGCTACAGAGCTCCCACTCACTTTCTTGTAAATACAGGCTTCTCTAAAAGTCTGTATAAAACCATATGCTTTGATCACCTCATCAAAGCGTATATTCCAACTCCGAGATGCTTGCACCAGTCCATAGATGGATCGCTGGAGCTTGCATACTTTGTTAGCACCTTTTGGATCGACAAAACCTTCTGGTTGCATCATATACAACTCTTCTTTGAGATATCCATTTAGGAATGCAGTTTTGACATCCATTTGCCAGATTTCATAATCATAAAATGCGGCAATTGCTAACATGATTCGGACAGACTTAAGCATCGCTACAGGTGAGAAAGTCTCATCGTAGTCAACTCCTTGCACTTGTCGAAAACCTTTCGCAACAAGTCGAGCTTGGTAAACAGTAATATTACCGTCTGCGTCGGTCTTCCTCTTGAAGATCCATTTATTTTCGATGGCTTGCCGATCATCGGGCAAGTCAACCAAAGTCCACACTTTGTTCTCATACATAGATCCCATCTGAGATTTCATGGCTTCAAGCCATTTTGCGGAATCTGGGCTAATCATCACTTCCTCATAGTTCGTAGGTTCATCATGGTCTAGTAACATGATTTCCAGAACTGGGTTGCCGTACCACTCTGGTGCGGAACGTACTCTGGTTGATCTATGACGTTCAGCAGAAACTTGATCCGAAGATTCATGATCATTATCATTAACTTCCTCACTAATTGGTGTAGGAATCACTGGAACAATTTCTTGTGATGTACTACTTTCCAATCTGGGAGAAGGTACAATTACCTCATCAAGTTCTACTTTCCTCCCACTCACTTCTTTCGAGAGAAACTCCTTTTCTAGAAAGGATCCGTTTTTAGCAACGAATATTTTGCCTTCGGATCTGTGATAGAAGGTGTACCCAACAGTCTCTTTTGGGTATCCTATGAAGACACATTTTCCCGACTTGGGTTCGAGCTTATCAGGTTGAAGTGTTTTCACATAAGCATCGCAGCCCCAAACATTAAGAAACGACAACTTTGGTTTCTTGCCAAACCATAGTTCATAAGGTGTCGTATCAACGGATTTAGATGGTGCCCTATTTAACGTGAATGCAGCTGTCTCTAAAGCATAACCCCAAAACGATAGAGGTAAATCGGTAAGAGACATCATAGATCGCACCATATCCAATAAAGTATGGTTACGACGTTCGGACACACCATTACGCTGTGGTGTTCCAGGTGGCGTGAGTTGTGAAACTATTCCACATTGTTTCAAATGAAGACCAAACTCGTAACTCAAATATTCTCCTCCACGATCAGATCGTAGGAACTTTATTTTCTTGCTACGATGATTCTCTACTTCACTCTGAAATTCTTTGAACTTTTCAAATGTTTCAGACTTGTGTTTCATTAAGTAGATATACCCATATCTGCTCAAATCATCAATGAAGGTCAGAAAATAACGATACCCGCCGCGAGCATCAACACTCATTGGTCCACATACATCAGTATGTATGATTTCCAACAAATCTGTTGCTCGCTCCATAGTTCCAGAGAACGGAATTTTAGTCATCTTGCCCATGAGGCATGGTTCGCAAGCACCAAGTGATTCATAATCAAGTGATTCCAAAAGTCCATCATTATGGAGTTTCTTCATGCGTTTTACACCAATATGACCTAAACGGCAGTGCCACAAATAAGTTGCACTATCATTATTAACCTTGCATCTTTTGGTTTCAATATTATGAATATGTGTATCACTACAATCGAGATCCAATAAGAATAGACCACTCTTTAAGGGTGCATGACCATAAAAGATATTATTCATTAAAATAGAACAACCATTATTCTCTGATTTAAATGAATAACCGTCTCGCAATAAACAAGATCCAGATATAATGTTCATGCTCAACGCTGGCACCAAATAACAATTATTTAGGTCTAAAAGTAATCCCGAAGGTAGATGTAGAGGTAGCGTGCCGACGGCGATCACATCGACTTTGGAACCGTTTCCCACACGCATCGTCACCTCGTCCTTAGCTAATCTTCGTTTAATCCGTAGTCCCTGTTTCGAGTTACAAATATTAGCAACCGAACCGGTATCAAATACCCAGGTACTACTACGAGCATTAGTAAGGTACACATCAATAACATGTATATCACATATACCTTTGTTCATCTTGCCATCCTTCTTATCCGCCAAATACTTGGGGCAGTTCCGCTTCCAGTGTCCAGATCCCTTGCAGTAGAAGCACTCAGTTTCAGGCTTGGCTCCAGATTTGGGTTTCTTCGTGGAAGTAGCAACTGACTTGCTATTCCTTTTGAAGTTCCCTTTCTTTCCCTTGCCCTTTTTCTTGAAACTAGTGGTCTTGCTAACCATCAACACTTGATGCTCCTTTTTGATTTCTACCTCCGCAGCTTTGAGCATAGCGAAGAGCTCGGGAATTGTCTTTTGCATCCCTTGCATGTTATAGTTCATCACGAAGCCTTTATAGCTTGGTGGCAGGGATTGAAGAACTCTATCAATAACACTATCCTCGTCAACTTTGCAACCAAGTTGAGTCATATGATTGTAGTACCCAGACATTCTGAGCAAGTGTTCACTGATAGAACTATTCTCCTCCATCTTGCAGCTGTAGAACTTATTGGAAATCTCATATTTCTCAATTCGGGCATTTGCTTGAAATATTAACTTCAACTCCTGGAACATCTCATATGGTCCATGACGTTCAAAACGTTGTTGAAGTCCCGGTTCTAAGCCGTAAAGCATGGCACACTGAACTATCGTGTAGTAATCAGACCGCGACTGCCAGACGTTCAAAGCGTCTACATTAGCGGAAGGGGGCTTGTCACCTAGCGGTGCTTCAAGGACATAATTATTCTGTGCAGCAATGAGGATAATCCTCAGGTTACGGACCCAGTCCGTGTAATTGCTACCATCATCTTTCAACTTAGCTTTCTCTAGGAATGCATTAAAATTAAAAGGAACGGTAGCACGGGCCATTGATCTACAACGACATAGATATGCAAAACTATCAGGACTAAGTTCATGATAAATTAAAGTTCAATTTAATCATATTAATTTAAAGAACTCCCACTTAGATAGACATCCCTCTGGTCATCTAAATGATCACGTGATCCAAATCAACTAAACCATGTCCGATCATCACGTGAGATGGAGTAGTTTCAATGGTGAACATCTTATGTTGATCATATCTACTATATGATTCACGCTCGACCTTTCGGTCTCCAGTGTTCCGAGGCCATATCTGTATATGCTAGGCTCGTCAAGTTTAACCCGAGTATTCTGTGTGTGCAAAGCTGGCTTACACCCGTTGTATTTGAACGTAGAGCTTATCACACCCGATCATCACGTGGTGTCTCGGCACGACGAACTTTCGCAACGGTGCATACTCAGGGAGAACACTTATACCTTGAAATTTAGTAAGGGATCATCTTATAATGCTACCGTCGTTCTAAGCAAAATAAGAAGCATAATAAGATAAACATCACATGCAATCAAAATATGTGACATGATATGGCCATGATCATCTTGTGCTTTTGATCTCCATCTCCAAAGCACCGTCATGATCACCTTCGTCACCGGCGCGACACCTTGATCTCCATCGTAGCATCGTTGTTGTCTCGCCAACTATTGCTTCTACGACTATCGCTACCGCTTAGTGATAAAGTAAAGCAATTACATGGCGATTGCATTTCATACAATAAAGCGACAACCATATGGCTCCTGCCAGTTGCCGATAACTTTACAAAACATGATCATCTCATACAAAACCGTATAACTCATCATGTCTTGACCATATCACATCACAACATGCCCTGCAAAAACAAGTTAGACGTCCTCTACTTTGTTGTTGCAAGTTTTACGTGGCTACTACGGGCTTAGCAAGAACCGTTCTTACCTACGCATATAAAACCACAACGATGTTTCGTCAAGTATGTGCTGTTTTAACCTTCACAAGGACCGGGCGTAGCCACACTTGATTCAGCTAAAGTGAGAGAGACAGACACCCGCCAGTCACCTTTAAGCAACGAGTGCTCGTAACGGTGAAACCAGTCTCGCGTAAGCGTACGCGTAATGTCGGTCCGGGCCGCTTCATCTCACAATACCGCCGAAGCAAAGTATGACATGCTGGTAAGCAGTATGACTAGTATCGCCCACAACTCATTGTGTTCTACTCGCGCATATCATCTACGCATAGACCTGGCTCATGATGCCACTGTTGGGGAACGTAGTATTTTAAAATTTTCCTACGATCACGCAAGATCTATCTACCAGATGCATAGCAACGAGAGGGAAGAGTGTGTCTACGTACCCTCGTAGACCGGGAGCGGAAGCGTCAAGTGACGCGGTTGATGTTGTCGAACTTCTTCGCGATCCAACCGATCAAGCACCGAACGTACGGCACCTCCGCGTTCAGCACACGTTCAGCTTGATGAAGTCCCACGAGCTCTTGATCCAGTTGAGCTTCACGGGAGAGTTTCGTCAGCACGACGGCGTGGTGACGGATATGATGTGTTCACCGGCGCAGGGCTGCGCCTAAGCTCCGCGACGGTATGACAGAGGTGTGTTTCTGTGGAGGGGGGCACCGCACACGACTAAAACAATTCAACTTGTGTGTCTTTGGGTGCCCCCCTGCCCCCGTATATAAAGGAGCAAGGGGGGAGGCCGGCCGGCCCTTCCTGGTGCGGCTAGGGAGTGGACTCCTACTAGGAATAGGATTGCAATCCTATTCCTAGTAGGATTCACCAAAAGAAGGAAGAGGGAAAGGAATAGGAGAGGTGGTGCCCCCCCCCAATCCTAGTCCAACTAGGAACCCTTGGTGGGGGAGCCGGCCAGCCCTATGGGCTGCCTCTCTATCTTTCCCTTTAGGCCCACTATGGACCATCCCCTCTCGTAGGGGGTTCCGGTAACCCCCTCCGGCAATCCCGATAAATCCGAAACTTTTCCGGAACACTTCCGGTGTCCGAATATAGTCGTCCAATATATCAATCTTTATGTCTCGGACATTCCGAGACTCCTCGTCATGTCCGTGATCTCATCCGAGACTCTGAACTACCTTCGGTACATCAATACTCATAAACTCATAATACCGATCGTCATCAAACGTTAAGCGTGCGGACCCTACGGGTTCGAGAACTATGTAGACATGACCGAGACTCATCTCCAGTCAATAACCAATAGCGGAACCTGGATGTTCATATTGGTTCCTACATATTCTACGAAGATCTTTTATCGGTCAGAACCGCATAACAACATACGTTGTTCCTTTTGTCAAACGGTATGTTACTTGCCCGAGATTCGATCGTCGGTATCTCTATACCTAGTTAAATCTCGTTACCGGCAAGTCTCTTTACTCGTTCCGTAACACATCATCTCGTGACTAACTCATTAGTCTTTTGCTTGCAAGGCTTATTGTGATGTGTGTTACCGAGAGGGCCCAGAGATACCTCTCCGACACTCGGAGTGACAAATCCTAATCTTGATCTATGCCAACACCACGAATACTTTCGGAGACACCTGTAGAGCATCTTTATGATCACCCAGTTACGTTGTGACGTTTGATAGCACACAAGGTGTTCCTACGGTATTCGGGAGTTGCATAATCTCATAGTCATAGGAACATGTATAAGTTATGAAGAAAGCAATAGCAGTTAAACTAAACGATCAAAGTGCTATGCTAACGGATGGGTCTTGTCCATCACATCATTCTCCTAATGATGTGATCCCGTTGATCAAATGACAACTCATGTCTATGGCTAGGAAACATAACCATCTTTGATCAATGAGCTAGTCTAGTAGAGGCATACTAGGGACATACTGTTTTGTCTATGTATCCACACATGTACTATGTTTCCGGTTAATACAATTCTAGCATGAATAAAAGACATTTATCATGATATAAGGAAATACAAATAACATCTTTATTATTGCCTCTAGGGCATATTTCCTTCAGTATCTATGTTTTCGAAGCTTCACAATACTACTAACTGC
The DNA here is from genome assembly GCA_902687465.1 of Secale cereale. Taxonomy (NCBI): domain Eukaryota; kingdom Viridiplantae; phylum Streptophyta; class Magnoliopsida; order Poales; family Poaceae; genus Secale; species Secale cereale. The sequence goes on from LR738714.1 coordinate 700,761,493, forward strand.
TTCAAGTTTTCAGAGAGTTTCGCAGCTTTTTGAACTTCGAAAAAATTTCAACAATGAAGTTTTCAGAAAAATTTCGGAAAAATTATATTAAAAATTTCCACAACGGGAAAGACCTGGGGCCAGCCAGGGGGACCACCAGTGGCCCAGGCGGCCAGCTGGCGCGGCCCAGCCCCTGGCCGCTCCCACAGGGCGCCTGGGGCCCACGGGACCCCCCTCCAGGTACTTCTTCTTCCCCTCTCTCTCTCTTTTTCCAGAAACCAGAGTTCTGGTCTTGTTCTTGCTGTTCTTGCTGTTCTTGGAGGCGATTCTTCGATCTCTCTCTACAGCCCATCATTTGAGCTGAAATTTTGAGCAAATACTCCCTGGTATGTGACTCCTCCACCCCTCCAATTACATTTTTGATTGGTGGCCTCATTTGTGAGTATTTAGTAGTTCTTGGTGCTGTAGAGATGAGCTTCCATGCATGTGTAGAAAGTTATTTTCCAAGTTTTGATGCAAGTTTATGCCTTGGGCAAGTGAGTTGAGTAGTTTGCCTTAGCTCACTTTGTTTTAATCCTCGTTTTTGTAAATTGTAAAAAATTTCAGAAATGAGTTTGTTAGGAAGGGCAAAAGGATGGCTTGAGAAGAAGAGGCCCGCACACTCCGATCGAGTCACTAGAGCCGCAGCTTCACCATCGACTGCTAGGGTAAGCTATAATGAAGATCATGTGCCCCTGGAGTTGTTGGAAGACACAAGTCCAGCACGTGCGATGACATTTCCATGTGATGAATTCATGGAAGCTGCGGGAATCAAGGATGAGTTTTATAATCTTTGTGCTAATGCAGGTTTGACACGACTCGTCACGAGCCGTGTTACTCAGTATCAAAATCTCACCTCCAGTTTCATTAACAACTTTAGATATAATCCTGATTCAGGTGCTATTGAGTTTAAAATTTATAATGATCTTATCACCATGACTCTGGGAAATTTTTGTGAAGTAATAGGTGTGCCGAACGTTGGGAGGACGGCTAGGATGGCCACTCAGCCCTCCGAGCTGAAAACCGTTATCAACTCTCTCTGCAGCATGGGTACGAGGGATATTCATTGGTCGAAGATCTCCAGCATCTTGTTTCCTCACCTCAGGTATTTTGCATATTATATTGCTAGAGGGGTGTTAGCTCGTGACAACACGAGCAGCATTTCTGCTCCGGATATTGCTATCCTGGCAGCAGCCCTCTCAGGGAGGTCTGATTATAATCTTGGTACCTTAATTGCTCGACGCCTTGCTATGAACGGTAACAAGGGGGACTTATATGGTGGCATTTATGCCACACTTATCTTAGAGCATCTTGGAGGCACCCCACACCCTGATGATACTCCTTTTACTTATTTAAGCTTTGATCTTGCTGCTATGAAAAGGCATAAGTTTGTTACCATGGGTTCTGAGCTTGATAACCTTCTTTATATCTTGCGTTTCGGAACTACCGCGGAACGCGAGATCCGTCTAACTGCACCGCTTTTGTTTGATTTTTCTCGCAGGAACGGATGGTCCTTTGATGTTGTCCAGTTCGATGAGTTCATGGTCCAGCATCAGTTCCATAACCCCATAGAGGGGGTTGTGCCCGACGAGGAGAGGCACGGTGAGATACCACATTTTCAGGAAGAAACCACCACCGAGTTTGGTGAAGGGTCTTCCTCTGTTTGGCGTTCGGAACCTTCCTCGTGGGAGACTCCGAGGAGTTTGGTGTACGCGCCAGCATCCTTCTACGACCCTTGGTCTCACCACCATACCCCTGGAGCAGGAGGCTCCTGGGGGCAGTAGCTGCTACCAACTTAGGCCAAAAGCCTAAGCTTGGGGGAGTATGTGCCCTTCTCACTTTTTCATTGTATTATCCGTTTGATTCACTTTGATCTTTTCGAAGTTTTTGCCCGTTCTTCTTTATTTCTCTCTTTGCAAAAACAACAAAAAGATTTTCTCTTTCTTTTACTTTTTATTCAACTTTTGAAAAACCCAAAAAGATTTCCTTTCTCTCTTTAGTTTGCTTTGTTTTCAGAGATCAGCTCGAGTCCGTGATGGCATTTGATTATATTTCCTACGTTCGATCGTGCAAGTGACAAGCAGTAATGACGAAGATCGACTGAAAGGAAGCAACAAGGAAGACCGGTATGAACTCTTATTGTTTCTACTTTTGTACATATGCCTGTACTTATGATCTAGAGACCAGCTTGTAGCGACATAGTGCTATGTTTACAATGCTCTTCCAGTGGTTCATGCTTTCCTTGTGGCTAGTCTCGAATAACTAGAGTATATAATGTGTTATTGAAATGATCTACATGCATCGCACTGTTCATAGTCTGGTATACTAAGGTGGTATTTCCCTTTAGAGAATTTTTGGATTGACTTGGCACATGCTTACACATGTTTAAGACTAAAAAGTCTACTTTGCCTTGATGATCTTTGAGTTTTAGAATAGTTATATCACTTTCATGCCCGATTCAATGTTGCTTTGTCTCTCTGCATGATTATGACCGTTATTGCTCTCTAGTTGGTCGCTTCCTAGTCTTTTGCTAAACCTCCACCCGTACTAAGCGGACTGACTGCTTGTGCATCCAAAACCTTTAAACCTGTTATGCCATATGAGTCCACTATACCTTCCTATACATGGTATTTAACTGCCATTCCTAACGAAGACTTTCATGTACTATCTCGAAATTATTCAAAGAAATTCTCTTTTTGTGCCTATGTTTTAGCTCATGAGGAAGTAGTAGTTAATTCATAATCTTTTTAAGTTGGACAAGCTTCACCCCTGGATTGCATGTATAATGTGCAAACCCCTAATATGAAAAGGAACTGGCATTGAGTGCGCCCGGCTCGAAAAGATAATATAACAAACAAACCCTCCTTCACGCTTTGTTCATTAGAAATCAGAAAACTTTGGCAGTGATAAACAAAGGAGATTAAGAGGATGTGATCATCCTCATGCGGGAGCCGTTCCTCGAGACTTGTCTAGCTTAAAAAGTGATTGAGTTATCTGCTAGCATTCGTTGACGAAATATGCACCTTTCAAAAACATATTTACTTCTGTTTTTTTAAACCAAGAGCTCTGGTACATGTTTAGTTTTTGTTTCCGATCACGGGTTTTCAGCTTTGCCAATAAAAGCCACGGTTCGAGAGTCTCACCCTCTTTCTTCAAAAGCACCGACTAGGAGAGCATAATTGTCATTCTGAGTATAATGTGCATTGTCCCAAAGTATTACATTGTCTTCTGCATACTTGTGATATGATTTATTCTGAAATTATTAGCTCTAGTCTCCTTTAAAACTCTGGAGGAGTCTCTGCATTTATGTTTTGCTTCACTCATGGAGACTAGCGAGATACCGCCCTAATATGCTCAAGCTCTGTGCAATATGATCTTGTCTTGACTTTCAGTAATATATTATTTACTTTTAAGTATTTGTGACTGGTCACTTGAAAGAAGGATTGCTCCTTGCATTGTCCTCATAAGTACTGTTTCAATACTTCCTAACTCTTTTCGTAGTACATGCTTATATACATCTAATGAAGCAAAAGAGTTTGTCAAAGTTTTCTTTGTCGCTTTCAGTTCGTTAAACTGAATTGCTTGAGGACAAGCAATATGCTAAGCTTGGGGGAGTTGATACGTCTCAAACGTATCTACTTTTCCAAACACTTTTGATATTGTTTTGACCTCATTCTTGCATGATTTGGACTAAACTAACCCGGACTGACGCTGTTTTCAGCAGAGCTGCCTGTATGGTTTATTTGTGTCCAGGAAAACGGATTTTTAAGCACCTCAGAATAATCCACGAAAAATCACGAAAAATCCACGCACCCGAAGAAACCAAATGCCAGAAGTGGGGCCAGAGGGGGGCCAGGGGGTGCGCCCCCCTGGGCCACGCCGGGGGGGCGCCTGGGTGGGGCCCGCACCCCTTGGTGCCCTACTTTAGCCCGTATTTTTCCTCCCGACGCAGAAACCCCAGATCAGAAGTTCATTCGCAGTTTTTCGTCGCGGAGCCGCCGCCACCCTCTGTTTTTCTTCGGGAGGGCTAATCTGGAGGCTGAATTGGCCTCCGGAGAGGGGAGATCGTCGCCATCGTCATCATCATCACCACTCCATCATCCTTCCATGACTTCTCCCTCCATGTGTGAGTAATTCCCCTCCTGTAGGCGAAGGGGATGGTAGGGATTGGATGAGTTAGATCATGTAATAGTTCGTCAGATTGTCGGGGGCATGTTGCCTATCATCTACTATGGTGTTTATCATCTTTGCTACAACTTGTTATTCTTAATGCTTGACACTAGGGCCCGAGTGCCATGATTTCAGATCTGAACCATATGTGTTTGCATGAATATATTTGTGTTCTTGATCCTATCTATGAGTTGTATGCACCTGTTACGGTTCGGAACCGGCGATCCCAAAAGTGACAGCTTGGGACACCAAAGGGGATGGTCCGTAGTTTGAGGATTACATGTATCCATTGAGTTCATTGCTTTGTTCCGGTGCTCTTTGACAGGAGCACCTTAATATCCATTAGTTCCTTTTGGCCCCGTTCGTAGCGGGATGGTAGGACAAAAGATGTTGTGCAAGTTCTTATTGCAAGCACGTGCAACTACCTACGGGATACATGCCTGATGTTTGATATTTGCCTAGATGATCATTACTTTTCCGTGTGCCATGCCCCAAGTTAGAATCTATCTCATCCATGCAGCGCCCAGCCATCCATCTCCCTAGCCTACAGTATTTTAAACCTTGCTTGTTACTAGTCGCTACTTTTGTTATTTACTTCGCTATCTACTGTTACTATTTACTTTTACTATTACTATCATCACTATCATATCACTGTTACCACTTATCTTTTGTTGCAAGTAAGTATATTTCAGGTGCGGTTGAATTGACAACTCAACTGTTAAAGCTTATAAATACTCTTTGGCTCCCCGTGTGTCGAATCAATAAATTGGGTTATTCTTACCCGCGAAGACTATCTCGATCCCTTATAGTTGAGGGTTATCAGGCGCCCGCTAGGGTTGGCGGACTGGAGCGATGAGGCCAGATCGGGGATCGGCCTCCCGATCTCTGCGAGGCGGCGGCGGCGCCTGAAGCCTTGAGCGGCGGTGGCTGGCTGGCTCTGACGAGCGAAGAGGAGGCGGGCGCCGGCGGGAGATGGGTCCGGCGGGGCCTGGCCGGGGCGGCGACAGTGCCCGGCCGGCGTGGCGTGGCGGTGGTGAGGTGGCGCGGTCGGTGCTCCGGCGAGGCGGCGGTGGACCTCCGGCGAACTACTCCGGCGGGGCTCCGGTGAGCTCCGGCCGGAGTGGAGGGAGGAGGCTGGAGGAGGAAGAAGGTGGCTAGCGTTTCCTTGTTTTGGGGCAAAAAAATAGGAAGGTGGACAAATATATAGGCACAAGGATCTAGGGTTGTCCAAATGGGGTGTGGTTTTCGGCCACGCGATCAGAATTGGATGGCCTAGATGAAGGAAGGGGTTCGGGCTGGTTTGGTGGGCTGTTGGAGGGGTGTCTTGGGCCTCAAAGTGGAGGCACTTTTAGCCCACGAGAATAACTGTTGGAGCACCAAACGAACTCCAAACGCGACGAGATTTGACAGGCGGGTTACACACACCAAAACAACAACACACGACAAGTCTCGCGCCAAACCGGTAACGTTACCCGGACAAACACTGAAGTAGGCCTCGGGGATGCCACGGACACGTGAGGGAGCTCCGGAACGCGAAACGGACAACGGGAAGGAACGAGTGGGACCGGATGCAAACAACAACACAAATGCAATGCGATGCACATGACTACATGATATGAATGAAATGAACACACGCACGCGACAAAAGAACGAAAACCCGAAAGACAAAGAACCCGGAATGGAATTGATGAAGCCGGAGATATATTATATGCCCAAAAGGGAAAGTATTACATCCGGGGCATCACAACAAAGGTGGCTGAAACTAAAGCTCGCAAGCGCAAGCAAATTACTGATGAAGCTCCACCCACCAAGAAGCGCAAAACCAAGAAGAATAAAGCTGCTTCCAAAGAGCCTATCTTTGTCGAGCCTATCTCAGTTGCTCGCCCTGCATCTGTCCAAAGAGAACGCCGAATGACTGTTCATGAGCCTGCTCCCACAGAGGCTGAAGACATTCCAGCTGTTGTCCCCACCGCAGCTGAAGACATTGGTCCTCATGACAATGTTGAAGATGATGAAGTCCTTACAACGTTGAATCTTCGCCAGTTCTTACGAACAGCGAATGCATCAGCATTGGTCGTCCATTGACGCCAATTGCACAGGATGACTCGTGGGCTGATCACCCACAGGATACACCAGCCACACCTCAGCCAACTCAAGACACCAGTTCGGTGCTTGAAGATGAAGACTTTGAGGCCCAACAACCTCCATCCCCTCAGGCGTCGCCAGCTTTTCACAGGCTTTCCAAAGGACCAAGGCCTCAAGTCGTCGCCCCAAGTGTTCCAGAAGGAGTAGAGCAACCATCTGTACCTGACGCTACTCCCACTGTGAACCCCTCAGAATCTGAAGCCAAAGTGGCTGAAGATATTCCGGCTGCATCAGCCGAAGAAGAATCACCCCAAGGAGAAGAACAACCCCAAGCTGAAGATGAACGTACTGCCACACCCCCTGTTCTCGAGGAGAACGTGTCCGACCCTCCAGCTTCTGAAGTGGAGGCTACAAATTCAGAGGCTGCCACCACCAACGCTGAAGCCAATGACGTGGTCATGGCTGAAGCTAATGTGGCACCTGAAGACACAGTGGCGCCTGTAGTGACTGCGCCTGAAGCCAGTGCTGCGCCTGAAGCCGATGCTGCACCTGAAGCAAATCTGCAGCTTGAAGATAATGCCTCTGCTCCTGTTCCGCCTCCCAGGCCCCATACCATTGAGCAAGCATACAACAAAGATGATCAGCTTGTTACTGTCTGGTGGCCCATTCTGATTCCACCACCTACCACTGGACCGCGTGCTGTTGGTCCTCAGTTTGATCCTCATGTTGAGCACAGGCCCCAAGTTCAGAAGCCTAAGCCAAGACTGCCAAGGTCTCCAGGTATTGCAACCTCTCAAGGGTCATTCAATGCCAATAGCTTCACTGCGCACAACACCTTCTTTGACAGCGCCAAGAACCCATATTTCAAGCCAAGAATATCGTTAGATAGGTTCTGGAGCCATCAGCAGCGCAGCTACTACTCCAGAGTACTCTATGATCAAGGGCGCATTTTTTCTCACATGCGTCTTGACACTAAAGTTATTGCTGGTCTGCCTTGCCTGGAGGAAGCTCTTGACTGCTTCTGTGATGCTGGCCTACTCAACTTTGTAACAAACAAAGAGCATTGGAATGAAGAGCAACTTCTGCAATTCTATGCAACCCTCCACATTCGAGGCTACAGCAGGGATCCGAAGACATGGGTCCTTGAGTGGATGACAGGCAATGTCCATCATGAAGCTAAAGCCTTTGATCTCAATGAGCTTACTGGCCTGCCCACTTGAGGAGATCTGCATGAACCTGGCTGTCAATTGCACACTGAAGCCTTGGAGAGTATATTTCAGAAGCGCCAGCCCAACATGAGCCAAATACTAAGCATGATGAAGCCTCTGCCAAGTGATGCTGAATATCCTAAGGAATTCTTTGTTGAAGACTTAGAGTACCTGCCGCGAACCATCTATCATATCATCAGGTGTACTCTATGGCCCGTCAAAGGACATTCTTCATCAACCAAGCTTGAAGGCACTATGAAGACTTTGGTCTTCTATATCTTCAATGGCATCATCTTCAATGCTCAAGATTTCTTCATTAGGCAATTGGCTATGTCTGGAGCTGATCTATTTGGTCTGAAATTCTATGCCCCTTGGATTATGCGCCTCATCAAGTTGCATTCAGCTATCCCTATCAGCCCTGTGCTCGCAACCATCACATCTTCCTGCCTGAGGTTGATATGTCAGCTGAAGCCATCTACCAAGAGCCTGCCAAAGAGCCTGTTAGTCTTCACAACGCTGATCACCAAAGCTTCACTCAGTAGATTGAAGGAGTTCCAGCAGTATCACGCATTTATTTTCTGGCTGGCCGTACTCGTCTACCTCGACACGCTGAAACCGAAGCCACTGAGAACACCATCTCCCAAAGGCCTCAGAAGCGATCTCGTGTCCTGAATAAGTGAGAGCTTTTGGTTGCCCTTCATCAGAAACAGGACAAGCACCACCTCTGGTTAAAGCATCAGGTGCAAAGCCTCTTGGTGGATGTCAATCACATTCGCAATCTTGCCACCAAGAATGCCTTTGTTACTCATGAAACATGTCGGAGGTCTTGGAAGAGTTTGACCTTGCTGAGTGCTGAAGCGGATCTTCAAGACGATGGCTTCACAGAGAGATTTAAGTTTGACCACACTCCTCCAAGGACTGCTGTTATGCATCGAACTCCATCTCTTGAAGATTCTGAATACTCCTCCTCCGCTGCAACAATTGACGCCAGGGTGATCGATGATCAAGATGATGCTACCTCACCTCCTCTTACTTCAGCGCGCATCGACACTACACCAACTACTTCTGCACCGCCAAACACCAACACTGACCCTGCTTCCTCTCCTGCTCCAACTGGAAACGAGTAGAGGCTCTATGTCTTCAAACCTTTTTGGTCCTTACCGACAAAAGGGGGAGAAGCATATGAGTTGATAGTCTTCAAGCGGGTCCATATGGGCGGGTGCTTTATAATTTTCCTAGTGTTTACAACTCTCGTTTTGCTACATTTGGTTCTTTGAGTTGTAACACTTAAAGTGATGGTCGTCTGCTACGTTTTTATGCTACTCTGTAATGCGATGATAAATTCCGCATATGCTATCTTATATTCCGCACTTAGTCATTATTGCAGATGTCCATTTTTCATTATGCATGTCATTATCTTCAACATATCAATTGTGCATGATGAATTGTCTTCATAAGTTGAAGAGGATCTCCACAAGTACAACCTGCCATGTGCATTTGCATTCAAAGGCAAATCAACTATATGCACATCTTCAGGGGGAGCCCTTTGCTACTTACGAAGACAATACCTTTATCCTTTACAATTTCACATATCTTTATCCCCGTTGAAAACTTCAACCAGTTTGTCATCAATCACCAAAAAGGGGGAGATTGTAAGTGCATCTAGTGCCACCCCTAGTTGATTTTGGAGTATTGACGACAAACCTGGTTGAGGGACTAATGTCTTTGTGAGAATTGCAGGATAACACAGGTAGTAGTCCCTCATTGATTCGGTTAACCTACCGGAGATGACCCCTAAAAATGTATGAAGACATTGATATCAGTGGTGGTATATGAAGATAATCATATTGAAGACTATGACATGAGAAGACATTGTGTGAAGACTATGGAAGCGAAGACATAGATGTTTCGTTGTTTCCTTTTTCTTCTTTGTTGAGTCATAGGAACCATCGTACTGTTAAGTGGGGTCCAAGTGAACTAAGTCAGAGTGACTGAAGTGATGCTCAACCAAATCCTATGTCTTCGAGCGAAGACTATGAGAGCAAATCTTATCCAGAGTCGGATGAGTCAGCTTTACTTGTAGCTCAAGTAAAGTTGCCGTGTGTGTTTGAAATCTGACCGTTGGAACACGTGTCAGTTCCTCACTACTAGGAAAAGGGCTATAGATGGGATGAATACTAATGGCGCACCTCACATGTGGTGCGCCACTAATATATAGCAGTGACGCACCATGTGCAGGTGCGCCATTAGTGTGGAATACACTAATGGCGCACCAGGCTCACGGTGCGCCGCTAGTAACAATTTTTTTTCTTTTCCAAACATACTAATGGCGCATCCAGGAGCAGTGCGCCATTACTAGTTGTAACTAGTAACGACGCACCAGCCACAGAGTGCGCCACTACTATTCTTTTATTATTATTATTATTATTTTTTGCAAAACTACTAATGGCGCATCGTGCCATAGTGCGCCATTACTAGTTTAAACTAGTAATGGCGCACTATCCCACAGTGCGCCATTAGTATTTTTTTTGCAAAACAACTAATGGCTCACCACCAGCAGGTGCGCCATTAGTAACCTGGGTTACTAATGGCGCATTTGGAGATGGCGCGCCATTAGTAACCTGGGACCAACAAGATATTTTGGACATCCACTCCTATCCACTCACTTTCTCCCCACTTCATTCTCTCCACCACCTCCTCCAAAGCTTGTCTCGGCTGCCTCCTCTTTGTCACCTCATTTCCACCATAGATTCATCCAAATTAAGTGGTTAAATTACCTTTTTTGGATAGGTAAGTATGGGGGGAAGCTATCTTTATGTTGTTCTCCCTCCAACAATGTGCACATGCACTTTTTATGGCCTAGCTAGATCTATGTATGTTCGTGGTGTTGCATATGTTTGTGGTGTTGCATATATGTTTGTGTTTGTAGGTACCGGTATTTGAAATACAATAGTTGCCAATATTTTGCCGGAATGTTGATTCATTTCCGTTTCGGCAAGAATTTTGGCATTATGCATTCTTTTTTGTCCTATTTTTAGGGAAAGTCATGCCAAAAATTTTCTTGGTTCTAAAATATCGTTTTGCTCTACCCCGCAGGCGACCATGGTCCGCACGATGACCGAAGGCATCGTGAATAGGTTTTTGAGCTCCGCGAAGGCCGAGATGCTTCAAAAGAACGAGATGGAGATAAGATGTCCGTGTCGAAGATGCAAGCTGAAGAGCCTTATTGCGGACCCAGATTCCGGGCAGGTGCGGGACCACCTGCTCTTGCGTGGTTTCATGGATGGCTATCGGTGGCAAGGTGATGAAGATGACTACGAAGTCGTCCATGGGGGCCGGGCAAGAAATGAGGAAGGGCAGCAAGACAACCAACGCAGCTCGGGCGGGCGAGAAGACGAAGAATCTCCAGGACATGATCACGACGGTGATGTTGTACATGATGATGAGGAAGATGCCGGAGCAGACGACGGGCATGATCATGAAGATGATCATGCCGACGGAGCAGACGACGTTGGACCATCGATGGGCTGGGTGCAGGACCCTCATATTCAAGAGCTGCTTCTCAAGCAGACGGATAACGCAAGAGCTGCCGCCCGAGAGAAAGCCAAGATGGATCAACTGGAGATAGACGCGGTTACTCCATTGTATGAAGGATGCAGGCCCGAGGATACCCGCCTGAAAGTAACGCTCATGGCTCTGGAGATGAAGGTAAAACACAAAATGACCGACACATGCTTCGACGAGAACATGTCATTCTGGCACGAACGTCTTCCCAAGGGGAACAAGTGCCCGACCAGTTTCGAGGAGGCGAAGAAAATCGTGTGTCCTCTGGATTTACCGCATGTGAAATACCATGTGTGCATGAACAATTGCATCATTTATCGGGACGAGCACGCGGAGTCTACCATATGTCTGGTGTGCGGCATCACTCGATACAAGAAGAGGAAGAAAGCTCCTCGAAAAGTGGTGTGGTACTTTCCGATCACTCCTCATCTGCAGCGGTATTTCGCGGACCCTAAGGTAGCAAAGCTCCTGCGTTGGCATGCGGATAGGGAGGAGAAGAAGCGAAAAGATGACGCAAATGATCCGGAGATAAATAAAAAAGACAAGATGCTGAGTCACCCTAAGGATGCGAGCCAGTGGCAAGCGTTGAACTTCGAAGACGCAGAATTTAGAAACGATCCAAGGAACATCGTGCTGGGCGCGAGCACCGATGGAGTCAATCCGTTTGGCAGCCAGAGAAGCACACATAGCACCTGACCTGTGCTTGTGTGGATGTACAACCTTCCCCCTGGTTGTGCATGAAGAGGAAGTACATTCACATGAGTATGCTAATTGAAGGACCGAAACAACCAGGGAACGACATCAATCTGTATCTGGGGCTGCTGAAAGAGGAGCTAGACACGTTGTGGAAAACGCCAGCCAATACGTGGGACGCCGCAGAGAAAGAATATTTCCCTATGAGAGCCGCACTGCTCACGACGGTGCACGACTATCTCGGTTACGGATATGTCGCGGGGCAGGTGGTCCACGAATTTTCTGGATGCGTCAGGTGCATGGATGACACAACGTATCGCCAGCTAGATAGAGATCCCGGGTCTTCGAAAACCGTGTTCATGGGACATTGAAGGTGGCTTCGCGACGTTGACCTGTGGAGAAAACGCAATGATCTGTTCGATGGTGAAACCGAACCCCGAAGACGCCCGCGTACGAGGAGCGGCGAGGAAATAGACGAGCTGTTGAAAAATTGGAAAGATTGCCCACTGCCAGGAAAGAAGCAAAAGGCGCCAGAGCCGGGAAAGAAGCGAAAGGCGCCAGAGCCGCTGCTGAAGGTATGGAAAACGAGGTCTGTTTTCTGGGACTTGCCGTACTGGAAGATCCACCGTGTGCCTCACAGCCTTGATGTCATGCATATCACGAAGAATGTGTGCGAGAGTCTGCTTGGTACCCTGCTCAACATGCCAGAGAGGACCAAAGATGGGCCGAAAGCAAGGGCAGACTTGAAATCAATGGGCATCAGGCAGGAGCTTCACGCTAATGATGATGATGATAATGATGATGAGGCGAAGAAGGACACGGAAAGTCATCGCAAAGGCAAAAAGGCCAAGAAGACCAGAAATGACTACCCTCCCGCGTGCTTCACTCTAAGTCACGAGGAGATTAAGCAGTTTTTCACCTGCCTCGTAGGAGTAAAACTTCCTTACAGTTACGCGGGGAAGATAAGCAGATACCTAGACCCAGCGAAGCAGAAGTTCAACGGGATGAAGTCTCACGACTGCCACGTGTTGATGACGCAGATACTTCCAGTTGCAATCCGTGGGATCATGGACGCGCACGTCCGTGAAACGCTATTTGGCCTATGCAACTTTTTCGACGTCATCTCTCGGAAGTCGGTTGGCGTGAGGCAACTCAGAAGGCTACAGGAAGATATCGTGGTGATACTATGCGAGCTTGAGATGTACTCCCCGCCCGCATTCTTCGACGTTATGGTGCATCTGCTGGTCCATATCATAGAGGATATCATCCAACTCGGGCCGACGTTCCTGCACAGCAAGATGCCGTTCGAAAGGATGAATGGTGTCATCAAAGGATACGTTCGCAACATGTCACGTCCAGAGGGAAGCATATCCAGGGGCTTTCTGACCGAAGAGTGCATCTCCTACTGCACGAATTATCTAGGCATCGAGAACCCTGTTGGTCTGCCCGTCAACAGGCACCTCGGCAGGCTCGCTGGATGGGGTCACCATGAGGGTCGCCGCGAAATGCATGTCGACTTCGAGGGTCGACTCGCCGACTTTGAAAGAGCAAACCTAGTCGCGCTACAACACATAGACGTGGTCGATCCTTGGGTGGTAGAGCACAAAACCTTTATTGAGAAGACGTACAATGACCGAGGCCAACAGAGGACGGACGGAGATATAACCAAAGAGCACAACTCATGTTTCACGCGTTGGTTCAAGCAGAAGCTTCTGTCGTATCCTTTACATGAGGATTCTTCCGCGGAAGAACAACTCATATTCGCCTTGTCACAGGGCGCCGAGCACAACCTGATGACCTATGAGGCGTACGATATCAACAGCTACACATTCTACACCGAGGCCAAGGACATGAAAAGCGATGGTTATCAGAACACGACGTAACGATGGAATCCTACACCGGTAACGACAAGGACAGATACTACGGAAGGATCGAGGAGATCTGGGAGCTGAGGTATGCTGGAGAGAAGGTCCCGATGTTCCGTGTCACATGGGCCAAGAGCGTCCTAAAAGAAGACCGGTATTTCACCACCACGGTTATACCCGAAGCCAAATCCAAGACCGCGGGCGCAAACGTCACCGCGAAAAATGAGCCATGGGTACTGGCTTCCCAAGTTGACCAATGCTTCTTCATTACCGACCCGTCAAAGCCCAGTCTTGTTGTCGTGAGGAGAGGCAAAAGGAAGATCATCGGAATGGATGTAGTAGCCAATGAGCAAGACTTAGACAAGTACGGCGACCCGAAGATCGAACATCACGACGATGATGAAGTAGCAGCATACACCACAAGAAGAATCAGGACCACCCTACCTAAAGGACGTCCGTTCCACAGAAGAACTCCATTTGTGAAAAAGAAGGGCAAGAAGATTGTGAACAGATAGCTAGCTAAGATCGATTGTATTTAAATCTTAGCCTTCATTTCTCGATTGTATTTCATGGGCACTTTTTGAACTCTTGAATGTTTTTAAATTTCATGGACACTCGATCTCGATCCCCCTCCATCTCGATCGCTATCCCACCTCGCCAGATCCGGTCCCCCTCGCCGCCGAGCACCCCCCGCTCCACCGGCCGCCGCCGCCGACCCCCCGCACCCTCCCCTACTCCACCGCTGCCGACAACCCACCGCACCCTTCCCCGCTCCATCGGCCACCGCCGCCGACCCATGAACTCATGATATTTTCAAATAATAAATTTGATGATATTTTTTCATATTCATAAATATTTTCAAATAACAAATTTGATGATATTTAAAAAAAAAAATTACTGTTTTATAAAAAAACATTACTGTTATGATTTAAACAAGTTTGAACATATTTAAACACAAATAAGTATCAAACGTCATTTTAAATGCATAAAAAAATTGGGGAGCCTGGGAATCAAACCCAGGACCTCCCAGTGGATGTGCTGCGTGCTGACCAATCGGTCTAGTACATGGGGTTTGATATAGATGGAGTCTGGTGGAAGATAACCTGTGGGCTCGAACTGTAATAAAAAAATACTAATGGCGCACCAGGGGGAGGTGCGCCATTGTTGTCGTCGTACTTATGGCGCACTAGGGGGAGGTGCGCCATTAGTATCCCTCCCCCACTCCACCTATTCCCCATGGCCGCCTCTCTCTCCCTCCCTCGCTCGCCAGATCCCGCGCGCTGCCCCGACCCACGACGCCGCCGCCCCTATGTGCGCCACCGCCCCCGCGCCCCACGCCCCCACCACTGCAGCTCCGTCATCGCCAACGCCTCCGCGACCTCGCCGTCGTCGACAGCCTCCCCGCGTCGGCCCCTGCCCTGCGCTGCCTCTACCTCAGTCCGGACACGGGGTGCAGGACGACGACCGTTGCCGACCGGCGAAGCACGTGGCCGCCGGCCTTCCCACGACCAACCGAGGCGCCCAGGAGGACCGTCGTCGTCTTCTTCTTCGACTACGAGGACCCGGACGAGCTCGGACGCCCTCGAGCCATCCCTTC
This sequence comes from Secale cereale, assembly GCA_902687465.1. NCBI lineage: Eukaryota > Viridiplantae > Streptophyta > Magnoliopsida > Poales > Poaceae > Secale > Secale cereale. The sequence goes on from LR738714.1 coordinate 700,776,693, forward strand.
GCCGTCGCCGCCGCCGCCGACCCCGACCCCGACCCCTCCGGCGACCGGCCGCGCCCGCCCGCCCCTGCGCCTGGTAAGAAATGCATCCACACCCATCACCATAGCATCCTCCACCCTCTCCATGACCTGACCATTTCAGGTGATCTCCCTAGGTTGCTACACTTGCTACAGTACTAGCTAGGTCTCCCATAGATTGTTATAGAATGGTGTAGGCACTGTTAATCTTTGGTGGATGTTGTGAAATGGTGTAGCCTCTAGATTGGTACACAATGGTGTACACACATTTAGCCGCTGAAGAATATCCCTTTGATCACAAATCTGTTGTGAGATGTTGAGTTATTCTTCAGCAGAAGAAGAACCATATGTTTTCCTGGTGTGATTACTGCACATGGTCTTGTTCTTAGATCTTAGGATATTTTATGATTTTTGCCAAGAGAGATATGCCTGCTTTGCTGTGCATACAGGTACACTGTTTTGTTATTCTTGCTGTTGGGGTTATGTTTCCCGACCACAGTGTACCATCTTAGCATTTTGAAATTTGGAAGCGGGTTGGGGAGGTCTGATTTTGCCAACAGAGATGCCTCTTTGTAGTTTCTAAGTTTCTATTCTAGCAACTGTGAAGTAAAGTGATATGACTCCACAGACTTATGATTTAGCCCCTTGGACCAGAATTGACTAAATGGTCCTGAATTGAACATTTAACTGAATTTTCTTGCGCACCTTGGCCCTTCGTGGTTAAAAGGAGAAATGCTGCCATGGTAGCTATATTTTTCAGAAGCACTTTAGTTAAGATACTATAACTAGGATAACACTGTATTTGGCAGATTATTTACTCCATAAACTGAAGTTATGACAGAATCTTAGTGTAGATTTGAAATGTTAACTTGTCTCCTTGAGCCTTCCCGGGGGTCATCCCTCCAACAGGCAGTCTCATTTTCCTATGTTATCCATATGGTCTCAAGCAGCTTAGTTGGGCCTTAATTAATAAATGGGCATGGAAGTGCAAATACATTGTCATGTCTGAAAGATAATGACAGTCATGGAATTTATATTTATACATGGTCCTGGCTAAATACATGGAATTTATATTCAGTCATCCTGTGAGTATAGACACTGAAATATCCAGTCATTCTCTGAATATTTACATTTCTCCGAAAATATTCAGACAAGATCATGTAGACAAGATTGTGGATTTCGTGAGCATGATTGATTTATAGTGATCACTAATTTTCATGATCAGCAATCCATGATCAGCAACAGTTTCTTTCACTAATTTTCAGTTAACAGCAATCCATGATTTTTTTTCAGCTAAAACTATTGATGATTTTTTTGTTGGGTGACCTATTAGATCTGGAATGGAAGCTCACATAAGTTGAGCTGATTTTTGTCCATATGAAAGCAGAGGACGATATGGTCTGTGGCCTTTTCATCCATATGAAAGTAGAGGCACATTATGGTGCTAGTTTGCTGGGTTTTGTCTCCGACCATCGTGTCGTGATGATTTTGCAGGTACCCCGAGAGGCCCTTGAGTTTTCCGGAATGTTGATTAACTTCCGTTCCGGCAAATTCGGGTACTCCATATGTCCTATTTTCAGCAAAGGTCATGCTGAAATTTTCCACGAATTTTAGCATGACTTTGCTAAAACTAGGACATATGGGGTACTTGCGACTAATGCATGGGCCGGGGTATCTTAGTACTTAATTAAGTAGGATCAACTGCCCCTTTATTCTTGCTGCATTAAACCATAGGCGGCAATAGAGCCAAGTGATTAGGCCCAACTTAGAATTCTCCTTCCCAGCTTAGCTTTTAGGATGCCTCGGTGTCGACAAACCATAAATTATAAACCTTGGCTTTTAGGGTGCCTCGGTGTCGATAAAAACCTAAATGATGAAAGCTTAGGCTTTTAGGGTGCCTCGGCGTCGAAAAACCCTAAATGATAAAAGCTTAGCTTTTAGGATGCCTCGGTGTCGACAAACCCTAAATGATGAGACCATGATCTTCTTCCTTGACAATAACCAACTTTTTGACCAAACATTTTTCCTATTTAGAGAGAAACATGGCCCACAACGATGAGGCCAGCGGTTCGGGCGGCAAGGCATTCTGGGAGCTGTCCCAGGAGATGGAGGAACAACCTCACTTCTATGAGGATGCCGCGAAAGACACCGATCCTGACACCACTGATGGTGCCGCCGAGGATGACCCCACTGATGGTGCCGTCGGGGATGACACCACTGATGGTGCCGCCGAGGATGCCACCACTGATGATGGCGGCGCACGCACAAATGGCAGCCAACCGAAGAGGCAACGGATGGACCGGCGCCCGTCCGTGCTCCGCACCGTCAAGGAGGAATTTACTGAAGTGGACTCCGACGGGAATCCAACGGCGCCCGAACAAATAGTCAAGGGGTACTCGCTTCAGCTCGGGTGCATTCTCCGGAGCACCGTCTCGATCAACACCGAGAACCTAAGGCATAAGGACCGAGGGAATTTGCGCAACCTCCTCTTCACAAAGCTGCACGAACGATACAAGTTCCCCGCTGGATTTGAAAGCACACGCCTCACAGGGAATAAAGTGAACAATGCCGCCCTCACGAGGATGAGCACGGCCTTGTCTACTTGGAGAAGCTCGGTGAAGAGAATGATTGGCAAAGGTTTTAGTTATGAGAAGATCAAGGAGAAAAATCCTTCGATCACCGATGATGACTACAACGATTTCAAGATCAAGTGCGAGAGCACCGCAACCTCCGAATCAAGTCTGTGGGGGAAAGAAATGTGGGAGTTGAACTTAGGGGAACACACACTCGGTCCCGGTGGTTACAGAGTAGCAGAGCTTATATGGGACAAGGAGGAGGCGGAGCGTGCCGAGCAAGGCCTACCGCCCCTCTTCGATAAATACGGTGACAAGCAGACCATGAACTTTGTCAGGGCCCGGTACAAGAAGGACCCGAAAACAAAGGAGCTTACCACGGATCCGAAGACCGGGGCGCTTGAGGTTGTTCTGGTAAGGAATACACCCCCGCGTAATTAGCTCCATATGGTTGCATTCTAATTAATGAAGCCAAATTTCTAAATGGTTCACATTCCTTCCGCAGGCGACTGAAAGCAGTAGCGCGGGGTCGACTCAGAGCACCCCTTGGGACACCACTCTAAATAGGGCGTTGAATGTAATGAAAAAAAGGGATAAGCTCAGTAAGCCGTCGTCAGCTGGTCGTGTGGCCGGCAAAGGCTTCTCCACAAAATGGTCGTCATACTATAACGCTGGTGGGCGAAAGGAGAAAAAGACCAGCTCGGAAAGCTAGTCGCGCGAGGTTCAAGAACTCAAGGCACAAGTGGCGCAGATTTCAGAGCTTGTCCAAGAGCAAGTGCAACAACAACTGGGATCGACACTCACCGGCATTATGCCTACCTTGATTCAGGGGCTGACGACGTGGATTGCGGGCGGCCAATAGGGGCCGCTGATACGTCTCAAACGTATCTACTTTTCCAAACACTTTTGATATTGTTTTGGCCTCATTCTTGCATGATTTGGACTAAACTAACCCGGACTGACGCTGTTTTCAGTAGAGCTGCCTGTATGGTTTATTTGTGTGCAGGAAAACGGATTTTTAAGTATCTCAGAAAAATCCACGAAAAATCACAGAAAATCCACGCACCCGAAGGAACCAGGAGCCAGAAGTGGGGCCAGAGGGGGGCCAGGGGGTGCCCAAGCGCCCTGTGGGCGCCCCCCCCTGGGCAGCGCTGGGGTGCTGCCTTGGTGGGTCCCACGCCCCTGGTGCCCTACTTCGCCTCATATTTTTACTCCCGACGCAGAAACCCCAGATCAGAAGTTCTTTCGCAGTTTTTCGTCGCGGAGCCGCCGCCACCCTCTATTCTTCCTCGGGAGGGCTAATCTGGAGGCTGATTTGGCCTCCGGAGAGGGGAGATCGTCGCCATCGTCATCATCATCACCACTCCATCATCCCTCCATGACTTCCCCCTTCATGTGTGAGTAATTCCCCTGCTGTAGGCGAAGGGGATGGTAGGGATTGGATGAGTTAGATCATGTAATAGTTCGTCAGATTGTTGGGGGCATGTTGCCTATCATCTACTATGGTGTTTATCATCTTTGCTTCAACTTGTTATTCTTAATGCTTGACACTTAGGGCCCGAGTGCCATGATTTCAGATCTGAACCATATGTGTTTGTATGAATATATTTGAGTTCGTGATCCTATCTATGAGTTGTTTGCACCTGTTACGGTCCGGAACCGGCGATCCCAAAAGTGACAGCTTGGGACACCAAAGGGGATAGTCCGTAGTTTGAGGATTACATGTATCCATTGAGTTCATTGCTTTGTTCCGGTGCTCTTTGACAGGAGCACCTTAATCTCCATTAGTTCCTTTTGGCCCCGTTCGTAGCGGGATGGTAGGACAAAAGATGGTGTGCAAGTTCTTATTGCAAGCACGTACAACTACCTACGGGATACATGCCTAATGCTTGATATTTGCCTAGATGATCATTACTTTTCCGTGTGCCGTGCCCCAAGTTAGAATCTATCTCATCCATGCAGCGCCCAACCATCCATCTCCCTAGCCTACAGTGTTTTAAACCTTGCTTGTTACTAGTCGCTACTTTTGCTATTTACATTGCTATCTACTTTTGCTATTTACTTTTACTGTTACTTTTACTATCACTATCATCACTATCATATCACTGTTACCACTTATCTTTTTTTGCAATTAAGTATATTTCAGGTGCGGTTGAATTGACAACTCAACTGTCAAAGCTTATAAATACTCTTTGGCTCCCCGTGTGTCGAATCAATAAATTGGGTTATTCTTACCCGCGAAGACTATCTCGATCCCTTACAGTTGAGGGTTATCAAGTACCGTTTTCTGGCGCCGTTGCCGGGGAGCATAGTAATATTTAGAAGTCTACTTGAGGTATTCTACCTGCTGCACTTTATCCACTATGGGTAAGAAAGGAGACTCCAAGGTTCCGATCTTACTATCCACTACAAGAAGAGGTACTGCTCTGAGCACTAGTGCTACACTTGATTCACCTTCTGTTATGAGTAAGTTTGCCTCACCACCACCACATGATGCTCCTACTGAATCTATTACTATGTCTGATACTCTTGATGATGCTTCTACTACTTTTGATGATATTAGTTCGCTTGGTTATGCTCTTGAGAAACAAATTGCTGCTGCTGCTAAAAAGTCTGGAATAGAACTCCCTGTTACTCGCTACCCTATTGGTGGAACTTATGATTATCCTGATTTGAGTAAACTCAAGGAGAGTCTCTTTGATGATGATTAGTATATACTTGATGAAGATTTATGCAGGGAACTGACAGAGTTTTCCGGCTCTGACCCTGAAGTTATTAAGAAACTATTTGAAAAACACTCTTTGAAGAACAAAACCGTTCCTAATCCTGAATTTGCTACATCTCCTATATGCATTGATGATCCTGATTATAATTTCTCTGTTGATCTTTCACTTATACCTATGGTTGAAGCTGACCCCTTTTATGGCAGAGAAAATGATGATGCTATTGCACACCTAACTAAACTTGGTGAGTTGGGTAGCCTGTTTACCACAGATGAGAAGATACGATACTTTTATGTGACCAAGCTTCTTCCTTTCTCCTTGAAGGAGGGTGCTAAAGCATGGTATGATTCACTCCCATGCAGTTCCATTAAGAGTCCTCAGGACTTAGCTCACTCTTTTGTTGATAAGTACTTTCCTGCTCACATGCAACATGCTGCTTTACAAAGAATTTATAACTTTAAACAGTTGCAGGATGAGTCCCTCCCTAAAGCTTGGGGGAGGTACTGCGGTCTGATTTGGGCTAGACCAGGACATGAAATCCCTAAGAATGAATTAATCGATATATTCTATGCTGGTCTAACTGATGAATCCAGGTCCTATTTGGACAGTTGTGCTGGTTGTGTTTTCAGGAAAAGAACACCGGACGATGCAGAAGTTTTAATGGGCAGGATTGCCAAAAACCATGAAGATTGGTCCGTCCCTGAACCACCTCCACCAACAAAGAAGAGGGGCATATTTGTTCTGAGCCCCGAGGATATGCGAGAAGAAAAGAAGTCTATTAAAGAGAAAGGTATTAAAGCTGAAGACGTGAAGAATCTACCCCCTATTGAGAAGCTGTGTGAGCCTACCACTCACCCTCCTATGGTAGAGGTACACTCTCTTTTAGATTTCAACGCAAGTGACATCCCTCATGGTAAGCCTCCCGGTCAATGTTTAGATGAGTTTGATAATTTTATTATGAAACAAAATCATTTTAATGAGAGGATACAAAGTCAATTGCATGATAATTCCCTTGCTATCAAAAGACTGCTTGATGTTTTAGATAGAACAGTTAATGATGTTCAATGTCTTGTGAAGCATTTTCATATGGTTCAAACTCAGCTTGATCAGATTTCTAATGTGCAAAGAGATTTGCTTGCTAACAATGCCAAACAAGATAATTTGCAGGCTTTCGGGATTAAGACCCGAGGAGGAACTAGAACTCAAGATCCTCTTTATCCAGTGGGACATCCGAAGAGAATCGAGCAGGATTCTCAAATGCAGGAAGAAGAAATTGTTGTCTCTCCAAAGAAGAAGAAGAGACATAAAGAGACTGACAATTCTAATGATCCTATTGCAGATGAAGAGCCAGCTATTGATCCCAACAGTGTATCTATCTCCGATGCTCAGACTGAAGACGGTGCTGAACCTGAAGGTAATGATAATGAGAAGAATGATCCGCCTGAAGTTCGAGAAGAAGAAGCACCTGACAAACGTAAGAGGTACACTAAAGAAGACTTCATTGCAAGAAAACATGGGAAGGAGAGAGAACCATGGGTAGAGAAACCCATGCCCTTTCCAAGTAAGTCCATCAAATCTAAAGAAGAAGAGCATTACAATAAGTTTTGTGAATGGATTAAACCTCTATTTCTTCAAATCCCTTTGACTGATGCTATTAAGTTACTTCCTTATTCAAAATATATGAAAGATATTGTCACTAATAAAAGAAAAGTTCCTAATGATGCAATATCTACTATGCTTGCTAACTACTCTTTCGGTGGCAAGATTCCTGAGAAGCTCGGTGATCCAAGTATACCCACCATTCCTTGCTCCATAAAGAATAATTATGTAAAAACTGCTTTATGTGATCTTGGAGCAGGAGTGAGTGTTATGCCTCTCTCTCTTTACGAGAGGCTTTGTTTAGAGAAACTAATTCCTACAGATATCTCCCTTCAGATGGCTGACAAGTCAACCGCTGTTCCGATAGGTATTTGTGAGGACGTTCCCGTAGAAGTTGCTAATTGTTTGATTCTTACTGATTTTGTTGTGCTTGACATGCCCGAGGATGGGAGCATGTCCATTATTCTTGGTAGACCTTTTCTTAACACCGCAGGTGCTATTATTGATTGCAATAAAGGGAAGGTTACCTTCGATGTGAATGATAAAGAACACACGCTATATTTTCCGAAGAAGACCGACAGGAGACATGCCCTCAACTCTATAGAGAATATCGAGACCGTGAAAATTGGAGAATGGGACTGTCCACTACATGTGCCTCACAAATACAAAACTATCATGGTAGGGACAATGTCCATGAAGGTAAAGGTTCAGTGATTACTTCGTAGGAGGTGAGACTTTTTGCTTTATATATCGCTTGTTTGTTGGTAAGACTTGATCAACCTTACTAGTGAACATGTTTTATATGGATAAAAAGTTGAGCTTGTTATGTTTTCATTTGTTTTTAGTTTTGTCCTACTTGCTGTACCAAGTATCTTTGTTTTTGAAGCTTCACAATACTACTAACTGCTTCAAGTTTTCAGAGAGTTTCGCAGCTTTTTGAACTTCGAAAAAATTTCAACAGTGAAGTTTTCAGAAAAATTCCAGAAAAATTATAATAAAAATTTCCACGTCGGGAGAGACCCGGAAAGTCCTGGGGCCAGCCAGGGGGGCCACCAGTGGCCCAGGCGGCCAGCTGGCACGGCCCAGCCCCTGGCCGCGCCCATAGGGCGCCCCCCTCCAAGTATGTCTTCTTCCTCCCTCTCTCTCTTTCTCCAAAAACTCGGGTTCTGGTCTTGTTCTTGTGTTCTTGCTGTTCTTGGAGGCGATTCTTCGATCTCTCTCTACAGCCCATCATTTGAGCTGAAATTTTGAGCAAATACTCCCTGGTATGTGACTCCTCCACCCCTCCAATTAGATTTTTGATTGGTGGCCTCATTTGTGAGTATTTAGTAGTTCTTGGTGCTGTAGAGATGAGCTTGCATGCATGTGTAGAAAGTTATTTTTCAAGTTTTGATGCAAGTTTATGCCTTGGGCAAGTGAGTTGAGTAGTTTGCCTTAGCTCACTTTGTTTTAATCCTCGTTTTTGTAAATTGTAAAAAAATTCAGAAATGAGTTTGTTAGGAAGGGCAAAAGGGTGGCTTGAGAAGAGGAGGCCCGCACACTCCGATCGAGTTACTAGAGCCGCAGCTTCACCATCGACTGCTAGGGTGAGCTATAATGAAGATCACGTGTCCCTGGAGTTGTTGGAAGACACAAGTCCAGCACGTGCGATGACATTTCCATGTGATGAATTCATGGAAGCTGCGGGAATCAAGGATGAGTTTTATAATCTTTGTGCTAATGCAGGTTTGACACGACTCGTCACGAGCCGTGTTACTCAGTATCAAAAACTCACCTCCAGTTTCATTAACAGTTTTAGATATAATCCTGATTCAGGTGCTATTGAGTTTAAAATTTACAATGATCTTATCACCATGACTTTGGGAAGTTTTTGTGAAGTAATAGGTGTGACGAACGTTGGGAGGACGGCTAGGATGGCCACTCAGCCCTCCGAGCTGAAAACCGTCATCAACTCCCTCTGCAGCATGGGTACGAGGGATATTCATCGGTCGAAGATCTCCAGCATCTTGTTTCCTCACCTCAGGTATTTTGCATATTATATTGCTAGAGGGGTGTTAGCTCGTGACAACACGAGCAGCATTTCTGCTCCGGATATTGCTATCCTGGCAGCAGCCCTCTCAGGGAGGTCTGATTATAATCTGGGTGCCTAAATTGCTCGACGCCTTGCTATGAACGGTAACAAGGGGGACTTATATGGTGGCGTTTACGCCACACTTATCTTAGAGCATCTTGGAGGCACCCCACACCCTGATGATACTCCTTTTACTTATTTAAGCTTTGATCTTGCTGCTATGAAGAGGCATAAGTTTATTACCATGGGTTCTGAGCTTCATAATCTTGTTTATATCTTGCGTTTCGGAACTACCGCGGAACGCGAGATCCGTCTACCTGCACCTCTTCTGTTTGATTTTTCTCCCAGGAACGGATGGTCCTTTGATGTTGTTCAGTTCGATGAGTTCATGGTCCAGCATTAGTTTCATAACCCCATGGAGGGGGTTGTGCCCGACGAGGAGAGGCACGGTGAGATACCACATTTTCAGGAAGAGACCGCCACCGAGTTTGGTGAAGGTTCTTCCTCTGTTTGGCGTTCGGAACCTTCCTCGTGGGAGAATCCGAGGAGTTCGGTGTACACGCCAGCATCCTTCTACGACCCGTGGACTCACCACCACACCCCCGGAGCAGGAGGCTCCTGGGGGCAGTAGCTGCTACCAACTTAGGCCAAAAGCCTAAGCTTGGGGGAGTACGTGCCCTTCTCACTTTTCCATTGTATTATCCGTTTTATTTGCTTTGATCTTTTCAAAGTTTTCGCCCGTTCCTCTTTATTTATCTCTTTGCAAAAACAACAAAAAGATTTTCTCTTTCTTTTGCTTTTATTCAACCTTTGAAAAATCCAAAAAGAATTCCTTTTTCTCTTTAGTTTGCTTTGTTTTCAAAGATCAGCTCGAGTCCGTGATGGCATTTGATTATATTTCCGACGTTCGATCGTGCAAGTGACAAGCAGTAATGACGAAGATTGACTGAAGGGAAGCAACAAGGAAGACCGGTATGAACTCTTTTTGTTTCTACTTTTGTACATATGCCTGTACTTATGATCTAGAGACCAGCTTGTAGCGATATAGTGCTATGTTTACAATTCTCTTCCAGTGGTTCATGCTTTCCTTGTGGCTAGTCTCGAATAACTAGAGTATATAATGTGTTGTTGAAATGATCTACACGCATTGCACTGTTCATAGTCTGGTATACTAAGGTGGTATTTCCCTTTAAAGAATTTTTGGATTGACTTGGCACATGCTTACACATGTTTAAGACTAAAAAGTCTACTCTGCCTTGATGATCTTTGAGTTTTAGAATAGTTATATCACTTTCATGCCCGATTCAATGTTGCTTTGTCGCTCTCCATGATTATGACCATTATTGCTCTCTAGTTGGTCGCTTCCCAGTCTTTTGCTAAACCTCCACCTGTACTAAGCGGACTGACTGCTTGTGCATCCAAATCCTTAAAACCAGTTATGCCATATGAGTCCACTATACCTTCCTATACATGGTATTTACCTGCCATTCCTAACGAAGACTTTCATGTACCATCTCGAAACTAATCAAAAGCATTTCTCTTTTGTGCCTATGTTTTAGCTCATGAGGAAGTAGTAGTTAATTCATGATCTTTTTAAGTTGGACAAGTTTCACCCCTGGATTGCATGTATAATGTGCAAACCCCTAATACGAAAAGGAACTGGCATTGGGTGCGCCCGGCTCAAAAAGATAATATAACAAACAAACCCTCCTTCACGCTTAGTTCATGAGAAATCAGAAAACATTGGCAGTGATAAACAAAGGAGATTAAGAGGATGTGATCGTCCTCATGCGGGAGCCGTTCCTCGAGACTTGTCCACTCAAAAAGTGATTGAGTTATCTGCTTGCATTCGTTGACGAAATATGCACTTCTCAAAACATGTTTACTTCTGTTTTTAAAACCAAGAGCTCTGGTACATGTTTAGTTTTTGTTTCCGATCACGGGTTTTCAACTTTGCCAACAAAAGCCACAGTTCGAGAGTCTCACCTTCTTTCTTCAAAGCACCGACTAGGAGAGCATAATTGTCATTCTGAGTGTAATGTGCATTGTCCCAAAGTATTACATTGTCTTCTGCATACTTGTGATATGATTTATTCTGAAATTCTTAGTTCTAGTCTCCTTTAAAACTCTGGAGGAGTCTCTGCATTTATGTTTTGCTTCACTCATGGAGGCTAGCGAGATACCACCCTAATATGCTCAAGCTATGTGCAATGTAATCTTGTCTTGATTTTCAGTAATATATTATTTACTTTTAAGTATTTGTGACTGGTCACTTGAAAGAAGGATTGCTCCTTGCATTGTCCTCATAAGTACTATTTCAATACTTGCTAAACTCTTTTCGTAGTACATGCTTATATACACCTAATGAAGCAAAAGAGTTTGTCAAAGTTTTCTTTGTCGCGTCCAGTTCGTTGAACTGAATTGCTTGAGGACAAGCAATATGCTAAGCTTGGGGGAGTTGATACGTCTCAAACGTATCTACTTTTCCAAACACTTTTGATATTGTTTTTGAAGGAAATATGCCCTAGAGGCAATAATAAAGTTGTTATTTATATTTCCTTATATCATGATAAATGTTTATTATTCATGCTAGAATTGTATTAACCGGAAACTTAGTACATGTGTGAATACATAGACAAAACAGAGTGTCCCTAGTATGCCTCTACTAGACTAGCTCATTGATCAAAGATGGTTATGTTTCCTAACCATAGACATGAGTTGTCATTTGATCAACGGGATCACATCATTAGGAGAATGATGTGATGGACTAGACCCATCCGTTAGCATAGAACTTTGATCGTTTAGTTTTACTGCTATTGCTTTCTTCATGACTTATACATGTTCCTATGACTATGAGATTATGCAACTCCCGAATACCGTAGGAACACCTTGTGTGCTATCAAACGTCACAACGTAACTGGGTGATCATAAAGATGCTCTATAGGTGTCTCCGAAAGTATTCGTGGTGTTGGCATAGATCAAGATTAGGATTTGTCACTCCGAAGTGTCGGAGAGGTATCTCTGGGCCCTCTCGGTAACACACATCATAATAAGCCTTGCAAGCAAAAGACTAATGAGTTAGTCACGAGATGATGTGTTACGGAACGAGTAAAGAGACTTGCCGGTAACGAGATTGAACTAGGTATAGAGATACCGACGATCGAATCTCGGGCAAGTAACATACCGATGACAAAAGGAAGAACGTATGTTGTTATGCGGTTTGACCGATAAAGATCTTCGTAGAATATGTAGGAGCCAATATGAGCATCCAGGTTCCGCTATTGGTTATTGACCGGAGATGAGTCTCGGTCATGTCTACATAGTTCTCGAACCCGTAGGGTCCGCACGCTTAACGTTTGATGACGATCGGTATTATGAGTTTATGAGTATTGATGTACCGAAGGTAGTTCGGAGTCCCGGATGAGATCACGGACATGACGAGGAGTCTCGGAATGTCCGAGACATAAAGATTGATATATTGGACGACTATATTCGGACACCGGAAGTGTTCCGGAAAAGTTTCGGATTTAACTGGATTGCCGGAGGGGGTTACCGGAACCCCCTACGAGGGGGGATGGTCCATAGTGGGCCTTGAGGAAAGGAGAGAGGCAGCCCACAGAGGCTGGCCGACGCCCCACCAGGGGATCCTAGTTGGATTAGGATTGGGGGGCGCCACCTCTCCCTCCTTTTTCCTTTCCCTCTCTTCCTTCTTGGTGGACTCCTACTAGGAATAGGATTGCAATCCTATTCCTAGTAGGATTGCCCTAGCCGCACCATAGGAGGCCGGCCGGCCCTCCTCCCTTGCTCCTATATATACGGGGGCAGGGGGCACCCAAAGACACACAAGTTGAATTGTTCTAGCCGTGTGCGGTGCCCCCCTCCACAGAAACACACCTCGGTCATACCGTCGCAGTGCTTAGGCGAAGCCCTGCGCCGGTAGATACATCATATATTTCACCACGCCGTCGTGCTGACGAAACTCTCCCGTGAAGCTCAACTGGATCAAGAGCTCGTGGGACGTCATCAAGCTAAACGTGTGCTGAACGCGGAGGTGTCGTACGTTCGGTACTTGATCGGTTGGATCGCGAAGAAGTTCGACTACATCAACCGCTTCACTTGACGCTTCCGCTTCCGGTCTACGAGGGTACATAGACACACTCTTCCCGCTCATTGCTATGCATCTGGTAGATAGATCTTGCGTGATCGTAGGAAAATTTTAAAATACTACGTTCCCCAACAGTGGTATCAGAGCCAGGTCTATGCGTAGATGATATGCACGAGTAGAACACAATGAGTTGTGGGCGATACTAGTCATACTGCTTACCAGCATGTCATACTTTGCTTCGGCGGTATTGTGAGATGAAGCGGCCCGGACCGACATTACGCGTACGCTTACGCGAGACTGGTTTCACCGTTACAAGCACTCGTTGCTTAAAGGTGACTGGAGGGTGTCTGTCTCTCTCACTTTAGCTGAATCAAGTGTGGCTACGCCCGGTCCTTGTGAAGGTTAAAACAGCACATACTTGACGAAACATCGTTGTGGTTTTGTATGCATAGGTAAGAACGGTTCTTGCTAAGCCCGTAGCAGCCACGTAAAACTTGCAACAACAAAGTAGAGGACCTCTAACTTGTTTTTGCAGGGCATGTTGTGATGTGATATGGTCAAGACATGATGAGTTATACGTTTTTGTATGAGATGATCATGTTTTGTAAAGTTATCGGCAACTGGCAGGAGCCATATGGTTGTCGCTTTATTGTATGAAATGCAATCGCCATGTAATTGCTTTACTTTATCACTAAGCGGTAGCGATAGTCGTAGAAGCAATAGTTGGCGAGACGACAACGATGCTACGATGGAGATCAAGGTGTCGCGCCGGTGACGATGGTGATCATGACGATGCTTTGGAGATGGAGATCAAAAGCACAAGATGATGATGGCCATATCATGTCACTTATTTTGATTGCATGTGATGTTTATCTTATTATGCTTCTTATTTTGCTTAGTTCGACGGTAGCATTATAAGATGATCCCTTACTAAATTTCAAGGTATAAGTGTTCTCCCTGAGTATGCACCGTTGCGAAAGTTCGTCATGCCGAGACACCACGTGATGATCGGGTGTGATAAGCTCTACGTTCAAATACAACGAGTGTAAGCCAGTTTTGCACACGCAGAATACTCGGGTTAAACTTGACGAGCCTAGCATATGCAGATATGGCCTCGGAACACTGGAGACCGAAAGGTCGAGCGTGAATCATATAGTAGATATGATCAACATAAGATGTTCACCATTGAAACTACTCCATCTCACGTGATGATCGGACATGGTTTAGTTGATTTGGATCACGTGATCATTTAGATGACTAGAGGGATGTCTATCTAAGTGGGAGTTCTTAAGTAATATGATTAAATTGAACTTTAATTTATCATGAACTTAGTCCTGGTAGTATTAGCATATCTATGTTGTAGATCAATAGCTCGCGATGTTGCTCCCCGTTTATTTTTATATGTTCCTAGAGAAAACTGAGTTGAAAGATGTTAGTAGCAATGATGCGGAATTGTTCCGTGATCTGAAGATTATCCTCATTGCTGCATAGAGAATTATGTCCTTGATGCACCGCTAGGTGACAGACCTATTGCAGGAGCAGATGTAGACGTTATGAACGTTTTGACAAAAGCTCGGTATGATGACTACTTGATAGTTTAAGTGCACCATGCTTTACGGCTTAGAACCGGGACTTCAAAAACGTTCTGAAAGCCACGGAGCATATAAGATGGTCCAAGAGTTGAAATTAGTATTTCATACTCATGCCCGTGTCGAGAGGTATAAGACTTCTCACAATACTTTGCCTACAAGATGGAGGAGAATAGCTCAACCAGTGAGCATGTGCTCAGATTGTCTGGGTACTACAATTACTTGAATCAAGTGGGAGTTAATCTTCCAGATAAGATAGTAATTGACAAAGTTCTCTAGTCACTATCACCAAGTTAGTGGAACTTCGTGATGAACTATAATATGCAAGGGATGACGAAAGGAATTCCCGAGCTCTTCGCGATGCTGAAGTCGGCGAAGGTAGAAATCATGAAAAGCATCAAGTGTTGATGGTTAACAAAACCACTTGTTTCAAGTAAAGGGCAAAGGGATAGAAGGGGAACTTCAAGAAGAATGACAAGCAAGTTGTCACTCCCATGAAGAAACCCATAGCTAAAACTCAAGCCTGAAACTAAGTGCTTCTACTGCAAAGGAAATGGTCACTAGAAGTGGAACTGCCCTAGATATTTGGCGGATAAGAAGGATGGCAAAGTGAACAAAGGTATATTTGATATACAGATTATTGATGTGTATTTTACTAGTGTTCATAGCAACCCCTCGGTATTTGATATTGGTTCAATTGCTAAAGAGTAGTAACTCGAAATGGGAGTTGCATAATGAACAGAAACTAGTTAAAGGATGAAGTGACGATGTGTATTGGAAGTAGTTCCAAGATTGATATGATCATCATCGCACACTCCCTATACTTTCGGGATTAGTGTTGAACCTAAATAAGTGTTATTTGGTGTTTGTATTGAGCATGAATATGATTTGATCATGTTTATTGCAATACGGTTATTCATGTAAGTTAGAGAATAATTGTTGTTCTGTTTACATGAATAAAACCTTCTATGGTCAGACACCCAATGAAAATGGTTTGTTGGATCTCGATCGTGTGATACACATATTCATAATATTGAAGCCAAAAGATGCAAGGTTAATAATGATAGTGCAACTTATTTGTGGCACTGCCGTTTAGGTCATATTGGTGTAAAGCGCATGAAGAAACTCCATAGTGATGGACTTTTGGAATCACTTGATTATGAATCACTTGGTGCTTGCGAACCATGCCTCATGGGCAAGATGACTAAAACTCCGTTCTCCGGAACCGTGGAGCGAGCAACAGAGTTGTTGGAAATCATACATACTGATGTATGCGGACCAATGAGTGTTGAAGCTCGCGGCAGGTATCGTTATTTTCTGACCTTCACTGATGATTGGAGCAGATATGGGTATATCTACTTAATGAAGCACAAGTCTGAAACATTTGAAAAGTTCAAAGAATTTCAGAGTGAAGTGGAGAATCATCGTAACAAGAAAATAAGAGTTTCTACAATATGATCGTAGAGGTAAAATATTTGAGTTATCGAGTTTGGCCTTCAATAAAAACAATGTGAAATAGTTTCACTACTCACGCCACCTGGAACACCACAGTGTAATGGTGTGTCCGAACGTCATAACCGTACTTTATTAGATATGTTGCGATCGATGATGTCTCTTACCGATCTACCACTATCGCTTTTGGGGTTATGCATTAGAGACAGCTACATTCACGTTAAATAGGGCACCATCTAAATCCGTGGAGATGACATCGTATGAACTGTGGTTGGACGAGAGACCTAAGCTGTCATTTCTTTAAGTTTGGGACTGCGGTGCTTATGTGAAAAAGTTTCAACATGATAAGCTCGAACCCAAATCGGAGAAGTAAATCTTCATAGGATACCCAAAAAGAAACTGTTGGGTACACCTTCTATCACAGATCCTAAGGCAAGGTCTTTGTTGCTAAGAGTGGATCCTTTCTAGAGAAGGAGTTTCTCTCGAAAGAAGTGAGTGGGAGGAAAGTAGAACTTGATGAGGTAATTGTACCTTCTCCCGAATTGGAAGGTAGTACATCACAGAAACTCGTTCCAGTGATTCCTACACCAATTAGTGAGGAAGCTAATGATGATGATCATGAAACTTCAGATCAAGTTACTGCTGAACTTCGTAGATCAACCAGAGTTCGTTCCGCACCAGAGTGGTACGGCAACCCAGTTCTGGAAGTCATGTTACTAGACCATGATGAACCTACGAACTATGAGGAAGCGATGATGAGCCCAGATTCCGCAAAATGGCTTGAGACCATGAAATCTGAGATGGGATCCATGTATTAGAACAAAGTATGGACTTTGGTTGACTTGCCCGATGATCGGCAAGCCATCGAAAATAAATGGATCTTCAAGAGGAAGACCGATGCAAATGGTAATGTTACTGTTTACAAAGCTCGACTTGTTGCGAAAGGGTTTCGACAAGTTCAAGGAGTTGACTACGATGAGACTTTCTCACCCGTAGCGATGCTTAAGTCTGTCCGAATCATGTTAGTAATTGCCGCATTTTATGAAATCTGGCAAATAGATAACAAAACTGCATTCTTTAATGGATTTATTAAAGAAGACTTGTATATGATGCAACCAGAAGGTTTTGTCAATCCTAAAGGTGCTAACAAAATGTGCAAGCTCCAGCGATCCATCTATGGACTGGTGCAAGCATCTCGGAGTTGGAATATACGCTTTGATAAGTTGATCAAAGCATATAGATTTATACAGACTTGCGGTGAAGCCTGTATTTACAAGAAGTGAGTGGGAGCACTACAACCTTTCTGACAAGTATATGTGAATCGGAAATGATGTAGAATTTTTTGGAAAGCATAAAAGAGTGTTTGAAAGGAGTTTTTCAAAGAAAGACCTTGGTAAAGCTGCTTACATATTAGGCATCAAGATCTATAGAGATAGATCAAGACGCTTGATAAGACTTTCGATGAGTACATACCTTGATAAGATTTTGAAGTAGTTCAAATTGGATCAGTCAAAGAAGGAGTTCTTGCCTGACTTGTAAGGTGTGAAGTTGAGTAAGACTCAAAGCCAGACCACGGCAGAAAAATATAGAGAGAATGTAAGTCATTCCCTATGCCTCAGCCGTAGGTTCTATAAAGTATGCCATGCTGTGTACCAAACATGTTGTGTACCTTGACATGAGTTTGTCAAGAGGGTACAATAGTGATCCAGGAGTAGATCACTGTACAGCGGTCAAAATTATCCTTAGTAACTGGATGACTAAGGAAATGTTTCTCGATTGTGGAGGTGATAAAGAGTTCGTCGTAAAGGGTTACGCCGATGCAAGCTTTGACACTAATTCCAGATGACTCTAAGTATCAATCTAGATGCATATTGAAAGTGGGAGCAATTAGCTAGAGTAGCTCTATGCAGAGCATTGTAGACATAGAAATTTGCGAAATACATACGGATCTGAATGTGACAGACCTGTTGACTAAACTTCTCTCACAAGCAAAACATGATCACACCTTATTACTCTTGGGTATTAATCACATAGCGATGTGAACTAGATTATTGACTCTAGTAAACCCTTTGGGTGTTGGTCACATGGCGATGTGAACTATGGGTGTTATTCACATAACGATATGAACTATCGGTATTAAATCACATGGCGATGTGAGCTAGATTATTGACTCTAGTGCAAGTGGGAGACTGAAGGAAATATGCCCTAGAGGCAATAATAAAGTTGTTATTTATATTTCCTTATATCATGATAAATGTTTATTATTCATGCTAGAATTGTATTAACCGGAAACTTAGTACATGTGTGAATACATAGACAAAACAGAGTGTCCCTAGTATGCCTCTACTAGACTAGCTCATTGATCAAAGATGGTTATGTTCCTAACCATAGACATGAGTTGTCATTTGATCAACGGGATCACATCATTAGGAGAATGATGTGATGGACTAGACCCATCCGTTAGCATAGCACTTTGATCGTTTAGTTTTACTGCTATTGCTTTCTTCATGACTTATACATGTTCCTATGACTATGAGATTATGCAACTCCCGAATACCGTAGGAACACCTTGTGTGCTATCAAACGTCACAACGTAACTGGGTGATCATAAAGATGCTCTACAGGTGTCTCCGAAAGTATTCGTGGTGTTGGCATAGATCAAGATTAGGATTTGTCACTCCGAAGTGTCGGAGAGGTATCTCTGGGCCCTCTCGGTAACACACATCATAATAAGCCTTGCAAGTAAAAGACTAATGAGTTAGTCACGAGATGATGTGTTACGGAACGAGTAAAGAGACTTGCCGGTAACGAGATTGAACTAGGTATAGAGATACCGACGATCGAATCTCGGGCAAGTAACATACCGATGACAAAAGGAACAACGTATGTTGTTATGCGGTTTGACCGATAAAGATCTTCGTAGAATATGTAGGAGCCAATATGAGCATCCAGGTTCCGCTATTGGTTATTGACCGGAGATGAGTCTCGGTCATGTCTACATAGTTCTCGAACCCATAGGGTCCGCACGCTTAACGTTTGATGACGATCGGTATTATGAGTTTATGAGTATTGATGTACCGAAGGTAGTTCGGAGTCCCGGATGAGATCACGGACATGACGAGGAGTCTCGAAATGTCCGAGACATAAAGATTGATATATTGGACGACTATATTCGGACACCGGAAGTGTTCCGGAAAAGTTTCGGATTTAACTGGATTGCCGGAGGGGGTTACCGGAACCCCCTACGAGGGGGTATGGTCCATAGTGGGCCTTGAGGAAAGGATAGAGGCAGCCCACAGAGGCTGGCCGGCGCCCCACCAGGGGATCCTAGTTGGATTAGGATTGGGGGGCGCCACCTCTCCCTCCTTTTTCCTTTCCCTCTCTTCCTTCTTGGTGGACTCCTACTAGGAATAGGATTGCAATCCTATTCCTAGTAGGATTGCCCTAGCTGCACCATAGGAGGCCGGCCGGCCCTCCTCCCTTGCTCCTTTATATACGGGGGCAGGGGGCACCCAAAGACACACAAGTTGAATTGTTCTAGCCGTGTGCGGTGCCCCCCTCCACAGAAACACACCTCGGTCATACCGTCGCAGTGCTTAGGCGAAGCCCTGCGCCGGTAGATACATCATATCCGTCACCACGCCGTCGTGCTGACGAAACTCTCCCGTGAAGCTCAACTGGATCAAGAGCTCGTGGGACGTCATCAAGCTGAACGTGTGCTGAACGCGGAGGTGCCGTACGTTCGGTACTTGATCGGTTGGATCGCGAAGAAGTTCGACTACATCAACCGCGTCACTTGACGCTTCCGCTTCCGGTCTACGAGGGTACGTAGACACACTCTTCCCGCTCGTTGCTATGCATCTGGTAGATAGATCTTGCGTGATCGTAGGAAAATTTTAAAATACTACGTTCCCCAACAGTTTTGGCCTCATTCTTGCATGATTTGGACTAAACTAACCTGGACTGACGCTGTTTTCAGCAGAGCTGCCTGTATGGTTTATTTGTGTGCAGGAAAACGGATTTTTAAGTATCTTAGAAAAATCCACGAAAAATCACAGAAAATCCACGAACCCGAAGGAACCAGGAGCCAGAAGTGGGGCCAGAGGGGGGGCAGGGGGTGCCCAGGCGCCCTATGGGCGCGCCCCCCCTGGGCCGCGCCGGGGGGCCGCCTGGGTGGATCCCACGCCCCCTGGTGCCCTACTTCGCCTCGTATTTTTACTCCCGACGCAGAAACCCCAGATCAGAAGTTCTTTCGCAGTTTTTCGTCGCGGAGCCGCCGCCACCCTCTGTTATTCCTCGGGAGGGCTAATCTGGAGGCTGATTTGGCCTCCGGAGAGGGGAGATCGTCGCCATCGTCATCATCATCACCACTCCATCATCCCTCCATGACTTCTCCCTTCATGTGTGAGTAATTCCCTTGCTGTAGGCGAAGGGGATGGTAGGGATTGGATGAGTTAGATCATGTAATAGTTCGTCAGATTGTTGGGGGCATGTTGCCTATCATCTACTATGGTGTTTATCATCTTTGCTTCAACTTGTTATTCTTAATGCTTGACACTTAGGGCCCGAGTGCCATGATTTCAGATCTGAACCATATGTGTTTGTATGAATATATTTGAGTTCGTGATCCTATCTATGAGTTGTTTGCACCTGTTACGGTCCGGAACCGGCGATCCCAAAAGTGACAGCTTGGGACACCAAAGGGGATAGTCCGTAGTTTGAGGATTACATGTATCCATTGAGTTCATTGCTTTGTTCCGGTGCTCTTTGACAGGAGCACCTTAATCTCCATTAGTTCCTTTTGTCCCCGTTCGTAGCGGGATGGTAGGACAAAAGATGTTGTGCAAGTTCTTATTGCAAGCACGTACAACTACCTACGGGATACATGCCTAATGCTTGATATTTGCCTAGATGATCATTACTTTTCCGTGTGTCGTGCCCCAAGTTAGAATCTATCTCATCCATGCAGCGCCCAACCATCCATCTCCCTAGCCTACAGTGTTTTAAACCTTGCTTGTTACTAGTCGCTACTTTTGCTATTTACTTTGCTATCTACTTTTGCTATTTACTTTTACTGTTACTTTTACTATCACTATCATCACTATCATATCACTGTTACCACTTATCTTTTGTTGCAAGTAAGTATATTTCAGGTGCGGTTGAATTGACAACTCAACTGTCAAAGCTTATAAATACTCTTTGGCTCCCCGTGTGTCGAATCAATAAATTGGGTTATTCTTACCCGCGAAGACTATCTCGATCCCTTACGGTTGAGGGTTATCAGCCGCCCCCGATTCCCAGCTTCACAGCCAGCAACTCGCAGAACGCGCAGGCGGGGCCATTGGTGTCTCCGACGGAGGCGGCATTGGTGTCTCCGATGCCGGCACGGGCATTGGAGCTTAATGCACCCGGGTGTACGCCGACCGGCACCTCTGCAGCAAGCGGCCCCTCCATCAATTGCACGCCCACCATTGGCGGTGCCTCGACATTAGCCGAGCTCGACGCCGTCATCACGGTAACTAATTAAGCCTCTCGGCCGAGGACTTCATCTCCTTGCCTTTGACTTGGCATCCCTGACGCCCTAGATGTTTTTGCAGGGCGCCGCCGACGTTCCGTGCACTCTCGTGCACTTCGTGAACAACGAGTTGGTCGATGTCGCCAAGGGAAAAATCGTTCAACAAGGCAACCCCGTGTTCCACGGTACTCCGATGCCACCCACCTTGTATAGGGTTCAACTGGTTCGGGTGCTGCCAGGCTGCGACGAGTTGTTACCTCCGATTCGACACGTCGGGGCCGACGAAGCTGATGTGATGACCCTCAGCGCATGCCTAAGCTGGCCCCTGGTTTGGCCAAAGAGCCAGATTTGTTTGGGGGCGGGGGACACCACCCCAAAGACAACACCGCCAGTCGTGCCGGCGCCAAGCCATGGCAAGACCGTCGCAATGGTGCCGGACATCCCTATGGCACTGGATCCGAACATGCATATGGCACAGCATCCGAACGACGACGACGAGAACGACGACGATACATTTTCCAACGTCGATGAGTACTTTGCCGATCATGGGTACGATGGCGAATTCATGGGGCCTCCTTCTCAAGAACCCAACCCTACAAAAGACGTGCGTGATCTAGCTGGTACCGCGGAGAAACCAAGTTGCAACAGGCATCGTCTGCCGCTCAGTTCTCAGGAGACGCCTCCAGCTGCCGACTTCACCAAGCCTCAGATAGCCGAGGTGCAAAATATTATCAGCCCCAACACACTCAAGAAGGCGGTATGTGAGTAGAACTCGGTCCCATTACAGGAGAAGAAGAAGGCACGGAAAAGAAAGAGTAACAAGGGTGCGAGCCAGCCGGCACCGAGTACGATCCGTGCTCAGGACGGGCCACCTTCACCTAAGGATATAATGAGGAGGGTGCATGTGGCGGGTAGGCCGATGCTACCGACTAATATGCTCAATGCTGCAACCGGTGCTATGCGGAGTCTGCATGACAGTGTTCTTTCTTTGGAGAAGCGGCATCTCAGAGAGAAGGATGTGGCATACCCGGTTTTCGCGGCCAAGGTGCCAGAGGGCAAGGGCTTTGTGGATAACTCCATCGGGGGTACGATCTACCTGCGGTTTGATGACATCTTCGCTATGTTTAAACTTCATCCGCTGCACTACACCTTCGTTCGGCTATTTTCCCTGAGTATGGAGATGCGGATCATTAGAGACAAGACCCCAGACATCGTGATAGTCGACCCCTTCTACATGCGTGCCAAGATCTTGGGCAGCGCTCGGGACCGGCAAGTCGCGAGTTCTTACCTCGAAGGCGTCATTCTGGCAAACCGAGATAAGGATAACTTCCTCGTGCCTTACTTTCCCGAGTAAGTCGTCCCCTCAACCGCCCCATAACATATGAATTCTTAGATTTCGATCGTTTTTCTTTTAACATTCCGTGTTTTGTGTAGTGACACACATTGCACACTCGTCCTCCTAAGCCCGAAATATTCCATGGCCATGTATTTGGACTCGGACCGTCAGTCGAAGGTAGACTACACAAATGTCAAGAAAGTTCTTGATGATGTTCTCCCCGGCTATGCCAAATCTGGAGGCACCTTCACCAGGCCTCATCGTAAGTACGGCAAGCACGTGTTCGCCCACAATACGATGTTCTGCTGCGTCAAGCAGCCGCCTAGCGGTCAGAAGGGTGCCTACTACGCCATCCATCACATGCGGGTGATCGTACGGGACCATCATCACCTTCTGCTACCAGATAAACTCAAAGATTGGGCCGCGAGCGTGTCGGCAATCCAGGACGCGGACATCAGACAAGAATTCTTTCGCATCCAGTCGAAGTTTGCGGAAATCATCCATCAAGATGTCCTTCGTACCTCGGGGCAGTTCTACCTCAGAAATCAACCATCCAACAGTGACATAGACACAATGCTACAAATGTGGGCTGACAACGCCCGCGATTTCATGACTCCCACGATAGACGGCAGCTTCATCCATGCTCCGGTCCCTTGAGTCGAGTCGAAAGTAGTGATGCTGTGTCTAGTTCTGAAACATCGATTGGCTCATGTTGTAATTAAACTTTAATGAACTTGTAGTATGTCTCTTTGGTTTCGACAGTCGTTCAACTTAGATGTAATCGATGCTATTAATGTCTTGCTTTTCTCTTCCGATCGTTTTGTTGCATACTTATATATTGCTTATGTATTGTCTGTAAATTGGTACTAACGTTTCGTTTGGCTAGTGCATAGCGATGCCGTCGTATGTCGTGTACAAGGGTAAGGTTCCTGGAGTCTACGACGACAGGGAGGAGTGTCGGAGACAGGTTCACCCTTTCAGCGGTAACAGTTACAAAGGGTACACCACTAGGACGGAGGCGGAATCTAGATACGCGCGCTATCTAGCGGGAGAGGGGTGGGAGCGTTGGAGGAACTGGATGAAGACGAGTTTCATCGCGATGATGCTCATCGTGATGACCGCAGCTCTCTTCTATGTGATGGTAGTTTAGATGATCGATATCGACTTGTAATGTGAAGACAAACTCGCTATTCGCGGTCTCGAGACTTGTAATATAATGTTCTATCTTTGTTCGGTCTTTTGAATTCGGAGACTAATATGATGAATTGTATTCGGAGACTAATATGATGAATTGTATTAAGAGAGTAATCTTCTATTGTATTCGATGAATCTGCTATTGCTGTGTGCTGCTGTCTATATTCTGTCCAATAATACATTTTGTAACCTGTGCAAAAATCAGAAAAGTAAAAAAAATCTAATATTCATACTAATGGCGCATCACATCACAGTGCGCCATTAGTATGCCAAAGGATACTAATGGCGCATCATCCCACAGTGTGTCATTAGTATGCTAAAGTTACTAATGGCGCATCACACAAGAGTGCGCCATTAGTATGCCAAAGCACCTGGGTATATATGGCCCCCTGGGAGGCATACTAATGACGCACCGTGGCCTATACTAATGGCGCACCAGTGGTGCGCCATTAGTAAAAAATACTAATGGCGTGGCATTAATGGCGCACCAGTAGTGCGCCATTAGTAGGCAAAACTGGTGCGCCATTAGTAGGCCTTTTCCTAGTAGTGCCTTAGTGACCCAGGGTCACTTAGGACAAATCAGGTTGGGTTGCCCAGTGGCTATAAATAGCCCACCACCTACACCATAAATTGGTGGCTGCTCAGAGTTATTGCACAGCTTTTGTCGTTTGAGAGCAACCCACCTCCGAAGCATTTGAGAGAGAAATCCTTGCGAGGACAAAGCCCAAACACCCAGAGCCAAAGAGTGTTAGGCATCACTGAAGTCTTTCTGTCTGTGTGACCTGAAGACTTATTACACTTGAGGATTGTGTTTCCTCCAGCCGGTTAGGCGTCGCGTTCTGAGCATCCAAGAGTCATTGTGGATCACCGGTGAACGAAGTCTGTGAAGGTTTGGAAGTCTACCTTGAAGACTTACCAGAGTGATTGGGCGAGGACTAGGTGTCGTTAGCTCAAGGGGAACAAGGTGAAGATGCAGTCTTCTGAGTTAAATCTCAGCCTCCCTAACCAGACGTACAGTTGTCACAGCAACTGGAACCGGTCAAACAAATCACTGTCTTCCCCGAGCTACTGGTTCTATCCTTTCCTTCCCTTTACTTACTGTTCTATGTTGTGAAGTCATAGCATGCTTGCCTTATCTGATTGACTTCACTGAGTATCTACTTGTTGTGATTGGCTTCATTCCTTCTTCCATCATGATCCCTACTGCCTAGCTTCTATTAGTCTTCGTGCTTTCACTTCATTGAATACATGACTATGGCTTATCTAGTGTAGTCCACTTTCCGCTGCATACTAATAGGATTGAGTTCATCGTTTGTCTTCGAAACTACCATGTTTTGAAGCATTTCATAAAAATCGCCTATTCACCCCCCCCCCCCTCTAGTCGATATACTGCATTTTCAGGGGTTGATGATGGAGAAGACGAAGGCGGCGTACGAGGCCAGTGTGGCTGCTTACGACGCTAGTTCTGCCCTTCGAACAAACGTCCAGGTTTGCCTTCTCTGTTGATTGGCTTGCTGCGCTGGAATAGTCTTCGGTTTTGAAAAAATCTGCTGCTTGCCACACCCACTGGGTGAGAGTCTTGATGTGTAGTCTTTTAGCATTTGCTTTCAACTTCCCTTGAGCTCGAGCCGGACCGATCTTGGCGGAGTGAGAACCGGTGGGGGCACGCTCAGTGCACCCACTGGGTGTAGTCCCCGAGTCCGTGGTCGACTGCTGGCAGTCGGCCATGGTCTGATGATAGAAATTTTCCTCCTTGTTGTTGTTGTTGTTTTTTTGAGCTCGAGCCAGACTGATCTTGGCCGAGTGAGAACCAGTGGGGGCACGCTCAGTGCACCCACTGGGTGTAGTCCCCGAGACTGCGGTTGAGTGTTTGACTAGACTGTAGTCTTAGAATCTTGTTTTGTTGTGTTGATGCAGAAATCTTGCGAGTTTGGAGCCAAATTTGCAGACCTTGAGAAGAAGCAGATCCAGCTCAATCTCGACTTGCAGCTGGCTCGGGACCACCTGAAGAGGACGCATGACGACGTGGCCGGTAACTAACGCTAACCATTTGTCGACTGACTTTTGATAAATATGCCCTGTGTCTCCTCATGTTCATCTGTCCAGTGATGTCTTTTCTAGGTCAACTGAAAGCGGCCTTGGAGTAGAAAGACCTCGACTTGGCGGCGGTGCAGCAGGCGGCTCAAGAGAAGGCAGAACTGGCAGCGCAGAAGCTGGCCTCCGTAGGCGCGATCGAGGTGGAGATCACCAGGCTGAAGGGTTCACTTGACGGAGCTAACCAAGAGGTGACTCGGCTGAAGAATGCCAAGAGCGTCCTGAACGACAAGTATGAGGCCCTTTTCATGAAGAGGATTGATCTTGAGGCTTATCTGGGCGACCTTACCAAGAAATGTACCTCGTGCTCGAAGGTATGTCCCTTTGGCTCAGGCTAAGTTGGATCGGTCGACCCGTGTTTTGCTTGCTGACTCGACTCGTTTTTTGTGGTGCAGAATTCTGCCGCAATTTCGAAGAAGAGACTGGGCGGGTCGAGCCCGGCCTGGACCCAGCCAATTCCATCGTCAAGGATGAGGTTTCCATGAATATCTTGAGGCTAGAGTCCCGTCTTACTGCTGCCACAGACTATCTGGGACGGCTGATAGCGGTGATGGCCCGGATTGAGACTGCGCTCTGGAGGGGAGTTGTGCAGGAGAACGACCTCGAGTCTCTGATGACTCGACTCAATGGGATCCCCAGCCGAGTGCAGGAGTGGAAGAAGTCATCCGCTCGAAGTGGAGCCGACGTGGCTATATCCTTGGTCCGTGTGCACTGCAAGGAGGTGAAGGAGAGAAGGCTCGCGGCACTCAAGGTCGCCAATACAAAGGAGCTCCAATTCCAGTCGTTCATGGAGACTTTCTTGGAAGCCGCCACCCGCATCGCCGATGGGATCGACCTGGACCAGTTCGTTGCACCTGCGAGTCCGCCTCCTCCTGAGGAATGAGTGAACTTTGATACTTTAATTCAATTTGTCTCGGAATGCCGAGTGATCTTGTAATCGTTAAACTCTGGTGGGCTCGTGGCCCAGGTACCCTTGCCGAATCTTGCGGGACTTTATCTGGATTTGATTCCTTTGTTTGTGACTCTTTTTGATCGCTTGGATTTTTGAGTCGACGCCTTGATGCCGATGTTGTACTTGTGGCGGAGCTCAGAGGACCGCGGCTGAGCCTCCGAGTGAGAGAGCCGCTCTTCACTCGGAATGGTTTTTGTAACTTAGGCGAGTCACGGGGTCGCGGCTAAGCCCCCGAGTGAGAGGATTGCTATTCACTCGGAGTAGTTTTCGTAACTTAGGCGATTCCAAGCTACGTTGTATTTGTGGCGGAGCTCGGAAGACAGAGCCACATTCTACTTATGACGCGGCTCGGAGGACCGCAGCTAAGCCCCCGAGTGAGAGGGTTGCTCTTCACTCGGAGTGGTTTTTGTAACTTAGGCGATTCCAAGCTACGTTGTATTTGTGGCGGAGCTCGGAAGACAGAGCCACATTATACTTATGGTGCAGCTCGGAGGACCGCAGCTAAGCCCCCAAGTGAGAGGGTCGCTCTTCACTCAG
>LR738714.1:700804798-700840865 GCA_902687465.1 Secale cereale
AGCTATGTTGTATTTGTGGCGGAGCTCGCAAGACAGAGCCACATTATACTTATGACGTAGCTCGGAGGACCGAAACTAAGCCCCCGAGTGAGAGGGTTGCTCTTCACTCGGAGTGGTTTTTGCAACTTAGGCGATTCCAAACTACGTTGTATTTGTTGCGGAGCTCGGAAGACAGAGCCACATTATACTTATGACGCAGCTCGGAGGACCGCAACTAAGCCCCCGAGTGAGAGGGTTGCTCTTCACTCGGGGTGAGCGTTTGTAACTTATGCGAGTCACGGGGTCACAACTAAGCCCCCAAGTGAGAGGATTGCTCTTCACTTGGAGTGGATGTTTGTAACTTAGGCGATTCCAAGCTATGTTGTATTTGTGGCGGAGCTCAGAAGACAGAGCCACATTATACTTATGACGCAGCTCGGAGGACCGTGGCTAAGCCCCCGAGTGAGAGGATCGCTCTTCACTCGGAGTGGGTGTTTGTTACTTAGGCGAGTCACGGGGCCGCAGCTAAGCCCCCGAGTGAGAGGATTGCTCTTCGCTCGAAGTGGAAGTTTGTAACTTAGGCGATTCCAAACTACGTTGTATTTGTGGCGGAGCTCGGAAGACAGAGCCACATTATACTTATGACGCAGCTCGGAGGACCGCAGCTAAGCTCCCGAGTGAGAGGGTTGCTCTTCACTTGGAGTGAGCGTTTGTAACTTAGGCGAGTCACGGGGCCGCAGCTAAGCCCCTGAGTGAGAGGATTGCTCTTGACTCGGAGTGGATGTTTGTAACTTAGGTGATTCCAAGCTACGTTGTATTTGTGGCGGAGCTCGGAAGACTGAGCCACATTATACTTATGACGCAGCTCGGAGGACCACAGCTAAGCCTCCGAGTGAGAGGGTTGCTCTTCACTCGGAGTGACTGTTTGTAACTTAGGCGAATCGGGTTCGCGGCTAAGCCCCCGAGTGAGAGGGTTGCTCTTCACTCGGAGTAATTTTTGAAACTTAGGCGAATCGGGTTCGCGGCTAAGCACCCATTGGGGGATTTTGAAGAACAGCGTTTTAGAAAACAACAATCATTAAAGGATCGCTGCAAACTTGTCTTTGAAACAAATCGGAAAATCTTTATTACAACTCGACTGTCGAGTGTCTCAACTGTAGAAGCGGTGGAGCAGGTCCGCGTTCCACGAACGAGGTTCGTCTTTCTTCTTGGCGACATTGTAAAGGTGGTACGCTCCGTTGTGCAACACCTTGGTGATGATGAATGGGCCTTCCCAGGCCGGCGCGAGCTTGTGTGGTCGTTTCTGATGCACTCGAAGGACCATGTCTCCTTCCTGGAATGCTCGGCTTCGGACATTGCAAGCATGGAATCGACGCAGGTCTTGCTGATAGATGGTCGACCGGATCAAGGCCATCTCTCGTTCCTCTTCCAAAAGGTCGACTGCATCCTGACGAGCCTGCTCTGCCTCGGCTTCGGAGAAGAGTTCCACTCTGGGGGCATTGTGCAACAAGTCACTCGGCAACACAGCTTCGGCTCCATAGACCATGAAGAGAGGGGTATGGCTATTGGACCGGCTTGGAGTTGTCCTCAGACCCCATAGGACAGATGGTAGTTCGGTTACCCAAGCCCCAGCGGCATGCTTAAGATCACGCATGAGCCGTGGCTTTAGGCCTTGGAGAATCAAACCATTTGCTCTTTCTGCCTGTCCATTCGACTGCGGATGTGCCACGGAGGCGTAGTCGACTCGTGTTCCTTGAGAAGCACAGAAAGCTCGGAATTCATCCGAGTCAAAGTTGGAGCCATTGTCTGTGATGATGCTGTGGGGAACTCCATATCTGAATATCAATTCCCTGATGAAGCTGATGGCGGTGCTCGACTCGAGGTTCTTGATGGGCTTGGCCTCAATCCATTTGGTGAACTTGTCGACAGCCACGAGTAGGTGGGTGAATCCGCTTCTGCCCGTTCTGAAGGGGCCGACCATGTCCAAGCCCCAAAAGGCAAAGGGCCAGACTAGCGGAATGGTCTTCAAAGCAGACGCCGGCTTGTGGGACATGTTGGAGTAGAACTGGCAACCTACGCACTTGTCCACAATATCCTTGGCCATCTCGTTGGCGCGGGGCCAGTAAAACCCGGCTCGGTATGCTTTGGCCACTATAGTCCAAGAGGAAGCGTGGTGGCCACAAGTTCCCGAGTGAATCTCATCCAGGATCAATCGACCTTCCTCTGGGGTGATGCAGCGCCGAGTGACTCCGGTGACGCTTTCTCTGTAGAGTTGACCCTGAAAGACAGTGAACGCCTTAGATCGACGGACGATCTGGCGCGCTTCTTCCTCATCTTCCGGGAGTTCTTGTTTGAGCAGATATGATATGTATGGCACAGTCCAGTCCGGCGTAATCACTAGGACCTCCATGATCAGGTCGACCACTACAGGTACTTCGACTTCAGTCGGATCTGACGCACTGACTGGCTGCGGGGGTTCTTTCGTGAAGGGGTGTTCTTTGACAGAAGGGGTGTGCAGATGCTCCAGAAACACATTCTTGGGTATAGGCCTCCGAGTCGACCCAATTTTTGCGAGGTCGTCAGCCAGCTGATTCTTGGCTCTGGGCACGTGATGGAGCTCTAAACCTTCAAACTTCTTTTCAAGCTTCCGCACTGCACTGCAATAACTGGTCATTGCCGGGCTCTTGACGTCCCATTCCTTCATCACTTGGTTCACCACTAAGTCAGAGTCGCCATAAACCATCAGGCGACGGACGCCGAGTGAGATGGACATGCGCAACCCGTACAAAAGTGCTTCGTACTCAGCTTCGTTGTTCGATGAGTCAAAGTGGATCTGAAGGACGTAACTGAGCTTGTCGCCCCTGGGAGAAACCAGGACCACGCCTGCGCCGGATCCGTTCAGCATCTTGGATCCATCGAAGAACATAGTCTAGTGATCCGACTGAACTTGAGTCGGCAACTCTTGTTCTATCCACTCGGTCACAAAATCTGCTATAGCCTGAGACTTGATGGCTTTCTTCGCTTCAAACTTGATATCTAACGGAAGAAGTTCAATCGCCCATTTTGCCACTCGACCAGTTGTGTCTTGGTTGTTCAGGATCTCTGACAGTGGGGCATCGCTGACGACTGAGATTGTATGGTCCGAGAAGTAATGGGCAACCTTTTTGCTTTTAGTAATGCGGGTACCTTTGCTTGGAGGGAGTCAAAACTTCAGATATGTAATAGATCGGGCGCTGGACCTTATTTTCCTTGCCCTCTTCTTCCCGCTCGACCGTGAGTACAGTGCTGACAACTTGTCCGGTGGCTGCAATGTATAGTAGGAGAGGCTCTTTGCTGACTGGGGCAGCAAGCACCGGCTGGGTGGACAACAGGGCTTTGAGCTCTTCAAACGCTGCTTCGGCTTCAGAATTCCACTTGAACTTGTCTGATTTCTTCATGAGTAGGTAGAGAGGCAATGCCTTCTCACCGAGACGAGAAATGAATCGACTCAATGCGGCCAAGCAACCAGTAAGCTTCTGGATGTCGTGTATACGCTTGGGGCATTTCATTCGGAGGATGGTGCTAACCTTCTCTGGATTGGCGTCGATTCCCCGTTCGGAAACGAGAAAACCGAGAAACTTGCCGCTAGGAACTCCAAATGTACACTTCGACGGATTGAGCTTGATATCATAGCTTCTTAAGTTTGCGAATGTCTCAGTGAGGTCGGTCAGCAGGTCGGAACCTATCCATGACTTGACCACAATGTCATCCATGTATGCCTCGACGTTCCGACTGATTTGCTTTATCAAGCACTTCTGGATCATGCGCATGAAGGTAGAGCCGGCATTTTTGAGACCGAAAGGCATGGTGACATAACAGAAACACCCAAAGGGGGTGATGAAAGCTGTCTTGATTTCATCGGGTCCGAACAGACGGATCTGATGGTACCCGGAATACGCGTCCAGAAAGGACAAACGCTCGCATCCCGCAGTCGAGTCAACTATCTGATCGATGCGGGGGAGAGGAAAATGATCCTTCGGGCAGGCCCGATTGATGTGCTTGAAATCGAAGCACATGCGGAGAAAATTGTCCTTCTTGGGGACCATGACGACATTGGCAAGCCACTCGGAGTGGTAGATCTCGCAGATAAACTCAGCTGCCAGAAGCCGGGCCACTTGCTCGCCAATTGCCTTTCGCTTCTCCGCAGCGGACCGACGGAGATGTTCCTTCACAGGCTTCACCTTTGGGTCGACTCGCAAATGGTGCTCAGCCAGTCCCCTGGGCACACCCGGCAGGTCTGACGGTTTCCATGTGAAGATGTCCCAGTTCTCACGGAGGAACTGGATGAGCGCTTCTTCCTATTTGCTGTCGAGTGTAGTGGAAATGTGGGTCGGAGCTGCATTGGGGTCGGTGGGGTGGATGTGCACGGGTTTCATCTCCCCGGCCGACTGGAAAGCTGACTCGGAAGCCGGCTTCTTTGCCCTCGGCAGATCACTCGGATCCACGTTCTTCTGGTACTCCTCCATCTCTACTGCTGCCATCTCCTCGTCAGCGATCTTTGAGTCTTTCTGGAAGCACTCTTCCGCTTTCTGACGGTTCCCAGTGACAGTTATAATGCCGTTGGTTCCCGGCATCTTCAGCTTGAGGTAAACATAACACGGTCGAGCCATGAACTTGGTGTAGGCGGGCCTACCCAGGATGGCGTGATAAGCGCTATTGAAGTCCATCACTTCGAACGTCAGCTTCTCTTTGCGATAATTCTTCGACTCGCCAAAGACCACGTCGAGTGTGATTTGGCCAAGTGAGTCGGCCTTGTTCCCGGGGATGACCCCGTGGAACCTCATGTTACTTTTGCTCAGCTTGGACATTGGAATGCCCATATCCCGGAGGGTTGCTGCATACAAGATATTCAAGCCACTGCCTCCATCCATCAGGACTCTGGTCAGACGTGTGCCCGCGACCACTGGGTCGACCACCAGTGCCTGCCGCCCGGGGGTGGCAATGTGTGCAGGGTGATCAGACTGGTCGAATGTGATGGGGGTCTTGGACCATTTCAAAAATGTGGTGGTTGCCGGGGCAACCATGTTGACTTCTCTATTGATGACTTTCAGTCGAGTTTTGCTCTCGACGTCTGCGAAGATCACCAAAGTGGAGTTGATCTGGGGGTATCCTCCATCCCCTTCCTTGTCCTCGGACTCCTCTAATTCCTTTTCCTTCTTAGCCGACTGATCTTTTTGGAAGTTCTGGATCAGGAGCCGGCACCGTCGAGTGGTGTGCTTGGGATATACCAAGTTTCCCTCTTCATCTTTCTTCGTGTGAATGGGACATGGCTGTTCGAGTACATCATTCCCAGCTTGATCTTTCACTTTCTTGGGGGCCCATGACCCCTTCGGTTTACCTTGTTGGGGAACGTAGTATTTAAAAAAAATTCCTACGATCACGCAAGATCTATCTACTAGATGCATAGCAACGAGAGGGGAGAGTGTGTCTACGTACCCTCGTAGACCGGGAGCGGAAGCGTCAAGTGACGCGGTTGATGTTGTCGAACTTCTTCGCGATCCAATCGATCAAGCACCGAACGTACGGCACCTCCGCGTTCAGCACACGTTCAGCTTGATGACGTCCCACGAGCTCTTGATCCAGTTGAGCTTCACGGGAGAGTTACGTCAGCACGACGGCGTGGTGACGGATATGATGTATCTACCGGCGCAGGGCTTCGCCTAAGCACTGCAACGGTATGACCGAGGTGTGTTTCTGTGGAGGGGGGCACCGCACACGGCTAAAACAATTCAACTTGTGTGTCCTAGGGTGCCCCCTGCCCCCGTATATAAAGGAGCAAGGGAGAGGCCGGCCCTAGAGGGGGCGCGCCAAGTGTGGGGAGTCCTACTAGGACTCCCAAGTCCTAGTAGGATTCCCCTTTCCTTTCCGGAGTAGGAGAGAAGGAAAGAGGGGGAGAGGGAGAAGGAAAAGGGGGCTGCACCCCTTGTCCAATTCGGACCAGAAGGGGGGCTCCTTCCTTTTGGCCTCTCTCTTCTATTCCCGTAACTCCCCAGTACTCCGAAAATACCCGAATCACTCGGAACCTTTCCGATGTCCGAATATAGTCGTCCAATATATCGATTTTTACGTCTCGACCATTTCGAGACTCCTCGTCATGTCCCCGGTCTCATCCGGGACTCCGAACTCCTTCGGTACATCAAAACTCATAAACTCATAATACCGATCGTCATCAAACGTTAAGCGTGCGGACCCTACGGGTTCGAGAACTATGTAGACATGACCGAGACTCATCTCCGGTCAATAACCAATAGCGGAACCTGGATGCTCATATTGGCTCCTACATATTCTACGAAGATCTTTATCGGTCAAACCGCATAACAACATACGTTGTTCCCTTTGTCATCGGTATGTTACTTGCCCGAGATTCGATCGTCGGTAACTCAATACCTAGTTCAATCTCGTTACCGGCAAGTCTCTTTACTCGTTCCGTAATACATCATCCTGCAACTAACTCATTAGCTGCAATGCTTGCAAGGCTTATAGTGATGTGCATTACCGAGTGGGCCCAGAGATACCTCTCCGACAATCGGAGTGACAAATCCTAATCTCGAAATACGCCAACCCAACAAGTACCTTCGGAGACACCTGTAGAGTACCTTTATAATCACCCAGTTACGTTGTGACGTTTGGTAGCACACAAAGTGTTCCTCTGGTATTCGGGAGTTGCATAATCTCATAGTCATAGGAACATGTATAAGTCATGAAGAAAGCAATAGCAGTAAAACTTAAACGATCATAGTGCTAAGCTAACGGATGGGTCTTGTCCATCACATCATTCTCCTAATGATGTGATCCCGTTGATCAAATGACAACTCATGTCTATGGCTAGGAAACATAACCATCTTTGATCAATGAGCTAGTCTAGTAGAGGCATACTAGGGACACTCTGTTTTGTCTATGTATTCACACATGTACTAAGTTTCCGGTTAATACAATTCTAGCATGAACAATAAACATTTATCATGATATAAGGAAATAAATAATAAATCTATTATTGCCTCTAGGGCATATTTCCTTCAGTCTCCCACTTGCACTAGAGTCAATAATCTAGCTCACATCGCCATGTAATTTAATACCGATAGTTCACATCGTTATGTGAATAACACCCATAGTTCACATCACCATGTGACCAACACCCAAAGGGTTTACTAGAGTCAATAATCTAGTTCACATCGCTATGTGATTAATACCCAAGAGTAATGAGGTGTGATCATGTTTTGCTTGTGAGAGAAGTTTAGTCAACGGGTCTGTCACATTCAGATCTGTATGTATTTCGCAAATTTCTATGTCTACAATGCTCTGCATAGAGCTACTCTAGCTAATTGCTCCCACTTTCAATACGCATCCAGATTGATACTTAGAGTCATCTGGATTTAGTGTCAAAGCTTGCATCGGCGTAAACCTTTACGACGAACTCTTTATCACCTCCATAATCGAGAAACATTTCCTTAGTCATCCAGTTACTAAGGATAATTTTGACCGCTGTACAGTGATCTACTCCTGGATCACTATTGTACCCCCTTGACAAACTCATGGCAAGGTACACAACATGTTTGGTACACAGCATGGCATACTTTATAGAACCTATGGCTGAGGCATAGGGAATGACTTTCATTCTCTCTATATTTTTCTGCCGTGGTCTGGCTTTGAGTCTTACTCAACTTCACACCTTACAAGTCAGGCAAGAACTCCTTATTTGACTGATCCATTTTGAACTACTTCAAAATCTTATCAAGGTATGTACTTATCGAAAGTCTTATCAAGCGTCTTGATCTATCTCTATAGATCTTGATGCCCAATATGTAAGCAGCTTCACCAAGGTCTTTCTCTGAAAAACTCCTTTCAAACACTAATTTATGCTTTCCAGAAAATTCTACATCATTTCTGATTGACAATATGTCATTCACATATACTTATCAGAAAGGTTGTAGTGCTCCCACTCACTTTCTTGTAAATACAGGCTTCACCGCAAGTCTGTATAAATCTATATGCTTTGATCAACTTATCAAAGCGTATATTCCAACTCCGAGATGCTTGCACCAGTCCATAGATGGATCGCTGGAGCTTGCACATTTTGTTAGCACCTTTAGGATTGACAAAACCTTCTGGTTGCATCATATACAATTCTTCTTTAATAAATCCATTAAAGAATGCAGTTTTGTTATCCATTTGCCAGATTTCATAAAAATGCGGCAATTGCTAACATGATTTGGACAGACTTAAGCATCGCTACGGGTGAGAAAGTCTCATCGTAGTCAACTCCTTGAACTTGTCGAAAACCTTTCGCAACAAGTCGAGCTTTGTAAACAGTAATATTACCGTCTGCGTCGGTCTTCCTCTTGAAGATCCATTTATTTTCGATGGCTTGCCGATCATCGGGCAAGTCAACCAAAGTCCACACTTTGTTCTCATACATGGATCCCATCTCAGATTTCATGGCCTCAAGCCATTTTGCGGAATCTGGGCTCATCATCGCTTCCTCATAGTTCGTAGGTTCATCATGGTCCAGTAACATGACTTCCAGAACCGGGTTGCCGTACCACTCTGATGCGGAACGAACTCTGGTTGATCTACGAAGTTCAGCAGAAACTTGATCTGAAGTTTCATGATCATCATCATTAGCTTCCTCACTAATTGGTGTAGGAATCACTTGGAACTAGTTTCTGTGATGTTCCACTTTCCAATTTGGGAGAAGGTACAATTACCTCATCAAGTTCTACTTTCCTCCCACTCACTTCTTTCGTGAGAAACTCCTTCTCTAGAAAGGATCCACTCTTAGCAACAAAGACCTTGCCTTCGGATCTGTGATAGAAGGTGTACCCAACAGTTTCTTTTGGGTATCCTATGAAGATTTACTTCTCCGATTTGGGTTCCAGCTTATCATGCTGAAACTTTTTCACATAAGCATCGCAGTCCCAAACTTAAAGAAACGACAACTTTGGTTTCTTGCCAAACCACAGTTCATAAGGTGTCGTATCAACGGATTTAGATGGTGCCCTATTTAACGTGAATGTAGCTGTCTCTAATGCATAACCCCAAAAGCGATAGTGGTAGATTGGTAAGAGACATCATCGATCGCACCATATCTAATAAAGTACGATTATGACGTTCGGACACACCATTACATTGTGGTGTTCCAGGTGGCGTGAGTAGTGAAACTATTTCACATTGTTTTTACTGAAGGCCAAACTCGCTAACTCAAATATTTTACCTCTACGATCGTATCGTAGAAACTGTTATTTTCTTGTTACGATGATTCTCCACTTCACCCTAAAATTCTTTGAACTTTTCAAATGTTTCAGACTTGTGCTTCATTAAGTAGATATACCCATATCTGCTCAAATCATCAGTGAAGGTCAGAAAATAACGATACCCGCCGTGAGCTTCAACACTTATTGGTCCGCATACATCAGTATGTATGATTTCCAACAACTCTGTTGCTCGCTCCACAGTTCCGGAGAACGGAGTTTTAGTCATGTTGCCCATGAGGCGTGGTTCGCAAGCACCAAGTGATTCATAATCAAGTGATTCCAAAAGTCCATTACTATGGAGTTTCTTCATGCGCTTTACACCAATATGACCTAAACGGCAGTGCCACAAATAAGTTGCACTATCATTATTAACCTTGCATCTTTTGGCTTCAATATTATGAATATGTGTATCACACACGATCGAGATCCAACAAACCATTTTCATTGGGTGTATGACCATAGAAGGTTTTATTCATGTAAACAGAACAACAATTATTCTCTAACTTACATGAATAACCGTATTGCACTAAACATGATCAAATCATATTCATGTTCAACACAAACACCAAATAACACTTATTTAGGTTCAACACTAATCCCGAAAGTATAGGGAGTGTGCGATGATGATCATATCAATCTTGGAACCACTTCCAACACACATCGTCACTTCACCTTTAACTAGTCTCTGTTCATTCTGCAATTCTCGTTTCGAGTTACTAATTTTAGCAACTGAACCGGTATCAAATACCCCGGGGTTGCTATGAACACTAGTAAAGTACACATCAATAATCTGTATATCAAAATATACCTTTGTTCACTTTGCCATCCTTCTTATCCGCCAAATATCTAGGGCAGTTCCACTTCCAATGATCATTTCCTTTGCAGTAGAAGCACTTAGTTTCAGGCTTGAGTTTAGCTTTAGGTTTCTTCATGGGAGTGACAACTTGCTTGTCATTCTTTTTGAAGTTCCCCTTTTATCCATTTGCCCTTTACTTGAAACAAGTGGTCTTATTAACCATCAACACTTGATGCTCTTTCTTGATTTCTACCTTCGCCGATTTCAGCATCGCGAAGAGCTCGGGAATTACCTTCATCATCCCTTACATATTATAGTTCATCACGAAGTTCTACTAACTTGGTGATAGTGACTAGAGAACTTTGTCAATTACTATCTTATCTGGAAGATTAACTCCCACTTGATTCAAGTAATTGTAGTACCCAGACAATCTGAGCACATGCTCACTGGTTGAGCTATTCTCCTCCATCTTGTAGGCAAAGTACTGTCAGAGGTCTTATACCTCTCGACATGGGCATGAGTATGAAATACTAATTTCAACTCTTGAAACATCTTATATGCTCCGTGGCGTTCAAAACATTTTTGAAGTCCCGGTTCTAAGCCGTAAAGCATGGTGCACTTAAACTATCAAGTAGTCATCATACCGAGCTTTTGTCAAAACGTTCATAACGTCTGCATCTGCTCCTGCAATAGGTCTGTCACCTAGCGGTGCATCAAGGACATAATTCTCTGTGCAGCAATGAGGATAATCCTCAGATCACGGAACAATTCCGCATCATTGCTACTAACATCTTTCAACTTAGTTTTCTCTAGGAACATATAAAAAATAAACATGGAGCAACATCGCGAGCTATTGTTCTACAACATAGATATGCTAATACTACCAGGACTAAGTTCATGATAAATTAAAGTTCAATTTAATCATATTAATTAAAGAACTCCCACTTAGATAGACATCCCTCAGGTCATCTAAATGATCACCTGATCCAAATCAACTAAACCATGTCCGATCATCACGTGAGATAGAGTAGTTTCAATGGTGAACATCTTATGTTGATCATATCTACTATATGATTCACGCTCGACCTTTCGGTCTCCAGTGTTCCGAGGCCATATCTGCATATGCTAGGCTCGTCAAGTTTAACCCGAGTATTCTACGTGTGCAAAACTGGCTTACACCCGTTGTATTTGAACGTAGAGCTTATCACACCCGATCATCACGTGGTGTCTCGGCACGACGAACTTTCGCAACGGTGCATACTCAGGGAGAACACTTATACCTTGAAATTTAGTAAGGGATCATCTTATAATGCTATCGTCGTTCTAAGCAAAATAAGAAGCATAATAAGATAAACATCACATGCAATCAAAATATGTGACATGATATGGCCATCATCATCTTGTGCTTTTGATCTCCATCTCCAAAGCACCGTCATGATCACCTTCGTCACCGGCGCGACACCTTGATCTCCATCGTAGCATCGTTGTCGTCTCGCCAACTATTGCTTCTACGACTATCGCTACCGCTTAGTGATAAAGTAAAGCAATTACATGGCGATTGCATTTCATACAATAAAGCGACAACCATATGGCTCCTGCCAGTTGCCCATAACATTACAAAACATGATCATCTCATACAAAACCGTATAACTCATCATGTCTTGACCATATCACATCACAACATGCCCTGCAAAAACAAGTTAGACGTCCTCTACTTTGTTGTTGCAAGTTTTACGTGGCTGCTACGGGCTTAGCAAGAACCGTTCTTACCTACGCATACAAAACCACAACGATGTTTCGTCAAGTATGTGCTGTTTTAACCTTCACAAGGACCGGGCGTAGCCACACTTGATTCAGCTAAAGTGAGAGAGACAGACACCCGCCAGTCACCTTTAAGCAACGAGTGCTCATAACGGTGAAACCAGTCTCGCGTAAGCGTACGCGTAATGTCGGTCCGGGCCGCTTCATCTCACAATACCGCCGAAGCAAAGTATGACATGCTGGTAAGCAGTATGACTAGTATCGCCCACAACTCATTGTGTTCTACTCGTGCATATCATCTACGCATACACCTGGCTCATGATGCCACTGTTGGGGAACGTAGTATTTAAAAAAAATTCCTACGATCACGCAAGATCTATCTACTAGATGCATAGCAACGAGAGGGGAGAGTGTGTCTACGTACCCTCATAGACCGGGAGCGGAAGCGTCAAGTGACGCGGTTGATGTTGTCGAACTTCTTCGCGATCCAACCGATCAAGCACCGAACGTACGGCACCTCCGCGTTCAGCACACGTTCAGCTTGATGACGTCCCACGAGCTGCCAGAAGCCGGGCCACTTGCTCGCCAATTGCCTTTCGCTTCTCCGCAGCGGACCGACGGAGATGTTCCTTCACAGGCTTCACCTTTGGGTCGACTCGCAAATGGTGCTCAGCCAGTCCCCTGGGCACACCCGGCAGGTCTGACGGTT
Organism: Secale cereale; assembly: GCA_902687465.1. Taxonomy (NCBI): domain Eukaryota; kingdom Viridiplantae; phylum Streptophyta; class Magnoliopsida; order Poales; family Poaceae; genus Secale; species Secale cereale. Next base: position 700,817,334 of record LR738714.1, read on the forward strand.
TCCATGTGAAGATGTCCCAGTTCTCACGGAGGAACTGGATGAGCGCTTCTTCCTATTTGCTGTCGAGTGTAGTGGAAATGTGGGTCGGAGCTGCATTGGGGTCGGTGGGGTGGATGTGCACGGGTTTCATCTCCCCGGCCGACTGGAAAGCTGACTCGGAAGCCGGCTTCTTTGCCCTCGGCAGATCACTCGGATCCACGTTCTTCTGGTACTCCTCCATCTCTACTGCTGCCATCTCCTCGTCAGCGATCTTTGAGTCTTTCTGGAAGCACTCTTCCGCTTTCTGACGGTTCCCAGTGACAGTTATAATGCCGTTGGTTCCCGGCATCTTCAGCTTGAGGTAAACATAACACGGTCGAGCCATGAACTTGGTGTAGGCGGGCCTACCCAGGATGGCGTGATAAGCGCTATTGAAGTCCATCACTTCGAACGTCAGCTTCTCTTTGCGATAATTCTTCGACTCGCCAAAGACCTCGTCGAGTGTGATTTGGCCAAGTGAGTCGGCCTTGTTCCCGGGGATGACCCCGTGGAACCTCATGTTACTTTTGCTCAGCTTGGACATTGGAATGCCCATATCCCGGAGGGTTGCTGCATACAAGATATTCAAGCCACTGCCTCCATCCATCAGGACTCTGGTCAGACGTGTGCCCGCGATCACTGGGTCTACCACCAGTGCCTGCCGCCCGGGGGTGGCAATGTGTGCAGGGTGATCAGACTGGTCGAATGTGATGGGGGTCTTGGACCATTTCAAAAATGTGGTGGTTGCCGGGGCAACCATGTTGACTTCTCTATTGATGACTTTCAGTCGACTTTTGCTCTCGACGTCTGCGAAGATCACCAAAGTGGAGTTGATCTGGGGGTATCCTCCATCCCCTTCCTTGTCCTCGGACTCCTCTGATTCCTTTTCCTTCTCAGCCGACTGATCTTTTTGGAAGTTCTGGATCAGGAGCCGGCACCGTCGAGTGGTGTGCTTGGGATATACCAAGTTTCCCTCTTCATCTTTCTTCGTGTGAATGGGACATGGCTGGTCGAGTACATCATTCCCAGCTTGATCTTTCACTTTCTTGGGGGCCCATGACCCCTTCGGTTTTCCTTGTTGGGGAACGTAGTATTTAAAAAAAATTCCTACGATCACGCAAGATCTATCTACTAGATGCATAGCAACGAGAGGGGAGAGTGTGTCTACGTACCCTCGTAGACCGGGAGCGGAAGCGTCAAGTGACGCGGTTGATGTTGTCGAACTTCTTCGCGATCCAACCGATCAAGCACCGAACGTACGGCACCTCCGCGTTCAGCACACGTTCAGCTTGATGATGTCCCACGAGCTCTTGATCCAGTTGAGCTTCACGGGAGAGTTACGTCAGCACGACGGCGTGGTGACGGATATGATGTATCTACCGGCGCAGGGCTTCGCCTAAGCACTGCAACGGTATGACCGAGGTGTGTTTCTGTGGAGGGGGGCACCGCACACGGCTAAAACAATTCAACTTGTGTGTCCTAGGGTGCCCCCTGCCCCCGTATATAAAGGAGCAAGGGAGAGGCCGGCCCTAGAGGGGGCGCGCCAAGTGTGGGGAGTCCTACTAGGACTCCCAAGTCCTAGTAGGATTCCCCTTTCTTTTCCGGAGTAGGAGAGAAGGAAAGAGGGGGAGAGGGAGAAGGAAAAGGGGGCTGCACCCCTTGTCCAATTCGGACCAGAAGGGGGGCTCCTTCCTTTTGGCCTCTCTCTTCTATTCCCGTAACTCCCCAGTACTCCGAAAATACCCGAATCACTCGGAACCTTTCCGATGTCCGAATATAGTCGTCCAATATATCGATTTTTACGTCTCGACCATTTCGAGACTCCTCGTCATGTCCCCGGTCTCATCCGGGACTCCGAACTCCTTCGGTACATCAAAACTCATAAACTCATAATACCGATCGTCATCAAACGTTAAGCGTGCGGACCCGACGGGTTCGAGAACTATGTAGACATGACCGAGACTCATCTCCGGTCAATAACCAATAGCGGAACCTGGATGCTCATATTGGCTCCTACATATTCTACGAAGATCTTTATCGGTCCAACCGCATAACAACATATGTTGTTCCCTTTGTCATCGGTATGTTACTTGCCCGAGATTCGATCGTCGGTACCTCAATACCTAGTTCAATCTCGTTACCGGCAAGTCTCTTTACTCGTTCCGTAATACATCATCCTGCAACTAACTCATTAGCTGCAATGCTTGCAAGGCTTATAGTGATGTGCATTACCGAGTGGGCCCAGAGATACCTCTCCGACAATCGGAGTGACAAATCCTAATCTCGAAATACGCCAACCCAACAAGTACCTTCGAAGACACCTGTAGAGTACCTTTATAATCACCTAGTTACGTTGTGACGTTTGGTAGCACACAAAGTGTTCCTCCAGTATTCGGGAGTTGCATAATCTCATAGTCATAGGAACATGTATAAGTCATGAAGAAAGCAATAGCAGTAAAACTTAAACGATCATAGTGCTAAGCTAACGGATGGGTCTTGTCCATCACATCATTCTCCTAATGATGTGATCCCGTTGATCAAATGACAACTCATGTCTATGGCTAGGAAACATAACCATCTTTGATCAATGAGCTAGTCTAGTAGAGGCATACTAGGGACACTCTGTTTTGTCTATGTATTCACACATGTACTAAGTTTCCGGTTAATACAATTCTAGCATGAATAATAAACATTTATCATGATATAAGGAAATAAATAATAAATTTATTATTGCCTCTAGGGCATATTTCCTTCATTCCTTCGCCCTTTCCATGATTGACCACAACAGCTTCGCCCTGAGCAGCTGGCTCGGCCTTCCGCTTGTTCTTTCAGTTGGAATTCTGATCATCCTGCCCGACTGGTTTCTTGCCACTGCGGAGCCGATCGGCCTCTTCGCCGTTGGCGTACCGACTGGCAATCTCCATCATCCGTGACAGGGACATATCGCCTGTTCGACCAAACTTCAGATTCAGCTCTCGGTTACGTACGCCCTCCTTGAAGGCGCAAACTGCCTGGTGCTCAGACACATTTCCATCGTGTGATGCAAGGTGGTCCATTGCTGGATGTAATCTCTGAAAGTATCATTCGACTTCTGCGCGCAATGCTGAAGCTCTGCAAGGCCAACAGGCCGCTTGCAAGTGCCTTCGAAGGTCCGAATGAACACTCGTGCGAGCTCTTCCCAACTGTAAATACTCCCGGGGGCCAACTGATTGAGCCACGCCCGAGCCGAACCGCCCAGCATAAGAGGAAGGTGCTTCATGGCCACGTCGTCGTTGCCGCCTCCAATATGTACAGCCACTCGGTAGTCTTCTAGCCAGGTGTCTGGTTTTGACTCGTCGGTGAACTTGCTTACCCCCACCGCCAACCTGAAGTTCGGGGGGATCTCTGCGGCTCTGATGGCACTGCAGAAACACTCGGGTCCAGAGACAGGTGCTCGGCTTCCACTTGGTTGATCTCTGCCTTGCTCTTCTCTGAACACCCTGTTCCGGTCGACCCGTCCCTGCACAAGGATAGACCTTGCGTCGAAACCTGGCCTCCGGGGATCTGGGGGAACCCTCCACTTGTCGTCGCGCAGGCGCCTGCCCATTTGCCGTCGGGGCGAGTACGATCCGCTTTCCCGGAGGAGGCGTAGGCACTCGACGGCGGTCATGATGACCGGGTCGACGGTCGTGTTGCTCGTCATTCCGACCCAGATGCCGGCCTTGCCGCGGACCACGTTCCTCACGCCTTGGGGGCGATCTTGGACTGTGGGCTGACCAAATGGTGTCCGCAGCCACCGATCTGTTGTGGATCCTGTTGCGCGACTGAGAAACAGTCACGTTTTGCTCTTCAGCCATTCGGAGCAAAGCTCGGATCTGCTGAAGGCCTCTCCCAGCCTCCGACTGAGAAGGTTGAATCGACTCCGCAATGCGAGCCGTGGCTTCGAGGTTCTGGACTGGTCTGCGGAACACCTGAGTCTCGCGCGGGTGCGATTGCCGTGGTCGTCCACTGGACTCGGGGATCAGTCGGCGGGCCTGTTCGTCGAGTGCGCGCTGGATATTTTCCAAGCGCGCGCACTCAGCCACGGTGGCCAAGCGCGTGGCTTCTAGGGCCAGAGCCTCTGGAGAATGTCCCACGATGGGAGTGAAGAGCGCGTCTTCGTTGCGGCGACAGAGCTCATCCCTTTGCTCGGCAGTGAGGGGTTGAGGAATGTACCCGTCGTTGTCGTATGAACTGCCGCCACCGCTGGCGCTGTCACCACCACGAGGAAAACCCGGCGGGCTGCGGCTCGAGTCGACCATGAGGACATCCGTTGCGGGATCGCTGCTCCCGCACTCGGAAACAGAATCTACGAGCTCGATCGACGGATCGACCGGCCTGCAAAGGTAACCGTCAGGCTCGATGGCCGCGACTTGAGGGGTGGCCGTCTGGCGGGCCACCGCGTGTTTCACCCACCGCTGGAGCCGTGAGTGACCGGATCGCTTGCGACGGTGTCCGGCGGGGATGGGGCACGATGTAGGTATCGACAAATACCGAGTCGACGGCTGCCGAAGGAGGACGCCACAGGCGCTGGCGCGGAAGTGCGCAGCCCCGCGGACGGGCAGAGCCTCGACGTCGAGAGGGGCCTCCTGATGATCGCGATGAAGACGAGCGCGCCGAGCCGGATCTCGCGGCCCAACGCTAGACCACCGCCTGACACCATGATGAAGGAGGTCGGAGAAGAGATTGCAACCTCACCAGATGTCGCTTAGACGCCTTGCCCCATGGTGGGCGCCAACTGTCGTGGTTCTAAGCCTGACAGTATGAGTAGGGGGTACGAATGAGGAGGCAAGGCCCCAGCTATGGTGGAGTTGTACACGAGGTGTTTTTACGAGTTCAGGCCCTTCTCAGAGGAAGTAATAGCCCTACGTCTCGGTGCCTGGAGGCGGTCGGCTGATATGTGTATATGTGTGAGTTACAAGGATGCGAACCCATGTACGGGAGGAGGGGGTGGCTTATATAGTGTGCCAGGACCCCAGCCATGCTCCACGTTACCAAGGGTTCAATGTACATTAAGGCAGGCGTTACTGATAACATCTACAGTAAAGAGTAATAAAGGCATACACTATGGTGAGTAAATATCAGACCGTTATTGCCCTGAGGGACCTTTGACCTTCGGGGGTCGAGTGACTGGGATTGGTCGAGTGGATTTGAGTCGTCTTGTAGGTGATGTCCGGTCGAGTGGGATGTCCTCTTGGGCCGTCTCGGTCGACTGTCTTTGTCATCGTAGGTTTTGTCTTTTGATTTTCTGTGGTAATGACCTTGGGTGGGGTGCCTTGGTCAGGTCCGTGACCCTACCCTATGTCTGTAACCTCGTCAGGCGGCACGGCGCACGAGCAGGTCCGGCGGTGGTGCTACGGTGCCTCATCCCGCGCGTGAAGGGCCGAACACGGCGGGGGTTGCGGGATCACCCGGAGGCGACAGGGGCGACTCCGGTGTTGGTTCACTACAAGAAATATGTCAACTTGTGACCACCACTATTGGTCACTGAATGGTCACAAATTTCCATTTGTGACCTTTTTGTGACCAAAAACATAAGGTCAAAAGCTAGCCGTCATAAACTGACTATAGCGACCTTCTCTGTGAGAAGGTCAAAAACGTTTATGACCAAAATATTCCTACTATCGTGTTTTGGTCACTAGCAACCTCTCCACGCCACGTAGGAATCCAACGTGGCAAGCTGATGTGGCACAAGAATCAGCCCGGTCCAATTCGGTGTTTATATGGGCCGAGCCCATTAATTCAGCCCATTTATATATTTTTTCTGTGAAATTTTTTGTCAGCTTCATGGACCAAGCCCAACATTGCAGCCTTTTTATTTTTGGCCCATGGCCTTTTTGTCTCAACAGTTTCATTTTTTCTTTTTTTTTGTCAGGGTCACATTCTTCATTTTCCAATTTAACATAAATAAATACACAATATTTAAATTGGCACACAGAAAACACACAAAATACTTCAAATATTACCAGCCATATATGTTGGAGCCAAGCCCACTAGCCAGACAAGCCCCACATTTCATAATCTCATACATACTGCTCAAAAAAAATCATAATCTCATATATTGGTCCCACACATCAGATTTTCAACATCGCTCAGATTATTTTGGTAAGTGGATCCCACTAATCAGGTTTCCATTTGACCAATTTTTAAATCACTATTTCAAACAAAACAAAACAAACATAATTTATCAAATAACACTAAATCTGTTACAATGTCACAATCTCTACAGCCCTATTACAGTCAAACAGAACAAACAAATCTCTGGCATCCCGGCTTTGCACTTGGCTTCATGGCTTTGCACTTCAAATTTGTCCTGGCGCTCCTGACAAGTGAAGGAGTTTGTCAGCACTATACAGTAGTACTATAGATACAAAACCAAATTGTGTCACATTATACATGCATCAAGAATCAGACCACCAACCAAACTGTTCTGGAATAGATACAAAACAAGCATGTATTGACCATCCTACTAGCAGCAAGGACATAAAGGTAATCACTTAACAAGCAGCGCGAACATGAATAAATCACATAACTAAGTACAATCCAATATCCAAGATGAGAGCGAACATGTATTTGACATTTCGGCATTTCAATACATGCACAACAGAGAGTGAAGCTCTGTTCTTACCATGTCACAAGGCGGGTTAAATGGCAACCAGCTGATGTCCATGAGCAACTATAAAATGAAAGAGCAAAAATTTTAAGACTCCTTACAACAGCTTCCGCATCTCAGAATCATAGTTCTTAGCGTCAAACTGGGAACCTTCCGATGTCATTCCTGCCATGGTTGTAGCAGAAATAACATACGTTAGCTCGAACAAGCAACATGACAAGAGAGGTGCAAAAAAACATGTAGACACTTAGTTAACCATAAAGTACATTGTAGTGTATGAAGATAACATCAACAAGATGGTCAAGAGAAACAAAAACATCCTACACTACTGCATATAACTCATTCTGTGTATGGACAAGTCTACACAGAACCCCATCAAGCTGCTGCTGCTGCTCTAAAATAGATAGGAGTAGAGAACGGACCTTGAGCTGCTGCTGCTCTTCTCCTCTCCACGGCTGGGCATCAAGTGGGTTGTGCTCTCCTGCAAGCACAAAAAAACAGAGCAAACAGAGGCGTGAGGAACTTAAATCCTCACGGGATATCCCTACCAATCTCATAGGAAATGAGATGAACCATTGCTGACCTCCTCTGCCGCCGACTTGTATAGAAAAATGCCCAGCACTTGCAGCCACGGCGTCCAGCACTTACAGAGCTAGTACTGCTTTTAAGGATACACAGTCAGTCTCGGCAACATGCCCAACACTTGCCCCTTCAATCTCTTTGTTTTAGCAGTTCTAGAAGGTTTTTAGCATAAAGTAGAGCTTCTACAGTACATGTATGCTTTAGATATGAAGGACCAAGAGTTCCGGAAGCAAGAAATATGACATGGGTAAACCAGGACATGATGAAACAAATTATTCCTTATGCATTTAAACAGGAACATGGTGTCCAGTTTATACTACCACGTCATCATCAGGATTTAGTCAAGCAGGTTGCAGGACATGAGGTTAATTCGCCCTGGTATGTAGTCAGTACTATCCAGGAATACATGAATGATATAAATAGTAAACAGACATTTGTGATTAGAATAATGAGTAAAAAACGATGACCCATTCAGATGTAGATCTAGACTAATGATCACATGGGGCTGCACTAGTTGAAAGCATAGATTGTCATCTCTTGAGTTCATAATTAAGCACAAGCACGCACAATCAAACAGAGCCACCATAAGCAGGGCAAAACAACTTGGCACCTCAACAGTAAACATCTGACCTGACAATTCACTTGCTAGTAATGGTGATAATGATGAGAATAAGATGTGTGTGTGTGTGCCTGTGTTGACGGGGCCGACAGTGGCCTGCTTGTAGAGGCTGTAGAGGCAGAGCAAGCTCTAGTTGGTGGTGGTGTCGAGCAACATCTTGGCCTTCTCCGCGTACTCCTCAAACTCCTCCTGGAAGAACATTAAACTGATCAGCAAGCAAGCAGAGCATATACTAATCAGCAACTGACAACTGTTACTGCAAAAGGCGATGCGATACGAACTAAGTAGCTAGCAGTAGTTAACATCGACAAAGTATAATATTAATTGATCGTGTGATACGAAAGCATAGCAGAAACGATTAGGAAGCAGCGTGTTTCTCAGTTTCGATCTTGCTGCGAGCCTGGGATAATAGATGGTCCACTGAACCAAAATGTCTAATGGCAGACAAGAAAGATATGTCAAACTGAGTTCCGCGCAATGGATGAAACAAGAGAAACAGAAATACAGGTGATGAATGAAAGTGTCCATGCAAATGAACTAAGCTAACTGATTTTATTGTTGTTCCCTGCAAACGGGAAACTGGTTGACTGTCCTGGCAGCCACATACACCACTCGAGGAACAAAATTACACATCGCAAACAAATCTGAACGACGATAACTGTGACCACTTACTTGTCCTCGGAAATTAGTAAACACTAACAAGTTGTCTGACCACAATAGGATGAAATTGGCTTCCTGTCTTGTGTCTCTTGGGAACAAACACACAGGCGAAAACAAGAACAAATCAAAAAGATTATCACACTTGCAACGTTTGAGCCCTCTTTACAGGAACCCTGGGAATATAGCAACCATATCACTAGTGACTAGTTGGAAAAAAAATCATAGCTTGACTATTATATACCAGAATCATCACGAGCGGCACAAACAACAACCCTAGAGATTGGCATGGCATACAATTTGAAGAAGATTACCATAGGCACAGAGGATGGACGAGAGAGGAGAGATGAGAGAGACCGGGGTGCTTACCAACAACGCCATGAACCAGCAAGTCAACCTAGCACCTAAGATTCCAGTATCAAGTCTACTAATCAATGGTGATGCCAAAGTACACCGAACATGGGTACCGCACATGTCAAAAATCAAAATCAGATTGTGCAATATCTAGGACACTGGGTACTACATGTCCACTGCATCCTGAGGATGCTGATGAATTCTTAAGACAATCGTACATGTTCATGTGATATAGCCGAAGAGCGCATGGGTGTGTTCTTGTTCTTAGTACTACTGACTGGCCCCAAACCAGAGCATATTACAGCAAAGCAGTTCACCAGGAGCCATGATGCATCAGGCACATGACCTACCATACCGAGATCTCAGTTCTCACGGGAAGAAGAAGAGATCCGGGGGAGGGAGGAGGATGGAGTGCGTTACCCTGAGGCGCTCGGAGAGGACGGAGGGCGTGATCTGCTTGTACTTGGGCACCTCAGTGAGCAGCTTGTCGTAGGTGGCCCGACTTGGTCGGCTTCGACGACGCCGCCGGGGCCTTCTCCTTCTTCGGTGCCTGCGAGCAAGGGAGAGGGGGCCGTCAGCGCGCGTCCGGCGTGGTCACGCGGGGAGACGGATGAGCACGGCCCGCCTAAGGGGCCGGCTTGGCGGCGGTGTCGCTGAGGAGCACGGCCCGCCGCGCCAGCACGTACCGGTCGCCTGAGATGAAGATGGCCCTCCATCGCACGACGCGACGACGGCCGCGCCCCTCCACGCGCAACGACGGCCGCGCCCCTCCATCGCACGACGCGACGACGGCCGCACCCCTCCACGCGCCATGGCCACCGGCGGCAGAGCTCCCTCCCTTTCTTCGTCGCTTGTCTTGTGATGAGTGGAAGGGAGGGGAGGGTGCACACGGCTGCAGACCGGCGACGAGGGGAGAGGTGGGTGGCGGAGGCGAGGGGAGGGAAAGGCTGGGGCAGGGAGGGATCTGGATCGGGGAGAGGCTGGGGTGGCGGAAGGAAGGGGAGGACGGGGCGGCGGCGGAGGGATCTGGATCGGGGAGAGGAGTGGGGGCGGGGAGGGATCTGGATTGGCTAGGGTTCACCCGCGTGAGAGAGAGAGGGGGGTTGCAGTGGATAGGCTGGGGATCTGGATGGACGGACCGATGGATGTATGGATGGATGGATGGACGGATGTTGTCCATGTCATCGATCCATGCCACAACGGATTCCACCAATCAGAATTCAGCTTATGTTTCTCTTATAGTGTTTATCCTCTTATTTGGGGCAAACATTCAAATATTAACCATTCAAATATCCTCTTGTAGTGTTTATCCTCTTATTTGGGGCAAACATTCAAATATTAACCATTCAAATATCCTCTTATAATTCAAAAAAGTTTTGATCCACCTCTCGTGAAAAAGACAAATTTCGGTCGATTCAGCTGGAAGCGGGTCAAATTTGAACTGTAGCTGTCTCATAGTTTGCTATTTATTTTTTACAAAAATCATTTCTAGGTACATAAGTATCTATTTAATCAGAGAAACACCAAAAAAATACCAAGATTCAACCACTAGCTAGGAACGGTCATTCCCGCCATTTTGACCGCATTTTGAAACGGGCATAAAAAATTCAAAAAAAATCAAAAAATAAGAAAACCTTGGCACTGTGTCATTATATATGACCAAGTTACCAGAAAAAATATAAACTTGTAATACGGTCATTCTTTTAAAAAAGTGTTCTCAGAAATGAGCTATCATGCGTGAAGATTCATGGCTTTCAAGCCAAATTATCAATCCTATGGCCACATTCATGGCATAGTTTGTTCAAATGATCTCATATTGTGCACAAGGGTGCATCTTGTAATGGCAAACAATGTTGCCTAAGGGAGTTTTCACTTTCTTTGGACGAAAAAATCATTTTCCATTTTTCGAGTGCCCAAAAGGAAGTTTTTTTGTGAAGGACCTACCAAATAATTGTTGCAAAATTGGACCAAATCAATTTTCTAAAATACTAGGCCATATTTAATGCACAATTGACCAAATGGTTGGGTGTAAAAAGTTTTGATCCACCTCTCATGAAAAAGACAAATTTTGGTCGATTCAGTTGGAAGCGGGTCAAATTTGAATTGTAGCTGTCTCATAGTTTGCTATTTATTTTTTACAAAAATCATTTCTAGGTACATAAGTATCTATTTAATCAGAGAAACACCAAAAAAATACCAAGATTCAACCACTAGCTAGGAACGGTCATTCCCGCCGTTTTGACCGCATTTTGAAACGGGCATAAAAAATTCAAAAAAATCAAAAAATAGGAAAACCTTTGCATTGTGTCATTATATATGACCAAATTACCAGAAAAAAATATAAACTTGTAATACGGTCATTCTTTTAAAAAAGTGTTCTCATAAATGAGCTATCATGCGTGAAGATTCATGGCTTTCAAGCCAAATTATCAATCCTATGGCCACATTCATGGCATAGTTTGTTCAAATGATCTCATATTGTGCACAAGGGTGCATCTTGGAATGGCAAACAATGTTGCCTAAGGGAGTTTTCACTTTCTTTGGACGAAAAAATCATTTTCCATTTTTCGAGTGCCCAAAAGGAAGTTTTTTTCTGAAGGACCTACCAAATAATTGTTGCAAAATTGGACCAAATAAATTTTCTAAAATACTAGGCCATATTTAATGCACAATTGACCAAATGGTTGGGTGTAAAAAGTTTTGATCCACCTCTCCTGAAAAAGACAAATTTCGGTCGATTCAGCTGGAAGCGGGTCAAATTTGAACTGTAGCTGTCTCATAGTTTGCTATTTATTTTTTACGAAAATCATTTCTAGGTACATAAGTATCTATTTAATCAGAGAAACACCAAAAAAATACCAAGATTCAACCACTAGCTAGGAACGGTCATTCCCGCCGTTTTGACCGCATTTTGAAACGGGCATAAAAAATTCAAAAAAAATCAAAAAATAGGAAAACATTTGCATTGTGTCATTATATATGACCAAGTTACCAGAAAAAATATAAACTTGTAATACGGTCATTTTTTAAAAAAGTGTTCTCAGAAATGAGCTATCATGCGTGAAGATTCATGGCTTTCAAGCCAAATTATCAATCCTATGGCCACATTCATGGCATAGTTTGTTCAAATGATCTCATATTGTGCACAAGGGTGCATCTTGGAATGGCAAACAATGTTGCCTAAGGGAGTTTTCACTTTCTTTGGACGAAAAAATCATTTTCCATTTTTCGAGTGTCCAAAAGGAAGTTTTTTTGTGAAGGACCTACTAAATAATTGTTGCAAAATTGAACCAAATCAATTTTCTAAAATACTAGGCCATATTTAATGCACAATTGACCAAATGGTTGGGTGTAAAAAGTTTTGATCCACCTCTCATGAAAAGGACAAATTTCGGTCGATTCAGCTGGAAGCGGGTCAAATTTGAACTGTAGCTGTCTCATAGTTTGCTATTTATTTTTTACAAAAATCATTTCTAGGTACATAAGTATCTATTTAATCAGAGAAACACCAAAAAATGCCAAGATTCAACCACTAGCTAGGAACGGTCATTCCCGCCGTTTTGACCGCATTTTGAAACGGGCATAAAAAATTCAAAAAAATCAAAAAATAGGAACACCTTCGCATTGTGTCATTATATATGACCAAGTTACCAGGAAAAATAATAAACTTGTAATACGGCAATTCTATTAAAAAAGTGTTCTCAGAAATGAGCTATCATGCGTGAATATTCATGGCTTTCAAGCCAAATGATCAATCCTATGGCCACATTCATGGCATAGTTTGTTCAAATGATCTCATATTGTGCACAAGGGTGCATCTTGGAATGGCAAACAATGTTGCCTAAGGAAGTTTTCATTTTTTTTGGACGAAAAATTCATTTTCCATTTTTCGAGTGCCCAAAAGGAGGTTTTTTTGTGAAGGACCTCCCAAATAATTGTTGCAAAATTTGACCAAATCAATTTTCTAAAATACTAGGACATATTTAATGCACAATTGACAAAATGGTTGGGTGTAAAAAGTTTTGATCCACCTCTCGTGAAAAAGACAAATTTCCGCTGATTCAGTTGGAAGCGGGTCAAATTTGAACTGCGGCTGCCTCATAGTTTGCTATTTATTTTTTCCAAAAATCATTTCTAGGTACATAAGTACCTAATTAATCATAAATACATGGTTTGGTGGCGATACGTCGAGGTTTGGGCGGTGGTCGAGGGCCCCAACTCTAGAGCGCGTAAACTCGCATGCCCGCTGCGTGGTCACCGCGTGACTGTGGCGTTGCCATGTGTTCTGGGCGGCCTAGGCATGTCTAGTGGGTTGGCCACTCCCCAGGTAGGTGCTAGGAAGAAAATTACAACATAAGATTCTCACGAGGAGACCGATCGATGCTCAAACATGAATTAGGAGCCAAGTGTTTGATTAGCGGTACAGAAAATGCACATGGCTAATGGGCGTGAGTTCTGGTTGAGGATGATCGGTTATTAAGAAGACCGTCTTCACAAATTTTCAGCTCAAAAGGAGGAGTCTAGGTGGTACTTGCTTTGCAAAGTACCACACTGGACATAAATACGAATGTTGAAGATGGGCTCAAAATAATGAATGGATTGAGCTGGCATTTGGTGGAGGATAGTTATTTGGGCATAGGAAAGCACTGTAGAAAATAGATACCATTTGGACATGCCAAAGTGGTACTTCCTTCACAAAGTGTTTTTTTGAACAGAATAGGAAAATGAATATTTTTGAATTATTTTTGAACTAGGCAAGGAAGGTTTTTTACATATTTGACGAAGATATGACCCAAAGAATTTATGAGATTTTTTGGGGAATTTTGGGAATGACAGAAATATAGGTTGCTTCACAACCTAGGGCAAAAACTGCCACATGGACATGACACATAGGCAAAACTGATGAGGTGGCGCCTAGTCGTAGCAACCCACCACAATTTTCAAGGTTATGACCATCTATATTGGTCATGAACAACTAGAAATAAGGCAGCGAACCAGTGCTATCTGCTTTGTGACCATTTCGTGTAAGCAATTTATGACCTTTATGACCAAAATGGTCGTTATAGTTTAGGATTTGGAGCCCCCCGAACAGCTTTTGACCAATTGGTCTGAAATGGTCATAGATCTATGACCAATTCTTCCAGGGTCACTAACAAAAGGTCATAAGTTGACATATTTCTTGTAGTGGTTCCACGAGCAGCAGGTAGGGCGGCATCCCTTGCCTATGTGGTGGCGGCCAGATCCATGGCCGGCATGGTGCTCTTTCCCTCGGTGGAGTCTATGCCTGGAGATGGGCGACGGAAGTCGCGGATCTTGCGTCTCGTCTAGATCCGCCCCAGTGTGGCAACCGGTGGCGCGTGGAGAACCGGTGAGGGGTGCCTGGAGGCTCCCTACCGACGTGCCGACGGCGGATTTGGTCTTCATGGCGAAGCTCCATTTGGTTTCAGTCAGCCGCGAGATCGGGGGCCGTGACTTTTCGGTGAAAATCGCGCCTACTACGGTCATGGCGGACGATGGCGGCATCTATTGCATCGTTCCCTTCTTGAGGCATCATTGTTGTAGGTCATGGCGCCCCATTGTGATGCTCCGAGGGAAATCCTAGATCTGGGTCTACCGGATCGGACGCTGATGGCACCTTCGATGCCGTTATCCCTCCTGGGGGCATCGGTTTGGAGCACGTGCTGGCTGGAGGGGACAAGAGGAGGAGCGATGTTACATCTATCGCAAGGCCGACGACGGATCCCGGCGGCATGGCACCGCAGAGGTTCGGCGATGCGCGTATTGGAGATGAACTCGCGCAGGAGGAGGAAGCTGTCTGGCGTCATAGTGGCGTTGATGGCAGATGGGCCTGGCAAAGTTGGTGCATCAGTTCTGCTCTGAGGATGAACCGAAGGAAGATGAAGGTGACGACCCTTGCAGTGTGCCGTGCTCACAGGGAGTGTGCCAGACTGGTGTGAGACACAATCCAGGTAGTGGCTTGGATCGGACACCCGGTTTAGATGTTAGGCTTTGGTGCGATGTCTGTTTGATATTAGGTCCGGACATTCGACACGCCTTCATCAAGGGGATAGGAGTAGCAACAACGTTGCCAAGATGGTGACTTCAGGCTTATTGATGTATCACCTTGTATGGTTCTTGTGAATAATTAATAATATGGCTGCACGCATCATCCAGATGCAGAGTTCGGAGGTACATCCTCCTTTCCTAAAAAAAGTAGTGATTTAATCTTATACTTCTTCCGTCCGAAATTACTTATCGCAAAAATGAATAGAAATGAATGTATCTAAAACTAAAATGCATCCAGATACATCCATTCCTCCGACAAGTGTTTTGGGACGGAGGGAGTATTAGTTTACAGAAGGAGTTTCTAAAAAAAATGTTCTTATTTTGGAGTGTTGTGTAAATGATTTTTTTGTGCAACTGAGAAATCAAATTATTTGTCCATAAAATTCTGCTCATCCATAGTGTATTATCTCATCT
Source organism: Secale cereale (assembly GCA_902687465.1). Classification (NCBI taxonomy): domain Eukaryota; kingdom Viridiplantae; phylum Streptophyta; class Magnoliopsida; order Poales; family Poaceae; genus Secale; species Secale cereale. The sequence goes on from LR738714.1 coordinate 700,832,675, forward strand.
ATACATGGTCTTCTTTTTTGTAACTTGTGATTATCTATTTGTGATCTTTTCCAGAACAACGAGTACAATGAAGCGTGGAGGACAAGAGCAATATTTTTTATAAAAGGAGTTTTATTCACTCATAATTGTCACATCGAGACAAAGTCAGGGGAAATTGTTCACAGTCGGCCAAGAGCAGCTGATCACTAGACTTGGCCATGGGCAGCCCGGCCCGGTCGGCCCGACCCGGCCCGACCATTTCCACGGGCCGGGTTCGGGCCTAGATTTCAAGCCCGACAGCCAGGCCGGGCCGGGTCCGGGCCCGTCATTTTGCGCTTTACTAAGAGGCCTGGCCCGTGGCTCGAGGCCCGATGGGTTTTTAGTGTGATGGGCCGGGCTCGGGCCCGATTTTTAGGCCCGACGGCCGGGCCGGGCCGGGCTCGGCCCTGGGTTTTTTGTACCGGGCTTTGGTAGGCCCGGCCCGAAGCCCGGCCCGGCCCGGCCCAACGGATGGCCAGGTATACTGATCACCATCTTTCAAGTTTTATACTCGCTGCTTTACGGTTTATAGGTCCTCCGCATAGATTTGGGTTGTTAATTTTGCTATTATAATATACTCCGTACATTGTATATCCCAAAATTTATAACATTAAAAATAGAATATTTGTTCCTAATGTTTGTATAATTTTTTTGATATAAAACTCACGTTACGTTGGATAAATCATGGACCTAGGGATACGTATAGTCCTTCTATACCGAAAAGGAGGTAGTAGTTAATAATTAATTGTGTCCTTGTTTAAAATGATATAAGTAGAGTCTTGTGTGTGTGAGAGAGAGAGAAATGAAATAGATTCTTTGTTATTGTAACCTTTTGCTATAGAAAGCAATATCTTTGTGTAGTAGATGATGTCATGGAGCTCAACTCGACTTGTAAGTTTTAAAATGATGTTGGTTGTATATACCCGCGAGGGTGGGCTTCACTATGAGTTTAGTGGGAAACTGTGAAATGATACCTCTCCATGTTAAAATATGCAAATTTTGATCAAGTTTATAGAAAAATATATCAACATCTACAATACAAAATCATGGTAGTTATGGAATGTGTTTTTATATCATATATATTTGATATATTACATGCTCATATTTGTTTTCATAAAGTTGGTCAAGTTTTCCCCTCATAGAAACTTGACCAAACTTTACATAATTTTGACCCGCGACAAATGTGCTATATTTTGAGAAATCTAGTGTAGCTAGAAATAAGGGCATCTTCAAGGTGGATCCGTAAACCTTCCGCAACTATCCGCACCGCGTTATCCGAACCGCGGAAGTCATCCAACGCTGACATGTATCGGTCTATGGGGCGGTCCGGGTGTGATTTCTTTCACAAATTGGAGACAAATTTGTGGAGCTTTGCGGCAGTTTGGACACCTGAACCGTAGGACTCCGATACCGCCAACCTACCCAATCCCCCTCCCGGTCTCATTTCCTTCAACTCCGCCCCTTCTCCCCCTTGCTTTGCATCTGCACCCTCCACCTCCGCAGTCGCTGATGTTCGTCGCCGGCCACCATGCATGCATTGCCAGGCGTCTACAGCCAGCACCGACACGCCCACTTGCTGTTCTGACGGAGCTTTCAGCCCTGGAGCCATTTGTATCCAGGTACACTCCGCCCCCTGTCGATGATCTTATGGCAGACACTGCGCTCGGCAGGTGTTCGTTCAAATGTCATTGAGTTTACTTTCAAATGCTATGTCGTTTTTTAGAGTACGAAAAATGGTAGAGCTACTCGACCATGGAGGAGGAGTTGTTGTGCGATGGGTGGTTGTCCGTAACCGCGGATTGCATATGCAGGACAAGAGGGCCGCCCTTCTGGGAGCAAGTGCATGAAAAGTTACATGCAGGAAAGCAAATTGCGCCCTACGACATGTACATCATGCGACCACGCAACGTGAGGTCGCTGTCGTATCGCTTGCATGCTATCCATGCCAGCGTCATCAAGTAACTTGGTTAGTCATCTCGAGGCAAGGTGGCCATTGCACGCGGACATGGAGGAGATGGTAAGTTTTACTTCCTCTTGCTAAACTTGTTGATTGATTCATTCATTCAATGTTGATCTATACATTATATGTAGGCCGCACGCGCCGTCCTGCTGTACCACAAGTCAGAGGGGCGGTCATTTTCGTGCACACACTGCTGGATGAAGCTGAAGGGGAAGTATGTGTTGGAGTACATGATCCGTTCATGATAAACTTGTTGGACATCCGAAATCTAGTTGAATTTGAGATCTTATTGTACTAGAATTAATTTGCATGTTATGTGTGGATGGTTTGTACTATTTTTTATCCGAACTTTAATGAATATCGGGCGGGTTTGCATGAATTTGCCTGCTTTGTTAACATGCGGTTTCAAATATATGTGGCTAGCGTTGCATGACGGTCTCCCACATCTGTCTCCGTGGACGAGCATCCTTGTCCGTGAACGAATGCGAAAGATTTTTTACGGGTTGTCGTTGAAGATGGCTAGTTAGCTAAAACGAGTCACGTGACTTACTTTTAGACATACCAAGAGTTTGGCCGATTCATATGTCCCGACGACTAGGACAGGTCCATAATTATTAGCCCACGACCAGGAGCTAGGCACGCCCTTGGCGTGCATGGACGGCGCTGGAGTAGCTAGGGTCGAGGTGGAGCCGGCCGCCGGCGAGGTGCGGCGCCGGCCGCTGACCGAGGACCCAAACGATCGGCGCGACCCAAAAAAACGGCTCCGGCCCCGGTCATGGTCTAGGTGGCAGTAGCATGTACGGCCACGGATGAGTATCGGCCACGTGCTGCAGCCTGCGCCGCGATTTTTCTCAGGTGCTCGTGCCGTTACGATTCTGTTTCCTTGTCCGAATGCGCGCGCGCGAACGGCCTGGTCGGTACTACCACCGGCCGGCGACCAGCCACCACGTGCCGCCGTTGACGGCCTCGCCCCTTCTGAGTAAAACTTGTCTTTTTTTGGCAAGTCTCTTCCGTCCTACTTCTGGCCGTTGCTAATTGCTATCGATCCAGCACAGCAGAGAGCGACCCCACTCGCTGTCACTTGAGCCTCTCGTGCTCGCTCGATCTGTCACCACCATCCTCAGCTCAATTTTAGTTCTTCTTGATCGTGCTAACCTGCCTTCACAACACCAACTACATGTTGTGTCAAACTTGTCTTTGTCTTGTACTCCCTCCGTCTCAAAATAAGTGTCTCAACTTTGTTTTTTGGAACGAAGACGCCAAGGGCGTCCGGCTTTAAATTAATAAAGCCTCACGGCAATCAAAGCAGTCTTACAAAAGGACATATAAGGCCCAAAATCTGTGCGTAGGGTAAAGTAAAGGGCGACAACGCTGTGCATATGCAGGAGAACACTTCAGCACGCAGGCTGGTAAGGCGGATGAGCCGCCAAAATGCAAAATAACTATGATGGGATCACTGGGTCGATGCATGTCGCGCCTTCGTCTGAATTGTGCGAATCTTAGCCATCGTCTCCATCATGAGCTCCTCATCACGCTGTTTCCCCAAAGACGTACAGCTCTGCAAGAAAAGGTGGCATTTGAATAGAATGTCAGCCGGGTGGGAGGGGAATTTCTTCTCAATAGTCATCTTATTGCGAGTAGTCCACAATGCCCATAGCAGCGCCCCTACGCAGCGCCATGTAATCTTAGCACTAGACCCCTTTTGCAGCCGTAGAATGTGTAGAAGCCCAGCACCCGAAGTGGGGTTCCAGTTCTGTTGGAAAGCCGCTCTAACTGCGCTCCAAGCAAATCTTGCTAGGTGGCATTGGAAAAAAGTGTGGTTAGCATCCTCTATGTTACCACACAAAGAACATGTTCCGTCTGAGGGGCCATTGCGAGCCGCCACGTTATCCGCCGTTGGGAGTCGGTTCTGGAACATCTGCCACAGAAAAAAAATTATTTTCAGTGGGAGGCCTGCTTTCCATAGCCCCCTAGCTATATCTAGCATGACACCCTCGGTCAACTTGCTGTAGAGGGACTTGACTGAGAAGATTCCGGAAGAAGAGAGCTTCCATGAGATCTCGTCCGTACCCAAGCGAGGAAGATGTTGGCCAATCAGGAGCATCACCTCGTTCCATTCCTGCTCCTCATGGGGAAGTAAAGTTCGTAGAAATGAAACCGAGGGAGGAGTGGAGCGTAGAGCTTCACTCACCAGCAGTTCAGTGTTAGAGGCGACACGGAACACGGCCGGGTGGCTTTGCCATAGGGGGGAGTCTCCAATCCAGTGGTCAAGCCAGAAGTGGGTAGACTGGCCATCCCGGACATGGAACTGCGCGCCTAAAGTAAAGGCAGGCCACACAGCCTGGATCCCGTTCCAGAATGTGGAGCCCAATCTAGTTGCGGAGAAGACGTTTCCGTTGGGGAAATATTTAGCTTTGAGAAGTTCGGCCCATAGGCCAGATTCGTTTTGGGCAAGCCTCCACCACCAACGAGACAGAAGAGCGACGTTCATGAGTTTGGAGTTTAGAATTCCTAGTCCGCCAAACTTCTTCGGGCGGCATACCGCAGCCCATTTGACTAAGTGATACTTCCGCTTTGTGCCCGCTCCTTCCCAGGAGGGGTCACCCACTTGCAATACGCGGACGACACAATGTTGCTCTTTGAGCCCGATGTCCATAGTATAGCCTCGATCAAGCTACTTCTGCTAGCTTTCGAGCTGTTATCTGGGCTCAAAATCAACTTCCTTAAAAGCGAGGTCATAACCATGGGGATGGAGGACCAAGATAGTAGCCGAGTGGTCAATCTTCTCAATTGCAAGCTCGGGAGCCTGCCTACCAAGTACCTAGGATTGCCTATCTCACATAGTAGGATCTCCATTAAGGAATGGGAACCTCTTTACGGGAAGGTAGCGGGAAGAGTGAGCCCCTGGCGCGGGAGGTTCATGTCCTCTGTGGCTAGACTAATCCTCACAAACTCTAGTCTTTCCTCACAAGCTCGGGAGGTTCATGTCCTTTGTGTCTCAACTTTGTACTAGCTCTAGTACAAATTTGTACTAAGTTCAAGACACTTATTTTGGGACGAAGGGAGTAGAATTAACCAAGCTTCTCGTTCGTTCATTCTTTCTTCTTTTCTTTTCTTAACCAGAGGAGGCACAATGCCTTTGATTTCCAAGAAAGGCTAGACAAGTGTCTATGATGAAAAAATCGTATCCGTCAAGTAACCGGAAGTTGTTTTTAGGCGCGATAATGATTTTTGCAGGTATGCCTGCCCGGCCAACCAGTTGGCATATTTCATAAATGAAGTTTGGAAGGCTAGCTAGCTCGAAAACTTATGGATAGAAAACAGAAAACAAGATGGAAAGAACCTGGGCATGTTTGAATAATTTAGCCAAATAACAAATTCATGTAAAACTGTGAAAATGACTAGGCATGTTTGATAGTCCAAAGCACCTTGTAACATCGATATCGCCCTCATTGTATGACTTTGTATGTATTGTAACTATAATGTTTGTAAAATTTCCGAGTTTTATGTTCTTCGCAACATTTCTGTGGTTACATCTCTACAATATGTGCATCGGTGGCTTTGACCGACGGTTTTCAAAATTATATTGAAGTATCTGAATTTCAAAATTTTCAATATTAATACTTTCACCTGCACCGCCGGGTTTCTTGAAAATTTTAAAAGTGAAAAAATATTAAGGCAAGATAAATGGAACCGGGAAGAAGGAAAATAGGGAAAAAAGGAAACACAAAACTGTTAATCAGAAATATATATATATATACACGAATATCAATGTAAAAAGACCAAAATGAGCAAATCTAATTTCCCTCAGCTATCGCACCATGCCAATCCAACGACTTAGAGTCCTCCAACATGCAATCACATAATCTACACGTAACCGACATCCTACCTAATATTAACATGTAATTAATTTTCTATCGCTAATATAAACATGCAATCATTGAACGGACGCATTATTTGTGGTGAAACCAAATCATATCCATCCATCCACAAAATCATAGGGCTAAGTGTATATGTCTATGTATGAGCGGCTGCATCTATATTGTGTTAAAAAAACATGCATGCGATTAATATAAGCACATACTCCATCCGTCCCATAATCATATAAGAGGGAGTAGTAATATTATATGACGGATGGAGTATTAATTCTCTAAAGGTAAAATAATACTCCCTCCGTTTCATTTTAGTCTGCATATAAGATTTAGTCAAATTCAAGCGATGCAAAGTTTGACCAAATATATATCAAAAGATATCAACATTTACAATATTAAACCTATATGCTATGAAAATTAATACGATGATGCATATAGTAATATTGATTTCATATTATGAATGTTGATATTTCGTTCTATAAAGTTAATCAAAGTTTATGAAGTTTGACTTTGACCAAATCTTATATGCGGACTAAAAAGAAACGGAGGGAGTAATAATTTCAAACCGATTACTTCCTGCGAACGAATCTATGGTTGAATGGTTTGGAGGACAGTGGTATTCCCTGCCCATCAGAGTCCAAGACCTGGACTTGACATTGGCGCTTGCTTGGATTTATTTTAGGTATTTCGGTGATGCGTGTTCAGTGAGAGGAGACGTTCCTGTCGACTTTTCTTTTGAGACAACGTTCCTGTCGACTATGACGACGGCAGTGGCGACTTCTTCAATCTCAAGATTATAGGAAGACTCAGTTTATTGGAGATGCACATAAGGGTAGGTGTGCATGCGTGCTTTCATAGGTGTTCGTGTATGTGGGCGACCTTGATTATATCGTGTTAAAAAAGATTTGTTCCTTTTTAGTTCGATTTTTATTCCCTGCAATCAGACGATCACAAATCATGTGATCAGCGATGCCGCGATTTTCTCAGGTGCTTGATTGCACCGTTAGGATTCTGATCTCTTATTCACCAAAAAAAAAAAACAGATTCTGATCGCTTGTCCGAAAGCGGACCGGTGGTGCAGGTCGGTACCGGCCGGCGACCAGCTTGTACGTGGCGGCGCCGTTGACCGTCTTCTACTTCTAGTAGCCGTTGCTATCCAGCCGAGCTATCTGTATACTTGGGCCACGTATTGGCTGTCACTCGTGGCTCGCGCTCGCTCGGTCACCATCCAACTTAATTTGATTGAGCAAAGCTTCTGATCGTGTAGAGCTACCAAGCCACAAACAAACCAGTGTCATATCATCATTCAGAAACTAACGTGTCTTGTAAAACTCGCGTTTTTTTTTTCCTTTAGTCTGTCCTTCCTTTCATAGCTAGAGGTGCAATGCCTCCGATTTCCCAATAAGACTAGACCACTGCATTTAATAATCATTGTAAAATTACCCTCGGATAACTCCAAAGTTGGTTTTAGATTGCCCTTTTGCCACCCTCCGTTTGGGGTATTTGGGGTAGCATTTAAAGTCCTTCCATGAACAAGTAGCGCAGTAGATATGTTTAGAAACTGGTTGGTTGGGGTACACCCGAAACGTAAAGTTTAGATCTGATTGGGCGCATGCGCCTTAGTGTGGGCGAACTAGAGTTGCCGAAAAGATTGTGTTTGAAGCAGGTAGAAACTTTCAAAGAAAACTTTACATGCTATTTTTGGACTAAGAGAGTGATCCATGTGCAGTAGAACTCAAGTTTCCTTCCCGTCCATGAGTTTTAGGTGCAACTAGTGGTTGAAACTTCCAAAGAAAACTTTACATGCTATTTTCGGACTAAGCGAGTGATCCATGTGCAGTAGAACTCAAGTTTCATTCAAGTCCATGAATTTTAGGTGCAACTACTAAAACATGATTGCACATGCCATGTTCAAGCATCGTCATGGAGTCGTCTTGGTTTGTGGGTTATGTCAATGTGCTTGCTGCGGGGATGCTGGGGAGTGGCCCTGGATCGTGTGGTGTGGTCTCCTGATTCTGACGATGACAATGTCAAGAGGTGTTGGGTAGCGGTTGAACTTTGGTAGTCGGTTCGTTTGGTGGTCCTCTCGTGCTTCACCATGTCTTTGTGAGGTCGGAGCTGCCGAGCAATCTTTGTAGTGATGATGACAATAAGAAGATTGGTCGGTAGTATGGGCCTGATCGGCGTAGGCTCAATGCTTTTCTCCTCCCACGTTAGCCGCTAGAGTCTGGTCACCAATGGGGTGGTCATTTGTTTGGCATGGGCCAGCATGGGAACCAACGTCCACTACGACGGGGCTTCATTGGTGATCATCGATGATGACCTCACAGTCGTTGGCTTG
>LR738714.1:700840899-700854008 GCA_902687465.1 Secale cereale
CAATGACGTTTCCTGGCAGCCTTGACAATGATTTCCTTCTTGATTATGTCTGTGCCTTTGTGTGTGTAGCCAGGACGACCGATGTTGCCCTTTGTTGTGACAGTATTCGTCTGGTTTTCTGCTAATTAATTAGGCAATTATACTTGTCCTTTACTAATGCGACGAGACAAGTATCTTGCGTCCGTTTCAAGAAAAAGAAAATCAAGAAGGGCAAAATGAGGAGGAAATTATAAAAAAATTACATAATAATCATGGCACCAAAGAAACATAAATCTTGCAAACAAACAATGAAAATAGGCAAAACTGATTAGGCACGTCTCATGGGCCAAAGTGCTATGTAACATTGATGTTGCTCTCGTTACGATTACTTCATTATCCACGGACTATGCATCCATTTATCTGCCAAAACATATCACAATTGCATGAGAAGGGGTGAAAATGAACAAGAAGCACTTCAAAGTAGTTTTCGATGAATTTTCTATGTTTGTCATAAATTTCTAAATTATCTATCTTTTCTGGGGCGTGAAGTTTCTACACCCCATCTCAGATGCACCCTCATGAATAGTAAAATCAAAAGAATAGTAAACAATAATAAGTAATCTGAATTTTTTGGAGACAAACATAGTTGAATGTACTATATACCTGCAAATATTCCGTGAAGAAAACAAAAAGCAAGATCAATGCTCCAAAAAGGCTATTTATTGAAAGCAATTCGGAGTATTGATTTTGTTTATTTTTGCCCTTTCCATCGCGCATGCGAGTCATAAAAAATGCGTATGGGGAAGAACAAAGTAATTTTTCGTCAAAAATATTCTTTTTACAAATGTGTTCCCTATTTTATTGACTTTACTCTTCATAAAGGAGCTTTTGGGATCCGAAATACACTTTCATTCTTTCCTATCATTTCATGGCCAGATTTCCAGAATAATTGAGTTTCTTCCAAACTAGGGTTTCACCCCGTTTTATATATAAATCAATAACCAAAGTACATGATGAGGCCTTCCCAGCAGTTTTGCGATTATTGCTTCTGAATATTCCCTACCAATCACATACCGTGAGTGGATGTGACGCGCTAAACCTTTTTGACAACAGTATGAAGCGGAGAAAGTGAGCTGAAAAGCACTTCGAACTGAAAAGCAGAGCACTGCTCGCATGTGTGGGATGTTCACACACATGTTACTCCATTCGTTCCTAAATATTTGTCTTTCTAGACATTTCAAATGATTACAACATACGGATGTATGTAGACATATTTTAGAGTGTAGATTCGCTCATTTTGCTTCGTATGTAGTCACTAGTTGAAATCTCTAAAAAGACAAATATTTCGGAACGGAGGGAGTAGTTAGGAGTACAATCCATGTATTAATGTGACGTCCTGAATGGCTTTTGACGCAAACGTGAGCAAATCTAAGCTCACCAAACGACCCAAAAATAGCAACTAGTAACGCTGGCAACGCTGTGTTCTTAACTTAATCTTGTGGCCATACACATGTAGACGACAGACAGCACATGCGCCCTACGTACGCAGACCTAACGTACGGCCGAGCATTCTCAAAGGATAAAAGAAATGCAGACTTATCTGTACGTGATTACAAAATGGGACTAGCACAAAAGAAACGTAGACTCATGTGTATTTCACTGCAAATTAGGGACCTGCTATTGTTCAGCTGCTTGCAGTGTTGTCAACATCGCTCGAGTTTTGAACCATGCCATCGACGTGTCCCCTCGCCCCGTTGCCGTCGACCTACCCACCGCCAATGACCGGCGTAGCCTCTTCCCCCGGTTCAGCGCAGCGCAGCCATCCGGCACTACAGTTTAATTAAACTCCTAGGGCATTCTAAAAAGGTTAAATTCTTCTAGATTAAAAGCAGAGCACTACTGGTCTGTGTTGGATGTTCACACACATGTTAGCTTTATATAATCCATCTATCTATCTATTATCTACTAAAAGAAAATGCGGGTCAAAAATAAAGGAATTAGCTAGAAAATCTCACGTTAATCAGAAACATCCGACCATTAATTAGGCTCACTAATCGACAAGAATCGTTTTTTTTTTTTTTGGAAAAGGAGAATAACCCCGGTCTTTGCATTTGCGTGATACTGGCTCACAAAAGTAGCCAAAACAAAGTTAAAAAAGTATAAGGTGCCACAGCCAACGGAAAAAAAAAGCTACGATGACTAAACACCTAGCCTATTATTAGTTCGCCATCTAAATCGGTTGAAGATTACCAGTGCTATCATCTCATAGCGGTTATATACGGTAACTTAAAGCTCCCTATAATCCGCATGGGTGAGTAACGACCACGTACGGATCCACGCAGTGGCTCTGTAAATAACCTGCAAAAAATGGTAAAGTTTCTCTTGTTAAAGGTCATATCATTCTGCAGTTCCATATATCCTAAAATAATACACATATCCTTATCCGAACATGTCTCACAATATTTGTTTCTACTCCGTTTAGCCATGTCCCAAATAACGTGTTGATGCTAGTTGGAGTACTAACGTTGAAGGCTATATAGATCGTATGCCAAAGCAGTTTGGCAAGTGGACAATCGAGAAAGAGATATTGTATATTTTCATCTTTATCACAAAAGCAACATCGCGAACTACCCACTCATCTTCGCTTTAGCAAGTTATCCTTGGTCAAAATCACTTCATTGGAGATAAACCACTTGAGAATTTTAATTCTGAGTGGAACTTTAATTTTCCAGATATGAAGTGATCCCGAAATTTACGCAGAGTCAGTTAGATCCATGTACATAGATTTCATCGTGAAACTACCATTCCTAGAGTGAATGACATCTGATTGGCCGAAAGTTGAACATCTATCGACCTGCGCACCAAGTGCAGCCATGAGTTCGAACGTTTCCCCACCAGAGACCTCCTGAATTGGATATTAAGAGGAATCGTTTGTAATACTGTAGCTACGTAATCTTCCTTACATTGTATAATATTATATAACATGGGACATTGCAAGGCCAAAGACGTCTCCCCTAATCATGCTTCTTCCCAGAATCTAATCATATTACCGTCACCTATGATAAATTCCACCCTCTGTAAAAAGGTTTCAGATATCTGAAATAGTCTTTTAGCATTACCGCCGCATGTTCGCATCAATCTCTTTTGTGGCATCATTCTCTCATGCATGCGTCGTCCTAAGGTAGTAGGAGTAGCAACGAGCTGCTAGATCAAAGAATCATCTATCAAATCAAATTTGTGCGCGGGTCGGCGTTGAAGATGGCCATATATGTCTTCTTGTCAAGTCTCAACTTTGTTTGCTATATTAAACTTCTTTTTCCCAGACTACTATGTTTATGTTTTCACTTCATTATTAATGTGATTTTGTGGTTCGGAAGTTTGGTTCTATATACGTTATGTATTCAAATACCTGTTATCGATTTCTAGATTATACACTTTTGGGCTCAAATTGCCAACGTCCGCGAAAGTTCTGGCTCCGCCACTGCACTGCCGTCATGCCGCCGCCGGAACCGAGCAGCCGCGCCCATTTTCTTGCAAGGAAAAATACGAGGAGAAACTTACTCCTGCTACTAAGTAGTACAAGAGGCCGGTATTTTTCTCCTGGTTCCAACTACGAGACCGGCCAATATGCATGTCCTTCAAGGTTCAACAAGGAACACTTCTGGCCAGCCGGGGCGTGAGTTGAGTTTGAATAGAAGAAATGCTCGTCTGGGCAATGCATGTTCAACCAAGAAGTCTTCTGGTTCTGGCCGGGGACGTGATGGAGGTTGAATGGAAGAAAACTCTCTTTCTGTGTAAAAGATACTACTACGCGTACGTCTCGGAGAAACCCACCGTCTGTCCGTTGATTTTCCGGCTCGTTTACATGGAGATGGAGAATGGGCTGGAGCGGGTGAGTGCTAGCCTGGTCCGCTAATCACCAGACAAACCGACGACAGAGCTGCTCGCGTCGTCAAACCGGAGAGCGACATGACTGAGAATGTCTGTCAAATTAGCTGCCCGGGACGCATGAAATGCGAGGCCAGAGACGGGACAGTGACATGATTAATGATCTTTCCGCCGATTAATAGTTGGATAAGACCAACTAACCATCATATCTTCAAAGAGAGAGAATGTTGGGCAGAGGAAGCAGCCACACGCAGGTGATAAAAGATGTTTTTGCTGACCAGCTCGTTTCTGTCACTCTATCTTCACATAGAACAATAGTTTACGCCGCACGTCTTGTTAATTACTTTAAGGGGCTAATTAAAATAATTGACATTGAGGGGTCCATAGCTCAGTGGTAGAGCAATTGACTGCAGATCAATAGGTCACCGGTTCGAACCCGGTTGGGCCCTCAATTATGTTTTTTATTTTTCGCGTATTCGCGAAAAAATGAATGGAAAAAAAATCCTTCTCTGGGTAATGCATGCATGTTCGACCAAGAACTCTTCTGGTTATTTTGTCAAAAGAACAGAAAAAAGATCTTTTGGTTCTGGGCGTGACGTGATGAGTTGGGTAGAAACTCTCTTTTTCACCGACTTCAGTTGATTTCGTGCTCGTTTACTCCCAAACGGAAACGGAATGCACCTGGAGCGCTCACCTGGTCCGCTCATCACCCGGCAAACCGAGACAGCAGAGCCCGCTTTGTCAAACCAGATAGTGACATGACAAAAAGAATGTATGTCCAATTACGTGCTGGTAACACGGGAAATGCGAGGTAAAAGACATGAAAGTGACATGATTAAGCATCTTCTGACTAATTTGATAAGACCAAGTGACTAACTAAGCACCCGTATGTGCTGGTGCTAAAAAGGTGTTTGTGCAGAACGGCCCATATGCATGCCGTTCAAGGCTCAACCAGGAACACTTCTGGGCAGCCGGGGTGTGAGTTGAGTTTGAATAGAAGAAATCCTGGTCTGGGCAATGCATGTGTGTTCAACCAAGAACTCTTCTGGTTCTGGCCGGGGACATGGTCGAGTTTGAATGGAAGGAAACTCTCTTTCTGGGCAAAGCTAGTACGCGTACGTCTCGGAGAAAACCACCGTCAGTGCTTTGATTTTCCGGTTCGTTTACATGGGAACTGGAGCAGGTGAGTGCTAACCTGGTCCGCTAATCACCCTACAAACCGACGACAGAGCTGCTCGCGTCGTCAAACCGGAGAGCGACGGGACTGAGAATGCCTGTCCAATTAGCTGCTGGGGACGCAGGAAACGCGAGGCCAGAGACGGGAGAGTGACATGATTAATGATCTTTGCGCCGATTAGTAGTTAGATAAGACCAACAAAGCATCATATTGACGTACAAAGAGAATGTTGGGCACAAAGGTGTTTGTGCAGACCTGCTAGTTTACGTTGCAATGGCGTGGTCAAACTGTTGATTAGTTTATCAGTTAATTTAATTAAATGGCATTAATGGGTCCATAGCTCAGTGGTAGAGCAATTGACTGCAGATCAATAGGTCACCGGTTCGAACCCGGTTGGGCCCTTTCAACCCTTTTTTTTTCGTACTATTAGTTTTGGATTTATGTTTTTCTCTACAATAAAATGCACCACAAGGCTTGCTCAATAATTCAGTAATTCAGTTTTTTGGGAAAAAATACTTTCTCAAACCGTTAGACTGATAAGTGGACTTAAATAGCACCGCCAAGTGCCATTTGGCTAAAATTGCTCATGAGTTCAATTTCGTGATATATAGGGTGTGTTTGGTAAGGTTTATGAAGGGTGCATGAGAGCAAAAGTTTCCTTCTCGATCCACTTTTGGGTGTTTGGTAGAGTGTATGAAGGATGCATGAGTCCACACAAACTTAACACAAATACACTAGGTACATGCATGAAGAGAGCATGCATGAAGAGGGGTGCTGAGATGAGCATGCGTGAAGAGTGAATAACTATGTTGAGTTGAGCTTTTTTTTCGTACTATTAGTTTTGGATTTATGTTTTTCTCTACAATAAAATGCACCACAAGGCTTGCTCAATAATTCAGTAATTCAGTTTTTTGGGAAAAAATACTTTCTCAAACCGTTAGACTGATAAGTGGACTTAAATAGCACCGCCAAGTGCCATTTGGCTAAAATTGCTCATGAGTTCAATTTCGTGATATATAGGGTGTGTTTGGTAAGGTTTATGAAGGGTGCATGAGAGCAAAAGTTTCCTTCTCGATCCACTTTTGGGTGTTTGGTAGAGTGTATGAAGGATGCATGAGTCCACACAAACTTAACACAAATACACTAGGTACATGCATGAAGAGAGCATGCATGAAGAGGGGTGCTGAGATGAGCATGCGTGAAGAGTGAATAACTATGTTGAGTTGAGAATGCAACCAAACACACCCATAGTGATGCACGTAAACGTAATTAAAATTCGCAATAGGTATTGGTATCTTTACTTTTAGCATTTGTGGCCAGACGATTTTGAGATGGCCGAAGAAGTTCGCGAGAGGGAGGTCGGAGGGAAGGAAGGAGCTCGCAGGCAGGCTACCCCACCATATATCTTAGGAAGGGGTGGGGGTGGCAGAGAACGGTGATGGCGGGGAGTGGCAGCACGGCGGTGGTGCAACTTCGCCGGAGAAATCTTCGTCGGCGTCGGGTCTAAAGGGATGGCTGGGAGGGAGGGTGGCGGGACAGCGATGGTAGGCTGCTATTGGGGGAGGGTGGCGAGGTTGCGCAGGAGCAGCATCGACCGCGGGCGGCGGAACCAGACGGCTAGGTTGGTGGCGGTGGCGGGGTAGTTCTATGTTAAAGAAGAAACAGGCGGGAGGTTGAAAAAAGTTGTGGGCCGTTGATTTCGTATCGCACATCTGAAAAATTCTAATTGCCCATTTCTTTTCAGGAGACTGGCATATAGCCACGCCCATTTTTTCAATTTGGGTCAAAAAAACAGAAGGAAAAGAGGAGGAGAAACGATCTCCGGCCGGTTCACAAAAAAGAGAGGAAGAAACGATCTCCAAGCAGATGCGCGCACCATCTTGTAGGCGGACGACCTACCCGTGCACGCACGTACGTGTGCGTCTTCGTCCTTGTCATATATTCCCTCCGTTCGAAATTACTTGTCTCGAAAATGAATGTATCTAGACCTAAAATATGTTCAAATACATTCATTTCTGTGACAAGTAATTCTGAACGGAGGGAGTAGCTCGGTTGGTCGGTGACACGCACGTGCGGCCAATTCTTGCATGCACAGCTCGATCAGTTGCATGCATGCTAGTCTCACTCTATGTTGTGCTTTAAATAAAACTTCACAAAATTTTATTTATGAAACTTCATAAAGCTTAAATCATGATGAAACTAATATGTGAAGTACGTATTTTGCAATGTACGTACAGTAGAGAGTACTCATGTTGTTTGTCTACAATTAAATTAATTAACTCGATCTGTTTATGTAATCATCGAGGCCGGGCTAGCTCGTGTAGTGCAAGCAAGCAAGCTGGCTATCTATTTGGTGTGTTGCTGCCCTGGCAACGGCGTGAGGAGGAGCTGGACGCCGTTGGACGGCCGGAGCGAGAGCATGACACGAGGCGCGTGCCGGTACTCCGGCGCCACGGCCAGCTCGAACCGCCGCAGCACCATGGCCACCACCACCCGGTACTCCATGCCCGTCAGGTTGCGGCCCACGCAGATCCGGCCGCCGAACCCGAACGGCAGGTACCCCATCCGGTGCCGGCAGCCGCCCTGCGCGCCCGCCGCGAACCGCTCCGGCCGGAACTCGTTCGCGTCGGGGCCCCACAGCGCCTCGTCGTGGTGCATGGCCACCACGTCCACCCACATGTTGGTGCCCCGCGGGATGGTCGTGCCGGCGCCGTCGACGGCGACGTCGTGCAGGGCCTGCCGCTGCACGTTGGGGGACGGCGGGTAGAGGCGGAGCACCTCGCTGAGGACCCACCCCATCTTGGTGAGCTTGGAGAGCGCGGCGGCGTCGAGGGGGCCGTCGGCCGTGACCTCGCGGAGCTCGTCCCGGAGCGCGCGCTGCCACTCCGGGTGCGCGGCGAGCATGAGCAGCGTCCAGGAGACCGCCAGCGCCGTCGTCTCGTGCCCGCCGAAGAAGAAGGTCTTGCACTCGTCCACCAGCTCCCGGCTCGTCATCAGCCTCTTCTTCCCTGCTTCCCCCGCCTCGTCGTTCCCGGCCAGCAGCAGCGAGAGCAGGTCCTTGCTCTTCTTCTCCTGGCCGCCGGCGTCCTGTTGGCGGCCGCGGCGGGAGTCGATGATGTCGAGCAGCAGCTCGTCGATCTCGCGCCCGAGCTTCCACGCGTCGTAGGTCTTGCGGAGGTGGAGCAGCCTGGCCAGCGGCACGCCGACGAGCCGGTTGGAGCGGAAGAGCATCGACTGCATGGCCTGCAGCTTCTCGAACACCCGCGCGCCGCCCTCGTCGCCGATGCCGAAGCTGGCCCTGGCGATGATCTCCGCCGCGTTCCGCACCACGCCCCTCTCCACGTCGACCACCGCCCCCGCGCTCCGGCCCGCCGCTGCCACCACCTCGCTCCAGTCCCCCAGCATCTTCGCCGTCGTCTCCTCCATGACGCCGATCATGTCCTGCACGCGTGAGTATGTGATGTCAGTGCATGCATGCATGGGTAGATATAGAGTACGTGTGCATGGATTTGAAAGCAGAGTAGATCGAGTAGGTACGTTGAGGTTGGTGGCGGAGAAGGCTGGCGCGATGATGTGGCGGTGGCGGGCCCAGTCGTCGCCCTCGGCCATGACGAGCCCGCGGCCGAACATGGGCATGCGGTCGCGGCGGAACACGTCGGGCTTGCCCCACAGCCGGCCCATGGCGCCGGCGGTGGCGGACTTGAGGAACTCCGGGTCGGCCACGTACAGGAACGGCTCCGCGCCCAGCCAGTAGACGAACACCTTGCCGAACGCGCCCCGCCACCGCGCGAAGTAGGGGAAGACGGCGCCGTGGATGTCGCTGATCACCCCCGCCCCCGCCGGTAACGTGCCGTTGCTCTCAGCCAGCGAGGCCGCGATCTCGGGGAGGTTGCCGAGCGGGAAGGACGGGGCCGGGCCGCCGAAGCCGGACCCGCGGAGCCGGCGCCGCGTGGCCGACGGCGCGAACCACGCCGCGTAGAGGAAGTAGACGAAGGTGGCGAGGGCCAGCACGGCCGCCGCCGCCACCCCGCCGTGCGCCGTCGCCAGGAGAGCCGCCGCGAGCTCCATTGAGACTAGCTTGTGCTCAACCGAGAAAGTAAGGTGGCAATTCAATGAAGCGAGGAATGTCGCTGCGTGGGTGTGATGAGAGATGGTTTGTTCGATGGTGGCTGGTGTCCGGCGCGTCTGCGTTTATATAGAGGAGGACGGAGAGGGGAGGAGATGAGCGGAGCGGCCATGGACGGAGGGAAGTAGGTGGGTTTGACCGGGTCATGGCCTGAGGAATGGTCGGAGGCGGGCACGTAGCGGCAGTGGTAGCACGCGGCTTGGCTCCCCGAGTGGAAGCATCGGGTGCTCGTCCCATTCTTCTCCTCCCCCGCCTCGTTTTCACTTGCGTCGCTAGCTTCAAATTCCTCGGTCAAACGCGGGCCGCGCGCAATGACCATGATCGGCGAGCTCCGGCGAGGGATTTTCAGACCGGTCAGGGAAATATTCCGATTGATTGATTGTTACTACTAGCTTTATCATAGAATATTATTAGATGTTGAAGTCCAGATTCTCGCTTCAGCCATGCATATATATTTCCACATCCTTTCGGAAATAATGTTAAAGAAGATCCTTTCGGAAATACCAACGTACGTATTCAAAAGATTTATACCCACCGCGGGCACTTTCGGTTACAAATATATGCCCTTGCATTGCATATGCCGTGCGCATTCTGGCGTCATGGAGTTTTCTTGCAAAATGCTGTTTAAATTCCACACTTGCTACCTGACTAAAATCCGTAGCTACATGGGTTTACGAAATTAGTCATTTTTAGTTACGAATTTAACATTTCTTAGAATGCCCTTGGAATTCAACTAAACTGTAGGGCTCGGCTAGGGCGCGGCATGAAAATATTCGCCGCCGCCGCGACTATTATCTTTTTACCCTTTTTTGAGATAGATCACCACATGTACCATGTCATGCGCCACAAGGAACCTTTTTTATTCTTCCCTAGATAGCTTACGACATATAATATCTGGGGCGCAAGCGAGTGGTATATTACACGGGAAAAGTAAGTGTCACGCCACACTTTTCGCAATATTACTGAATGCATTTGTTGCTGTTGATCTTGGAGCATGCTCCTTTAATCGACTCTTTTGTATCTCCCTAATTGTCCGATATTTTTGTTGGTATGATTAATTCTTTGTCTCTTAATTGGTACAATTAAAACCCTGTCTCTTATTTGGTGGGATTAATGGGGATCGAAAATTTGTGCGTGTGGAACTGTACTCGAACTCTAGCCCTCACCATTCAAACCATACAAAACTCCCCTAGCAATTGGGTGTGTATGATTTCAACTAATATTACATGTAAACTGCGATTTTGAATTTGTACAAACTCATTGAAGCCCGCATGAACCTTCGTCTCTTAAGCATGGTAGGCTTTATAACTTATGTACACACATAGTAATAACTTTTGGGCGCTGCTACGCGTTGGCCGGAGGATCTCTTTAAACGATCCGCCGACTCATGAGTCATCAGATCAGGTGTATTGAGCGATCGAGTGTCACTTTCTATCATTGCAACACATGTCATGTTGCAGAAATTTTCTGCAGCACCGGTCATGTTATAAAAACTTCTACAACATAGGTTAAGTTGTACTATTATTTTTTTGCAACACATGTCTTGTTACAATTTTTTTTTTTGCAACAGAGGTCTTGTTGCAGTTCGGTTTTTTTATTTTTACAATAGAGGTCTCCGTCTCATTACATTTTTTTTTTTGCAACACAGATCATGTTACATTTTTTTCCAACATAGAACTTGCTGCATAAACTATTGTAGTAGACAGTGAGCAAGGAACAGCGGTCACGTTGACCGAAAGAAAGGAAAATATGGAACAGCTCGGGCATATGGACAAGCCGGCGGGTCGCACGCGAGCCTCTGCGGTTGAAGCCAAGCGTTTTTCATAACTTTTTGACTCTAACAAAAAAATTGTTGAAGAAATAACTCTGATAACTTATGTATAAATAATGTAGTAATATATGCATCACAGACTTGATAAACAGCATAAAAATACAATTAATGTACGTGTTCAGAGATTTATACTCACCGAGGGCACTTTTGGCTACAAATTAATGCGCCTGCTTATGCCGTGCGAATTCTGGGCAACATGAAGCTTCCTTGCAATATGTTGCTTAAATTCGACACATAGCTCTCCCTAGGCCCTAGCTAGATGGTCCTAGGAATTTTACCTATTTTAGAACGCCCTAGGAATTTAATAAACTGTAGGGCTCGGCTAGGCCATGAAAATATTCCCCTACGTTGGGTTTTTTGAATTCTTTTTGAGATAGCTTACCACATATGATGGGTTAATTAATAACTTAATCTGCACGTGTTTGCAGCAACAACTGCAATGAATCTAGTTCTCTGTGTGTGGGCGAACTGGGGCCAAGGTTCAAAACTCTAGGGATCTTGACAACAATGCAAGCAACTGAAGAATAGCAGGTCCCTAATTTGCAGTCAAACACACATGAGTCTGCATTTCTTTTGTCCTAGTCCCATTTTATAATCACATACAGATAAGTCTGCATTTCTTTTATCCTTTGAGAATGCTCGGCCGTACGTTAGGTCTGCGTACGTAGGACGCATGTGCTGTCTGTCGTCTACATGTGTATGGCCACAAGATTAAGTTAAGAACACAGCGTTGCCAGCGTTACTAGTTGCTATTTTTGGGTCGTTTGGTGAGCTTAGATTTGCTCACGTTTGCGCCAAAAGCCATTCAGCACGTCACATTAATGCATGTATTGTACTCCTAAGTCCTAACTAACATGTGTGTGAACACCCTACACATGCCAGTGCTTTGCTTTTCAGTTGGAAGTGCTTTTCAGCTCACTTTCTCCGCTTCATACTGTTGTCAAAAAGGTTTAGCGCGTCACATCCACTCACGGTTTGTGATTGGTAGGGAATATTCACAAGAAAATAGTCACAAAATGGCTGGGAAGGCCTCATCATGTACGTTGGTTATTGATTCATATATAAAACGGGGCGAAACACTGGTTTGGAAGAAACTCAATTATTCTGGAAATCTGGCCATGAAACTATAGGAAAGAATGAAAGTGTATTTCAGATCCCAAAAGCTCCTTTATGAACAGTAAAATCAATAAAATAGGGAACACATTTCAAAAAAGAATTTTTTTTTTACGAAAACATTACTCTGTTCTTCCCCATACGCATTTTTTATGACTCGCATGCGTGATCGGAAAGGCAAAAATAAACAAAATCAATACTCCGAATTGCTTTCAAAAAACAGCCTTTTTGGAGCACTGATCTTTCTTTTTGTTTTCTTCACGGAATATTTGCAGGTATATAGTACATTCAACTATGTTTGTCTGCAAAAAATTCAGATTACTTATTATTGTTTACTATTCTTTTGATTTCACTATTCACGAGGGTGCATCTGAGATGGGGTGTAGAAACTCCACGCCCCAGAAAAGATAGATAATTTAGAAATTTATGACAAACATAGATTCATCGAAAACTACTTTGAAGTGCTTCTTGTTCATTTTCACCCCTTCTCGTGCAATTGTGAAATGTTTTGGCCGATAAATGGATGCATAGTCCGTGGATAATGAAGTAATCGTAACAATGTTGGGAAACATGAAAGTTTAAAATTTTCAAACAATCTAAAATTACAATACATGTGGTGGCATATAACGAGAGCAACATCAATGTTACATAGCACTTTTGGCCCATGAGACGTGCCTAATCAGTTTTGCCGATTTTCATTGTTTGTTTGCAAGATTTATGTTTCTTTGGTGGTGCCATGATTTTTATGTAATTTTATTATAATTTCCTCCTCATTTTTCCCTTCTTGATTTTCTTTTTCTTGAAACGGACGCAAGATACTTGTCTCATCGCATTAGTAAAGGAGAAGTATAATTGCCTAATTAATTGGCAGAAAACTTGACGAATACTGTCATAACAGCCAACCACAACAAAGGGCAACATCGGTCGTCCTGACTACGCACACAAAGGCACACACATCATCAAGAAGGAAATCATTGTCAAGGCTCGTCATTGTC
>LR738714.1:700854147-700900424 GCA_902687465.1 Secale cereale
CCCCCCCCCCCCCCAAGCCAACGACGGTGAGGTCATCATCGATGATCACGAATGAAGCCCCGTCGTAGTGGACGTCGGTTCCCATGCTGGCCCATGCCAAACAAATGACCACCCCATTGGTGACCAGACTCTAGCGGCTAATGTGGGAGGAGAAAAGTATTGAGCCTACGCCGATCAGGCCCAAACTACCGACCAATCTTCTTATTGTCATCATCACTGCAAAGATTGCTCGGCAGCTCCGACCTCACAAACACATGGTGAAGCACAAGAGCACCGCCAAACGAAACCGACTACCAAAGTTCAACCGCTACCCAACTCCTCTTGACATTGTCATCGTTACAGAATCAAGAGACCACATCACACGATCCAGGGCCACTCCTCAGCATCCCCGCAGCAAACACATTGACATAACCCACAAACCAAGACGACTCCATGACGATGCTTGAACATGGCATGTGCAATCATGTTCTAGTAGCTGCACCTAAAATTCATGGACTGGAATGAAACTTGAGTTCTGCTGCACATGGATCACTCTCTTAGTCCAAAAATAGCATGTAAAGTTTTCTTTGGAAGTTTCAACCACTAGTTGCACCTAAAATTCATGGACTGGAAGGAAACTTGAGTTTTGCTGCACATGGATCACTCTCTTAGTCGAAAAATAGCATGCAAAGTTTTCTTTGGAAGTTTCAGCCTGCTTAAAACACAATCTTTTCGGCAACTCTAGTTTGCCCACACTAAAGCGCATGCTCCCAATCAGATCTAAACTTTACGTTTCGGGTGGACCCCGACCAACCAGTTTCCGAACATATCTGATGTGCTACTTGTTCGTGGAAGGACTTTAAATGCTACCCCAAAAAGAGGGTGGCAAAAGAGCAATCTAAAACCAACTTGCAGTTATCCGAGGGTAATTTTTCGTTGATTATTAAATGCAGTGGTCTAGTCTTATTGGAAAATCGGTGGCGTTGCACCTCCCGCTAAGAAAGGAAGGACAGAATAAAAATAATCGTGAGTTTTATACAAGACACGTTAGTTTCTGAATGATGATATGATACTAATTTGTTTTTGGCTTGGTAGCTCTACACGATCAGAAGCTTTGCTCAATCAAATTAAGTTGGATGGTGACCGAGCGAGCGCGAGCGAGGAGTGACAGCCAATACGTGGGCCAGGTATACAGATCGCTCGGCTGGATAGCAACGGCTACTAGAAGTAGAAGACGGTAACCTGTCCCCAACCCGTCATCAGGACTCCTACTGCGACGGAGTACCCGGCCCCCGCGTCGCTCCCGCAGGAGCGACTCGGGTGGCGATAACGCTAGCCGCCGCCAGCCCCTTCCCCCCTTCCCCTCTCCCTCGCCACCATCGAAGGGGGTCGTCGGAAAGCCACGCGTCCGCCGGGGACGGTGGTGGCGAGGATCTGTCCGTCTGCTTCGCGCAAGGGGCTTTGGAGCCGGGGCGGCGGCCTCGGGTGGTGGTGCGTCGCCGTCTTCAGCTGGCGGCCATCGCTGGTGCTGACCGTTCCCCTTGGCCACGCGGGTGGCAAGGCGACGGCGGGTGGTGGCTGTGGGGCGTGGTGGCCGCGGGGGCACCCGCCCGGATCTGACGCCTCCGCCCTCAACCGTTTCGGCCCCGTCAGATCTGGATTCCGGCTGGCCCAGGTCGCCGGCGCCGCGTCTGTGGCAGGGGTGGGGGAGATGTGGGGCCGGGAAAAATCCTCGGCTGGCTATGCCACGTACAAGCTGGTCGCCGGCCGGTACCGACCTGCACCACCGGTCCGCTTTCAGACAAGCGATCAGAATCTCTTTTTATATGCGAAAATTAGCGATCAGAATCCTAACGGTGCAATCAAGCACCTGAGAAAATTGCGGCGTTGCTGGTCACATGACCTGTGATCGTCTGATTGCACGGAATAAAAATCAAGCTAAATAGAAAGAAATCATTTTTTTTAACACGGTACTATCAAAGTCGCTCACATACATGAACACTTATAAATGCACACACGCGCACCTACCTTTATGAGCGCTTTCGAGAAACTGAGCCGGCTCATCATGTTGAGATTGACAAAGTCACCTCAGACGTCTTCGTAGTCTACGGAAATGTCTCCTTCCACTGAACACGCATCGCCGGAAGGCCTAAAATAATTCCAAGCAAGCACCAATGTCAAGTCCGTGTCTTGAAGTCTGGTGGGTAAGGAATACCACTGTCCTCCAAATGATCCAACCATAGGTTCGTTCGCAGAAAGAAATTGGTTTGAAATTATTATTATTTTACCTTAGAGAATTACTACTTCATCCATCCTATAATATTACTACTCCCTCATATATGATTATGGGAGGGATGGAGTATGTTCTTATATTAGTCGTATGCATGTTTTTAAACATGGTATAGACGCAAACGCTCATACATAGACACATACAACTAGCCCTGTGATTTTGTGCATAGATGGATATGATTTTGTTTCACTAGAAACAATGCATTCGTTCAATGATTCCACATTTATAATAGCGATAGAAAACTAATTACATGTTAATATTAGGTAGGATACCGGTTACGTGTAAATTATGTGATTAGCACAGAATGTCGATACTCACTCCGTTTATTCTTACTCCAAGTAGTACTACATTTTCATAAAGTCATACTTTGCGAAGTTTGACCGGATTTATATTTAAAAATGTTAACATCTACAATACAAAATAAATACAATACTAAAATATTCCATGATTGTTCTAATGATATTGCTTTAGAATTCTGAATGTTAATAGTTTTTTTTTACAAACATGATCAAACTACAAAGTGTTCAGATTTAGTCAAACGTAATACATGGAGTAAATATTAAATGGGGGAAATATTTTGCATCATATTAGTTGCACGTTAATATTAGGTGAGATCAATTATGTTTTAGTTATGTCATTAGAACATACGTTGATAATTGGCATGCCATTAATAGCATATTAAACATGTTACTACCTCCTTTCCGGTTTATAAGGCATGCGCGTATCTCTAGGTCTATAATTTGATCAATATAAAATGAGTTGTATAGTCTAAAAATTACACCATTAGAAAATAGAAGATCTGAAGTTTTTAATGATATATTTTTTGTGACAAATAACTTGTATTACGTTGGTTTATTTGTCAACCTAGATATACGCGCAAGCCTTATAAACCGGAAAGGAGGTAGTATACGCTTACCGTTGGAGGACTCTAAGTTGTTGGATTGACATGGTGTGATTCCTTCTTCTCGGTTCCATTTATCTCGCCTTAATATATTTTTTCACTTTTAAAGTTTTCAAGAAACCCGACGGTGCAGGTGAAAGTATTAATATTGAAAATTTTGAAATTCAGATACTTCAAGATAATTTTCTTTGAATTACTTGTTGAATTCATTTCTTCCGTGCATTCATGAAAACTGTTGGCCGAAGCCATCGATGCACAGATCGTAGAGATGTGTAACCACATAATTGCTTCGAAGAACATAAAACCCTGAAAATTTACAAACATTATAGTTACAAACTTACAATACATACAAAGTCATACAATGAGAGCGATATCGATGCTACAAGGTGCTTTGGACTATCAAACATGCCTAGTCATTTTCACAGTTTTACATGAATGTGTTATTTGGCTAAATTATTCAAACATGCCCAGGTTCTTTCCGTCTTGTTTTCCGTTTTCTATCCATAAGTTTTCGAGTTAGCTAGCTTTCCAAACTTCATTTGTGAAATATATTCCAACTGGTTGGCCGGGCAGGCATACCTGCAAAAATCATTGTTGCGCCTAAAAACAACTTTCGGTTACTTGACGTGTACGATTTCTTCATCATAGACACTTGTCTAGCCTTTCTTAGAAATCAGAGGCATTGTGCCTCCTCTGGTTAAGAAAAGAAAAAAAAAACGAACGAACGAGAAGCTTGGTTAATTCTATACAAGACAAAGACAAGTTTGACACAACATGTACTTGGTGACGTGAAGGCAGGTTAGCACGATCAATAAGAACTAAAATTGAGCTCAGGATGGTGGTGACAGATCGAGCGAGCACCAGAGGCTCAAGTGACAGCGAGTGGGGTCGCTCTCTGCTGTGCTGGATCGATAGTAACGGCCAGAAGTAGGACGGAAGAGACTTGCCAAAAAAGACAAGTTTTACTCGAGGAAAAAAAAGGTCCAAAGAGAGGCAGAATGGCGAGGCCTTCAACGGCGCCACGTGGTGGCTGGTCGCCGGCCGGTAGTAGTAGTAGTAGTACCGACCAGGCCGTTCGCGCGCGCGCATTCGGACAAGGAAACAGAATCGTAACGGCACGAGCACCTGAGAAAAACCGTGGTGCAGGCTGCACCACGTGGCCGTACATGCTACTGCCACCGAGACCATGACCGGGGCCGGAGCCGTTTTTTTGGGTCGCGCCGATCGTTTGGGTCCTCGGTCAGCGGCCGGCGCCGCACCTCGCCGGCGGCCGGCTCCACCTCGACCCTAGCCACTCCAGCGCCGTCCATGCACGCCAATGGCGTGCCTAGCTCCTGGTCGTGGGCTAATAATTATGGACCTGTCCTAGTCGTCGGGACATATGAATCGGCGAAACTCTTGGTATGTCTAAAAGTAAGTCACGTAGCCATCCAACGCTAAACTCAGGATGTAAATGGCGGTGGATACCACTTGTCCCACATATGCCACCCACTAAAACACCCTAAATGGCGTACGTGGATGCCCATTTTTAAATTAAGTGGAATACATGGGCAACCCATCGAAGCCCAAGTACGAAACCCTATGGCGCTGCCGGCTGCCGCCGTGGTCGTCTCCACACGCACACAAGAGTAAAGTCTGTTTTAAACCTTAAGATTATAGAGCTCGTTCGAAATGAATCCTCACCTCAAAATCCCTGAAGTTTGTACCCTGTACTCATGATCCCGTTCTTATCCCGACCTTATGCATCAGTGTAGACCAATTTGACACACCTAGAAAAAGGTAATCCACCGGGATAACTTTCTACTCTCGCTGACTAAGTGGACCTACACGCAACATCCATCTTCTCGCTTGATACATCCAAGACATCACCACCGTCAACGTGCTCGACAACAGGACCGCAACCCCCTTGGAGTCACCATCGTCTGTACTCAACAGTTGGCACAGCCTCAGACCAGTTCATCGCCCTCGTCGGCGGAGCCCTCACACTCACTCAGCAGGCAACGGCATGCCTTCATGTCGTCAGCGCTGCAACCGGGGACATTTGGTGCCACTGCTAGCCACCCCTACGACAACATGAAACTGGATCGAGCAGCCGAGCTCGTTCATGGCCAGCACGGGCCTGACCTGGACGGCCCGTTCCTCCTACAGATGCAATGCGGCCAGCTGTCACGGCGGCGAAAATCTCATGGAGGAGAAAACAACGTCCACTTATCACAATCATCATATCCACGGGAAAGATCGCACCAGGGACGAGGTCGCAGGTCTGCGTCCATGGAGAAACATGAATGTGTTCGTTGATGAAGCTTGTATTTTTTTCTCCAGTGTCGCCGGCCGGCGTATCCGATCAGGAGCTAGCACCGGTCTGAAATTTGGTTCAAACGTTTCTCTATCTATTGTACAGTAGTAAGTACTAGAACTTGAATTTTGTACTAAGCACTTGGAGGAGCATAGTCGCATCCGTCGCAAGGATTGAATTCTCATTTGCGCAGGCTGACTGTGCATTGATCAGAGTAGCATCAATAAACTTGTCCGCCTCGTTCTCCTTGCCTCTTGCTGCTGCTCCATAAACGACAGCGCACGACACCAGCAGTGCGAAGCACAGGCGCGGCTGCGTTTTGCAGAGCTTGGCGGACACCGGAGCATGGCCGTGGCAATGAAATCGGATAACTCCGAGGCGAGTACGCGTTGCCGTTCCACCGCGTCAGTGGCGTCGAGGCGCGTGCGCTGATTCCAGGAGAGAGAGGAAGGGACAGGGGACAGAGGATGGATATGGCATGTGGGGTAGAGATGTAAGGGAGAGTAGACTTTGATTCTGTGTGGAATGGATCTTTTCCCGGTGCACCAAACAGATTCAGGGTCAGGATCAGACCGGGATCATATTTACAGGGTACAAATTTCAGGGATTTGAAGGTGAGGGTTCATTTCTGACGACGTCTACAACTTCAAGGTTTAAAACAGACTTCACTCCGCACACAATCCTAACTCGCCGCACGTTCGCGCCCCCGACCACTTCCACCTCTGGCCCACCTCATGCGAGCGTGCGTGCTGGCAAGGTCTACGATCTGGTTGCGCCTCCGAGCTGATTAGTGTCAGCCACTTCATTTGTGCTTGAAAGCTTCTACAGCCACTCTCCTCAGGTAAATCTCATATTAAGTGGTCATATGTGGACGCCACATTACCACATAAATATTAAGTGGACTTTCCCGTAATCCCATATAAGGACTGGTGGCTGATGCGGGCAAGTCCCATATTGTCCAGCGATCTGTCCATTTACATTCTGACTCTAGACACACCGAATTTTGACAAAGCAGACAAAATCAATACAAACAGTCCGATATTCGTCAAAGTTCGGATAGAAAATAGCACAAATCATCCACACGCATATAGCATGTAAATTAAGTCTAATACAACAAAGTCGGAACGGCAAGTGGGTGTGTCGGTGCTGGTTGCGGACATCGAGCAAAGCATGTGTGGCGGCCGGAGACGAACACCAGCGGTGGCGGAAGTGGAGGGTGCAGATGCGAAGCAAGGGGAAGAAGGGGCGGAGTGGGGGGAAACGGGACCGGGAGGGGTGACTGGGTGGGCCGGGGTTGTCGGATTCCTACGTTTCGGGTGTCCGAACTCCCGCAAAGCTCCCACAATTTAGACCGCCCCACAGACCGATACAGGTCGGCATTGGATGGCCTCCGTGATCCGGACGGTTGCGGGAGGTTTACGGATCCGCCTTCAAGTTGCCCTTATTTCTAGCTATACTAGATTTCTCTAAATATAGCACATTTGTCCCTGGTCAAAATTATGTAAAGTTTGGTCAAGTTTTTATGAGGGGAAAAACTTGACCAACTTTCGAAAACAAATACGAGCATGTCATGTATCAAATATATATGATATAAAAACACATTCCATAGCGACCATGATTTTGTATTGTAGATGTTGATATGTTTTTCTATAAACTTGATCAAAATTTGCGTATTTTAACCTGGAGAGGTATCATTTCACAGATTCTCACTAAATTCATAGTGAAGCCCACCCTCGCGGGTAAATACAACCAACATCATTTTAAAACTTACAAGTCGAGTTGTGCTCGATGACATCATCTACTACACAAAGATTTTGCTTTCTATAGCAAAAGGCATACTAACAAAGACTCTAATTCATTTCACACACACACACACACACACACAAAAGACTGTACTTATATCATTTTTAAAAAAGAACACAATTAATTATTAACTACTACCTCCTTTTCGGCATAGAAGGATTACACATATCCCTAGGTTCATGATTTAACCAACATAACATGAGTTTTATATCATAGAAATTATACAATCATTAGGAACAAATATTCTATTTTTACTGTTATAAATTTTGTGATATACAATGTATATTGTACTAGCAAAATCAACAACCCAAATATATGCGCAGGACCTATAAAACGTAAAGGAGCGAGTATAAAACTTGAAAGATGGTCATCTGCTGCTCTTGGCCGGCTGTGAACTATTTCCCGTGTCTGTGTCTCGATGTGACAATTATGAGTGAGTAAAACTCCTTTTATAAAAAATATTGCTCTTGTCCTCCATGCTTCATTGAACTCGTTGTTCTGGAAAAGATCACAAATAGATAATCACAAGTTACAAAAAAAAGACCATGTATAGATGAGATAATACACTATGGATGAGCAGAATTTGATGGACAAATAATTTGATTTGTCAGTTGCACAAAAAAATCTTTTACACAACACTCCAATATAAGAACATTCTATAAAAAAAATAAACTCCTGTAAACTAATATAAGATTAGATCACTACTTAGTGATCTAAAAGATGTTATATTAGTTTACGAAGGGAGTACATTCTGAGTTTTTTTAATGAAGACGAGCTTTGATGACACTCAAGCCGGACACCGCATCCATCCGGTTTGCATATGGGTTGGTGCGTATTGCATGCTGCACTTCCCACCGAAAACACATGCAGCACGGTATCATACATGTTTGAGCCAAAACTTTTGACCGAGGTCATGTAACTCGCACGCATGTAGAACACCGTCCATTTGTGTAAGACCAGCTAGCTGAATATACATGTGTGCACAGTAATAGACCATCATTGGAAAGCTAGCTAGTACGGCCAAATACACTACTGTCTCGAGTTCACATCGAAAAATAGTCGCGGATAGACGTCGCCGGCATCTATCAAGGAAGCGCTCGAGTGGATCGGTGGCCGATCATCATTAGTCCAGCGAATGAACGACTATATCTGCGTGACAAAGACTGATGTGAAGTTAATCAACACGTACCTATCCAGAGCCGCGCCAAGTTGCTACCAATAATGATCTTTTAAATATACAAAAGCCGCAATGCAAGTTGCTACCGATGTATACACACTGTTGACTATACACCGAGGTCTTAGGGTGCTGCCACGTACTGCACTTCCGTTCAAAGGTTCGGTGGATGTACAATCCTATAAGAAAATAAGCGCACGAAATAGACCAAAGTTAGTTAACCAAACAGTAAAGCTATGAGTAATAAACTGGTTGCACAAATGTAAATATTATCCTTCAGTGTTAAACATGTGGAGGAGCGATGACGGCGGCACGCCTTCGGCTTGCTTCAGTACTTGTAGTTGTCGCTAGGTGGTCTATGGACCTGAATTGAAATTTTACTTCTAGTGTTCTTTGTACTATCTTATAGTTGATGAATAGATAAAAAGTTTTCTCTTAATTTTTTTTTCCAAAAACTCTTTTCTGAATAGTAAAAAAAATCGAAGAATTAAAAAATGACACTTTGGCCCATCAGACATGCTCCAAAATGCTTTCGAAAATGGTCTAGTGGGAGCATCTTTTTTTCCTTCACGTAATATTTTTTCTTCATCCAAATTATGCAGGTATATCACTAGTAGATAAAGGGACATCTGACCCGATTCGTTAGGGCCTTTAGCCCCGGTTCTTGAACCGGGACTAAAGTGTCGGTACTAATGCCCTGGCCCTTTAGTCCCGGTTCAATCCAGAACCGGGGCAGATGGGTCTTGTCGTGGAATTAGCACGGCAGATGTCCGGTTTAACGGACTTAGTTGAGGAACCATCGCACGGGTTAGCTTGAAGGGGTTAAAAGCACACAAAGGATACAGAGGGTTTATACTAGTTCGGCCCCTTCGATGAAGGTAAAAGCCTACGTCTAGTTGGTTTGGTATTGCTTGGGCGTCGATGAACAGGGAGCGGATCGTTTGCCTGTGTTTCGACGGGTTGTCTCTTGCCCTTGAACCGTCGCCGGGTCGTCTCCTTATATAGAGGTGACGCCCGGTCCGGTTTACAGAGTCCCGAGGCCGGCTCATATATGTGTCCGCCTCGGTCTCTGCTCTTTCTTCCTTGTCTCTCAAGTTTACATGATAGGACGGTTTACAAACCGTGAACTTTACACATGGGCCCTAAGCCTTCATGGGCCGTAACCTCTACTGAGCTTACAATTATACAACTATATTATCATAATCCGGTTTACTCTAGCCGGTTTACACCTACTAGTAGTATCCCTGACATTAGGCCCCAGAATGATTTGAACTTGTTCATGATAGTCTTCTCAATCTTGCATAATCTTCTTTCTTGTATCTTCTCAGTTTTTGTAAACCGGCGATGACGTCATCCCTGGAAATCATTTGATACGATCGTGACATCACTTCCATATTTATCGCGCACAGCTGTTTATTATCTTTGCTTTAAAGGCCATCCCGAGAAACGAGGCGACAGGGAATATTTATCCAATCTCTTTCTTCCTCAAATCCCGCGCTTACCGTTTCGTCTCTCCTCGGCCTATAAATACCGCTGAGATCCATCTCTTTCCCCTTCTGCTTCTTCTTCCTCTGTCTCTGCACCCGAGCTTCCGCCGTCGTCCGTCGAGCTCACCGTCGCCAGCAAGTCCGGCCGCTGCATCAACCTGAACGCGACCAGATAACTCGCCGCCTGTCGTTTCCTTCTGCCTCAGGTATCCCTTTTTTCCTTGCTGTAGATCTGTAGCTTAGGGTTTCACCATCTTTCTGCCATTAGACCTCAAAGCTTCGGCTGTTCGTCCTATACGCCATGCTTGTAATAGGTTCAACCTTAGATTAGCTTCGAAACTCACTCCGGCTCCGTAATTTTACATTTAGATCTATATTTCTCAGTTCACCCTTAGATTCATTTGCTCTGTAGAAGACCTGTGCAGTTCTTCTGTGATAAACCTGTGTAAATTTCCCCTTTTTCTTACTGCTCAGATCTTTTTTACCTTAGCTTTCTGTAGAAACCTGTTTCTCCATCCTCATAGATCTGTAAGATACTCGCCGGTTTAGTCAATTATGCATTGTTTCTGCAACGTATCAACCATGAACCCGACGGTTTAGCTTCTTTCTTTTTTGTTGTCATAAACCGGTAGCAGCTCGTTTCTCGCTTGCTTCCGGATTGTCAATGCCATTAGTCCCTTGTCTAAACCGTCGTTGTGATTTTGCATACGTGATCCGGTTTATGCCTCTGTACTTGAATAATCCGAATTTTATACTTCACCTTTTCAGCACTTTCCTTCTGCTAATATGTCCACCAAGCAGTTCGTTTCTTGCGACCGGGTTCCTTCCGTTATTACGGAAGAAGATTTAGCTAATGCTGCTGTAGTTGGCACTCTAGGCCCTCAAGCAGTTCTGAAATGGCGGGCCCCAGGAAATGAATGCCCTCTTCTCCCAAAGATGGAGAAGTTATTGTTTTCTTTGATCATATAGCCCGGGGCTTTAGTCCTCCCGGTTCAAAGTTTTTCCGGGACGTGCTTGCCGCCTTCCAACTTCATCCTCAGGACATAGGTCCAAACTCCATATCAAACATCTGCGACTTCCAAGTTTTCTCCGAGGTGTATCTTCAAGAGGAGCCATCAGTTGACTTGTTCCGGGATTTTTTCTCTTTGAACCGGCGAACTGAGTTTACTGGCGGACCTCATCAAGAACTGGGTGGGGTTAGCATTCAAAAGAGAAGAGACGCAGTCTTTCCTCACGCTGCTCTCCATACACACCCCAAGGATTGGAACAAATCTTGGTTCTATTGCCACGATACTGTTGGGGAACGTAGTATTTTAAAATTTTCCTACTATCACACAAGATCTATCTACCAGATGCATAGCAACGAGAGGGGAGAGTGTGTCTACGTACCCTCGTAGACCGGGAGCGGAAGCGTCAAGTGACGCGGTTGATGTTGTCGAACTTCTTCGCGATCCGACCGATCAAGTACCGAACGTACGGCACCTCCGCGTTCAGCACACGTTCAGCTTGATGACGTCCCACGAGCTCTTGATCCAGTTGAGCTTCACGGGAGAGTTTCGTCAGCACGACGGTGTGGTGACGGATATGATGTGTTCACCGGCGCAGGGCTTCGCCTAAGCTCCGCGACGGTACGACCGAGGTGTGATTCTGTGGAGGGGGGCACCGCACACGGCTAAAACAATTCAACTTGTGTGTCTTTGGGTGCCCCCCTGCCCCCGTATATAAAGGAGCAAGGGAGGAGGGGCCGGCCAACTCTCCTGGTGCGGCTAGGGAAGGGATTCCTACTAGGAATAGGATTGCAATCCTATTCCTAGTAGGATTCACCGAAAGGAAGAAGGGGGAAAGGAATAGGAGAGGTGGCGCCCCCCCCAATCCTAGTCCAACTAGGATTCCTAGGTGGGGGCGCCGGCCAGCCCTATGGGCTGCCTCTCTCTCACCCTTTAGGCCCACTATGGACCATCCCCTCTCGTAGGGGGTTCCGATAACCCCCTCCGGCATTCCCGATAAATCCGAAACTTTTCCGGTATACTTCCGGTGTCCGAATATAGCCGTCCAATATATCAATCTTTATGTCTCGGACATTCCGAGACTCCTCGTCATGTCCGTGATCTCATCCGGGACTCCGAACTACCTTCGGTACATCAATACTCAAAAACTCATAATACCGATCGTCATCAAACGTTAAGCGTGCGGACCCTACGGGTTCGAGAACTATGTAGACATGACCGAGACTCATCTCTGGTCAATAACCAATAGCGGAACCTGGATGTTCATATTGGCTCCTACATATTCTACGAAGATCTTTTATCGGTCAGAACCGCATAACAACATACGTTGTTCCTTTTGTCAAACGGTATGTTACTTGCCCGAGATTCGATCGTCGGTATCTTTATACCTAGTTCAATCTCGTTTACCGGCAAGTCTCTTTACTCGTTATGTAACACATCATCTCGTGACTAACTCATTAGTCCTTTGCTTGCAAGGCTTATTATGATGTGTGTTACCGAGAGAGCCCAGAGACACCTCTCCGACACTCGGAGTGACAAATCCTAATCTTGATCTATGCCAACACCACGAATACTTTCGGAGACATCTGTAGAGCATCTTTATGATCACCCAGTTACGTTGTGACGTTTGATAGCACACAAGGTGTTCCTACGGTATTCGGGAGTTGCATAATCTCATAGTCATAGGAACATGTATAAGTCATGAAGAAAGCAATAGCAGTTAAACTAAACGATCATAGTGCTATGCTAACGGATGGGTCTTGTCCATCACATCATTCTCCTAATGATGTGATCCCGTTGACCAAATGACAACTCATGTCTATGGTTAGGAAACATAACCATCTTTGATCAATGAGCTAGTCTAGTAGAGGCATACTAGGGACATACTGTTTTGTCTATGTATCCACACATGTACTAAGTTTCCGGTTAATACAATTCTAGCATGAATAAAAGACATTTATCATGATATAAGGAAATACAAATAACATCTTTATTATTGCCTCTAGGCCATATTTCCTTCAGATACTTCACCTGAAGGAGAGAACCCACTGCCGGGTTATCGCGAACATCGTCTTCCTGAAGATCATCCACTGCCACAGCGTCTCAGCTCTTCAGAACGGCCCCGGTTCGCCTCTCAACTCGCCAAACTCAAAGCCTTTATGGCCAACGGATTGACTGGAGTTGACTCTATGCGTTGCTGGCTTGCCTGGAGTATCCTCCCTCTGAGCCGGCGCTCCGGTTTAATGTATCAGTATTCCGGAAAATCGAATGATCCTCAGCGGTTTTCCGACGTAACGCTTTCTGAAAAGAAAGTCATTGAATCTGCCAAGAAAATGCTCAACATTTCTTTGGAGGAATGTAGCAAAATTGGATTGGCTCCATACTATAAGAAGAACAAACTGCCAGCGGTAAGCCTTAATCCCTTATGTTTGTTTCTAATCCGTCCATTTAAATTATCTTTTATTTATCTCTCATCTTCTCCACAGGCCGACGATCCTTTCTGGAAAAGGAAACCTCAGGATAAGTCAGGCAAACAGCCGCGCCGGAAAACCTTCGCTGTAAAAAAGAAAAAGGCAGTTGCCGGCTCCGGTTCACATGTTGAAGAAGAAGATGATCCGGATTCTGAGGTATGAGTTAATCCTGATATGTCTTGTTCTCTTTTATCCCGATTTATGTTAACAGTGTCCTTTCACAGGATTTGGCTGAAACTGATAAAGCGGCCGAAACTAAGGTAATCTCTCTTTCTTCAGATTCTGAACCGTCGGTGCCCAAAATTCGTAAAGCATCTCGGAAGTACCCTTTTTCTCATCCTTACGCTCAATTGGACCCCAATTTTCTTTTGAAGAAACAGCAACATGAAGCCCGCCGGACTACACGCCATAGTCGCCATGTAGTCGAGTCTTCCGGAATATCTCTTACTCCGGCTCGGAGGCGCCGCTCTGAGGTTTTACTTTCTCCAACTCTTCTTCATCCCAAGGCCGGACTTATACGCAAACCACTTAAACCGTCTGATCCTAATTATCAGGAGACTCCTTTATCATCTTCTGGCGAATCAACCGCCACACAGGTCCCAACTCTGAAGACCGTCCCTGGGTAAGTCCTTTACCTCATCCGGTTTACCTTTGTATTTGCTTTTGTGACTCTGATTTCTTTTCCAATTCCTTTCAGCAAACCCAAACCTAGCAAAAGAGCAAAGGCCAGCAAAACGGCTGCTGAGACGGCCAACGATGATCCGGCGGCTGATCCGGATACAGTCATCCCTCCGGAAAATGAGCCTACAGTTCAGCTTGACAGTCTTACTCCCATGGATCATGATCATGCTACTGCTCCTGAAAATCCCAACACTGAAGATGTCCATGAACCGGCAAGTCCTGCCCGGGCCAACCCTCCTCGGACTAGCCCGGCTCCCGCTAGTCCGGTTCATACTGCCACTCCACAACCGGCAGCTGCCTCTTCTCCGGATATTCAAATAACCGGTACAGGTTATACCGCTCCTGCTGAGCCCGTTGTTTTAGCCAAGTGATGTCTACGCACACTTCTACTCTTGTAGACTATGTTGGGCCTCCAAGCGCAGAGGTTTGTAGGACAGTAGCAATTTCCCTCAAGTGGATGACCTAAGGTTTATCGAACTCAAGGAAGTAGAGGTTGAAGATGGTCTCTCTCAAGCAACCCTGCAACTAAGATACAAGAAGCCTCTTGTGTCCCCAACACACCTAATACACTTGTTAGATGTATAGGTGCACTAGTTCGGCGAAGAGATGTTAAATGGCAAGTAATATGGATGGCAAAACAAAGTAATATAATTCTGTAATAAAAAGTGCAGCAAGCAAACAAGTGGTAAACGTGAGCACAAATGGTATTGCAATGGTGGAAACAAGGCCTAGGCTTCATACTTTCACTAGTGGCAACTCCCAACAACATTAACATAATCGAATCACATGATATTTCCCATAAAACATGCAAAGGGGACACACTCGGAGGTCATTCCTTCGTGGTCAAGAGAGCACAAGAATTATGTAGGGCTACAAAAGCACACCTCAAAGTTCGTAGTTCTCAATCTAAAGATTTCCCAATGTCACCGCGGCCATCCAAAGAGAGTCCCACAATCACCACAACATATCTAAAGGATAGTCAAAGACAAGCACCAAGAGACTCTCAATCTTCAATCAGCACACAAGAGAGGAAATCACTCATGAAAATACTTTTCTAATCCATGTCCAATAGACTGCTGTCACCTTGGTCTCGGGGATTATACTAGATAAAGACAAGTGAGTACATCAATCCAATACATAGAGGAAGGGGAAATATCATGGGATCACCCTAGATTAACATAGCCTATGATCACAACGAAGATCACATCATGGGAGAGAGAATTGACCACATAGCTACTGGTAAGAACCTCAGCCCCGAGGAGGAACTACTCCCGCCTCATGGAGAGAGGAAGCAACGTCAATGGAGATGAATCCGGGGGCACTTCCCCGTCTCGGCAGGGTGCCGGCGCAGGAATTCTGGTCCCCCGAAGCTTGATGGCGATGGCGGCGGAGATCGGAATCGTGTCTGGAGAAAAGGGGTCCGGAATCAGGGTTTTCTCGACGGACCTTAAATATATGCCAAAGGGGGTCACCAGGGGAGTCCTGGGGGGCCCAGGCGCCCCCCCGACGCGGCCTAGGGGTGGGTCGCCTGGGCAGGCCGCCTGGAGCCCCTGTGGGTCCCTCCCGGCTGTACTTTGGCCGCACGGTAGCTCCTGGAACGCTGATTTTTTATATATTTTTTCTGGATTTTTCCTGGCAGTTCTCGTAATGTGAAAACCTGAAATACAAAAACAACCGAAAACAGAAACTGGCACTGGGGTGCACTGAGTTAATAGGTTAGTCCAAATATGATCAAAAGTGTATGGAAGTGTATAAATATCATAGCAATATCACCCAAAAGAGGCATGGAGCAAGCAGAAATTATAGATACGTTTTGGACGTATCAACATCCCCAAGCTTAATTCCTGCTCGTCCTCGAGTAGGTAAATGATAACAAGAATAATTTCTGTGGTGACATGCTATTAACCATATAGGACTTATTCATAGTCATATGACAAAAGCTTACTGAGACAATGAATCTGTAGTAATTAAGTTGCCTCATGAGAAAATCACAAAGAACTAAAAGTTTTACAATATGATACTGAAACATCAAATAGATTTGCAATGAACATGATATGCAAATATGATATAGTGATATCTAGCTTGCCCCCTTTAGTGAAGCAAAACATAAATGCACGGGCACCTTCAAGGTTTAAGTGATGACTAGATACAATGATTTCAGAATAAACGATATCACAATCATGCAAAAGACAATGCTACTTTGGGACAATGCACATTACACTCAGAATGACAATCATGCTCTCAGTAGTTGGTGTTTTAAAAGAAGGTGGAGACTCAACATAAAAGTAAAAGAATGGCCCTTCGCAGAGGGAAGCAGGGATTACTCATGTGCTAGAGTTTTTTATTTTGAAAACATAGAAGCAATTTTGTCAACGGTAGTAATACTTCATATGTGTTATGCATAAGACATCCTATAAGTTGCAAGCCTCATGCATCGAATACCAATAGTGCTCGCACCTTGTCCTAATTAGCTCGGATTTCCATGGGTTATCATTGCATTACATATGTTTCAACCAAGTG
Organism: Secale cereale; assembly: GCA_902687465.1. NCBI lineage: Eukaryota > Viridiplantae > Streptophyta > Magnoliopsida > Poales > Poaceae > Secale > Secale cereale. The sequence continues at coordinate 700,870,757 of LR738714.1, forward strand.
TCACAAAGGGGTACCTCTATGCCACCTGTACAAAGGTCCAAGGAGATAAATCGCATTTGATTTCTCGTTTTTGATAGATCTCAACTTGAGGACATCCATACCGGGACAACATAGAAAATAGATAATGGACTCCTCTTTAATGCTTAAGCATTCATAAGAGGTTGAGGATTAATGTCCAAGCTAAAACTTCCACCATGATACATGGCTTTGGTTGGCGGCCCAATGTTCTTCTCTAACAATATGCATACTCAAACCATTCAACTCATGACAAATCACCCTTACTTCGGACAAGACGAACATGCATAGCAACTCACATGATATTCAACAAAAGTGTAACAGTTGATGGCGTCCCCAGAAACATGGATACCGCTCAGCAAGCAACTTATAAGAAATAAGATACATAAGCGACATATTCTTTACCACAATAGTTTTTAAGCTACTTTCCCATGAGCTATGTATTGCAAAAATGAAGGGTTTAAAGGTAGCACATGTAAATTTACTTGGAGTGGCGGTGAAATACCACATATAGGTAGGTATGGTGGACTCATATGGCATAACTGGATTAAAAGAATGTGGATGCACAAGTAGTCAGTCCGCTTAGTACAGGTGGAGGTTAGCAAAAGACTGGGAGCGACCAACTAAAAGAGCAATGACGGTCATAATCGTGCAGAGCGACAAAGCAACATTAAATCAGGCATGGTAGTTATATCGCTACTCAGAAACAAAAGATCATCAAGGCTTGACAGACTTTCTTTACAGTCTTAAATATGCGTGAGCTTACGCCAAGTCAATCAAAATAAATTTTTGAAGGAAGATATTACTAAACCATACCACATCATAGGAAAACAAATCAAGTTGGTACTCCAATAACACATTGGGAATCCCCCAGCTATTTGAGACTAACCACAAGAAAACATGAACTACTAAGCGCCATTATGCACGTAGCATCTTTATCATAGACATATCAACCAATGCAACGGAAGCAAACTCTCTTAATAAGGTGAGCATGGTAATTAAAGAGAGTTCAAGCAACCAACTAAACAAAAGCTCTTTGAAAAGATAAGCATGAATACTAAGAGCTGAACATGATAGTAGCTATTAAAAGACAAAGAACACACACAGCAAAGATAAACATGAGAATTCTATGTTGTGTTCTAGGTTGAAGTGGAGCGTGTTTCTCTCCCACACAAATAAAGCTGAGTTCCAACTCGTTATGAAAAACAAGCAAAGCTAAAGAAAACTAAAAATGAAACTAAAAGCAAGACGCTCCAAGCATAGCACATAACACATGAAGTGATAAAAATATAGTGGAACGAAAGACGAACTGATAATGTTGATGGAGAAGGGGATGCACGGGGGCATCCCCAAGCTTAGACGCTTGAGTCTCCTTGAATATTTCTTGGGGGTGCACGGGGGCATCCCCAAGCTTGAGTGCTTGACACTCCTGAATCTTTTTATCATCTTCCCTCGCACACTTGAAAACTCCCTTCATACATAACTCATCATAATCTGATTAGCGAGGTTAGTACCCATAATAAAATAATTGTTCCTTGCTGGAAATAAAGATATTCTTGAAGTTCAACTGTTTCTCAAGATTGCCAAAAGGTTTTTGCAAAGAAAAAGCAAGCTCTTGGTTTGCAAAATGAAAGAAAGGCAAAACAGGACAGAATCTGTGAAAAACAGAACAGCAGGTAGTAAATGATTTGTTCGGGGCACTTCTGCAACTCTAATCAAAAAACTCAGAACAGACGCACGAAAGACAATTGTATAGAGCACGCTGTCGAAACAATTCAGACCAAAAAGATGATATGGTGATTTTATACGAATTTTTTTATCCAAGGACATAATCTGTTTCCTGGACAGCACGTCACAACTTTTGAACTTTCTTGCAATCAGAGGCTACACTTGGCACAAAGTTGAAAAGTAAAGATACAATGATGATGCTACTGTATTAACAACATCAAGACACAACAAAAAGCAAAATAAAATTTTATTCATTGTGGGCTGCCTCCCAAAAGCGCTTTCTTTTATGCCTTTAAGCTAGGCATAAGACTTTAATGATGCTCTCGTAAGAATAAGAGCTGAAGAACAAAAGAGGGCATCAAGAAGCAAATGCCAAATACATTTAAGCCTAACATTCTTCCTATGCATAGGAATATTGCAATAGAATAATTCATTGAAGCACGAAGCAACTAGCATAGGAATGCAAAACAAGCATAACTTCAAAATATTCACCATAAAGAGAGGAAACTTCTTATTGTTAAGATATTTAGAACCAAGCCTCCCTCTCTCATTATAAATTTCAGTGGCATCATGGATGAACTCAACAATATAAGCATCACATAAAGCATTGTTACCATGATCCACATGCAAAAAGGTACTCTCACTCCCCACATAAGCATAATTTTTCTCATTGGTAATAGTGGGAGTAGGACTATCATAAACAACTTGAACACTATCGATTAGTTGTATATTAGGAGGGTGGTGTTCAACAAGGGAGTAATTCCCTTCATGATTATGACAAGTTTCATAAGGATAATTTCTCCTTATGTCATAGGTACCTTTATAATCACTATAGATTGGAGTTATAACATCATCATGGTAGAGAAGAGCATTATCATTGCTAGCAACTATATTTGTAAACATGTTGTCTTTATTCTTACTAGCAAGAGAATTATCAATTATCACATCACTAGTGGGGATAGGATTTGCAATCCTATCATCCCCAAGCTTAGAGCTTCCCATATCTTCACTTTCAGAGTTGGTACCAAAAAGATTTTCAAGATCATAAGCAGCATTATCATCATTTTCCCAATCACAATAAGTAACATGCATATCATAATCAAAATCATCTTCAATAGTACCTACGGACGTATCATCAAGATGATAATTAAGGCAATAAACTTCACCTTCTTCTTTAAACTTACAACCGTTAGGATAAAAGTTGATGGTAGGAATATGCTCAGGCCAGGTTGATACCCATTCTTCTTCCTTCTTGCTCCTCCTCCTCCTCCTCTTCTTTTTCTTCTTCTTCACCTTAGGAGGGGGTGGTTGGAGATGAAGCTTCTCCACATATCCTGGTTTATCATTAGAAACAATAGGGGAAACTTGGGAGAAACTCTCCTTTTTATTAGCAGAAATATAAGAGACATTTTTATACTTTGGTAAAGTTCCCTCTTTTATAATCTTACTTATGTAATCATTTTCATGACAATTAACAACACAATAGAGATGGCAATTTTACAAAGTGTTTTTTATTCCTATGGCATTAACATCTAGCCAAGAAGTCTTTTCTGATAACTCTTCACACATCAAAAATAACATAAGCTCATCATAAAGATCAGAGGTGATCATGTTATCACACAACTGGTTAACAGTAATGTTTGAAAGTGCATGCATTGAAAATTAAAGTGACCCTCTATACGGCAAAGTTCACAAGTAAAAGGATAAAGGTCACACAATTCTCTAGCAATTTCATTTAAATCTCTGACCCAAGTGATTGTTCTTTCATGCTTATGTTGCTTACAATACTTCTCTTCTTCAATCATAGGCCTTTCACAAGGTCTATCCACTCCACAAAAATTAACATGCTTATATAAAACTTCATTTTTAGGAATTGGATCATGCATGTTGCAATCATCATGAACAATTTCATTTTCTTTGCAAGTCTCTTTAAAAGGTTTATGATACTTGATCCAATCCTCCTTAGGCATATTAAGATGTGAAGCAAAAGATTTGAGGAAATCAACAAGGAATTGAGAATCAAGCCCAAACTTAGCACTAAACTTATTAAAACTTGTAGTTTCAACAAAGGACTTAATGCAATCATACTCATAAATTATACCTGACTCTTTACCTTTGTCGATCTCCCAATCTTCAGTGTTGCGTTGAATTCTTTCAAGGAGTTCCCATTTAGCATCAATCTTTTTGTTTGTGAAAGAACCCATAGAGGAAGCGTCGAGCAAATCTTTATCCTGTCGAGAAAGCCTCGCATAGAAGTCAGTAATAATAATATCTTTGGGGAGCCCATGGTTAGGACATTTTAGCATTAACGTTTTCAGTCTCCCCCAAGCTTGAGCTATGCTCTCTCCGTCATGAGGATAAAAATTATAAACATAATTCCTATTCTCATGGACTTCATGAAGAGGATAAAACTTGGAGTAAAAGATAGACTGGATCTCTTCCCACTCCAGCAGGTGAGAGTCATTTAGTAGCCTATACCATTCCAATGCTTTTCCTTTCAGTGACAAGGCAAATAATTTCCTCATGACAAACTCCCTCGATACACCTGCAAGCTTAAATAATGAACATAGTTGTGACAGATATAGCAAGTGTTCACCGGGATGTCTGTCTCCTGCATAACGATTAGCCAAAACATAATCGATAATACCAGCCGGTATTTTATAGGGCATAATTTCAGTAGGAGGAGGATCAACCACCACAGGTGTGGGGCGTCCTCCCGCAAGCAACGATCCAATAGCAAGGTTTTCCATAAACATAACTAGTGAAATAAAAACAAGAAACAAAAAGATTTAATTGCAAGATCTAAAGATATACCTTCAAGCGCTCACCTCCCCGGCAACAGCGCCAGAAATAGCTTGATGTCTACGCACACTTCTACTCTTGTAGACTATGTTGGGCCTCCAAGCGCAGAGGTTTGTAGGACAGTAGCAATTTCCCTCAAGTGGATGACCTAAGGTTTATCGAACTCAGGGAAGTAGAGGTTGAAGATGGTCTCTCTCAAGCAACCCTGCGACTAAGATAAAGAAGCCTATTGTGTCCCCAACACACCTAATACACTTGTTAGATGTATAGGTGCACTAGTTCGGCGAAGAGATGTTAAATGGCAAGTAATATGGATGGCAAAACAAAGTAATATAATTATGTAATAAAAAGTGCAGCAAGCAAACAAGTGGTAAACGTGAGCACAAATGGTATTGCAATGGTGGAAACAAGGCCTAGGCTTCATACTTTCACTAGTGGCAACTCCCAACAACATTAACATAATCGAATCACATGATATTTCCCATAAAACATGCAAAGGGGACACACTCGGAGGTCATTCCTTCGTGGTCAAGAGAGGACGAGAATTATGTAGGGCTACAAAAGCACACCTCAAAGTTCGTAGTTCTCAATCTAAGGACTTCCCAATGTCACCGCGACCATCCAAAGAGAGTCCCACAATCACCACAACATATCTAAAGGATAGTCAAAGAAAAGCACCAAGAGACTCTCAATCTTCAATCAACACACAAGAGAGGAAATCACTCATGAAAATACTTTTCTAATCCATGTCCAATAGACCGCTGTCACCTTGGTCTCGGGGATTATACTAGATAAAGACAAGTGAGTACATCAATCCAATACATAGAGGAAGGGGAAATATCATGGGATCACCCTAGATTAGCATAGCCTATGATCACAACGAAGATCACATCATGGGAGAGAGAATTGACCACATAGCTACTGGTAAGAACCTCAGCCCCGAGGAGGAACTACTCCCGCCTCATGGAGAGAGGAAGCAACGTCGATGGAGATGAATCCGGGGGCACTTCCCCGTCCCGGCAGGGTGCCGGCGCAGGAATTCTGGTCCCCCGAAGCTTGATGGCGATGGCGGCGGAGATCGGAATCGCGTCTGGAGAAAAGGGGTCCGGAATCAGGGTTTTCTCGACGGACCTTAAATATATGCCAAAGGGGGTCACCAGGGGAGTCCTGGGGGGCCCAGGCGCCCCCCTGGCGCGGCCTAGGGGTGGGCCGCCTGGGCAGGCCGCCTGGAGCCCCTGTGGGTCCCCCTGGCTGTACTTTGGCCGCACGGTAGCTCCTGGAGCGCTGATTTTTTATATATTTTTTCTGGATTTTTCCTGGCAGGGCTCGTAATGTGAAAACCTGAAATACAAAAACAGCCGAAAACAGAAACTGGCACTGGGGTGCACTGAGTTAATAGGTTAGTCCAAATATGATCAAAAGTGTATGGAATTGTATAAATATCATAGCAATATCACCCAAAAGAGGCATGGAGCAAGCAGAAATTATAGATACGTTTTGGACGTATCACCAAGCATACTGCTAAAGCGAAGAAACTTCAGCAAGAGAAGGGCAAGTGGAGTACAGACTTGTCTAGTTACGTCGAGCTGAGTGCCCAGGAGCTTTATTCCGGGTATTTGAACCGGCTTCATACTAGTCGGGACTATGAAGCGGGCTTGGTCAATATGATGAAGGACAAATATGAGGTATCTTACTTGTCTTTTGCTTTTGCCTTTTTTGTATTTCTGTCTATGTCATGGTAGCCCCCAAGTTCCTGTTTAGCTTTGTTGAAAGGTGAATCGGTACTTTCAAATGTGAGCAAATAATCTTGCATTAGCCCCCAAGTGCCAGGGGCATAACTCGGTTTATGTGCCTGGGACTTGTCTGAATCTTTCTTTCGATGTTTCAACTGCCCATTAGCCCCCAAGTGTCAAGTAGACAACTTGTTTGTGTGCTTGAGACTTGTCTTTAATTGTCACTCTTTGATACTTCAATTGCTCATTAGCCCCCAAGTGTCAAGTGGATAACTTGGTTATGTGCTTGAGACTTGTCTGAGCTTTGTCATTTATTCCTCTTGATTTCCTTTGCAGGCTGACTTGACCCGGAGAGCTGAAGAAATAACTGAACTCCGGAATAGACTTGCTGAAACTGAATCTGCTGCTGCCAAGGCCAAAAAAGATCTGGCGCTGAGCTTAACCACTCCTGAACAATTGAAGAAATATTTTTGAATCGGAACGGGCAACCTGGGAGGTGCAGAAAAATGCTCTTGAAAAGAGAGCGAAGGATGCTGAGGAAGCTCTTAACCCGGTGACAGAAGAACTGTCCGGTTTAAGGCGGCAAATAGAGCTTATGACTTCTGCCGTCTTTCGTAAATATTTAACTTGCACATGCTTTCATCTTTGCAATCTTTATTCCCCTCCGGTTTAACTGTGATAATCATATGCAGGGCGCCGCGTCACCCATCTTGGGGATGATTTACGGAAGAAACTCAAGGCCTCTTATACTCTGGTTGAGCAGCTGTATTCCGGTGCTCAAAGGATTATAAGCGCGATGTCTTTTAATAAACCGGCCCCCACCACTATCCAAGGTACTCTGGAGAAGTTGTCTATCTTGCCTGCACGCTTGGAAGAGGTGAAGAAGTCTGCTGCCCGAGCCAGCTCTCTTGTAGCGCTCACCAGAGCCAAACCGTGGGTTCCAGATTTTGATCCGGAAGAAGCCTTGAACGGGTATCCCAGCACCAAAGAAGACAGATCGGCATTCACTGGCAAAGATCTTCATGCTTTGACGAAGGAGATGCGTCCTCTTGCCAGCAAACTTGCTGTTGAATCAGATTTGACCAGGTATCATCCGGCGTACGATTTACAGAATGAGCGGGTGGATCGGCCCGTTTATGATACCGTAAATCTAATCCCACCAGTGCGCCCCCACATTTTCGCCCAAGATGTTGACCCGTCTGATCTGATTACGGAAAAGATGTACTTCCGTGCTTTATCAAAAATCGATTGGTGCGTCCCTGACTTTCAGCCGCTTCAAGAAGATGAAGAAGCTCCGGAACAGGTCGATCCTCAGCCGTCGCAGCAGGAGGAAGCATAGGCCGCACAGTTTATCTTTGTAGTTGCGGTATTATTTTGCTTGAAAGATTTTAATCCGTTTAGGCTTGCTGTGCCTTGTAATAGGATAGCTCAAAACATTGCTGTTTTAATCCGGATGTCCCAACTTTGTTTTGGCGTCTGTCAATTTGAATCCTTTGTCTGATATGGTTTATCTTGCATACTATCTGTTTCTGCATAGATAACACTTGAAAGATGTCCTAGCGGTTTACCGCCGGACCGATTAAAGCACTCTTATAAATATATCAAACAAGTGTCTGTTTTATACCAGAAATAACTTCATACGTGTGATAAATATGCTTGATATCCTTAACCTGGCGAACATTGTTGTTTTTGAGGAAGCTCTTGGCTGCGTTGGGGCGTACCCAATTATTCCGGGTTTACAAGAACTACCGGTTTAAATAATGCTGGAGCTCTATGTCCAGACTTTTGAAGGATGTGGTCAACTCTGAAGTTATCCAGCTCCGGATTAAAAAACCATAGAAACACATGAAAACACAAACACAAAAACACAGGTTTGCAAATAAAACCATGTAGTCGAGGCTTTTTGTGAGCTGCCAGGCTCTATATCGAGGCGTCTGATTCGAATACGATCAGTAAAACCAGACCAAAGGGGTTAAAATAAGATTCGAATACGACCTTGTGGCTCCCAGTGGGTTTAAAATTTTGAGCCAATCAATGGATTTGAATACTATCCAAAGGGCTTATGGTTCGAATACGACCATGTAAACCGGACCACAAGGGGTTGAGCTAGGATTCGAATACGACCGTGTAGCCCCCTTGTGACCGTGGAAATTTGAGCCAATCAATGGATTCGAATATGATCCAAAGGGCCGATGGTTCGAATACGACCATGTAAACCGGACCACAAGGGGTTGAGCTAGGATTCGAATACGACCGTGTAGCCCCCTTGTGACCGTGAAATTTGAGCCAATCAATGGATTCGAATACGATCCAAAGGGCTTATGGTTCGAATACGACCATGTAAACCGGACCACAAGAGGTTGAGCTAGGATTCGAATACGACCGTGTAGCCCCCTTGTGACCGTGGAGATTTGAGCCAATCAATGGATTCGAATACGATCCAAAGGGCCGATGGTTCGAATACGACCATGTAAACCGGACCACAAGGGGTTGAGCTAGGATTCGAATACGACCGTGTAGCCCCCTTGTGAATTTGGCTATGTTCTCTTTGGTTCGAATACGACCTATGTTTGAACAGGAAGCCTTTAGTGACTTTAGAAGCAGAGTACCTATATGGGAGTTGCGCTTTGCGGAAAAACCCTCTTTGGTCCCTTATAGAATTGTCCTGCATAGCCAGATAGGCTGATCAAAGCATCTTATTTTCTTAATGAAAATGATATATAATAAGAGAAATAATACTATAGATGGATATCACCATAAGATACTTATATTGGAAAAAAGGGGTGATCCCCCGATTTATCGAGGGCGCCGGTTTATTCATTAATCATAATATATACATAGGATACATCAGAGCTCATGGCTCAAGTATAGTAGGGCCGCAGGAGAGCGATGTTCCACGGCCTCTTTGTCTCTTCTTCTGATGTCCGTGAGTCCTTGTGTTCTCGAACGTCCACCAGGTAATATGAACCGTTGTGTAGATTCTTGCTGACCACAAAGGGCCCTTCCCAAGGCGGGGATAGCTTGTGCATATCTGTTTGATCTTGGATGAGCCGGAGTACCAAATCCCCCTCCTGGAACGTCCTGGTTTTGATCCGGCGGCTGTGATATCTGCGCAAGTCCTGTTGATAAATCGCGGATCGTGCTGCTGCTATGTCACGCTCTTCATCTAGCCGGTCCAAACTGTCCTGTCTTGCCTGCTCATTGGCCGCTTCAACATAAGCTGTCACCCGTGGTGAATCATGGCGGATATCACTTGGAAGAACTGCTTCAGCGCCGTACACCATGAAAAAAGGTGTATAACCTGTGGACCGGTTCGGCGTAGTATTGATGCTCCAGAGGACAGAGGGTAATTCCTCAACCCAGCACCCTGGTGTTCTTTGCAAAGGAGTCATAAGTCGGGGCTTGATACCTTGCATAATCTCTTGATTTGCCCTTTCAGCTTGACCATTGGATTGAGGGTGAGCTACAGAAGACACATCTAGGCGAATATGCTCTCGTTGACAAAACTCTTCCATCTCTCCTTTAGATAAATTGGTGCCATTCTCTGTGATGATGCTGTGTGGAAAGCCAAACCGGAAAATTATCTTTTTGATGAATTTAACCGCTATTGCCGCATCACACTTGCTCACAGTCTCTGCCTCAATCCACTTTGTAAACTTATCCACAGCAACCAGCAGATGAGTTTTTTGATCTTGGGATTGTTTGAAAGGCCCAACCATATCGAGCCCCCAAGTCGCAAACGGCCAAGTAATCGGTATCATCCGGAGCTCCTGTGCCGGAACAAGAGCACGTCGTAAAAATTTCTGACAAGCATCGCACCTCCGGACTAGATCCGCCGCATCAGCATGGGCTGTCAGCCAATAGAACCCATGTCGAAAAGCTTTAGCCACCAAGGATTTTGAACCGGCATGATGACCACAATCCCCTTCATGGATCTCACGAAGGATATCACAACCTTCCTCAGATGACACACACCGCTGAAATGCTCCAGAAACACTGCGATGGTGAAGTTCTCCGTTTACAATTGTCATGGATTTGGAGCGCCGGATTATCTGTCTTGCTTCAATCTCATCATCTGGCAACTCCCCACAGCTTAGATATGCCAAGTAAGGGAGTGTCCAATCCGGGATAGCATGAAGTGCCGCAACTAGCTGTGCTTCCGGATCAGGAACCCAAATCCTCCTCCGTACTGTACTTGAACTGATGGACTGTGTAACTCATCCAAAAAAGATTTTGGTGGCACCGGTTTACGCTGTGAACCCAGCCGGCTTAGAGCATCAGCCGCTTCATTCCTTCGCCGGTCTATGTGATCCACTTGATATCCTTTGAAATATCCTGCGACTGCTTCAACTTCTCGTCTGTAAGCTGCCATGAGAGGGTCTTTAGAATCCCATTTGCCGGATACTTGCTGTGCCACTAAATCTGAATCACCAAAACACTTGACCCGGCTCAAGTTCATCTCCCTAGCCATCCGCAGGCCATGAAGCAATGCTTCATATTCTGCTGCATTGTTAGTACAAGGAAACAGTAAACGGAGGACATATCAGAACTTGTCACCCCGCGGGGAAGTTAAAATAACTCCAGCCCTCGAGCCTTCTAACTGCCTTGAACCGTCAAAATGAATCGTCCAGTATGTAAGATTCGGCTTCTCCTCTGGTGCTTGCAGTTCTGTCCAATCATTGATGAAATCCACCAATGCTTGGGATTTGATAGAGGCGCGTGGCACATACTTCAATCCGTGTGGGCTAAGCTCAATGGCCCACTTCGCCACTCTGCCACTAGCTTCCCTGTTCTGGATTATATCCCCCAATGGAGCCGAACTGACAACAGTTATTGGGTGGCGTTGGAAATAATGCTTCAACTTCCGGTTTGCCATGAACACGCCATATACCAGCTTCTGCCAATGCGGGTACCTTTGTTTGGATTCAATGAGAACTTGACTGACATAATAGACTGGACGTTGAACCGGATATTCTTTTCCTGCTTCCTTGCGCTTGAAGGAAATATGCCCTAGAGGCAATAATAAAGTTGTTATTTTATATTTCCTTATATCATGATAAATGTCTTTTATTCATGCTAGAATTGTATTAACCGGAAACTTAGTACATGTGTGGATACATAGACAAAACAATATGTCCCTAGTATGCCTCTACTAGACTAGCTCATTGATCAAAGATGGTTATGTTTCCTAGCCATAGACATGAGTTGTCATTTGATCAAAGGGATCACATCATTATGAGAATGATGTGATGGACAAGACCCATCCGTTAGCATAGCACTATGATCGTTTAGTTTTACTGATATTGCTTTCTTCATGACTTATACATGTTCCTATGACTATGAGATTATGCAACTCCCAAATACCGTAGGAACACCTAGTGTGCTATCAAACGTCACAACGTAACTGGGTGATCATAAAGATGCTCTACAGTTGTCTCCGAAAGTATTCGTGGTGTTGGCATAGATCAAGATTAGGATTTGTCACTCCGAGTGTCGGAGAGGTATCTCTGGGCCCTCTCGGTAACACACATCACAATAAGCCTTGCAAGCAAAAGACTAATGAGTTAGTCACGAGATGATGTGTTGCGGAACGAGTAAAGAGACTTGCCGGTAACGAGATTGAACTAGGTATAGAGATACCGACGATCGAATCTCGGGCTAGTAACATACCGTTTGACAAAAGGAACAACGTATATAGTTATGCGGTTCTGACCGATAAAAGATCTTCGTAGAATATGTAGGAGCCAATATGAACATCCAGGTTCCGCTATTGGTTATTGATCGGAGATGAGTCTCGGTCATGTCTACATAGTTCTCGAACCCGTAGGGTCCGCACGCTTAACGTTTGATGACGATCGGTATTATGAGTTTATGAGTATTGATGTACCGAAGGTAGTTCGGAGTCCCGGATGAGATCACGGACATGACGAGGAGTCTCGGAATGTCCGAGACATAAAGATTGATATATTGGACGATTATATTCGGACACCGGAAGTGTTGCGGAAAAGTTTCGGATTTATCGGGATTGCCGGAGGGGGTTACCGGAACCCCCTACGAGAGGGGATGGTCCATAGTGGGCCTAAAGGGAAAGAGAGAGGCAGCCCATAGGGCTGGCCGGCGCCCCCACCTAGGGTTCCTAGTTGGACTAGGATTGGGGGGGGGGGGGGGCGCCACCTCTCCTATTCCTTTCCCTCTTCCTTCTTTTTGTGAATCCTAGTAGGAATAGGATTGCAATCCTATTCCTAGTAGGAGTCCACTCCCTAGCCGCACCAGGAAGGGCCGGCCGGCCTCCCTCCCTTGCTCCTTTATATACGGGGGCAGGGGGGCACCCAAAGACACACAAGTTGAATTGTTTTAGCCGTGTGCGGTGCCCCCCTCCACAGAATCACACCTCAGTCATACCGTCGCGGAGCTTAGGCGAAGCCCTGCGCCGGTGAACACATCATATCCGTCACCACGCCGTCGTGCTGACGAAACTCTCCCGTGAAGCTCAACTGGATCAAGAGCTCGTGGGACGTCATCAAGCTGAACGTGTGCTGAACGCGGAGGTGCCGTACATTCGGTGCTTGATCGGTTGGATCGCGAAGAAGTTCGACAACATCAACCGCGTCACTTGACGCTTCCGCTCCCGGTCTACGAGGGTACGTAGACACACTCTTCCCTCTCGTTGCTATACATCTGGTAGATAGATCTTGCGTGATCGTAGGAAAATTTTAAAATACTACGTTCCCCAACAGTGGCATCAGAGCCAGGTCTATGCGTAGATGATATGCATGAGTAGAACACAATGAGTTGTGGGCGATACTAGTCATACTGCTTACCAGCATGTCATACTTTGCTTCGGCGGTATTGTGAGATGAAGCGGCCCAGACCGACATTACGCGTACGCTTACGCGAGACTGGTTTCACCGTTATGAGCACTCGTTGCTTAAAGGTGACTGGCGGGTGTCTGTCTCTCTCACTTTAGCTGAATCAAGTGTGGCTACGCCCGGTCCTTGTGAAGGTTAAAACAGCACATACTTGACGAAACATCGTTGTGGTTTTGTATGCGTAGGTAAGAACGGTTCTTGCTAAGCCCGTAGCAGCCACGTAAAACTTGCAACAACAAAGTAGAGGACGTCTAACTTGTTTTTGCAGGGCATGTTGTGATGTGATATGGTCAAGACATGATGAGTTATACGGGTTTTGTATGAGATGATCATGTTTTGTGAAGGTGATCATGATGGTGCTTTGGAGATGGAGATCAAAAGCACAAGATGATGATGGCCATATCATGTCACATATTTTGATTGCATGTGATGTTTATCTTATTATGCTTCTTATTTTCCTTAGAACGACGGTAGCATTATAAGATGATCCCTTACTAAATTTCAAGGTATAAGTGTTCTCCCTGAGTATGCACCGTTGCGAAAGTTCGTCGTGCCGAGACACCACGTGATGATCGGGTGTGATAAGCTCTACGTTCAAATACAACGGGTGTAAGCCAGTTTTGCACATGCAGAATACTCGGGTTAAACTTGACGAGCCTAGCATATGCAGATATGGCCTCGGAACACTGGAGACCGAAAGGTTGAGCGTGCATCATATAGTAGATATGATCAACATAAGATGTTCACCATTGAAACTACTCCATCTCACGTGATGATCGGACATGGTTTAGTTGATTTGGATCACGTGATCATTTAGATGACCGGAGGGATGTCTATCTAAGTGTGAGTTCTTAAGTAATATGATTAATTGAACTTTAATTTATCATGAAGTTAGTCCTGGTAGTATTAGCATATCTATGTTTTAGATCAATAGCTCGCGATGTTGCTCCCCGTTTATTTTTTCATATGTTCCTAGAGAAAACCAAGATTGAAAGATGTTAGTAGCAATGATGCGGAATTGTTCCGTGATCTGAGGATTATCCTCATTGCTGCACAGAAGAATTATGTCCTTGATGCACCGCTAGGTGACAGACCTATTGCAGGAGCAGATGTAGACGTTATGAACGTTTTGACAAAAAGCTCGATATGATGACTACTTGATAGTTTAAGTGCACCATGCTTTACGGCTTAGAACCGGGACTTCAAAAACGTTTTGAAACGCCACAGAGCATATGAGATGTTCCAAGAGTTGAAATTAGTATTTCATACTCATGCCCGTGTTGTGAGGTATAAGACCTCTGACAGTACTTTGCCTACAAGATGGAGGAGAATAGCTCAACCAGTGAGCATGTGCTCAGATTGTCTGGGTACTACAATTACTTTAATCAAGTGGGAGTTAATCTTCCAGATAAGATAGTAAATGACAAAGTTCTCTAGTCACTATCACCAAGTTAGTAGAACTTCGTGATGAACTATAATATGCAAGGGATGACGAAAGGAATTCCCAGCTCTTCGCGATACTGAAGTAGGCGAAGGTAGAAATCATGAAAAAGCATCAAGTGTTGATGGTTAACCAGACCACTTGTTTCAAGTAAAGGGCAAAGGGATAGAAGGGGAACTTCAAGAAGAATGACAAGCAAGTTGTCACTCCCGTGAAGAAACCCAAAGCTAAACTCAAGCCTGAAACAAGTGCTTCTACTGCAAAGGAAATGGTCACTAGAAGTGGAACTGCCCTAGATATTTGGCGGATAAGAAGGATGGCAAAGTGAACAAAGGTATATTTGATATACAGATTATTGATGTGTATTTTACTAGTGTTCATAGCAACCCCTCGGTATTTGATACTGGTTCAGTTGCTAAAGAGTAGTAACTCGAAATGGAAGTTGCATAATGAACAGAAACTAGTTAAAGGATGAAGTGACGATGTGTATTGGAAGCAGTTCCAAGATTGATATGATCATCATCGCACACTCCCTATACTTTCGGGATTAGTGTTGAACCTAAATAACTGTTATTTGGTGTTTGTGTTGAGCATGAATGTGATTTGATCATGTTTATTGCAATACGGTTATTCATGTAAGTTAGAGAATAATTGTTGTTCTGTTTACATGAATAAAACCTTCTATGGTCATACACCCAATGAAAATAGTTTGTTGGATCTCGATCGTGTGATACACATATTCATAATATTGAAGCCAAAAGATGCAAGGTTAATAATGATAGTGCAACTTATTTGTGGCACTGCCGTTTAAGTCATATTGGTGTAAAACGCATAAAGAAACTCCATAATGATGGACTTTTGGAATCACTTGATTATGAATCACTTGGTGCTTGCGAACCATGCCTCATGGGCAAGATGACTAAAACTCCGTTCTCCGGAACTATGGAGCGAGCAACATATTTGTTGGAAATCATACATACTGATGTATGCGGACCAATGAGTGTTGAAGCTCGCGGCGGGTATCGTTATTTTCTGACCTTCACTGATGATTTGAGCAGATATGGGTATATCTACTTAATAAAGCACAAGTCTGAAACATTTGAAAAGTTCAAAGAATTTCAGAGTGAAGTAGAGAATCATCGTAACAAGAAAATAAAGTTTCTACGATCTGATCGTGGAGGAGAATATTTGAGTTACGAGTTTGGTCTTCATTTGAAACAATGTGGAATAGTTTCACAACTCACGTCACCCGGAACACCACAGCATAATGGTGTGTCCGAACGTCGTAACCGTACTTTATTGGATATGGTGCGATCTATGATGTCTCTTACCGATTTACCACTATCATTTTGGGTCATGCATTAGAGACAGCTGCATTCACGTTAAATAGGGCACCATCTAAATCCGTTGATACGACACCTTATGAACTATGGTTTGGCAAGAAACCAAAGTTGTCATTTCTTAAAATTTGGGGCTGCGATGCTTATGTGAAAACACTTCAACCTGATAAGCTCGATCCCAAGTCGGAAAAATGTGTCTTCATAGGATACCCAAAAGAGACTGTTGGGTACACCTTCTATCATAGATCCGAAGGCAAAACATTCGTTGCTAAGAACGGATCCTTTCTAGAAAAAGAGTTTCTCTCGAAAGAAGTGAGTGGGAGGAAAGTAGAACTTGATGAGGTAATTGTACCTTCTCCCAGATTGGAAAATAGTACATCACAGGAAATTGTTCCAGTGATTCCTACACCAATTAGTGAGGAAGTTAATGATAATGATCATGAAACTTCGGATCAAGTTTCTACTGAACGTCGTAGATCAACCAGAGTACGTTCCGCACCAGAGTGGTACGGCAATCCAGTTCTGGAAATCATGTTACTAGACCATGATGAACCTACGAACTATGAGGAAGCGATGATGAGCCCAGATTCCGCAAAATGGCTTGAAGCCATGAAATCTGAGATGGGATCCATGTATGAGAACAAAGTGTGGACTTTGGTTGACTTGCGCGATGATCGGCAAGCCATCGAAAGTAAATGGATCTTCAAGAGGAAGACCGACGCAGACGGTAATATTACTGTTTACAAAGCTCGACTTGTTGCGAAAGGTTTTCGACAAGTTCAAAGAGTTGACTACGATGAGACTTTCTCACCTGTAGCGATGCTTAAGTCTGTCCGAATCATGTTAGCAATTGCCGCATTTTATGATTATGAAATCTGGCAAATGGATGTCAAAACTACATTCCTGAATGGATATCTCAAAGAAGAGTTGTATATGATACAACCAGAAGGTTTTGTCGATCCAAAAGGTGCTAACAAATTATGCAAGCTCCAGCGATCCATCTATGGACTGGTGCAAGCATCTCGGAGTTGGAATATACGCTTTGATGAGGTGATCAAAGCATATGGTTTTATACAGACTTTTGGAGAAGCCTGTATTTACATGAAGTGAGTGGGGGCACTACAACCTTTCTGATAAGTATATGTGAATGACATATTGTCGATCAGAAATGATGTAGAATTTTCTGGAAAGCATAAAGGAGTGTTTGAAAGGAGTTTTTCAAAGAAAGACCTCGGTGAAGCTGCTTACATATTGAGCATCAAGATCTATATAGATAGATCAAGACGCTTGATAAGACTTTCGATGAGTACATACCTTTTTGAAGTAGTTCAAAATGGATCAGTCAAAGAAGAAGTTCTTGCCTGACTTGTAAGGTGTGAAGTTGAGTAAGACTCAAAGCCAGACCACGGCAGAAAATATAGAGAGAATGAAAGTCATTCCCTATGCCTCAGCCATAGGTTCTCTAAAGTATGCCATGCTATGTACAAAACACATTGTGTACCTTGCCAAGAGTTTGACAGGGAGGTACAATAGTGATCCAGGAGTAGATCACTTTACAACGGTCAAAATTATCCTTAGTAATTGGATGACTAAGGAAATATTTCTCGATTATGGAGGTGATAAAGAGTTCGTCGTAAAGGGTTACGCCGATGCAAGCTTTGACACTAAATCCAGATGACTCTAAGTATCAATCTGGATGCGTATTGAAAGTGGGAGCAATTAGCTAGAGTAGCTCCATGCAGAGCATTGTAGACATAGAAATTTGCGAAATACATAGGATCTGTATATGACAGACCCGTTGACTAAACTTCTCTCACAAGCAAAACATGATCACACCTCATTACTCTTGGGTATTAATCACATAGCAATGTGAACTAGATAATTGACTCTAGTAAACCCTTTGGGTGTTGGTCACATGGTGATGTGAACTATGGGTGTTATTCACATAACGATGTGAACTATCGGTATTAAATCACATGGCGATGTGAGCTAGATTATTGACTCTAGTGCAAGTGGGAGACTGAAGGAAATATGCCCTAGAGGCAATAATAAAGTTGTTATTTTATATTTCCTTATATCATGATAAATGTCTTTTATTCATGCTAGAATTGTATTAACCGGAAACTTAGTACATGTGTGGATACATAGACAAAACAATATGTCCCTAGTATGCCTCTACTAGACTAGCTCATTGATCAAAGATGGTTATGTTTCCTAGCCATAGACATGAGTTGTCATTTGATCAACGGGATCACATCATTAGGAGAATGATGTGATGGACAAGACCCATCCGTTAGCATAGCACTATGATCGTTTAGTTTTACTGCTATTGCTTTCTTCATGACTTATACATGTTCCTATGACTATGAGATTATGCAACTCCCGAATACCGTAGGAACACCTAGTGTGCTATCAAACGTCACAACGTAACTGGGTGATCATAAAGATGCTCTACAGGTGTCTCCGAAAGTATTCGTGGTGTTGGCATAGATCAAGATTAGGATTTGTCACTCCGAGTGTCGGAGAGGTATCTCTGGGCCCTCTCGGTAACACACATCACAATAAGCCTTGCAAGCAAAAGACTAATGAGTTAGTCACGAGATGATGTGTTGCGGAACGAGTAAAGAGACTTGCCGGTAACGAGATTGAACTAGGTATAGAGATACCGACGATCGAATCTCGGGCTAGTAACATACCGTTTGACAAAAGGAACAACGTATATAGTTATGCGGTTCTGACCGATAAAAGATCTTCGTAGAATATGTAGGAGCCAATATGAACATCCAGGTTCCGCTATTGGTTATTGACCGGAGATGAGTCTCGGTCATGTCTACATAGTTCTCGAACCCGTAGGGTCCGCACACTTAACGTTTGATGACGATCGGTATTATGAGTTTATGAGTATTGATGTACCGAAGGTAGTTCGGAGTCCCGGATGAGATCACGGACATGACGAGGAGTCTCGGAATGTCCGAGACATAAAGATTGATATATTGGACGACTATATTCGGACACCGGAAGTGTTCCGGAAAAGTTTCGGATTTATCGGGATTGCCGGAGGGGGTTACCGGAACCCCCTACGAGAGGGGATGGTCCATAGTGGGCCTAAAGGGAAAGAGAGAGGCAGCCGATAGGGCTGGCCGGCGCCCCCACCTAGGGTTCCTAGTTGGACTAGGATTGGGGGGGGGGGCGCCACCTCTCCTATTCCTTTCCCTCTTCCTTCTTTTGGTGAATCCTACTAGGAATAGGATTGCAATCCTATTCCTAGTAGGAGTCCACTCCCTAGCCGCACCAGGAAGGGCCGGCCAGCCTCCCTCCCTTGCTCCTTTATATACGGGGGCAGGGGGGCACCCAAAGACACACAAGTTGAATTGTTTTAGCCGTGTTCGGTGCCCCCCTCCACAGAATCACACCTCGGTCATACCGTCGCGGAGCTTAGGCGAAGCCCTGCGCCGGTGAACACATCATATCCGTCACCACGCCGTCGTGCTGACGAAACTCTCCCGTGAAGCTCAACTGGATCAAGAGCTCGTGGGACGTCATCAAGCTGAACGTGTGCTGAACGCGGAGGTGCCGTACGTTCGGTGCTTGATCGGTTGGATCGCGAAGAAGTTCGACAACATCAACCGCGTCACTTGACGCTTCCGCTCCCGGTCTACGAGGTTACGTAGACACACTCTTCCCTCTCGTTGCTATACATCTGGTAGATAGATCTTGCGTGATCGTAGGAAAATTTTAAAATACTACGTTCCCCAACAGCGCTCAACTACGATTGCCACGCTGACTGCCCGTGCATTGGCGGCGACGTATAACAGCAATGGCTCATTATCAACAGGGGCAGCAAGGACCGGCGGCTCTGCCAGTTGCCGTTTCAAATCCTCAAACGCAGCGTTTGCCTCATCACTCCATATAAACCGGTCTGTCTTTTTCAGCATCTGATAAAGCGGAATTGCCTTCTCTCCCAGACGGCTGATGAACCAGCTCAACGCTGTGATCCGACCAGCTATACGCTGAACATCATTGATGCAAGCCGGTTTAGTCAAAGACGTGATTGCCTTGATCTTCTCCGGATTGGCTTCTATTTCTCTGTTTGACACTAAGAATCCAAGGAGCTTGCCAGCCGGAACACCGAAAGCACACTTCTCCGGATTAAGCATCATGTTATAGGCCCGAAGGTTGTCAAAGGTCTCCTTGAGGTCCTCTATCAGTGTCTCCTCCTTCCTTGATTTTACCACAATATCATCCACATAAGCATGAACATTTCTCCCTATCTGCCCCTTAAGACAATTCTGTACGCAACGCTGGTAAGTTGCTTGGGCACTCTTGAGCCCAAAAGGCATAGATACATAGCAAAAAGCACCAAAAGGAGCTATTAAGGCCGTCTTCTCCTGATCTTTAACTACCATCTTGATCTGGTGATACCCTGAATATGCATCCAAAAAACTTAGCCGCTCACATCCCGCCGTAGCATCAATGATCTGATCAATACGAGGGAGAGCAAAAGGATCGGTTGGACAAGCTTTGTTTAGGTCTGTGTAATCCACACACATTCTCCACTTTCCATTTTTCTTTAACACCAGCACCGGATTAGCCAACCACTCCGGATGAAAAACTTCAACTATGAACCCTGCGGCCAAAAGTCTGGCTACTTCTTCTCCTATAGCCTTGCGCCTTTCTTCGTTGAAGCGGCGCATATATTGCTTGACTGGTTTAAACTTTGGATCAATGTTAAGACTGTGCTCAG
Source organism: Secale cereale (assembly GCA_902687465.1). NCBI lineage: Eukaryota > Viridiplantae > Streptophyta > Magnoliopsida > Poales > Poaceae > Secale > Secale cereale. The sequence continues at coordinate 700,891,429 of LR738714.1, forward strand.
CGAGTTCCCTCGGTATACTTGGCATGTCAGAAGGTTTCCATGCAAAGATATCCCGATTCTCACGGATGAACTCGATGAGCGCGCTTTCCTATTTAGGATCAAGGTTAGTGCTCATAGTGAACTGCTTTGATGAATCGCCTGGCACAAAGTCAACTTGCTTGGTTTCCTCCGCAGACTTGAACTTCAATGCCGGATCATGCTCTGTAGTTGGCTTCTTTAACGGGGACATATCTGCTGGATCGACATTGTCTTTGTAAAATTTCAACTCCTTCGTAGCACATACTGCCTCCGCATAAGCAGCGTCTCCTTCTTCGCACTCCAATGCAATCTTGCGACTTCCATGAACTGTGATGGTTCCTTTGTGACCCGGCATCTTGAGCTGTAGATAGACATAGCACGGCCTAGCCATGAACTTGGCGTAAAACGGTCGTCCAAACAGGGCATGATATGGGCTCCGGATCTTGACCACTTCAAAGGTTATCATCTCCGACCTGGAATCCTGCTCATCTCCAAAGGTAACTTCTAGGTCAATTTTCCCAACCGGGTAAGCTGACTTACCTGGCACTACTCCATGAAACACCGTGTTTGACTGTCTTAGCTTCTTATCCGTCAGCCCCATGCGACGGAAAGTCTCATAATACAAGATATTGATGCTACTGCCATCGTCCATGAGAACCTTGGTGAACTTGTAGCCACCCACATGTGGTGCTACCACTAAGGCTAATTGGCCCGGATTATCAACTCGCGGTGGGTGATCCTCTCTGCTCCACACAATAGGTTGCTCCGACCAGCGCAGGAATTGTGGTGTTGCCGGTTCAACCGCATGGACCGCCCGCTTTAAGATTTTTTGGTCTCGTTTGCACAAACTCGTAGTGAACACATGATATTGCCCACTACTCAGCTCCTTCGGATTACTCTGATATCAGGACTGCTGCTGCTGACGCTGTTGATTGCCTTGGTTATTGTGATTACCCTGGCCCTGCTGTTGGCCGCCCTGGTTATTATAACCACCTTGACCATACTGATGGTTACCTTGGTTATTATAACCACCCTGACCATACTGATGGTTACCTTGATTGTGACTGTTGTTGCCGCCATGATATCCTGATCCGGAACCATTACCCTGGTGACCCGGACCGTGAAACCCGGGGCCTGAACCACTGCCCGGCGGTCCATTGTTAAATTTGGCCCGGTTCACGGCCTCCATCAGTATCCGACATTCTCCCCAGGTATGCTTAGCCGGATTTCGCTTCGTTCCGTGTTTCGGGCAAGGCTCGTTCAATTGTTGCTCCCAATTAATGAACCCTCCGCTGTTCTGTGGAGGCGGCTTATCCTTGTTGCGCTGAAAACTCCCTTGAACTTCAGTATTGGCCACGAAATCAGAGCCACCCTCTTACTTTCGCTTACCTAAGAAGCTTGTTCCAACCGGATTAGCTTGCGCCGGTTTACCAGGTTTATTTGCTTTTCCGGACTTATCTCCATCCATTTATGGATACTTAGCGTTGTCGGAGTCCCCATACTTTACCAAAGCGCTCATGAGAGTTCCCATGTCATTACAATCCAGTTTGAGCCGTCCCAGCTTCAACTTCAGAGACTCAAACCGGCAATTATTTTCCAGTGTTACTATCGCCGTACTGGGGCTGATACCATTCGAAGAGTGCAAGATTTCTGACACTCACTGCACCCATGCGCTGGTAGGCTCCTGATATCCTTGTATACATGCTGCTAGATCCACCGCTGACATTGGCTGCTTGCACGTATCCTTGAAATTTTTGATAAATTGGCGGCGTAACTCGCCCCATGATCCGATGGAGTTAGGTGGTAAACCCTTAAACCAGGTCCGGGTTGTACCCTCAAGCATCATTGTAAAGTACTTCGCGCAAGCCGCTTCATCCACGTCCAGTATCCCCATAGCCATCTCATAGCTTTCAATCCAAGCCTCTGGAGCCAAATCCGCGGTGTAGTTAGGCACTTTTCGCGGACCCTTGAAATCTTTGGGTAACTTAACACTTCGTAAAGCGGGGACGAGACACTGCACCTCGAAGGAACTCGCCGTAACTCCCTTCTCTGCTGTAGCTGTGTGAACTGGCGTCGTTTGGCGGATCTCCTCGCGGGCCGCAGGTATAGCCCGGTTTACCGCCTCCTGAGCTTGCGCTTCTGCGCCCGCCGGATTATCCTGTCTGTGACGGTGTCGCCTCCGTTCACTACTGGATACCTCCGGTTCATCCCAATGCCTAGTATAACTCCGGCTGTGGCGGGGTGTTGAATGAAGCCTCTCCCTGCTATAGGAATACGCATGCTGCTGCGTCAATGCCGTGTTAAGCAGATCCTTGACCCTGCGTGCTTCCATTGCCATGGGGGACGTCCCCTCAATGGGTAAAGCGGCCAGACGTGAAGCGGCAGCAACAATGTTATCCAAAGGGTTTGAGTAATGGCCCGGAGGAGTGGGGATGTGAGGCGTGGACATAATCCGTCGATCTTGCTCCGCAGTGGGCTGTTGAACCGGTTCGCCCCTCGCTGGGGCTGCCCTCCGGTTTATCTCTGGATCGTTGCTGGCTCCCGCTCCTGGCGTCCCGAAAAGATTCATCGCCTCATAAACCGGTGGTAGACGAGATTGGTACCTTCGATTCCTTACTCCTTGCCCAGAGGCCTGTTCCATCTTCAGCTGGAAGGCCTGAGAATCCAGCTCTGCCTGCCTTGTCGCTACCATAGCATTCTCTGCATTCAGATCCTCTCTTGCTTGCTCGATCCGGCCCCTCAGCTGAAGGAGTTCTGCATCGTGTTGCGCCTTGTCTGCTGGAGCCACCACTGCTACTGCCAGGGTTGTCAACTCCTCGACCAAGGCGGATAGAGCGTCAGACGGCGAGAGGGCTTGGCCGCTCCCCCCTGCACCAGCTTCTGCTGTGATCGCCCCGTTCACCGTGGACTGTGGCTTAGGTTGTGATCCGGCCATAAAGACAGCCACCCGGTTTGGCGGATCAAAGGGGTCCGGAATACTGTCTCCGTCGGACACACCCTCAGATCGGCCGTCCCGCAACAGATACAAGGATTCAGTCTCTCCGGATGAGGATTCATCGTCAGAATAGATAAATGTCTCGCCACCGGAATCCGATCCGTCCTCGGCTTGGACTCCATGAATTGCTCCGACGAAAACGCGCTTCATGGCCGGCTGAATCCGGGCCGATCTCGCACGCTGAGCCGGCTCAACGATGTTGGGGAAGATGTCTGGCCCAGGTCCCGGTTCACCAATCTTGCCGATGAAGACGTGAATGCCGCCGAAGGGAACCCAGTACCCGTATTCGATTGAATCGGCCTCCGGGCCCCAGCCTACGTCGTCGATGTAGATCCGGCCGCGGCGACTATTGGTCATCCGGCCGACCGCGTAGCCCCTGAGCCCTTCAAAGCTGCCCTTCAAGAACTCGAAACCATCGTGCGGGAGCCCCACGGTGGGCGCCAACTGTCGTGGAATTAGCACGGCAGATGTCCGGTTTAACGGACTTAGTTGAGGAACCATCGCACGGGTTAGCTTGAAGGGGTTAAAAGCACACAAAGGACACATAGGGTTTATACTAGTTCGGCCCCTTCGATGAAGGTAAAAGCCTACGTCTAGTTGGTTTGGTAATGCTTGGGCGTCGATGAACAGGGAGCGGATCGCTTGCCTGTGTTTCGACGGGTTGTCTCTTGCCCTTGAACCGTCGCCGGGTCGTCTCCTTATATAGAGGTGACGCCCGGTCCGGTTTACAGAGTCCCGAGGCCGGCTCATATTTGTGTCCGCCTCGGTCTCTGCTCTTTCTTCCTTGTCTCTCAAGTTTACATGATACGACGGTTTACAAACCGTGAACTTTACACATGGGCCCTAAACCTTCATGGGCCGTAACCTCTACTGAGCTTACAATTATACAACTATATTATCATAATCCGGTTTACTCTAGCCGGTTTACACCTCCTAGTAGTATCCCTGACAGGTCTCCACGTGGCCTGTGCGCGGAGCCCAGGCAGAAGGGCCTTTTGTCCCGGTTGGTGGCACCAACCGGGACCAAAAGGCATCCACGCGTCAGCATTTCTGTGGCTGTGGTTTTTGTTTTTTGTTTTGAAAGGGGAGGCGGGGTTGGAGGTTTTGGGGGGTTAATTTAGGTGTTTCATATTGTGTTATCTAGCTAATTAATAGAGAGAAGTGTCCTCTCTTATGTCCGTGCTTGGTCCACGCTACGTACTACACATACGTATAGAGAGGACTAGACACGCTAGCTAGCTAGCTAGTAAGCAAACGAAGGAAATAAAAGATCGTAATCAACATATATATGCATACAGAGAGAAGTAATATCGACCACCTCTCCTTCTCCGAGAGATTGGTCAAACAACAAGTTCTCGTATATCTATCCGACACTACCGGGTACATATATACAATAATTATCTATTACAAATATAATCTCCTATACGATGGACGCATGGTCCACATAGTATTCTCCGTCTGGCGCGATCACGTGTTCAAGGAAGAATGCCGCCAATTCCTCTTGAATTGCTCGCAGACGATCTGGTGCTAGGAGTTCATCCCGCATCCGAAACATCTAATTTGAAGAAGGGGGGTCAATACATGAAATGATGCTATAAAATTGTCAATATTATTAATTTATTGCTTACGCACTTCAAATGATGGTAATGAAATAAAATTGTGAATATTATTAATTGCTTACGCACTTCAAATTGTGCTTCAGAGTAGCCCCGCTCACAGGTCGTGTGGCGGATGGACTCGCAAATGTAGTATCCACAGAAATCATTCCCGGGTTCGTGTCACAATCACTTTACAAGAAATAGAGGTCAATCAAACTGATAAGCAAGAATGCCAAATGGTATTGATGAAACTAGCTCTTGAATCAAGATATAGGAGATGCGCGGAACATGCTACTATATAGGACTTACTTTCGGGTGTCTAAATTCTAGCTTCTTCGGCAGTCCCGGAGCTTTTTTGGTGAATTTTCTCCAAACCCTGCGAGACAAAGAAAACAATTACTTGATATCAGAAATGAACAAAGTTGCTGATATGCATGGTGGATAATATTGATCGATTTAACTTACCCGTCGAGCATTTGAGTCATGTCCGCATACTCCTCGGGATCTTTATGTTTAGAGTCCAAGACAGTTACTACGCCCTTCTCAAGCTTAATCTCTAAGAGAATATAGTGGAAGCTGCGCACGCATGCATGAACTCATCAATTACATTACTATAACCTTGACTGATATATAAGGGAAACCAAATATGCACAAGACAGTAACACTCACTTGAAGTTGTAAGGAAAGAGTATTATATCTTTTTTTTCATTTACCACCAACGATCGTAGCAAGTTGGTCTCGGTATCTGAGGCACGCCATTTAACCTCGGTTGCATCTATGAGGTATGTGTTAATGAACCCAATATCACCGACTTGTCTTTTCTTCAATTCGACGATCTTCAATCTGCATAATATAGTGAGGATAATTCTAAATACATGCAATGAAAGAGCTGAGCTATATAGAGAGACTTAATGACAGAAGTAGTACTACTTACAGACAGTAGCAGGTGACCGTTGCTTTATCGAGGGCCAATTGATTGAAAAACTGATAGAACTCCTCAAATGGAATAGGCAACAGTTCAATTCCAACGAGGTCATGCTCCGGTTTAACTCTCACATACAAACTATCCCTCCCCCCAGACTCTCTGTAGATTTTCAAGTACCAATCATGCAATCTTCGCATATTCGTTGATAGAGATCTTTCATTTTTGACGAGAGGCTTCCCGTACTCGTATCTTTGTATCTGCACCTCCAAGAAATCATAATGTACATCGTCGGACAGGTAATCTCCAAGATTGCTATAACCGGGCACCATCCTCAGATCATTAGCGACCATGTCGCTAGACACCTTCAGCGGGGGGCACGATTGGTCCGCTTGTTCGTCGAGCTAGGCAATTTGTTTCCCAGCTCGTCCTTCGGCTAACCTTTGATCACTTTTAGTACTTCCCGACCGCTTCGCTTCGTGAAATGACTTTTCAATAATGCGGTCATAGTTGTCCTTCGGCTTACTTTTCGCTGGTTTCTTCAGGGCAGCAAGAGTGCGCTTTGCTTTCACCGGATCTATCTTCTCCTCCAGAGGTGGATGTCTCTGTGCTTTCAACCCTTCAAGCCAGTCCTTCACTTCGCCTTGAGCGATCTTCGTGTTTTCCTCGTCGGACCTCTCGTATGGTAACTTCTCTAGAGGCGTGAGAGAAGGACCGAATCTGCATTACCTCCCGCCTCTGGCTGTACTGCTAGACATCGGCAGACCAGACGAAGCGGCTGTCTTCTTTCCTTGCTTACGCGCCAGAGAAGGAGCAGCCGGAGCGGCGGCAGGTCTCTTCCGCCCTTGCTGACTAGGCGGAGAAGGAGGAGCAGGCTGGCTACTCGGGCGCGCCGGCACAGGCGGAGAAGGAGGAGGCTGGCTGCTCGGGCGCGCCGGCGTAGGCGGAGAAGGAGGCGGAGTGCCGCCTCGCGCCGGAGAAGGAGCCGGAGTGCCCTGATCGTCACTCGCCGGAGGAGGAGGCGGTGGAGGAGGCGGAGTGCCCTGACTCGCCGGAGGAGGAGGAGGAGGCGGAGGCGTCCAGTTGAGAATGTTGATGAGGTCCTTCCGCCATAGGCATGGAGTCTTCAGTGAAGAACCCAGCCGAGTCTCCCCTTCAGCGGTAGGGTGGTCAAGCTGGAGCTCCTCAAATCCCTCCGTAATTCCATCCACCATCATCCTAGCATATCCTTCTGGAATCGGCCGGCAGTGAAAAGTGTCGCCGGGTCCAGTAGGATAAACAGAGCCAGCAGCCGCCTTGACCTTCATATTTATCCACTGCGTCATAAGGTGGCACTTTTGTACCTCTGTGATAGCATCCACGGGATACCTGGCAGTAGCCGTCAAGACATGCTCCGGCTGAAGCAGCTCGGTGGAAGCCATGCTGCTTCTCCGCAGAGATGGCGGGGTAGCTTCGGGGGAAGCTTCGACAATTCTTTTGTTCCGATTTGCTTCTCGTTCCTCTATCGCTTGTATTCTGGCGCCCAGCGCCTGTAGTTCGGTCTGCTGCATTTTCTTCCTCCTCTCGTGGTATTTGTAGCCGCCTGCGTCCGAAAACCCAGCACTCCACGAAAGGGAGCCTGGCGTGCCTCGTGTCCGTCCAGGGTGCTTAGGATTCCCGAGGGCCATTGTCAGCTCGTCGTTCTCTCTGTCGGGGAAGAACGTCCCTTGCTGCGCAGCTTTGATATAGTGTTGAAGCTTCCTGAGTGGTATTTCCAATTGCTTGTCCGTCCAAATGCACCTCCCTGATACAGGGTCCAAGGTTCCGCTAGCACCGAAGAACCAAGTCCGACAACAGTCTGGCTAGTGCATTGTCTCTGGTTCGATCCCTTTCTGAAGCAGATCATTCTCAGCCTTGGCCCACTTAGGCCGGGCTCTAAGGTAGCCACCTGACCCCGTGCGATGGTGATGCTTCTTCTTCACAGCATTTATCTGGTTTGTCGTCGACATCTTCTTACTCTTTTTCGATGTCTTATAGGCCACAAATGCGGGCCAGTCATCTTTGATCTTCTCATATATGCCCATGAATTCTGGAGTCTCTTTTTCGCGGACAAACTTATTCAGTTTTTTCTTCCATGCCCTGAATTGGTCTGCCATCTTCGTAAGAGCAGCAGACTTGATTAATTCCTCTTTAACTGGATTCGCCAGATCATCCTCTGGAGGTATTATGAAATTTGACTTCAGCTCAGTCCAAAGATCTTCTTTCTGCATATCAGTGACATAAGACACCTGAGCGTCTTTTGCAGCTGACTTTAACCATTGATGGATGCTGATCGGGATCTTGTCCCAAACCAGAACCCCGCACTGGTTAACAAATGCGTTCTTTGTCCGGATGGGTTCAATCGGTTCGCCGGAGCGCGAGATTTCTGAGATCTCAAACTTTTCATCCGGCCTCAACTTTTTCTTCGTGCCTCGTCTCTTTACCGAAGATTTGCTCGATCCGGAGGGCTAGAAAAAGGAACAAAGACGAGAGTTAATGAATGCATCAATTAACTAGTCAGCACAGGCTTAACTAATATATATACCTCCTGGCCGGACTCGGTTCGGTCACTGGAGCCAGCATCACGATCTCCTTCTTGCACCGGCATTGGGTCACCAGAGCCGTCCTCACGGTCTACTTCTTCCATGTGCATTGGGTCACCGGAGCCATCAATATCATAGCCTAGATCTTCCAGCTCTCTTTCCACCAGCTCATTGGTGTCGTTGAGAAACGACAAGACGGCATCTTGTCCGTCTGCGATTATGTACATCAACATCGCTTCTTGTGCTTCGTCTCGGGTGTTGTTGTCCATAGTTTCTACAAATATTTACAACATGCCAATTATTATTCAAACATGACAGATGTATATATTAATGGCAAAAGTAGAACTAGCTTCGACCCTCGACCCCTGGACGACCCTCGACTGCTCGGAGATCCACAACCCTAGACCCCCTCATGTCACATTTTGTCTAGTGTCAAAGGATTCAACAAAACCAATACTTCATCATTAGGCGAAAGTAACAGTCGCATGATGGTACGAAGCTCTCCAAAGTTATTTTGGAACGGAGTCCCAGATAGGATAATTCGTAACAAAAGACGGATTATCCTATCAGGAACTCTGTTCCAAAACAACTTTGCAGAACTTCGTACCAACATGCCCCGGTTACTTCTGGCAAATGATGAAGTCATGGATTTCTTCAATACTTTGACACTAGCTAGGCAACCTCTCGACCCCTCGACCCTCGATTGCTCGGCGATCCACAACCCTACACCCCCTCATGTCACATTTTGTCTAGTGTCAAAGGATTCAACAAAACCAATACTTCATCATTAGGCGAAAGTAACAGTCGCATGATGGTACGAAGCTCTCCAAAGTTATTTTGGAACGGAGTCCCAGATAGGATAATTCGTAACAAAAGACGGATTATCCTATCAGGAACTCCGT
>LR738714.1:700901134-700934412 GCA_902687465.1 Secale cereale
GGGAGGGTGTATATCAAAAACGACATATCCGATAATAAAAAGAAGAGGAAGAAGAAGAAAAAAAAAGAGGAGAAGAAGAAAGGAACCGCTAGAGGAGAAGATCGAAGAAAAAAAGAAAAAAAAAGGAGAAGAAGAAAGGAATAGAGGAGAAGAAGAGAAAATTTCTCTTCTTCTCCTCTATTCCTTTCTTCTTCTCCTCTTTTTTCTTCTTCTTTTTTCTTCTTCTTATTTATTTCTCCTCTTCTTCCTCTCCTCTTCTTCTTTCTTTCCTCTTCTTATTTTCTTCTTTCCTATCCTTCTTTTTCTAAATTTGTAACTTTTGCATATATAAAACTTTCTATATATATTTAGCATATATAAACAAAAAACTATATAGCCACATACACATATACATCACATACACATCACATTCAGCAACTATACATCACAATTGTAACTTTCTATATATAAACAAAAAACATTCTATGAAAAAAAAATTAACATATATATTTAGCAAATTCCTAAGAAAAATAAAAGAAATATAGCCACATACACATATACATCACATACAACAACTATATACACATAAACATATACACATATATGCAACTATATATATACACATACAAAATATACACACACACACACACACACACACACATATATATATATATATATATATATATATATATATATATATATATATATCACATATGAAAAAAAATCTCCTCACAACGCGGGGCAGGCAGAGGGCGCCGGCGACGAGGAGCACGGGGGCAGAGGGCGCCGGCGACGAGGAGCGAGACGGCGCGGGGGGACGGCGCGACGGCGCGGGGCGGGGCGACGGCGCGACGGCGTGGTGCGACGGGGCGGCGGCGAGCTCCAGCAAGGCGGCGTCGGGGGCGGGGAATAAGAACTGTCTGGAAATTTTCACAAGTGTTGATTATATAGGAGGGGTATTAGTCCCGGTTCGTGGCACCAACCGGGACCAATGCCCCCCTTTAGTCCCGGTTGGTGCCACCAACCGGGACCAAAGCCCTTGTCCTGCCCCGCGGCGCAAATATTTAGTCCCACCTCGCTAGTTGACAGGGGCTCGGAGTGGTTTATAAACCCCACTGCGGTGGCTGTATTGAGCTCCTCTCAATTGCAGGCTTCTGGGCCTAACTCTGCGCGCTGTCCTGTGAGCTTGCTGGGCCTTATAGTCCAGATGCATCCTGGGCTGTAGGCCTTGCAGGCTCACTAGGCAGCGCCCCATTTTTTTATTTTTTTCCTTTTTTGCTTTATTTATATCTAAGTTGTTTTTTGCTGTATTTAGAGTTTCTTTGTGAATATTATTGCTTTAGGTAAAACAAATTACAAACTTTCTGTTAGTGCAAGTAGTATTCAAATTTGAATAGTTTAAATTTGAAATTATTTGTTTTCTTTGTTGCTTTATTTATTTTATTTTGTTTCTACTTACAACAAAATACTTATTGTTGCTATTTTTATTTTTTTTGCAAATTTTTTTGTTTTGTTTTCTGCATTATTTATTTTCTTTTGTTTTTTGCTTTATTTTTTAATTCTTTCTGGTAAAACCAATTACAAACTTTCTGTTAGTGCAAGTAGTATTCAAATTTGAATAGTTTAAATTTGAAATTATTTGTTTTCTTTGTTGCTTTATTTATTTTATTTTGTTTCTACTTACAACGAAATACTTATTGTTGCTATTTTTATTTTTTTGCAAGTTTTCTTGTTTTGTTTTTTGCATTATTTATTTTCTTTTGTGTTTTGCTTTATTTTTTAATTCTTTCTGGTAAAACCAATTACAAACTTTCTGTTAGTGCAAGTAGTATTGAAATTTGAATAGTACAAACGGACAATGGTATCATACTCGTCTGTTACAAAGTTGGCATGGTATCATCATAATAGTTGCGGAAAAAAGTCTTCACTTTTTCTTCGCTTGTGTCATTTGCTTATTGCGCCGTAACCATGGATAATCTTCATCGTTTATCAGGATGCTTGGGTCAGCCTTGACTTTGAAGGGAGGAATTTCATGAAATTTTTTATAATCTTCGGATATGTCTGTCTTGCCCTCCACTCCCAGGATGTCCCTTTTTCCTGAAAGAACTATGTGGCGCTTTGGCTCATCGTATGATGTATTCGCTTCCTTATCTTTTCTTTTTCTCGGTCTGGTAGACATGTCCTTCACATAGATAACTTGTGCCACATCATTGGCTAGGACGAACCGTTCGTCAGTGTATCCAAGATTTTTCAGATCCACTGTTGTCATTCCGTACTGTGGGTCTACCTGTACCTCGCCTCCTGACAGATTGACCCATTTGCACTTAAACAAATGGACCTTAAAATCATGTCCGTAGTCAAGTTCCCATATGTCCACTATGTAACCACAATATATGTCCTTTCCCCTCTCGGTTGTTGCATCAAAGCGGACACCGCTGTTTTGGTTGGTGCTCTTTTGATCTTGGACAATCGTGTAAAATGTATTCCCATTTATCTCGTATCCTTTGTAAATCAATACAGTCGAAGATGGTCCCCTGGACAACAAGTACAACTCATCACAAACAGTGTTGTCACCTCTGAGACGTGTTTCCAACCAACTGCTGAAAGTCCTGATGTGTTCACATGTAATCCAGTCGTCACACTGCTCCGGGTGTTTGGAGCGCAGACTGTTCTTGTGTTCATCGACATACGGGGTCACCAATGTAGATTTTTGTAGAACCGTGTAGTGTGCTTGAGACCAAGAATATCCGTCCCTGCATATTATTGAGTCCCTTCCAAGCGTGCCTTTTCCAGTCAGTCTCCCCTCGTACCGCGATTTAGGGAGACCTATCTTATTAAGGCCAGGAATGAAGTCAACACAAAACCCGATGACATCCTCTGTTTGATGGCCCATGGAGATGCTTCCTTCTGGCCTAGGGCGGTTACGGACATATTTCTTTAGGACTCCCATGAACCTCTCAAAGGGGAACATATTGTGTAGAAATACGGGCCCCAGAATGACAATCTCGTCGACTAGATGAACTAGGACGTGTGTCATGATATTGAAGAAGGATGGTGGGAACACCAGCTCGAAACTGACAAGACATTGCGCCACATCATTCCTTAGCCTTGGTACGATTTCTTGATCGATCACCTTCTGAGAGATTGCATTGAGGAATGCACATAGCTTCACAATGGCTAATCGGATGTTTTTCGGTAGCAGCCCCCTCAATGTAACCGGAAGCAGTTGCATCATAATCACGTGGCAGTCATGAGACTTTAGGTTCTGGAACTTTTTCTTTGGCATATTTATTATTCCCTTTATATTCGACGAGAAGCCAGTCGGGACCTTCATACTGAGCAGGCATTCAAAGAAGATTTCTTTCTCTTCTTTCGTAAGAGCATAGCTGGCAGGACCTTCATACTACTTCGGAGGGATGCCGTCTTTTTCGTGCAAACGTGGTCCTCCCGTGCCTCAGCTGTATCTTTTGTCTTTCCATACACGCCCAAGAAGCCTAGCAGGTTCACGCAAAGGTTCTTCGTCACGTGCATCACGTCGATTGAAGACCGGACCTCTAGGTCTTTCCAGTAGGGTAGGTCCCAAAATATAGATTTCTTCTTCCACATGGGTGTGTGTCCCTCAGTGTCATTCGGAACAGCTAGTGCGCCGGGGCCCTTTCCAAAGATTACGTATAAATCATTAACCATAGCAAGTACGTGATCACCGGTACGCATGGCGGGCTTCTTCCGGTGATCTGCCTCGCCTTTGAAATGCTCGCCTTTCTTTCGACATTGATGGTTGGTCGGAAGAAATCGACGATGGCCCAGGTACACATTCTTCCTGCACTTGTCCAGGTATATACTTTCAGTGTCATCTAAACAGTGCGTGCATGCGTGGTATCCTTTGTTTGTCTGTCCTGAAAGGTTACTAAGAGCGGGCCAATCGTTGATGGTCACGAACAGCAACGCCTTTAGGTCAAATTCCTCCTATCTGTGCTCATCCCACGCACGTACACCGTTTCCATTCCACAGCTGTAAAAGTTCTTCAACTAATGGCCTTAGGTACACATCAATGTCGTTGCCGGGTTGCTTAGAGCCTTGGATGAGAACTGGCATCATAATGAACTTCCGCTTCATGCACATCCAAGGAGGAAGGTTATACATACATAGAGTCACGGGCCAGGTGCTGTGATTGCTGCTCTGCTCCCCGAAAGGATTAATGCCATCCGCGCTTAAAGCAAACCATATGTTCCTTGGGACCTTTGCAAACTCCTTCCAGTACTTTCTCTCGATTTTTCTCCACTGCGACCCGTTAGCGGGTGCTCTCAACTTCCCGTCTTTATTACGGTCCTCACTGTGCCATCGCATCAACCTGGCATGCTCTCTGTTTCTGAACAAACGTTTCAACCGTGGTATTATAGGAGCATACCACATCACCTTCGCAGGAACCCTCTTCCTGGCGGGCTCGCCGTCAACATCACCAGGGTCATCTCGTCTCATCTTATACCGCAATGCACCGCGTACCGGGCATGCGTTCAGATCCTTGTATGCACCGCGGTAGAGGATGCAGTCATTAGGGCATGCATGTATCTTCTGCACCTCCAATCCTAGAGGGCATACGACCTTCTTTGCTGCATATGTACTGTCGGGCAGTTCGTTATCCTTCGGAAGCTTCTTCTTCAATATTTTCAGTAGCTTCTCAAATCCTTTGTCAGCCACAGCATTCTTTGCCTTCCACTGCAGCAATTCCAGTATGGTACCGAGCTTTGTGTTGCCATCTTCGCAATTGGGGTACAACCCTTTTTTGTGATCCTCTAACATGCGATCGAACTTCAGCTTCTCCTTTTGACTTTCGCATTGTGTCCTTGCATTGACAATGACCCGGCGGAGATCATCATTTGGTTCCTCTTGATCTTCAACAGCTTCACCAGTTGCAGCAGCATTGGGCACATCGTCTGGTTCCTCTTGATCTTCACCAGCTCCCCCCATTGCAGCATCACCATATTCAGGGGGCACATAGTTGTCATCGTACTCTTCTTCTTCGCCGTCTTCCATCATAACCCCTATTTCTCCATGCCTCGTCCAAACATTATAGTGTGGCATGAAACCCTTGTAAAGCAGGTGGGAGTGAAGGATTTTCCGGTTAGAGTAAGACATCGTATTCCCACATTTAGTGCATGGACAACACATAAAACCATTCTGCTTGTTTGCCTTAGCCGCATTTAGAAACTCATGCACGCCCTTAATGAACTCGGAGGTGTGTCTGTCACCGTACATCCATTGCCGGTTCATCTGCGTGCATTATATATAATTAAGTGTGTCAAAAACCATTACAGAACATCATAAATAGATAATTAAGTGACCAAATTAATAGAAGTTCATCATCACATTAAAACCAAAGTACATACATATATAGTTCTCATCTAACAACATATAGCTCTCCATACACATCGAAACTATGTAAAACATTTCAATGCGAACAAATGCGATCATAATCGCAACCAAGGTAACAATTGATCCAACGGCATAATGATACCAAGCCTCGGTATGAATGGCATATTTTCTAATCTTTCTAATCTTCAGCCGCATTGCATCCATCTTGATCTTGTGATCATCGACGACATCCGCAACATGCAACTCCAATATCATCTTCTCGTCCTCAATATTTTTTATTTTTTCCTTCAAGAATTTGTTTTCTTCTTCAACTAAATTTAACCTCTCGACAATAGGGTCCATCTTGATCTTGTGATCATCGATGACTTCCGCAACATGCAACTCCAATTCCATCTTCTCCTCCTCCATTTTTTCCAATTTTTTCTTTAAGGAAATGTTTTCCTCTTCAACTAAATTTAACCTCTCCACAAGAGGGTCGGTTGGAATTTCTGGTTCAACTACCTCCTAGACATAATAAAACATCTATGCATGTCAGGTTGGTCGGCATAACTATCATAAACACTAAAACAAATAGTTATAAATTAAAGATAATATACCACATCCGAATCGTAGACAGGACGAGGGGCCACGTGGGCGGATATCAAAACCATCGCACTATATAATAACAAGCAATAATAAACATAAGAAAATTAGACAAATATCTATCTAAAGAAATAATAACAAGCAATAATAAAAGTAAGAAAATCATGGACATAACAAGAGGCTCACCACGGTGGTGCCGGTGACGAGATCGGCGGGGGCGATCGACGGCGGCGAAGACGGGGACGGGACGTGACGGACCGCTAAACCTAGACAAATCTCGGAGAAAATAGAGCTTCGAGAGGAGAAAAGCTTAACTACTGTGGCTCGGGCATTCCATCGAACACGTTGTGTGCATAGGAGGTGAGCTAGAGCACCAGTAACCCCTCTCCCCCTCGGCCAGAAAAAAAACAAAGCAGTGTGCTCTGCTCTTGCGCGAGGGGGTATATGTAGGCACCTCATTGGTCCCGGTTGGTGCTACGAACCGGGGCTAAAGGGGTGCCTTTGGTCCCGGTTCATATCACCAACCGGGACCAATGGTGGTGGGCCAGGAGCAAGACCCATTGGTCCCGGTTTGTCGATCTAACCGGGACCACAAGGTCCAGACGAACCGGGACCAATGGCCCACGTGGCCCGGCCGGCCCCCTGGGCTCACAAACCGGGTCCAGCGCCCCCATTGGACCCGGTTCTTGATTGAACCGGGGCTAATGGGCTGGACAGGCCTGGACCAAAGCCCTGTTTTCTACTAGTGTATAGAACATTCAGTGATATTTCTTTTAAAAATTGTTTTACTACTCTTTTGATTTTACTATTCATGTGGATGCATTTGAGCTCGGGTGTAGAGACTTCACGTCCCAGAAAAGATAGATCATTCAGAAATTTATGACAAACATAGAAAATTCATGCTAAACTACTTTGAAGAACTCGTTCTTTTTTGCCCTCTCTCGAGCAATTGTGAAAAAATTGGCGGATAAAAGTATGCATAGTCTGTGGATCAAAATAATCGCAACAATGTTGAGAAACATGGAACTCTAAAAAATTAAAACAATCAAGAATTAGAATACTTGTGGCGGGATATAATGAGAGCAACATCAATGTTACATGCCGCTTTGGCCCATCAGACGTGCCTAACCAGTTTTGCTGGTTTCATGATTCTTTACAAGATTTATGTTTCTTTAGTGTCATGATTTTTTATCTTATTTTTCATATATAATTTCTTCCTCATTTTGTTCTTCTCGAATTTTTTGAAACATATGCAAAATACTTGTCTCAACTCATTAATACAGGAGGAGTAGAATTGACCAATTAATTAGCGGAAAATCTTATGAAAAATTTCACAACAACCCGCCAACAAAGGGCAACATGACCCGTCCTAATTATCCACACAAAGACACACACATCGTCTAGAAGGAAAGAACCATCGAGGTTGCCTCGAAGCTTCATCGTCGTCACTCCTCCCCAAACATGTGACTCCGAGTTCGTCATCACAATGGACGTCGGTACCCATGCTGGCCCTTGCCCAAGAAAGGAACACCACAGTTGGTGATCAGACTCTGGCGACGAACATTGCAAGAGAGAAGCATTGAGCGTACGCTGATTACGCCCATGCAAACGACCAATCTTCTCATTTCCATGGTCACTTGAAAGACTCCTCAGCAACACCGTTTTTGTATTGAGTTCGCTCGAATACCGGTACGAGGACAGTGTGATTCTAATTATTTTTCTCTCCTAAAAATATTTCTAAATACAAAATATGAGCGGAGATAATATGAATTCTCCAAAATAACAGAAATATTGGACGAAAAATGTTAAAATCACTTTTGGTATTTTTCTGGATTTGTTTGCATAGGAAAAATACGCGTTTTTCAAAATTGCATTTAGGTCCGGGAAAAATGTTCACTTTGTCCTAAATATTATTAGAGGACGGTGAAAATTTATTTCGGGAATTTTGGAGTCCGGTTGGTATTTCTTTCGTTAGTTTTGCTGCGCCGGGACTCTTTTTTTTTTTAAAAAAAAAAAGGAAACCGACCTAGTCTCGTATAGGGTCGGGAGACTGGGCTTTATAAGCCGCAGCCCCGCCGGCCCAAAGCCTCGCCTCGCCCGCGGCGCCCGAACCCTAGCAGCCGCCGCCTGCCCCGCCGCCGCCACGCTGCGCCGCCGCCGCCGCCGCTGCCGCCCCGCCACCGCGCCGCCACACCGCCGCCTCGCTGCCCGCCGCCGCCGCCCCGCGTGCCGCCGCCCCGCCCCGCCGGAGTTCCGCAGGAGTTGAGGTAGTTTTTTTTTTCGGTTAACCGATCGGTTCTTTTAGGAAGACCTAGATCTGTTTTTTTAATAGATCGGTTCGGTTTTTTTATTTTTTTGCCTGTTTAGTTAATTAGCGGACGTTCGTCTGTACGTTCATTTTAACGAACGGTTTACGTTAGTTAATCACAGACAGCGAAGGTTCGTTCGTTAGCCTGTTCGTCGTTTTTCTTTTTCGGGGTATTTATCCGCGGTTATTCCGATCGTGATTTCTAGCCTGATCTTGTTTTTCGTTTTTCTTTTCGCTCGAGAGTCGGAATCAGGTGATTCAAAATCTCAGATCTTCGTCTCGAAGCCCTCTTTACGTTTAATCAACTTGAACAAGGTTTTGGCTACTGTAAAATTTGACTTTAGGCCAACTATTAATTCGGAGCTCGTTTCTTTCGCAGTTTGAGTTTCGTTGCTTCTTTCGAGTTGATTCTTTTTGCAAGCCGGAGTTCTTAAGTTGAACTTTCTGGTTAGATCTCTTATTTGAGTTTTACCCGTGCATTAGTTAAGTACTTATTGTATGCTTGTTTGTTTGATTGCGATAGAGTACCCGGAGTGCGCCGCTTGTTACTTTGAGTCTCTAGGTTTTGCGGATCATCAGCAAGGCAAGTAACACTTTGATCATGCTTTCCAATTACCCGGTTTCATTGCATTAGTCCAAACCCTCACACATTGCATGAGTAGGATCAATTAACTTGTGGGATTGGGAAGTAGATTGAGGTAGTACCTATTACCTGCATTACATTCAAACCTTTGGGAGTTACTTCTATGTTTGCTGTTAGGACATGCTATGCTCGTAGACGTGGATTGGGTGAGTGAAATCCATGACAGATGTGAGTTTGTTAATTAATGGTTCAACTTAAGGTGGCAACATTAATACACATCTGGGTGGATTGAGGCATCTGGGTATTCCAGGATTGCCTGTTTTTCTTTTGGACCGCCACCCAGGCTCAAAGGGATCATGAGATTATTCATACTAGAACCTTCCGTGTGCAGCCACAATGCTATTATGGGCTCTAGCATAGTATGAGTAAGTTGTGCGAACTCTAACAGTGGTGGACTAGCAGATGTAGGGGATGTAGGTTGGTACGGTCCGCCTGATCGTAAGGTGCTAGCGCTTCTGAAAGACTATGTCTCGGTCATCCGTTTCTCAAACACCATGTAGTGCGAGAAACCAAACGGAGGCGATCGAGTCTTGTGGGAAAAATGCACAAACCTCCGCAGAGTGTACAAACTGATCATGATTAGCCGTGTCCTTGGTTATGGACGTCTTGAGTATCTAGTACCTGGATTTTCATGTGAATCTCAACATGTTACTTTAATTTAATTTTGTTGGGTTTAATGATGAACTTTAATTGGGGTTGAGAGGATGTCTATCTTCTCAACGATGTTTCAACTACCATGATGGTTAATTAAAATGCATTCCTTTGAAGTAGGAAAAAATTGGCTTTACGCAAAAACTTAACCGTAGAGCTTTCCACCAGCCAAATATGCATATAGTATAGCTTTACTTTCATTGCATTCTCTTGTGTTACCTTGCCAGCATATTCCATGTGCTGACCCGTTTTCGGGCTGCAACGTTTCATGTTGCAGACTTTTCAGACGACGAGTAAGATGCCCCTTTTAGGTCGTGGTTCTATACTCAGTGATGCCGCTGGTGTTGATGGACTCACTTATCTTCCAAGCCTTCCGCTGTTATCATATTAGATGGCCTTCGGCCATATTATTTGTAATAAATTCATCATTGGACTATCGATGTAATAAGTGTGTGATTGCTACTCTGTTATAAATCCTTCAAGTACTGTGCGTGTTAGCATTACTGATCCAGGGATGACACTGATGCACAGAGATCAGACTGTTTGAGGTCTGGTCGCTACAAGATGGTATCATAGCACACGCTGACTGTAGGACACGACCACTAAGACAAGCCCTAGAACACAATTCACTCTTCTCTTTTCTGACTCCTCATCTTTTCTACTCTTTAGGATGGTGGAAGCAAAGCACAAGTTCATGCAACCGGATGATGATACACCCTTTGGACGACACCTGAAGGAAGTCACCAGATATCTACACATTGGATTACCAAGTTTCACTGGAACCTACAATGCCACTCTACCTGAGGAGGAGCGTTGGTTGATTCAAGCTCAAGTTCCAGGAAGGACGTTCGCACCCGTCACCCCACTCATAGCATTTTCCTTTAATACACCCACATGGAGCCTAGGAAGGAGCATGGCAGCCCACATTGCTATGGGAAGGATTGGAGAAGTCTACCAGCAAGAGCTAAAGGACACTATCTACCAGATTTGTGGACGCCGAGATGAGAATTGGGATATGATCAGCACACGGAAGGGTATATCCATTGCAGCATTCATTCAGGAGTTGAACCACCACATTCGTCGCCAGGAGCACCAGATGTGTGCTGGGATGATAGATTTGAAGAAAGCCCTAAATAGGAATTTGGAGCTAGAGGAAGAACTCAAGTCTACACGCGAAGGATATGAGGAGGAGATGAAGATACTTGTGGAGAAGAATGATGATTTGACCCGGAAGTTAGGGATACTCATGGGAGAAGAAGACGAGGAAGAAGAACCCAAGGAGATTCCACCGGAAGACTATATCATCATAGATGACACGGATTCGGAAGCTGAGGATAGCAAGGATGAAGACTATGAAGATGAAGCTGGAGCAGATATTATGGAATCCTCTGCCGATCAATATTTTTAGATGACCACCCTGTGACTAGTAGTTTACCTCCATATATTAGATTTAGAGCACCTTTGTAACGATCGTTAGATTTGTATGACCTTGTTTGAAATTGATTGGTGTGATATGATTGTGTGTTTGTCTCATGTGCATATGGGTAGTGATTTTCCCTTAGACCTCTTTTCTATTCTAATCTCTTCCCTCTACACCCATCAGATGCCTCCAAGACGTGAATTCGAGTTTCCCCCTGAGCTCACCCAGTTGATCCAGCAGCAGAACACCCTAATGCAACTTCTTGTCCAGAACACTCAGAACAACCACAACAACAACAACAACCCTTCACCACCACCACCCGTGGACAACCTGACACGTTTATTAAGGTTGCAACCACTCGTGTTTGCTAGCAGCATCGAACCAATTGTGGCTGATGACTGGCTACGCAAGATTGGAAGGGATTTGACCACCGCCAATTGCTCGGATGCTGAGAAGGTGCGATTTGCCGCACACCAGTTGTCTGGACCAGCCGCAGCATGGTGGGAGAATTACACAGCCACTTACCCCGTAGCCAATGTCATTTGGGATCAGTTTCAGCAAGCTTTTCGTACTGCCCATGTCTCGAGTGGATCAATGAGTATGAAGAAGCAGGAGTTTCGCAATTTGCGCCAAGGGAACCGTATTGTGGCTCAGTACGTGGATGGGTTTAGTACCCTATCTCGTTATGCCCCAGATGATGTGGCCACAGATGCCAAGAAGCAGGAGAGATTCATGGAAGGGCTGAATGATGAGATGAGTGTACAGTTGATGGTGGCAACTTTCAATAACTACCAGGAGTTGGTTGACCGTGCCCTGATGATTGAAAGGAAGCATCAACAGATTGAGAACCGCAAGAGGAAGTATGGGCAAGGAAAGTATAATTCTGGAGCTCAGCAGAAGCCCCGCTTTACCCCTAAAGCGGTAGGACAATTTCAGCATACCCATGGAGGAGGTAGCTCGCACAACCACAATGGCACCAAGAATGGAAATGGGAATGAAAATGGGAACGGAGCCAATGGAAACCAGAACCGCCTTGCACCGTCCACACCCACCAAGAGGGATTTTAGCCATGTCACTTGTTACAAGTGCGGGAAGACTGGACATTATGCTAATGAATGCCCAAAAGTTAAGAATGGGAACGGCAATGGAAGCGCCGGGAAGAAGCCCAACCCGTTCAACAAAGGACAAGTGAACCACGTGACTGTGGAGGAAGTAGAGGAGCAACCAGATGCAGTTATAGGTAAGTTCCTAGTTAAGTCCTTTACTGCACTCGTTCTTTTCGATACTGGTGCATCGCATTCATACATTTCAAGGGGATTCGTGGATAAGTATAAGCTGCCGACCCAAGCCCTTAGATCGCCCATGTTAGTAACCTCACCAGGAGCAGAGTATATGGCTAAGTCATGGTGTGATCAGTTGCCCTTAAGTATTGGTAATTACATATTCCCTTCGGACCTAATAGTATGGGAACCTCAAGGACTGTATGTGATATTAGGCATGGATTGGTTATCTAAGTATGAAGGGAATATTGAATGTGCCAACAATACCATTTTGCTTACTACGCCGGAAGGAAGAAGGATCAAGTATGTATCCCGGCATGAGTCAAAGAGGAGTAGGTTAAATTCCTTGTCGGGAGTTGTTCAGGAGGAAGTGCCAGTAGTGAAGGATTATCCGGATGTGTTTCCAGAGGAGTTATCTGGCATGCCACCGGATAGAGATATAGAGTTTTTGATTGAACTTTTGCCAGGCACCGGGCCAATTTCTAAGAGACCCTATAGGATGCCCGCAAAGGATTTGGAGGAAATAAAGAAGCAGATTAAGGAGTTACTGGATAAAGGATTCATACGCCCAAGTTCTTCGCCTTGGGGTTCGCCGGTACTTCTAGTGGAGAAGAAGGATGGATCGTTAAGAATGGTTGTTGATTACCGAGGATTGAATGAAGTAACGATCAAGAACAAGTACCCATTACCGATGATCAATGATCTGTTCGATAGATTGCAAGGAGCTAAGGTATTTTCCAAGATCGATCTACGATCAGGGTATCATCAATTGAAGATCCGAGAGCAGGATATACCTAAGACGGCCTTTACCACTAGGTATGGGTTGTATGAGTATACCGTTATGTCGTTTGGTCTGACAAACGCACCGGCATACTTTATGAACCTGATGAACAAAGTGTTTAAGGAGTATTTGGATAAGTTCGTCGTAGTGTTCATAGATGATATATTGATCTTCTCGAAAGATGAAGAGGAGCATGAAGAGCATTTGCGTTTGGCATTGGAGAAGCTCAGAGAACATCAGTTATATGCCAAGTTTAGCAAATGTGAGTTTTGGTTGAAGGAAGTCGGATTCCTCGGACATGTTATATCCGGAGAAGGAATAGCAGTAGATCCCGCCAAGGTTGACACTGTGACCAATTCGGAAGCACCGACAACAGTTGGAGAATTCCGGAGTTTTCTTGGACTCGCAGGATACTACCGGAGATTTATCGAGAATTTCTCCAAGATTGCAAAGCCAATGACGGAGTTGTTGAAGAAGGACACCAAATTCTGTTGGACGGAAGAATGTGAGACTAGTTTCCAGGAGTTGAAGAAAAGGTTGGTCTCATCACCTGTGTTGATTCTGCCAGATCAACATAAGGATTATGAGGTGTACTGTGACGCTTCACGTCAAGGACTTGGAGCTATTCTTATGCAGGAAGGAAGAGTTGTTTCGTATGCTTCACGACAACTAAAACCTCATGAGATGAACTATGCCACCCACGATTTGGAGTTAGCAGCCGTAGTGCATGCAATGAAGACGTGGAGACATTTTCTCATTGGAAACCATTGTGAAGTATATACGGACCATAAGAGTTTGAAGTATATATTCACTCAGAAGGAGTTGAATCTTAGGCAAAGGAGATGGCTGGAACTCATTAAGGATTATGACATGAGATTGCATTATCATCCCGGAAAGGCTAACGTAGTAGCCGATGCGTTAAGCCGTAAGAGCCATGTCAATACCCTAATGACGGAAGAATTTCCAAAGGAGTTAGCCGAGGACCTACGAGAACTACGTTTGGAGATAGTTCCGAGAGGCTATGTAGCAACATTAGAAATCCAGTCTACCCTGATGGATAAAATCAGAGAAGCTCAGAAAGCTGACAAGGAGGTTGTTGCTATAAAGGAGAGGATGAGCGAAGGAAAAGCAAAAGGTTTTTGTGAGGATGAACACGACACCTTATGGTTCGAAGACCGCGTTTATGTGCCCTAGGACCCGGAGATCAGGAAGTTGATTTTACAGGAGGCCCATGATTCACCATACTCGATTCACCCAGGAAATACTAAGATGTATTTGGATTTGAAGGATATTTTCTGGTGGACCGGTATGAAGAAGGATATCGCGGAGTATGTAGCAGTTTGTGATGTATGTCAGAGAGTAAAGGCAGAACATCAGAAGCCCGCAGGATTGTTATAACCTATGCCAATTCCCGAATGGAAGTGGGAGAAGCTTGGTATGGATTTTATCACCGGATTGCCCAGGACCAAAGCTTGGTATGGATAGTAGTAGACCGATTGACGAAGGTAGCCCACTTTATTCCTGTGAAAACCACTTATACCAGTGCAAAGTTGGCTAAGATATACATGACCAGAATTGTATGTCTGCATGGAGTTCCGAGGAGCATCGTATCAGATAGAGGAACCCAGTTTACCTCAAAGTTCTGGAATCAGTTACATGAAACCTTGGGTACCAGGCTAGAGTTTAGCACAGCATTTCATCCGTAGACAGATGGACAGACAGAGAGAGTCAATCAGATTTTGGAGGATATGCTAAGAGCCTGTGCATTAGATTATGCACCTAGTTGGGTTGACAACTTGCCCTACGCGGAGTTCTCATACAACAACAGTTACCAGGCCAGTTTGAAGATGGCACCGTTCGAGGCATTATATGGAAGGAGATGCCGAACACCGTTGTCATGGGACGAAGTTGGAGACCGACAGTTGTTTGGACCAGACTTAATCAAAGAGTCTGAGGAGAAGGTTAAGTTGATCCGAGATAGACTGAAGGTAGCTCAGTTCAGGCAGAAGAGTTATGCAGACTCGAAGCGCAAGGAGATAACCTATGAGATCGGAGACAGAGCGTACCTGAGAGTATCGCGTATGTGAGGAGTTAAACGTTTCGGAGTTAAAGGGAAGTTAGCCCCGAGATTTGTGGGACCTTACCGTGTTTTGGAACGCATGGGAGAGGTTGCCTATAAGTTGGAATTGCCCGAAGGATTATCAGGGGTGCACGACGTGTTTCACGTTTCACAGCTTAAGAAGTGTCACGCGGAGATGGCCGATATACCGCTTAGAGACACCGTACCTCTGAAAGCAATTCAGTTGGACAGTGATCTGACTTACGAGGAGAAGCCTGTTAAGATTCTTGAATTTTCGAGCAGAGTTACTCGCAGTAAGGTTATCAAGTTTTGCAAAGTTCAGTGGAGTCACCACACCGAGGAAGAAGCCACCTGGGAACGAGAAGATGATTTACGCAAGGACCACCCACACCTGTTCTCTAGCCAAGTCGAATCTCGAGGGCGAGATTCATTCTAAGGGGGGTAGGTTTGTAACATCCCAAATTTTCAATTTGGAATGTTATACATAGATCATATTGCATTTGCATGTTTTTGCATTTTTGTTGTGGCGTTCCTCGAAATTCTAAGCAACTCAAGGACCTATGGAGAGAGTTGGGAATTTTACCATTTTTGTATTGAGTTCGCTCGAATACCGGTACAAGGACAGTGTGATTATAATTATTTTTCTCTCCTCAAAATATTTCTAAATACAAAATATGAGCAGAGATAATATGAATTCTCCAAAATAACAGAAATATTGGAGGAAAAATGTTAAAATCACTTTTGGTATTTTTCTGGATTTATTTGCGGATTTATTTGCATAAGAAAAATACGCGTTATTCAAAATTGCATTTAGGTCCGGGAAAAATGTTCACTTTGTCCTAAATATTATTAGAGGACGGTGAAAATTTATTTCGGTAATTTTGGAGTCCGGTTGGTATTTCTTTCGTTAGTTTTTCTGCGCCGGGACTCTTTTTTTTTTTTAAAAAAAAAAGGAAACCGACCTAGTCTCGTATAGGGTCGGGAGACTGGGCTTTATAAGCCGCAGCCCCGCCGGCCCAAAGCCTCGCCTCGCCCGCGGCGCCCGAACCCTAGCCGCCCGACGCCCTAGCCGCCGCCGCCACCGCCGCGCTGCACCGCCGCCGCTGCCGCCCCGCCGCCACGCCGCCACACCGCCGCCTCGCAGCCCGCCGCCGCCGCCCCGCCGGAGTTCCGCCAGAGTTGAGGTAGTTTTTTTTCGGTTAACCGATCGGTTCTTTTAGGAAGACCTCAATCTGTTTTTTTAATAGATCGGTTCGGTTTTTTTATTTTTCGCCGGTTTAGTTAATTAGCGGACGTTCGTTTTAACGAACGGTTTTTGTTAGTTAACCGCAGACAGCGAACGTTCGTTCGTTAGCCTGTTCGTCGTTTTTCTTTTTCGGGGTATTTATCCGCGGTTATTCCGATCGCGATTTTGCCCTCATCTTATTTTTCGTTTTTCTTTTCGCTCGAGAGTCGGAAACAAGTGATTCAAAATCCCAGATCTTCGTCTCGAAGCCCTCATTACGTTTAATCAACTTGAACAAGGTTATGGCTACTGTAAAATTTGACTTTAGGCCAACTAGTAATTCGGAGCTCGTTCCTTTCGCAGTTTGAGTTTCGTTGCTTCTTTCGAGTTGATTCTTTTTGCAAATCGGAGTTCTTAAGTTGAACTTTCTGGTTAGATCTCTTATTTGAGTTTCACCCGTGCATTAGTTAAGTACTTATTGTATACTTGTTTGTTTGATTGCGATAGAGTACCCGGAGTGCGCCGCTTGTTACTTTGAGTCTCTAGGTTTTGCGGATCATCAGCAAGACAAGTAACACTTTGATCATGCTTTCCAATTACCCGGTTTCATTGCACTAGTCCAAACCCTCACACATTGCATGAGTAGGATCAAATAACTTGTGGGATTGGGAAGTAGATTGAGGTAGTACCTATTACCTGCATTACATTCAAACCTTTGGGAGTTACTTCTACGTTTGCTGTTAGGACATGCTATGCTCGTAGACGTGGATTGGGTGAGTGAAATCCATGACAGATATGAGTTTCTTAATTAATGGTTCAACTTAAGGTGGCAACATTAATACACATCTGGGTGGATTGAGGCATCTGGGTATTCCAGGATTGCATGTTTTTCTTTTGGACCGCCACCCAGGCTCAAAGGGATCATGAGATTATTCATACTAGAAACTTCCGTGTGCAGCCACAATGCTATTATGAGCTCTAGCATAGTATGAGTAAGTTGTGCGAACTCTTACAATGGTGGACTAGCAGATGTAGGGGATGTAGGTTGGTACGGTCCGCCCGATCGTAAGGTGCTAGCACTTCTGAAAGACTATGTCTCGACCATCCGTTTCTCAAACACCATGCAGTGCGAGAAACCAAACGGAGGCGATCGAGTCTTGTGGGAAAAGTGCACAAACCTCTGCAGAGTGTACAAACTGATCATGATTAGCCGTGTCCCCGGTTATTGACGTCTTGAGTATCTAGTACTTGAATTTTCATGTGAATCTCAACATGTTACTTTAATTTAATTTTGTTGGATTTAATGATGAACTTTAATTAGGGTTGAGAGGATGTCTATCTTCTCAACGATGTTTCAACTACCATGATAGTTAATTAAAATGCATTCCTTTGAAGTAGGGAAAAATTGGCTTTACGCAAAAACTTAACCGTAGAGCTTTCCACCAGCCAAATATGCAGATAGTATAGCTTTACTTTCATTGCATTCTCTTGTGTTACCTTGCCAGCATATTCCATGTGCTGACCCGTTTTCGGGCTGCAACGTTTCATGTTGCAGACTTTTCAGACGATGAGTAAGATGCCCCTTTTAGGTCGTGGTTCTATACTCAGTGATGCCGCTGGTGTTGATGGACTCACTTATCTTCCAAGCCTTTCGCTGTTACCGTATTAGATGGCCTTCAGCCATATTATTTGTAATAAATTCATCGTTGGACTATCGATGTAATAAGTGTGTGATTGCTACTCTGTTATAAATCCTTCAAGTACTGTGCGTGTCAGCATTACTGATCCAGGGATGACACTGATGCACAGAGATCAGACTGTTTGAGGTCTGGTCGCTACAACCACCATCCTTTTGAATGAGCCGAGCATCCAATGCATATCGAATTGTTCCTAGAACAACAACACAAACAAAATGGTACCCAAACTCATTTGGACCAAAGAGTTAGAAACACCAATACATAGGACAAACTCCACAACCATATGTGCATTTATATATGAAAATGAATTTCATGCACATCTCATCCAAATCGAGACTAGGTGGAGTTTCCCCTATATATTGGATTAAAGAAAGAAAGCATGCCAAAGAAAATACATGTAGTAAGTATGCATGCTCAAGACTTTCAAGAAACGAAATGAAATGAAAAAGAAATACCAAGTGAAAATAGGATACCGAATGGAGAAATCATCACTTGGAAGATATCTACTTAGAAGATACATTAAGGAATTAGATATCCATTGATACACGTAAAAGGAAAGATATCGGACTCCCAAAAGAGAGGATGGTTCTAAACAAATCAACCCATCTACAAAGTTTCATGATGGCACAAAGTACCAAAAAGAAATGGCTCGCCTTCCATCGACACACACTTGATATGGATCACAAGATTAGTGTTCTATCGAAAATAGGATAGCTCGCCCAAGAATTGTGCATTTAAGAGAATTTGCATTTGAATACAAAATGCACAAGGTGGGATCACCACTTTCACTATATCTAGAGAACACTTGACAAAATCAATAAAATAACAAGATCCACAAGTGGCACGGAAGGCAATGGGAGTTGACACACTTGGCAAGAGATAAGACAAATAAAACCAAAAGACAATGTAAAGATGATCAATAATTTCCACCACATAAGTGATTACCAATTGTCAAAGATAAGAGGTATTTGGAGATAATTCCTGGTGATATATAATAATGATATCCAACATCATCTTCACACCAAGCACAAGCAAAATGCAACTTGTAGAGCTAACATGTCACCTAGGAACAAGATAATTTACCATATCAATTCTAAGTGACAATATCTCTAATGTACACATTTTCTAGGCTTGTAATATACACATAGCATATTACTCCCCCATAATGTGATACCAATGAAAAACTTAACAAGATGCAAAAGAGGACCAACAAGAGATAATTAATGAACCAAATAAAATTTGAATTTCTCATGAAGACGAAGAATATTTTCTTCAGCTTTTCTAAAGCACGTCTAGATGTACCGTAAGCGATCAGAATATTTTCTTCAGCTTTTCTAAAGCACGTCTAGATGTACCGTAAGCGATCAGAATATTTTCTTCAGCTTTTCTAAAGCACGTCTAGATGGACAGATCGAGCGAGCACGAGAGGCTCATGTGACAACGAGTGGGCGATCGGTCTCTGCTCTGCTGGATGGATAGCAACAGCCAGGACTACCGGAGCAAAGAGACTTGCCAAAAGAAGACAAGTTTTACTCGAGGGAAAAAAGAGCTTCAAAGAGGGGCCGTCAACGGCGGCACGTGGTGGCTGGTCGCCGGCCGGTGGTAGTACCGACCAGGCCGTTCGCGCGCGCGCTTTCTGACAAGGAAATAGAATCGTAACGGCACAAGCACCTGAAAAATATCGCTGCGCAGGCTGCAGTGCAGCACGTGGCTGATCCTCATCCGTGTACGTACATGCTACTGCATCTGCATGCCACCGAGACCACGACGATGACCTGCCCGGAGCCGTTTTTGGGGCCGCGCCGCACCTCGCCGGCGGCCACCTCTGTCCATGCTCGCCGTCCATGCACGCCGAGAACGTGGCTAGCTAGCTCGTGGTCGTGGTCGTGGGCTAACAATTAAGGACCTGCCTAGTCGTCGGGAAATCTGAATCTGCCAAACTGTCGGTATGTCTAAAACCAAGTCACGTGACCTGCTTTAGCTAATTATTTCTCTTTTTTTTTCGTTTTAGCTATACAGATTTATCAAATATAGCACATTTGTCCTGGGTAAAAAATTATGTGAAGTTTGGTCATGTTTTTATGAGGGGAAAAGTTTGACCAGGTTTACAAAAGAAGATATGAACATGCACTATATCATATACTCCGTATGATATAAAATACATTCCATAATGACATTGATTTTATAGTGTAGTTGTTGATATGTTTTTTCTATGAACTTGTTCAAAATTTGCATATTTTAACATAGAGATGTATCATTTCACGGAATCTCACTAAACTCATAGTGAAGCCCACCCTTGTGAGTAAATACGATCAATAACATTTTAAACCTTACAAGTCAAGTTGTGCTCCCTGACTAACTTCATCTACTACACAAAGATTTTGCCTTCTATAGCAAAAGGGGCTGTTAAGAAAGACTCTAATGCATTTCACACACACATACAAAGACAGTACTTATATCATTTTAAATAAGGACATATAATTAATGATTAACTACTACCTCCTTTCCGGTTTAGAAGGGATACACATATCACTAGGTCCACGATTTAACCAACGTAACATGAGTTTTACATCATAAAAACTATACTATCATTAGGAACTTCAAATATTCTATTTTAATGTTATAAATTTTGTGATATACAATGTATATTGTACTAGCAAAATTAACAACCTAAATATACGCACATGACCTATAAACCGTAAAGGAGGGAGTATAAAACTTGAAAGATGGTGATCAGCTGCTCTTGGTGGTTGTGAACTATTTTCCCTGTATCGTCTTCGTCTCGATGTGACAATTATGAGTGAATAAAACTTCTTTTATATAAAAGTATTGCTCTTATCCTCCACGCAACTCGTTGTTTTGGAAAATATCACAAATTGATATCCACAAGTTCCAAAAAAAAAGACCATGTATAGATAAGATATTACGCTATGGATGAGCAGAATTTCATGGACAAATAATTTGATTTGTGAGTTGCACAAAAACACAATCATTTACACAAAACTCCAATATGTACCTTCTATTTTTTTTAAATATACATTCTGATTATTTTAATAAAGAGCTTTAGAGTCAAATATAACCCTTACTCCTTGAAAGATCAGCCATACATATGGGTTGACTTAATTGGTGCCTACTGCATGCTACACTTGCTACTAAAAACATATATACATGAAATGTAGTATCATACTCCTACATGTTTGAGCCACAACTTTTGACCGAGGTCATGTAATTCGCACGCATGTAGAACACCGTCCATTTGTGTAAGACCAGCTACCTGAATATACATGTGTGCACAGTAGTAGCCTGCCATTGAAAAGCTAGCTAGAACTACTAGCCGTCGCCGGTATCTATCAAGGAAGCACTCGAGTCGAGTGGATCGGTGGCTTTCGGGTGGAAAGCTAGGCCACATATGGATCATCATCAGTCCAGCGACGAATGAACGACTATATCTGCGCGACAAAGACTGATGGGAAACTTAATCAGCACGTACAAGTGCAAGGTCTTTTAAATATACAAAGCCGCAATGCAAGTTGCTGCTTATGTATACACACTGTTGACTATTCATCGAGGTCTTAGGGTGCTGCCACGTACTGTACTTCAGTTCAAAGGTTCCGTGGATGTACAATCCTACAAGAAAAAACCCGCAAAAAAATATCCTACAAAAAAATAATCGCACAAATAGACAAAAGTTGGTTAACCAAACAGTACTATGAGTAATAAACTGGTTGCACAAATATAGATATCCTTCAGTTTCAAACATATATCTATATATTGTTGGCAAAAACACGAAAACAAACACTTGTACTCCTTTTCGGTGGAAAATACACAGGAGTTGGTAGACCAAACATTAAAACAAGTAACTGAAGTGGTAATATTAGAGAATTTTCTAGTACACTGATAATTATTACTTTCATTTATCTGCACACAATAATAGATAAGCATGCATTCCAGAAACCCTTGCCATCTTGAGCTAGATGTCATGATATTTAAGAAAACTATAGTAGACACATAGGATAACATATATTTAATTCTTACAAGAAGCACAAATTAATCAGTGAAGACTTGCATTTCTTTATTTCCATTTTTTTTTGCCTACATAGAAATGTTTTGTTAAACCAAAATAGCAAACAAGGGGCTAGTTTCTTCAAAAAGAAGTGAGTACATCACACTCCTTATAATGTATGTTTCAAACTAAATTAGTGGATTTGCATTTTCCACGATCGATGTTACAATTATGGCGGCTGCTACGCGCTATCCGGATGCATCCAGCGAAAAAACATCCGCCTAATCAGCCATTGGATACATGCAAATCGCAGCTGTCTATTTGTTCTCCCACACCGACTACTCAGCCATCGTCTTCCAGATCGTAGCATCGGTCCCCACATGCAACTCACCATAACACAATGGCATCCATCGGCACCGGATCGGGGCTCCAGTCAGAGCATCGCCGGAGTGTCGCCGCACGGTTTGCAGCATCAGCCTCACAGCACGACGGCACTGTTGTAGCACTGCCTTGCAGCACGTCACTGATCGTTGCAGCCCCACCAACACTAGCGGTAGAGAGCGCATGAGAAAAGAAGCACCGCGTCGGTCGACACACACCATGCAAAATGTGTTCCCCCGTCCTCGCAAGTCTACAACAAAGCCTTGTGAGCACGTAACCCTGAAAGCCGAGACACACATCAATGTAATTGCTAATCGGGACTAGGCAAGTCGCAAAGCCGTGTGTGCTGTTGTGAGGCATTCATGTGGGCGGAGGAGCAGTGTTTGCATGAGGTCGGACGTGGCACGGCTGTGCGGGCCGCTAAAGGGGGAGGTTCAGACTGGCGGATCGGATCCTGCACATTGGCAACCTTCGGCGGAGATCTGATCTGGCCTGGTAATCAGAGAGAATGGCTCTAAGACGTGATCCTGGGCGGAGACAAGGTTTAGGTAATCGTAGTGTCTTGGTTAGGGTGGCGAGACGGCGAGAGCGTCCCTATGTTGGAATAATGTCCTTCCCGTCCTATACCCATTTCGTTGGCGCACTTAGCACTGGTGTAGGGCGTGTGAAAGGTTTGTCTCTTGTGGATCTTTCTGGATCCGATCGGTTTTTGTTTTCGATGGTTCATATGGATTTGGCCGGCATGTGTTGTCGTCGGAGGATTGGAAGGCTCTTTTCGGTGTTTCTTCTTTGGGCCCATGATTTTCAACACATATCGCGGCAGCCGACGTCTTCTGGTGCACATCGATGAATTTTCTGCAGTTGTTTCTACAAACTGTTGAGTTTAAACAAGTTTGCCTGTCGCAACGGAGGGCCAAAGGTGGCAATGAGTTTGGCTCATGACACGCCGCCGACCGATGCAGAAGGAAAAAAACTTTGACATCCCTAAGGATTTGGATGTATTGTTTTTCCATAAGGGTCTGTATGCGAAGATCTTTTTTTTTTTTTTGCGAATATGCGAAGATCATGCTTGGTCTTAGACCTTTTCTGTAAGAAAAAAAGTATGTATAACCGTCTGTATTCTTGTACTCTCTCCGTTCCCAAATATAAGTCTTTCTAGAGATTTCAACAAGTGACTGAGAAAAATGAGTGAATCTACACTTTAAAATATGTCTACATACATCCGTATGTTATAATCTATTTGAAATATCTAAAAAGACTTATATTTAAAAACGGAGGGAGTATTACGTTTTGAAATATGTATACTAACAATAGACCTATTATTTGTGAATGAAACCCCAGTCTCATGTTTTGAAACGCCAACGGCAGTGCGGTCCTCGTTCGTCTAGGCCGAGCCGCAGGATGAACAGTGCGCGGAATGAAATAGGTGCGTGCGTACCTCGTGATGGATACGTGTAACGGCTCGGTGCCGGTCTCCATCAACGACTGATCCATCGGCCATCGAACGTGCTTCCATTAATTACTTGGCAAAAACGGAAACATGGCATTGTCAACAACGTTTCCGAATTTGTCAATCCTTCTGCCATTTTGCATGGAGATAAACTGGTGCGTAGCTAGATAGAGACATGCACGTAGGACGCATATATGTATTACCATATTTTAGCGGGTAGTTCATGTATAATATAGTATTATGTGGTCAGTTGATTAGCTATCCACTGCAGCTGAAAGCTGATTAAACCCGTCGTTCCAGCTCGACCCAGTCATTCTTATAAGACAAACTAAATGAGTGATGGCGACACCGATGAAACGAAACCCGCACATGGAAACTTCATCATCAGCCCTTCCGGTTAATTTTCAACGTTAAACTGCTGCACGAGCTCAAAATCCAACATAAAACTTCAATTGTTCTAGTACACGCTGATCAACAACTATGAGTAGTGAACCATTGATCGATTCATTGCGACGTCCAAAACCGGCAGCTCCCTACAGCCGCCGTGGAGCCGCCACCTCTTCCTTCTCCTAAAAAAACCAGGGTTTCTGCCTCTCGTCGACGCCGATGCAGATCCACCTCGTCTCCAGTGGCCCTATGGTCATGGAGGCGCGGTGGATCCTGCCAAGGGCCGGCGGGAGGGCTTCGTTTTTAGTTCTTCTTTTCAATTTCATTAGGGTTTCTGTTCTGCTCAGAAAGGTGAAACGGCGGCGGCTTCCTGAAGATGAATTAATTAAAGGTCTCCCCGCCTAGCCTCGGTTCAAGCGGTGCGTCTAGCATCGTTGGTGAGCGTGTTGAGGTGTGTCTCCGGCGGATCTATCTTTGATGGATTTTCTCGGATCTCGTTGGTGTTCGTCTACGTTCGTGTGCCTTTGGATTTGATCCTTCCGATCTACGTTTTTTTTTTCATCTGTGGCGGTTGCTATTATGGTGCGCTGGTCTTATGAGGCTTTAGCATGATGATTTCCCGACTGTCTACTACAACAAGTTGTGCCCGACCTCGACGATGGAGGGGCGATGACGACGGCGCGACTTCGGCTCGCTTCAGTGTTTGTAGTCGTCGCTAGTTTGTTTAGAGATTTGGATGTAATTTTTATTATTTTTGGTATTCGTTGTACTGTCATAATTGAAAGAAAAATAGATCGGAAGATTTTCCTAAAAAAACAACTATGAGTAGTGATCTCGCACAAAAAAAAAAATTGTTGAATACGTCATCGAGTCCGATCCATGCATGGTCGTCGTCGCACACGCACCGATCCACGATCACGCCGCGTGCATGCACGTGTAGTCTGCCCACGGTCCATGCGCTTCGGATGGTATACCGTACACGGCACGAGTATGGATTCATACATGGTGGTTACTTAAAAAAAGTTGCAGGACATCTTTCGGGCGTCTGAATGGATTAATAAATGGTTGTTACTCTGCCATGCAGAACAGGGAGTTTATGCCTATGAGTGCAACCACTAGGAGACAATAGCACGGGATATATACAGCTGATCTGTATGACGGTTTAACAATAGGATAAGT
The DNA here is from genome assembly GCA_902687465.1 of Secale cereale. NCBI lineage: Eukaryota > Viridiplantae > Streptophyta > Magnoliopsida > Poales > Poaceae > Secale > Secale cereale. Next base: position 700,926,554 of record LR738714.1, read on the forward strand.
ATGTAGTCGTCTAACCTTATATTCGTCGTGTATGGTTCTGTTAATTTTTTATATTTGTTCTTAATAAAAGTTCACTCGGTTTTTCCTTTTTTTTCCTTTTACGACTCTCTTCTGTTTTTTCTATCAGTTTGTTATATCTTTTAAAAATTCTTTTTATTATCATTTATAAGTAATTTTATTATGCATGCACATGCTGTCAAATGCAAAATGAATAAATTTCACATACACATTAAAAAAATATGATGAAGCTTTTTTGAATACACGGTGAACATTTTAAAAGTCATTTTTAATATTTAAATTATTTTAACATACTTGTATATTTTTTACAAGTGATTAAAAATCTTCACAAGGAATTTATTTTTACATATTTGTAAACATGTGATGGAAATTTTACAAAACATGAAAACATTTGTTAAATACACGAGGAATATTTTTAAATTTTGTTCGACGATGCGGAAATTTTATAATCATATTATGTGAATTAAAAAAACACATTATATATTTTTTTCTGAATTATTGGATAGTTAACTTGTTTATTTATAAAAAACTTAGTCCTGAAATATTTCATAAAGAAGAATTTCTGAAAGCTAGAAAAAGGGAAAATATAAGATTATCGTGTTGTGTCCGTGGCAGGGACAAATAGCAGCATTCCTTTGTGGCCTGCGTAGTGAAACGGAAAGGTTAAGAGCCCGGCCTACTATGCTATTGGCCCATAAGTGTTAGCACATGGGCTAAATGGTTCAGAACTCCATTCGGCCTCGCATTCCTTTCTTTAAAAGGGCCTCGTATTCCTACCCGTAATTGTGTTGTGCTTCACTCTGTTCTCTCGTCTTGGTTGACTGCGCAGAGAACGCTTTTATTCAATAAAGCTTCAAATTTCCACCGCAAAAAAAAAAAAAAGACGACAGCTATTTTTTGGACGCCACGTGTGGCTTGCTGAACTGCCCAGCACGTTTTTTGACACTACACTAGTGTCAAAATATGTGCAGGCCCAGACCCCAGAGCGAGCGAGTAATAAACAAACCAACCTTTATCTAGTTCCCTCTCGTTAGGGTTACTCTTTCTCCCGGGGCGGCTGCGCCGCCGTTGAGTTTTTGCCTTCCCTACCGTCGATCTCCGCCCTGCTGCCGCTCCGGAGCGGTCGGGGCGATCTTGCCTCCGCTGGTTCCGGCTGAGGCCCTGGGTGCGACGGAGTCTAGGGCTCCCACCAACAACCCGTTCAGCCTTCTTTGCGGGTTAGTGATCTAGATGGCTTCTGATGGTGCTTCGGGCTCCTCTGGTTTAGACGAGGTAGAGAAGCTGATGCATGACCTGGGCCTGCGCGAGGAGGACCTGGATGATGTCGTCTTCGACGAGAAGGATGCGCCGCAGGAAGCGGATAGATGGATCGCGCTGGCTAGGGTTAACACAAGCAAAACCTACAGTCAGACATGGTTCTTCAAGAACATGCGCGCGGCGTGGGATGCAGCACAAGAGGTGAAGTTCAAACCTCTGGACGACAACCTCTATACAGTCAAATTTTCGTGCTTGGGGGACTGGGAGAGAGTCATGCAAGACGGACCGTGGAACTTCAGAGGAGATGCGGTTTTGCTGACACCGTACGATGGTGTTACAAAACCATCGACGATCAAACTCGAGACGATTGATATATGGATCCAAATCCATGATGTGCCGGACCTTTATGCCCACCTGGTCGGCCCTATGGCTGCAAAAGTAGGAGAGGTGCTCTATGCGGAGACTGGATCTAGTGATTTCTCAGGAAACTTTTATCGTGTCTGGGTTCGAATCAATGTCCTCAAGCCGCTGAAGAACGCAGTGTCAATGATCAGAGATGGAAAGAGGCAAATATATAGGGTTAAGTATGAACGGCTCCCAGATTGGTGCGCCGTTTGTGGCATGCTAGGTCATCTGTTCAAAGAGCATGGCAATGGAATACACCCGCCATCAGCGCTAGTTTTCAAGGACCTTCGTGCTAGCTGGTTCATGCGAATTGGGCGTGGTCCAGGAGAAGGCCGGGGTCGCCGGGGAGGCAGACGCGGTGGCCGTACTGGTGGGCGGACAAGGGAAACTCAGGCAGCAAGTTACCCAGATTCACATGGCAGGGAAGAAAATGGGACATCTCCAGTAGCTGACGTGGAGATGATTGATAATAACAGGAAGAGATCGAGCCCCTCTGCTGTTAATGTACTGACCAAACACCAGTTACTAGCGGCAGGGCAGCCCATACAGAATACCACTTCTTCAACGGGGACACAACTGGCGATCGTCCCACACAACCCTTCGCCTCTCAGCCCTCCCTTGAAGAGGGACCCAAAGAGGAACAAGCATGCCGAGGATGACAAGGAAGGCACTTCCAAGACCAATTTGGCGGGCTCCCAAGAGGGGCGCCGCCGCCCCCAATGAGTGTCTTCAGTTGGAACTGCCGTGGCGCGGGCAAACCTGCGGCAGTTCGAGAGCTACGCGATTTCGCGTTAAAGTTTGGCCCTACCGTGCTATGTGTTGTTGTGACTCAAATTAGTGGAGCACGTGTAGAAGCGTTTGCTAGTACTCTAGGGTATGATAATTCTTATGCAATAAATAGCCAAGGTAGAAGTGGTGGAATTGGTATGTTCTGGAATAATGAAAGCAAGGTTGAGATTTTGGGCGACTCTGTTTATCACATAGATGCTAAATTTCAGATAGATGGACAGGATCCATGGAGGCTAACTTGTGTATACGGCGAGGCGCAAACAAACTTGAGGCACCACACATGGGATATCATGAAGAGCCTGGCATCTCTGAATGATTTACCATGGGTTTGTGTAGGTGATTTTAACGAAGTGCTACGTCCGGAAGAACATCAAGGAGTAGCCAACAGAAGCAACGCTCAAATACAAGCTTTCCGGGATGCTGTTGATGTGTGCATGCTGATGGATGTAGGATACCAGGGCAGATTTTGGACTTTCGAGAAAAGAGTGGCGGGGGGCTCATACACTCGAGTGCGCCTTGATAGGGCCCTTGTGTCCACTGCATGGATGTCATTGTTCCCTGCCGCCATAGTGACACACCTAACATCGGCGGGTTCGGATCATGGCCCAATTTTCCTCAAGTTTGATCCGACCCAGCAAGAACCGGGAGGGACCAAGGCATTCCGATATGAAGTTATGTGGGAGACCCACGACAAATGGCGAGAAACTATTGCGTCAAAGTGGAATGATGTTTCCCCAGGGTTTGGCGTGGGCGATTTCAGAGATAAATTGCTAGCTATATCCCAGCAAATATCAACATGGAGCAAGGACACATTTGGCAGTGTTCGAAAGGAGATTAAAGAACTAAAAGCCTCGCTCGAACAGCTGAGAAACGATCCAACCCGAGTAAGCCCGACGCATATTGAGATTAAAATGAATGAGAGACTTGTGGAATTATACCACAGGGAAGAGATTATGTGGCGACAAAGATCGAGGTTGGAGTGGTTGTCTGCGGGTGACCGAAACACAAAATTCTTCCATGTGAGGGCGAGCTTGAGGCGCAAGAAAAACATGATCAAGGCTTTGTATAATTCGTTGGGTGTCCACACCGAAGACCCGGCCGAATTGAAAACTATGGTACGTGAGTTCTATGAAGTCCTATATACATCCGAGGGTGTTAATGGAGTCGAGGAGGTCCTACAGCATGTCCCTCGGAAGGTGACCCCGGCGATGAACGATATTTTATGCGCCTCTTACACTAATGAGGAGGTGAAGAATGCGCTGTTCCAGATGTTCCCGACTAAAGCCCTGGGCCCTGACGGCTTTCCAACACACTTTTACCAGCGGCATTGGGATATCTGTGGGAATGAAATCACTGCGGTGGTGCTACATATCATAAAAGGAGAAGAAACCGCGGAGTGCATAAATGATACTGTTCTAGTGCTGATTCCCAAGGTAACAAGTCCAACTTTGTTATCTCAGTTTAGGCCTATAAGTCTGTGTAATGTCTTATATAAAATAGCATCTAAGGTAGTGGCGAATAGACTGAAACTCATCTTGCCTGATATCATATCTGAAGAGCAGCCAGCCTTTGTACCGGGGAGGCTCATCACTGACAACATTATTTGTTCTTATGAATGCCTACATTTCATGAAGAGAAACAAATCAAAAACCAATGGTTTATGTGCTTTGAAGTTGGACATGATGAAGGCCTATGATAGATTGGAGTGGGATTACTTACAGTCAATCATGATCAAACTTGGCTTTGCTCCTTCTTGGGTTGAAGTTGTCATGTCAATGGTCAGGTCTGTTTCCTTCTCAGTACTGTTCAACGGGGAAAAGTTGGAACAATTTAAACCTACAAGAGGTATTCGGCAGGGAGATCCCATATCCCCTTACCTATTCTTACTAGCAGCAGAGGGCCTTTTGTGCCTGTTAAAATCTAATTCTCAGTCATCAGTGCTCAGTGGTATCAAGGTGGCACCGACAGCTCCAGCTGTTAACCATCTTTTGTTTGCAGATGACAGCCTGCTGTTTTTTAAGTCTAGTGTGGAGGGGGCAACTCGGGTTTCAAACTTGTTGGACACTTATTGTGGAGCATCAGGACAGAGGGTAAACAATGACAAATCATCTATATATTTCAGCAAGGGGTGCCCTGTCACTCAAAGGCAGGAAGTGAAAGACATCCTTGGGGTACAAAATGAGTCCTTAAGCGAGAGGTACCTTGGGATGCTAACAGAGGTTGGTTAGTCGAGGAACGGCACTTTCAAATACCTCCGTGACAGGGTTTGGGAAAGGATTAAAGGGTGGATGGAAAAGCTCCTCTCGGCCGCAGGGAAGGAAGTGTTAATTAAGTCAGTGGCACAAGCTATCCCGGTTTTCTCTATGTCTTGCTTCCGACTTCCTAGGGGCCTTTGCGAGAGCATAACTTCACTCATTCGCCAGTTTTGGTGGGGGAGTAAGCGTGGAAGGAGGAAGCCATGTTGGGTATCTTGGGATGTAATGACTAGTCCAAAAAACTTGGGAGGTATGGGCTTTCGCGACATGGAATTATTCAACCTGGCCCTTCTATCAAGACAAGCTTGGCGTCTCCTCCAAGAACCGGAATCCCTAAGCGCCCGTGTTCTGAAATCACTTTACTATCCGAACACATCTATCATCGAGGCGGAACTAGGCTCATCGCCGTCTCAGATTTGGCGTGCCATTGTTGATGGCCGGGACACTATGATAAACGGAGTCATACGCAGGATAGGTGATGGCTCTACGACACATATATGGGATCACAATTGGCTACCCAGGGATGGATTAATGAGGCCTATCACATCTAGAGTGGCTGATCCTCCGCAGCTTGTATCTGAACTAATCAATCCCTCTACTGCCACTTCGAGAGAGGAACTGGTAAGGGAAGTCTTTGTACCTGTGGATGCAGAAAATATTCTCAAGATACCCTTATGCACAAGACAGGTCGACGATTTTTGGGCATGGGCGGAAGATCCTCGCGGCCTATTCTCTGTATCATCGGCTTACAAAATGTTATCACACATTAAGGCTAGCAGGGAGGCTTGGCTGGAGGGTCAACGGAATGTTTCAGATGCATCTATTGAAAAGAAGGGTTGGTCCTCTATTTGGTCCTTGAAGGTACCATCGAAACTGAAGGTGTTCACATGGCGACTTGCGCAACATTCGCTGCCGACGGGAGACGTGCTCCACCATCGGAATATGTCGACGACCCATGTCTGTGCACTTTGTGGAGCTGAGGACAGCTGGAGACACGTGCTACTAGACTGCACTATGTCAAGGAGTGTCTGGGCTTTATCTAACGAGGAGATGGTGCAACACATGTGCGCGAACAGGGAAGAAAGTGCAAAGATATGGCTTTTTGCAATGAGTGAGTCTCTCCCAAATGATGAGTTCACTGCCCTAATTGTTACTTTGTGGGCGATATGGTATGCACGCCGCAGGGTAATACACGAGGGGATTTTCCAAACTCCCTTTGCGACGCACAACTTTGTCACAAGCTTCATATCCGAGCTGCAAGTAATAGAGAAGCCAGCAGTCCGAACTGAACATGCTACCCCTCGCCCATCAGAGTGGATTCCACCAGCGTCCGGTCACTCAAAGATCAATGTCGATGCAGCCATACCGCGAGTGGGAGGTTACGGAGCAGTTAGTGCAGTATCCCGCGACTCAACGGGGACTTTTCAGGGAGCTTCTGTTCTAATTTTCAGGAACATCGATGATCCAGAAGTGCTTGAAACTTTGGCTATTAGAGAGGCATTAGCCTTGGCTGATGACCTTTACATTCAGAAAGTTCATGTGGCGTCAGACTGCCGCACAGCCGTTGAAGCCGTCAAGTGTGGAACTTCAGCATCTTATGGAGCTATAGTGCTAGAGATCAAAGCACGAGCTACATCTTTTCTTTCTAGTATTTTTAGTCACGAATTCAGAACCTCGAATGTTGAGGCTCACAGGCTAGCAAAGCATGTGTTAACGCTTGGGGTCGGCCGCCATGTTTGGTTAGGTCACCCCGGCAATCTTGTGTTCGTCCCTATAAACTGTGTGACAGGTGAATAAAGCTTTGTTGGTTTGTCTCAAAAAAAAAAACTAGTGTCAAAATACGTCCTATGTTATAGGATGAAGGGAGTAGTTGCTTTTTTTTGCTGTTTTTGGAATTTGCACCTGACAGACAGACTCTTGGAACTACATTTCTCAGGCAAAACTTGCCACCTCTCTGTTTCCTTAGGGTCCCGACAACATCAACACTTAGGACGGAGAAATCAAGCAAGACTTATCTACTCCCTCGGTCCCAAAATTCTTGTCTTAAATTCATCTACATATGGAAGTATCTAACACTAAAACATGACTAGATACATCCATATTTAGGCAAATTGAAGACAAGAATTTTGGGACGGAGGGAGTATTTACAACTCGGTTATGGATAAGGTTGTTATCAATTGGAGATGCGTTAGTTAGATATAGGGGCGGACCCAGAGAGGAGATGACTAGGTGTCCTTGCATATGGTCACTCATATTTTTCATCTAAGATGGGGTGTCACACACTATATTTTGCATGAAACTTACAAAGAAAACATATTGCACCGGGTGTCCTGTGCACCTGGGTAGCTCAACTCGGGTACGCCCCTAGTTAGATATGCTTTTTGAGTGAGGCGTTTTGGCTCCCAGGCTCATCTACACCTGCTCTGAATAAAAAATTCTAAAGAAATGTTAGAAAAATTGAAAAAAATACAAATTTTCTATGGAAGGTAGATAATTTGGTATGTGATGTCCGCTCCAAATTTCAAATCATTTGGACATCCGAGTAGCTCTCGGCAAAAAAGACAAATTTGAGGTCTGTTAAAAAATGTATTTTCCAGATACTGTTCTGACCCAATTTGTCTTTTTTGTAGAGAGCTACTCACATGTCCAAATGCTATGAAACTTGGAGCGCACCTCACACACCAAATTATCTACCTTGCACACAAAAAATTGGATATTTATTATTATTATTTTTGAATTTTCTACGAATTATTTCTTGAGCGGGTCCAGACGAGCCCAGACTGAGAATTGGATATTCGATGCTTTTTGTAGTAGATACATATTTGGATAAAGAAATGTGCATGTCAAAGGGGCAGGACCAACAACAAAGTAAGCAGCCAATAGCGTTTGAAGGCATTGTTTGATCACCCACAATAAAAATGAATTGTTTGATCACCCACAATAAGAAGGCATTCTTTGGTCACCCACAATAAGAAGGCATTGTTTTTTTTCTTGTTGAGGAAAACATTGTTGGACGCAGACCCTATATATCGCCTACTGCACACGATAGGTTCACGCTCGCCCACAAGCAGCTCATGTGTGAGTCAGCCCACCCCTCGGTTTTCGAGTCGACGAGTCGACGGGTCGCTCGGGGGG
>LR738714.1:700934497-700967848 GCA_902687465.1 Secale cereale
GGGGGGGGGGGGCGACTCTAGACTAGTCGTGACTAGTCTAGACTCACGGTCCACGAGTCGACATGGGACGAGTCGACGTGAGTTAAGCAGTAGGTAGTAGGTACATTAAGTAAATGCAACCACATTCAAATGCAAGGAAATAAGTTCAACACTTAAAGTCTTCAACACCAAAACATGAATGGCAGATTCAAATGCAAGGAAATAAGTTCAAGTGTTCAACACTTCAAATCTTCAAGCAATCAAGCCTCAAGCTCCATGTCTTCAAGCTGAAAATCGGTGTCTTCATCATCTGGTGATTCAACATCATCTTCATCGCTGCTCTCCATGTCTCTGTCATATTCTGCCGCTTCCAATTCAGCCCTCAACTCTTCATCATGCACAACCAGCCTTGTTCTTTTGTTGTTCCGAGTGTAGGTGATATAAGGGCCTATGGGTCGTGCAATATACTCACTAGGATCACCACGAGCTCTCCTAGGATAGTTGCGGCCTGCTAGAGAAGTTGACGCACCCATGGCTTCATCAACCTGAGACCAAAGTAGTGGTGTTACACCGTCCATGAATTGAGCTTGATCTTCATGTACAATTTCAGCATTGATATCAACCCATTCATTATCCCATTCGAATTCTTCTAGGACAAGTGGACTAGATTTCTTTGCTTTAGAGCCTTGCTCACGCAGATTCTGAAACCTAGCTTCCATTTTCCGGTTGTACGAGACATATGATAGCTTGTTCAATCTCTTGTATTCTAAACGGTTTCTCCCTTTGGTGTGGATCTGCAAGCACACAAATATGTGAGAAGCTGCTGCAATTAGCCTATCAAAACAGCCAACTAATGGCTACTTACATGAGCAAATACACTCCAATTGCGCTCGCGGCCGGATGCTGAACAACATAGACTAATGATTCGCTTTGCAAGAGTTTGGAGGTCAAAAGCAAGGCCACCATAAGCATTCCACCAAAGAACTACAAAACCAAGTCCCACATTAAAGAGAAGGCCACAATAACCAGCAATTAGTGGAGTAATTGAGCTGAACAAGAAGACACAAGCTGCCATAAAATTTATACTTACGAGGGCTTTTTAGTCACGGTCTTTAATTGACAATGGCTTCGAGAAACATTCACTCCCCAACTCATAGTCGTCAGCTTCCTTACTTATAGTTGTTTGTTGCTCATCATCGGGCACCATCTTCCATAGCACATCATTGAACATTGAACGGAGATGGGAAGCTTGTCTTTTGTTGGACTCCTTAATGGCAAAGAATTTATTTGGGTTCAAGAACAAAGCAGCCCCATGTAGCTTTTGTTCCATCTGATTATCCCACCTCTTATCAACAATAGCTACCACTTGACCTAGGAGGTTTGGCTTATGTGTCAAAGTTTCCTTTATGTGTGTCTTTGCAAAATCCATAGCTGCCCACATTTCTGCCATAGCCGGAGTCTCATCACCATCAGCGATCCTCAAAGCTCTAAGAAGTGGTTGTGAAGCTCTCATGCAATGCTCCACCGATTGCCAAAACGACACGGAGATCACAGTAGCTTCAGCCGCCTTCCCTCCTTCGCTGTCCTTTAATTTGTTTGCATACCATTGTAGGCTAACAAAGAGAGTTTTCAATGTTTGCCTTTGCTTCCACATGCTTGCCAAAGTAAGGAATGACGTAGCAAAACGAGTTGCTCCAGGCCTCACAATTTATTGTTTACCATTCAAGCTTCTCATTAAATCAAGAACCTTTCTGTCAGGGATATTACTAGCAGGTGTAAACCGGCTAGGGTAAACCGGATTATGATACTATAGTTGTATAATTGTAAGCTCAGTAGAAGTTACGGCCCATAAAGGCTTAGGGCCCAGGTGTAAAGTTCACAGTTTGTAAACCGTCCTATTATGTAAACTTGAGATACAAGGAAGGAAGAGCAGAGACCGAGGCGGACACAAATATGAGCCGGCCTCGGGACTCTGTAAACCGGACCGGGCGTCACCTCTATATAAAGGGACGACCCGGCGACGGTTCAAGGACAAGAAACAACCCGTCGAGACGCAGGCAAGCAATCAGCTCCCTGTTCATCGACATCCAAGCAATTACAAACCAAACTAGACGTAGGCTTTTACCTTCCTCGAAGGGGACGAACTAGTATAAACCCTCTGTGTCCTTTGTGTGCTTTTAACCCCTTCAAGCTAACCTGTGCGATGGTTCCATCATCAAGTCCGTTAAACCGGACATCTGCCGTGCTAATTCCACGACAGTTGGCACCCACCGTGGGGCCTCCGCACGATGGTTTCGAGTTCTTGAAGGGCAACTTTGAAGGACTCAAGAGCTACGCGGTCGGCCGGATGACCAAGAGTCGCCGCGGCCGGATCTACATCGACGACGCAGGCTGGGGACCTGAGGCCGATTCAATCGAATACAGATACCGGGTTCCCTTCGGCGGCATCCACGTCTTCATCGGCAAGATTGGTGAACCAGGACCTGAGCCGGACGTCTTCCTGATACGTCCAAAACGTATCTATAATTTCTGCTTGCTCCATGCCCTTTTTGTGTGATATTGCTATGATATTTATGCACTTCCATACACTTTTGATCATATTTGGACTAACCTATTAATGGTTGCAAAAGTGCACAATGTTCTTGTTTTACACTTTATTGTGTAGGAATTACTTGGGAATTGACAAAAATGCAAAAGGAGTCGTATTGGAGTAGGACTCTGACTTTCCTGAAATCTGTCTGAGAACGTTTTTTAAATATGGTCACGTTTCGGCCCGAAGACGACGTCAAACGGAAAAAGTCTAGTTGCGGAAGTTGTGGGGAATTTTGAGGCGATGCTTCTGGATATAAAATTCGTCCAAATCGGAGTCCGGACAGCCGAGTAAAGCCCGTTTTACTGAGGCCCAAAATCTGATAACGGGAATCCGAGAGTCTATATAAAGAGAGGAAACCTAGGTCACCAAGGGCCACGAATTTTCCTCCTCCCGAGCCGCCGTCTTGGAGGGGAGGACCAGCACCATTGCAGTACCATCCACAAGGAAGAAGGGGGGCCAAGGAGCCGCTGCCCCCTAGGGCCGCCGCCGCCCCTAGGGCCGCCGCCGCCGCCACGCCCCCAAGGGCCACCGCCGCCGCCTCCGTGGCTGCCGCCGGCCATCTCCTCCTCGCGGGGCTGCACCTCTCCATCAACACCATCATCAACCTCCTCCTCACCATGTCCATGTGTGAGTAGTCTACTCCGGGGCCGAGGGCTCGTACGTGTAGCTATGTGGTTATCTCTCTCTCCCATGATGTGATCTTCGTTGTGATCATAGGCTATGTTAATCTAGGCTGATCCCATGATGTTTCCCCTTCCTCTATGTATTGGATTGATGTACTCACTTGTCTTTATCTAGTATAATCCCCGAGACCAAGGTGACAGCGGTCTATTGGACATGGATTAGAAAAATATTTTCATGAGTGATTTCCTCTCTTGTGTGTTGATTGAAGATTGAGAGTCTCTTGGTTCTTGTCTTCGACTATCCTTTAGATATGTTGTGGTGATTGTGGGACTCTCTTTGGATGGCCGCGGTGACATTGGGAAATCCTTAGATTGAGAACTACGAACTTTGAGGTGTGCTTTTGTAGCCCTACATAATTCTCGTCCTCTCTTGACCATGAAGGAATGACCTCCGGGTGCGTCTCCATTGCATGTTTTATGGGAAATATCATGTGATCCGATTATGTTAATGTTGTTGTGAGTTGCCACTAGTGAAAGTATGATCCCTAGGCCTTGTTTCCACCATTGCAATACCATTTATGCTCACGTTTACCACTTGTTTGCTTGCTGCACTTTTTATTACATATTTATATTACTTTGTTTTGCCATCCATATCACTTGCCATTTAACACCTCTTCGCCGAACTAGTGCACCTATACATCTAACAAGTGTATTAGGTGTGTTGGGGACACAAGAGACTTCTTGTATCTTAGTTGCAGGGTTGCTTGAGAGAGACCATCTTCAACCTCTACTTCCCTGAGTTCGATAAACCTTTAGGTCATCCACTTGAGGGAAATTGCTGCTGTCCTACAAACCTCTGCGCTTGGAGGCCCAACATAGTCTACAAGAGTAGAAGCGTGTGTAGACATCAAGCTATTTCTGGCGCCGTTGCCGGGGAAGTGAGTGCTTGAAGGTATATCTTTAGATCTTGCAATTAATCTTTTTGTTTCTTGTTTTTATTTCACTAGTTATGCTTATGGACAACCTTGCTATTGGATCGTTGCTTGCGGGAAGACGCCCCACACCTGTGGTGGTTGCTCCTCCCCCTACTGAACTTGTGCCCTATAAAATACCGGCTGGTATTATCGATTATCTTTTGGCTAATCGTTATGCAGGAGACAGACATCCCGGTGAACACTTGCTATATCAGTCACAACTATGTTCATTATTTAAGCTTGCAGGTGTATCAATGGAGTTTGTCATGAGGAAATTGTTCGCCGTATCACTTATAGATAAAGCTTCAGATTGGTATAAGCTTCTCGATAACTCGCATTTGCTTGATTGGCAAGAGCTTATGTCTATCTTTTACTCCAAGTTTTATCCTCTTCATGAAGTCCATGAGAATAGGAATTATGTGAAGGAAATATGCCCAAGAGGCAATAATAAAGATGTTATTTGTATTTCCTTATATCATGATAAATGTCTTTTATTCATGCTAGAATTGTATTAACCGGAAACTTAGTACATGTGTGGATACATAGACAAAACAGTATGTCCCTAGTATGCCTCTACTAGACTAGCTCATTGATCAAAGATGGTTATGTTTCCTAGCCATAGACATGAGTTGTCATTTGATCAACGGGATCACATCATTAGGAGAATGATGTGATGGACTAGACCCATCCGTTAGCATAGCACTATGATCGTTTAGTTTTACTGCTATTGCTTTCTTCATGACTTATAAATGTTCTTATGACTATGAGATTATATATGCAACTCCCGAATACCGTAGGAACACCTTGTGTGCTATCAAACGTCACAACATAACTGGGTGATCATAAAGATGCTCTACAGGTGTCTCCGAAAGTATTCGTGGTGTTGGCATAGATCAAGATTAGGATTTGTCACTCCGAGTGTCGGAGAGGTATCTCTGGGCCCTCTCGGTAACACACATCATAATAAGCCTTGCAAGCAAAAGACTAATGAGTTAGTCACGAGATGATGTGTTACGGAACGAGTAAAGAGACTTGCCGGTAACGAGATTGAACTAGGTATAATGATGCCGACGATCGAATCTCGGGCAAGTAACATACCGATGACAAAAGGAACAACGTATGTTGTTATGCGGTTCGACCGATAAAGATCTTCGTAGAATATGTAGGAGCCAATATGGGCATCCAGGTTCCGCTATTGGTTATTGACCGGAGAGATGTCTCGGTCATGTCTACATAGTTCTCGAACCCGTAGGGTCCGCACGCTTAAACGTTCGTTGACGATATAGTATTTAATGAGTTAGGTATGTTGGTGACCGAATGTTATTCGGAGTCCAGGATGTGATCACGGACATGACGAGGAACTCCGGAATGGTCCGGAGATAAAGATTAATATATGAGATAATAGTGTTTGACCTCCGGAAGGGTTCCGGATGTTTCCCGAAGTGTTTGGGTACGAGAACACGTTATTTGGGCCAAAAGGGAAAGCACACAAGGTTTTTGGAAAGCGCAAAAGGAAGTTTTGTGGAGTCCAGGGGCCAGACGCCAGGGTCCCTGGCGTCTGGGTCCAGACGCCGGGAACCCTGGCGTCTGGCCCTGGAGTCCGAGAAGGACTCTTGCCTTTCGGGTGAAACCGACTTTGTGAAGGCTTTTACTCCAAGTTTCGACCCCAAGGCTCAACATATAAATAGAGGGGTAGGTCTAGCACCCAAGACACATCAAGATACACCAAGCCGTGTGCCGGCTACCCCGACCCTCTAGTTTATCCTCCGTCTAGTTTCTGTAGTGCTTGGCGAAGCCCTGCAGAGATTGTTCTTCATCAACAACCGTCACCATGCCGTCGTGCTGCCGGAACTCATCTACTACTTCGCCCGTCTTGCTGGATCAAGAAGGCGAGGACGTCATCGAGCTGAACGTGTGCTGAACACGGAGGTGCCGTACGTTCGATACTAGATCGGGACGGATCGTGAAGGTGCACGACTACATCAACCGCGTTGATAAACGCTTCCGCTTTCGGTCTACGAGGGTACGTAGACACACTCTCCCCTCTCGTTGCTATGCATCTAGTAGATAGATCTTGCGTGATCGTAGGAAAATTTTGAAAATACTACGTTCCCCAACAGTGGCATCATGAGCCAGGTCTATGCGTAGATGATATGCACGAGTAGAACACAATGAGATTGTGGACGATACTAGTCATACTGCTTACCAGCATGTCATACTTTGCTTCGGCGGTATTGTGAGATGAAGCGGCCCGGACCGACATTACGCGTACGCTTACGCGAGACTGGTTTCACCGTTACGAGCACTCGTTGCTTAAAGGTGACTGGCGGGTGTCTGTCTCTCTCACTTTAGCTGAATCAAGTGTGGCTACGCCCGGTCCTTGTGAAGGTTAAAACAGCACATACTTGACGAAACATCGTTGTGGTTTTGTATGCGTAGGTAAGAACGGTTCTTGCTAAGCCCGTAGCAGCCACGTAAAACTTGCAACAAACAAAGTAGAGGACGTCTAACTTGTTTTTGCAGGGCATGTTGTGATGTGATATGTTCAAGACATGATGAGTTATACGGTTTTGTATGAGATGATCATGTTTTGTAAAGTTATCGGCAACTGGCAGGAGCCATATGGTTGTCGCTTTATTGTATGAAATGCAATCGCCATGTAATTGCTTTACTTTATCACTAAACGGTAGCGATAGTAGTAGAAGCAATAGTTGGCGAGACGACAACGATGCTACGATGGAGATCAAGGTGTCGCGCCGATGACGAAGGTGATCATGACGGTGCTTTGGAGATGGAGATCAAAAGCACAAGATGATGATGGCCATATCATGTCACATATTTTGATTGCATGTGATGTTTATCTTATTATGCTTCTTATTTTGCTTAGAACGACGGTAGCATTATAAGATGATCCCTTACTAAATTTCAAGGTATAAGTGTTCTCCCTGAGTATGCACCGTTGCGAAAGTTCGTCGTGCCGAGACACCACGTGATGATCGTGTGTGATAAGCTCTACGTTCAAATACAACGGGTGTAAGCCAGTTTTGCACACGCAGAATACTCGGGTTAAACTTGACGAGCCTAGCATATACAGATATGGCCTCGGAACACTGGAGACCGAAAGGTCGAGCGTGAATCATATAGTAGATATGATCAACATAAGATGTTCACCATTGAAAACTACTCCATCTCACGTGATGATCGGACATGGTTTAGTTGATTTGGATCACGTGATCATTTAGATGACCAGAGGGATGTCTATCTAAGTGGGAGTTCTTTAAATTAATATGATTAAATTGAACTTTAATTTATCATGAACTTAGTCCTGATAGTTTTGCATATCTATGTCGTTGTAGATCAATGGCCCGTGCTACCGTTCCTTTGAATTTTAATGCATTCCTAGAGAAAGCTAAGTTGAAAGATGATGGTAGCAATTACACGGACTGGGTCCGTAACCTGAGGATTATCCTCATTGTTGCACAGAAGAATTATGTCCTTGAAGCACCGCTAGGTGACAAGCCCCCTTCCGCTGATGCAGACGCTTTGAACGTCTGGCAATCACGGTCTGATGACTACACGATAGTTCAGTGTGCCATGCTTTACGGCTTAGAACCGGGACTTCAACGACGTTTTGAACGTCATGGAGCATATGAGATGTTCCAGGAGTTGAAGTTAATATTTCAAGCAAATGCCCGAATTGAGAAATATGAGATTTCCAATAAGTTCTACAGCTGCAAAATGGAGGAGAATAGTTCTATCAGTGAACACTTGCTCAGAATGTCTGGGTACTACAATCATATGACTCAACTTGGTTGCAAAATTGACGAGGATAGTGTTATTGATAGAGTTCTTCAATCACTGCCACCAAGCTATAAAGGCTTCGTGATGAACTATAACATGCAAGGGATGCAAAAGAAAATTCTCGAGCTCTTCGCTATGCTCAAAGCTGCGGAGGTAGAAATCAAAAAGGAGCATCAAGTGTTGATGGTTAACAAGACCACTAGTTTCAAGAAAAAGGGCAAGGGAAAGAAAGGGAACTTCAAAAAGAATAGGAAGTCAGTTGCTACTTCAACGAAGAAACCCAAATCTGGAGCCAAGCCTGAAACTGAGTGCTTCTACTGCAAGGGGACTGGACACTGGAAGCGGAACTGCCCCAAGTATTTGGCGGATAAGAAGGATGGCAAGATGAACAAAGGTATATGTGATATACATGTTATTGATGTGTACCTTACTAATGCTCGTAGTAGTACCTGGGTATTTGATACCGGTTCGGTTGCTAATATTTGTAACTCGAAACAGGGATTACGGATTAAACGAAGATTAGCTAAGGACGAGGTGACGATGCGCGTGGGAAACGGTTCCAAAGTCGATGTGATCGCCGTCGGCACGCTACCTCTACATCTACCTTCGGGATTAGTTTTAGACCTAAATAATTGTTATTTGGTGCCAGCGTTAAGCATGAACATTATATCTGGATCTTGTTTATTGCGAGACGGTTATTCATTTAAATCAGAGAATAATGGTTGTTCCATTTTTATGAATAATATCTTTTATGGTCATGCACCCTTGAAGAGTGGTCTATTCTTATTGGATCTCGATTGTAGTGATACACATATTCATAATATTGAAACCAAAAGATGCAAGGTTAATAATGATAGTGCAACTTATTTGTGGCACTGCCGTTTAGGTCATATTGGTGTAAAACGCATGAATAAACTCCATAAAGATGGACTTTTGGAATCACTTGATTATGAATCACTTGGTGCTTGCGAACCATGCCTCATGGGCAAGATGACTAAAACTCCGTTCTCTGGAACCATGGAGCGATCAACAGATTTGTTGGAAATCATACATACTGATGTATGTGGACCAATGAGTGTTGATGCTCGCGGCGGGTATCGTTATTTTCTGACCTTCACTGATGATTTGAGCAGATATGGGTATATCTACTTAATGAAACACAAGTCTGAAACATTTGAAAAGTTCAAAGAATTTCAGAGTGAAGTAGAGAATCATCGTAACAAGAAAATGTTCCTACGATCTGATCGTGGAGGAGAATATTTGAGTTACGAGTTTGGTCTTCATTTGAAACAATGTGGAATAGTTTCACAACTCACGCCACCTGGAACACCACAGCGTAATGGTGTGTCCGAACGTCGTAACCGTACTTTATTGGATATGGTGCGATCTATGATGTCTCTTACCGATTTACCACTATCGTTTTGGGGTTATGCTTTAGAGACAGCTGCATTCACGTTAAATAGGGCACCATCTAAATCCGTTGATACGACACCTTATGAACTATGGTTTGGCAAGAAACCAAAGTTGTCGTTTCTTAAAATTTGGGGCTGCGATGCTTATGTGAAAACACTTCAACCTGATAAGCTCGATCCCAAGTCGGAAAAATGTGTCTTCATAGGATACCCAAAAGAGACTGTTGGGTACACCTTCTATCACAGATCCGAAGGCAAAATATTCGTTGCTAAGAACAGATCCTTTCTAGAAAAAGAGTTTCTCTCGAAAGAAGTGAGTGGGAGGAAAGTAGAACTTGATGAGGTAATTGTACCTTCTCCCATATTGGAAAGTAGTACATCACAGGAAATTGTTCGAGTGATTCCTACACCAATTAGTGAGGAAGTTGATGATAATGATCATGAAACTTCGGATCAAGTTTCTACTGAACGTCGTAGATCAACCAGAGTACGTTCCGCACCAGAGTGGTACGGCAACCCAGTTCTGGAAATCATGTTACTAGACCATGATGAACCTACGAACTATGAGGAAGCGATGATGAGCCCAGATTCCGCAAAATGGCTTGAAGCCATGAAATCTGAGATGGGATCCATGTATGAGAACAAAGTATGGACTTTGGTTGACTTGCTCGATGATCGGCAGGCCATCGAAAATAAATGGATCTTCAAGAGGAAGACCGACGCAGACGGTAATATTACTGTTTACAAAGCTCGACTTGTTGCGAAAGGTTTTCGACAAGTTCAAGGAGTTGACTACGATGAGACTTTCTCACCTGTAGCGATGCTTAAGTCTGTCCGAATCATGTTAGCAATTGCCGCATTTTATGATTATGAAATCTGGCAAATGGATGTCAAAACTGCATTCCTAAATGGATATCTCAAAGAAGAGTTGTATATGATGCAACCAGAAGGTTTTGTCGATCCAAAATGTGCTAACAAAGTATGCAAACTCCAGCGATCCATCTATGGATTGGTGCAAGCATCTCGGAGTTGGAATATACGCTTTGATGAGGTGATCAAAGCATATGGTTTTATACAGACTTTTGGAGAAGCTTGTATTTACAAGAAAGTGAGTGGGAGCTCTGTAGCATTTCTAATATTATATGTAGATGACATATTGTTAATTGGAAATGATATAAAATTTCTGGATAGCATAAAAGGATACTTGAATAAAAGTTTTTCTATGAAAGACCTCGGTGAAGCTGCTTACATATTAGGCATCAAGATCTATAGAGATAGATCAAGACGCTTAATTGGACTTTCACAAAGCACATACCTTGATAAGATTTTGAAAAGGTTCAAAATGGATCAGTCAAAGAAAGGGTTCTTGCCTGTTTTACAAGATATGAAGTTGAGTAAGACTCAATGCCCGACCACTTCAGAAGATAGAGAGAAAATGAAAGTCATTCCCTATGCCTCAGCCATAGGATCTATCATGTATGCAATGCTGTGTACCAGACCTGATGTGTGCCTTGCTATAAGTCTAGCAGGGAGGTACCAAAGTAATCCAGGAGTGGATCACTGGACAGCGGTCAAAAACATCCTAAAGTATCTGAAAAGAACAAAGGATATGTTTCTCGTATATGGAGGTGACAAAGAGCTCGTCGTAAACGGTTACGTCGATTCTAGCTTTGACACTGATCCGGATGACTCTAAGTCACAAACCGGATATGTATTTTTATTGAACGGTGGAGCTGTCAGCTGGTGCAGTTCCAAGCAGAGCGTCGTGGCGGGATCTACGTGTGAAGCGGAATACATAGCTACTTCGGAAGCAGCAAATGAAGGAGTCTGGATGAAGGAGTTCATATCCGATCTAGGTGTAGTACCTAGTGCATCGGGTCCAATGAAAATCTTTTGTGACAACACTGGAGCCATAGCCTTGGCGAAGGAATCCAGGTTTCACAAGAGAACAAAGCACATCAAAAGACGCTTCAATTCCATCCGCGATCTAGTCAAGGAGGGAGACATAGAGATTTGCAAAATACATACGGATCTGAATGTTGCAGACCCGTTGACTAAGCCTCTTCCACGGGCAAAACATGATCAGCACCAAGACTCCATGGGTGTGAGGATCATCACTTTGTAATCTAGATTATTGACTCTAGTTCAAGTGGGAGACTGAAGGAAATATGCCCTAGAGGCAACAATAACGATGTTATTTGTATTTCCTTATATCATGATAAATGTCTTTTATTCATGCTAGAATTGTATTAACCGGAAACTTAGTACATGTGTGGATACATAGACAAAACAGTATGTCCCTAGTATGCCTCTACTAGACTAGCTCATTGATCAAAGATGGTTATGTTTCCTAGCCATAGACATGAGTTGTCATTTGATCAACGGGATCACATCATTAGTAGAATGATGTGATGGACTAGACCCATCCGTTAGCATAGCACTATGATCGTTTAGTTTTACTGCTATTGCTTTCTTCATGACTTATACATGTTCCTATGACTATGAGATTATGCAACTCCCGAATACCGTAGGAACACCTTGTGTGCTATCAAACGTCACAACGTAACTGGGTGATCATAAAGATGCTCTACAGGTGTCTCCGAAAGTATTCGTGGTGTTGGCATAGATCAAGATTAGGATTTGTCACTCCGAGTGTCGGAGAGGTATCTCTGGGCCCTCTCGGTAACACACATCATAATAAGCCTTGCAATCAAAAGACTAATGAGTTAGTCACGAGATGATGTGTTACGGAACGAGTAAAGAGACTTGCCGGTAACGAGATTGAACTAGGTATAATGATGACGACGATCGAATCTCGGGCAAGTAACATACCGATGACAAAAGGAACAACGTATGTTGTTATGCGGTTCGACCGATAAAGATCTTCGTAGAATATGTAGGAGCCAATATGGGCATCCAGGTTCCGCTATTGGTTATTGACCGGAGAGATGTCTCGGTCATGTCTACATAGTTCTCGAACCCGTAGGGTCCGCACGCTTAAACGTTCGTTGACGATATAGTATTTAATGAGTTAGGTATGTTGGTGACCGAATGTTATTCGGAGTCCAGGATGTGATCACGGACATGACGAGGAACTCCGGAATGGTCCGGAGATAAAGATTAATATATGAGATAATAGTGTTTGACCTCCGGAAGGGTTCCGGAATTTACCGGAAGGGGTTCCGGATGTTTCCCGAAGTGTTTGGGTACGAGAACACGTTATTTGGGCCAAACGGGAAAGCACACAAGGTTTTTGGAAAGCGCAAAAGGAAGTTTTGCGGAGTCCAGGGGCTAGACGCCAGGGTCCCTGGCGTCTGGGTCCAGACGCCGGGAACCCTGGCGTCTGGCCCTGGAGTCCGAGAAGGACTCTTGCCTTTCGGGTGAAACCGACTTTGTGAAGGCTTTTACTCCAAGTTTCGACCCCAAGGCTCAACATATAAATAGAGGGGTAGGGCTAGCACCCAAGACACATCAAGATACACCAAGCCGTGTGCCGGCTACCCCGACCCTCTAGTTTATCCTCCGTCTAGTTTCTGTAGTGCTTGGCGAAGCCCTGCAGAGATTGTTCTTCATCAACAACCGTCACCACGCCGTCGTGCTGCCGGAACTCATCTACTACTTCGCCCGTCTTGCTGGATCAAGAAGGCGAGGACGTCATCGAGCTGAACGTGTGCTGAACGCGGAGGTGCCGTACGTTCGGTACTAGATCGGGACGGATCGTGAAGGTGCACGACTACATCAACCGCGTTGATAAACGCTTCCGCTTTCGGTCTACGAGGGTACGTAGACACACTCTCCCCTCTCGTTGCTATGCATCTAGTAGATAGATCTTGCGTGATCGTAGGAAAATTTTGAAAATACTACGTTCCCCAACATTATGTTTATAATTTCTATCCTCATGACGGAGAGAGCGTGGCTCAAGCTTGGGGGAGACTGAAAACGTTAATGCTAAAAAGTCCTAACCATGGGCTCCCCAAAGATGCTTATGTGGAGAGTAAGCGTACCTTTTTGCATGTGGATCATGGTAACAATGCTTTATGTGATGCTTATATTGTTGAGTTTATTCGTGATCCCACTGAAAATTATTATGAGAAGGGAACATATGCTTATAGATATCTCAATAATATCAAGTTCCCTCTCTTTATGGTGAATATTTTGAAGTTATGCTCGTTCTGCCTTCCTATGCTAGTTGCTTTATGCTTCAATAATTTATTTTCTTACAAGATTCCCATGCATAGGAAGTATGTTAGACTTAAATATGTTTTATATATGCTTCTTGATGCTCTCTTTTGTTCTTCAACTCTTATTCATACGAGAGCATCATTAAAGTCTTAAGCCTATCTTTATGACTATAAAGAAAGAGCTCTAGGGAGACAACCCTTGTTATCTTTACTTTCAGTTTGTTCTTTCAGTTTTTAGTGGTCTTGATGTGTGTTACTACTGTAGCAACATCATTGTATCTTTATTTTTCAGCTTTGTGCCAAGTTTAGCCTCTGGTTGCAAGAAAGTTCAAAAGTTGTGACGTGCAGTCCAGAAAATAGATTCTGTCCTTGGACAGAAAAATTCGTATAAAATCACCAGATCATCTTTTTCGTCTGAATTTTTTCAACAGCGTGCTCTATACAATTGGCTTTCGGGCATCTGTTCTGAGTTTTTTTATTTGAGTTGCAGAAGTTCCCCAAAAAAATTATTTACTACCTGCTGGTCTGTTTTTCACAGATTCTGTCCTGTTTTGCCTTTTCTTCGTTTTGCAAACCTTGCGCTTGCTTTTTCTTTGCAAAAACCTTTTGGCAATCTCGAGAAACAGTAGACCTTCAAGAATATCCTTATTTCCAGCAAGGAAAAATTATTTTACTATGGGTACTAACCTCGCTAATCAGATTATGATGAGTTATGTATGAAGGGAGTTTTCAAGTGTGCGAGGGAAGATGATAAAAAAGATTCAGGAGTGTCAAACGCTCAAGCTTGGGGATGCCCCCGTGCACCCCCAAGACATATTCAAGAAGACTCAAGCGTCTAAGCTTAGGGATGCCCCCGTGCATCCCCTTCTCCATCAACAATTATCAGTTCGTCTTTCGTTCCACTATATTTTTATCACTTCATGTGTTATGTGCTATGCTTGGAGCGTCTTGCTTTTAGTTTCCTTTTTAGTTTTCTTTAGCTTTGCTTGCTGTTCATAACGAGTTGGAACCCAGCTTTCTTTGTGTGGGAGAGAAACCCGCTCCACTTCAACCTAGAACATAACATAGAATTTTCATGTCTATCTTTGCTGTGTGTGTTCTTTGTCTTTCAATAGCTACTATCATGTTCAGCTCTTATTTTTAATGCTTATCTTTTTAAAGAGCTTTTGTTTAGTTGGTCGCTGGAACTCTCTTTATTTATCATGCTTATCTTGTTAAGAGAGTTGGCTTCTGTTGCACTGGTTGATATGTCTATGATAAAAATGATATGTGCATAATGGTGCTTAGTAGTTCATGTTTTCTTATGGTTAGTCTCAAATAGCTGGGGGGGGGGGTTCTCAATGTGTTATTGGAGTACCAACATGATTTGTTTGCCTATAATGTGGTATGGTTTAGTGGTATATTTGAAGGAAATATGCCCTAGAGGCAATAATAAAGTTGTTATTTATATTTCCTTATATCATGATAAATGTTTATTATTCATGCTAGAATTGTATTAACCGGAAACTTAGTACATGTGTGAATACATAGACAAAACAGAGTGTCCCTGGTATGCCTCTACTAGACTAGCTCATTGATCAAAGATGGTTATGTTTCCTAGCCATAGACATGAGTTGTCATTTGATCAACGGGATCACATCATTAGGAGAATGATGTGATGGACAAGACCCATCCGTTAGCATAGCACTATGATCGTTTAGTTTTACTGCTATTGCTTTCTTCATGACTTATACATGTTCCTATGACTATGAGATTATGCAACTCCCGTATACCGTAGGAACACCTTGTGTGCTATCAAACGTCACAACGTAACTGGGTGATCATAAAGATGCTCTACAGGTGTCTCCGAAAGTATTCGTGGTGTTGGCATAGATCAAGATTAGGATTTGTCACTCCGAGTGTCGTAGAGGTATCTCTGGGCCCTCTCGGTAACACACATCACAATAAGCCTTGCAAGCAAAAGACTAATGAGTTAGTCACGAGATGATGTGTTACGGAACGAGTAAAGAGACTTGCCAGTAACGAGATTGAACTAGGTATAGAGATACCGAAGATCGAATCTCGGGCAAGTAACATACCGATGACAAAAGGAACAACGTATGTTGTTATGCGGTTTTGACCGATAAAAGATCTTCGTAGAATATGTAGGAGCCAATATGAACATCCAGGTTCCGCTATTGGTTATTGACCGGAGAAGAGTCTCGGTCATGTCTACATAGTTCTCGAACCCGTAGGGTGCGCACGCTTAACGTTTGATGACGATCGATATTATGAGTGTATGAGTTTTGATGTACCGAAGGTAGTTCGGAGTCCCGGATGAGATCACGGACATGACGAGGAGTCTCGGAATGTCCGAGACATAAAGATTGATATATTGGACGAATATATTCGGACACCGGAAGTGTTCCGGAAAAGTTTCGGATTTAACGGGATTGCCGAAGGGGGTTACCGGAACCCCCTACGAGGGGGGATGGTCCATAGTGGGCCTTAAGGGAAAGAGAGAGGCAGCCCATAGGGCTGGCCGGCGCCCCACCTAGGGTTCCTAGTTGGACTAGGATTGGGGGGGGGGCACCACCTCTCCTTTTTCCTTTCCCTCTCTTCCTTCTTTTGGTGATTCCTACTAGGAATAGGATTGCAATCCTATTCCTAGTCGGATTGCAACCCTAGCCGCACCAAACAAGGGCCGGCCGGCCTCCCCCCTTGCTCCTTTATATACGGGGGCAGGGGGGCACCCAAAGACACACAAGTTGAATTGTTCCAGCCGTGTGCGGTGCCCCCCTCCACAGAAACACACCTCGGTCATACCGTCGCGGTGCTTAGGTGAAGCCCTGCGCCGGTGAATACATCATATCCGTCACCACGCCGTCGTGCTGACGAAACTCTCCCGTGAAGCTCAACTGGATCAAGAGCTCGTGGGACGTCATCAAGCTGAACGTGTGCTGAACGCGGAGGTGCCGTACGTTCGGTGCTTGATCGGTTGAATCGCAAAGAAGTTCGACTACATCAACCGCGTCACTTGACGCTTCCGCCTCCGGTCTACGAGGGTACGTAGACACACTCTTCCCTCTCGTTGCTATGCATCTGGTAGATAGATCTTGCGTGATCGTAGGAAAATTTTAAAATACTACGTTACCCAACAGTGGCATCATGAGCCAGGTCTATGCGTAGATGATATGCACGAGTAGAACACAATGAGTTGTGGGCGATACTAGTCATACTGCTTACCAGCATGTCATACTTTGCTTCGGCGGTATTGTGAGATGAAGCGGCCCGGACCGACATTACGCGTACGCTTACGCGAGACTGGTTTCACCGTTACGAGCACTCGTTGCTTAAAGGTGACTGGCGGGTGTCTGTCTCTCTCACTTTAGCTGAATCAAGTGTGGCTACGCCCAGTCCTTGTGAAGGTTAAAACAGCACATACTTGACGAAACATCATTGTGGTTTTGTATGCGTAGGTAAGAACGGTTCTTGCTAAAGCCCGTAGCAGCCACGTAAAACTTGCAACTACAAAGTAGAGCACGTCTAACTTGTTTTTGCAGGGCATGTTGTGATGTGATATGGTCAAGACATGATGAGTTATACGGTTTTGTATGAGATGATCATGTTTTGTAAAGTTATCGGCAACTGGCAGGAGCCATATGGTTGTCGCTTTATTGTATGAAATGGAATCGCCATGTAATTGCTTTACTTTATCACTAAGCGGTAGCGATAGTCGTAGAAGCAATAGTTGGCGAGACGACAACGATGCTACGATGGAGATCAAGGTGTCGAACCGGTGACGAAGGTGATCATGACGGTGCTTTGGAGATGGAGATCAAAAGCACAAGATGATGATGGCCATATCATGTCACATATTTTGATTGCATGTGATGTTTATCTTATTATGCTTCTTATTTTGCTTAGTTCGACGGTAGCATTATAAGATGATCCCTTACTAAATTTCAAGGTATAAGTGTTCTCCCTGAGTATTCACCGTTGCGAAAGTTCGTCGTGCCGAGACACCACGTGATGATTGGGTGTGATAAGCTCTACGTTCAAATACAACGGGTGTAAGCCAGTTTTGCACACGCAAAATACTCGGGTTAAACTTGACGAGCCTAGCATATGCAGATATGGCCTCGGAACACTGGAGACCGAAAGGTCGAGCGTGAATCATATAGTAGATATGATCAACATAAGATGTTCACCATTGAAACTACTCCATCTCACGTGATGATCGGACATGGTTTAGTTGATTTGGATCGCGTGATCATTTAGATGACTAGAGGGATGTCTATCTCAGTGGGAGTTCTTAAGTAATATGATTAAATTGAACTTTAATTTATCATGAACTTAGTCCTGGTAGTATTAGCATATCTATGTTGTAGATCAATAGCTCGCGATGTTGCTCCCCGTTTATTTTTGATATGTTCCTAGAGAAAACTAAGTTGAAAGATGTTAGTAGCAATGATGCGGAATTGTTCCGTGATCTGAGGATTATCCTCATTGCTGCACAGAAGAATTATGTCCTTGATGCACCGCTAGGTGACAGACCTATTGCAGGAGCAGATGTAGACGTTATGAACGTTTTGACAAAAGCTCGATATGATGACTACTTGATAGTTTAGTGCACCATGCTTTACGGCTTATAACCGGGACTTCAAAAACGTTTTTGAAACGCCACGGAGCATATGAGATGTTCCAAGAGTTGAAATTAGTATTTCATACTCATGCCCGTGTCGAGAGGTATAAGACCTCTGACAGTACTTTGCCTATAAGATGGAGGAGAATAGCTCAACCAGTGAGCATGTGCTCAGATTGTCTGGGTAGTACAATTGCTTGAATCAAGTGGGAGTTAATCTTCCAGATAAGATAGTAATTGACAAAGTTCTCTAGACACTATCACCAAGTTAGTAGAACTTCGTGATGAACTATAATATGCAAGGGATGACGAAAGTAATTCCCGAACTCTTCACGATGCTGAAATCAGCGAAGGTAGAAATCAAGAAAGAGCATTAAGTGTTGATGGTTAACCAGACCACTTGTTTCAAGTAAAGGGCAAAGGGATAGAAGGGGAACTTCAAGAAGAATGACAAGCAAGTTGTCACTCCCGTGAAGAAACCCAAAGCTAAACTCAAGCCTGAAACAAATGCTTCTACTGCAAAGGAAATAGTCACTAGAAGTGGAACTGCCCTAGATATTTGGCGGATAAGAAGGATGGCAAAGTGAACAAAGGTATATTTTGATATACAGATTATTGATGTGTACTTTACTAGTGTTCATAGCAACCCCTGGGTATTTGATACCGGTTAAGTTGCTAAAATTAGTAACTCGAAACGAGAATTGCAGAATGAACAGAGACTAGTTAAAGGTGAAGTGACGATGTGTGTTGGAAGTGGTTCCAAGATTGATATGATCATCATCACACACTCCCTATACTTTCGGGATTAGTGTAAAATCTAAATAAATGTTATTTGGCATTTGCGTTGAGCATGAATATGATTTGATCATATTTGTTGCAATACGGTTATTCATTTAAAGTCATAGAGTAATTGTTATTCTGTTTACATGAATAAAACCTTCGATAGTCATACACCCAATGAAAATAGTTTGTTGGATCTCGATCGTGGTGATACACATATTCATAATATTGAAGCCAAAAGATGCAAGGTTAATAATGATAGTGCAACTTATTTGTGGCACTACCGTTTAGGTCATATTGGTATAAAGCGCATGAAGAAACTCCACAGTGATGGACTTTTGGAATCACTTGATTATGAATCACTTGGTGCTTGTGAACCATGCCTCATGGGCAAGATGACTAAAACTCCGTTCTCCGGAACAATGGAGCGAGCAACAGATTTGTTGGAGATCATACATACAGATGTATGTGGACCAATGAGTAATGAAGCTCGCGGCGGGCATCGTTATTTTTTGACCTTCACTGATGATTTGAGCAGATATGGGTATATCTACTTAATGAAGCACAAGTCTGAAACATTTGAAAAGTTCAAAGAATTTCAGAGTGAAGTGGAGAATCATCGTAACAAGAAAATAAGAGTTTCTACGATATGATTGTAGAGGTAAAATATTTGAGTTAGCGAGTTTGGCCTTCAGTAAAAACAATGTGAAATAGTTTCACTACTCACGCCATCTGGAACACCATAGTGTAATGGTGTGTCCGAACATCATAACCGTACTTTATTAGATATGGTGCGATCGATGATGTCTCTTACCAATCTACTACTATCGTTTTTGGGGTTATGCATTAGAGACAGCTACATTCACGTTAAATAGGGCACCATCTAAATCCGTGGAGATGACACCGTATGAATTGTGGTTTGACGAGAAACCTAAGCTGTCATTTCTTTAAGTTTGGCACTGCGATGCTTATGTGAAAAAGTTTCAACATGATAAGCTCGAACCCAAATCGGAGAAGTAAATCTTCATAGGATACCCAAAAGAAACTGTTGGGTACACCTTCTATCACAGATCCGAAGGCAAGATATTCGTTGCTAAGAATGGATCCTTTCTAGAGAAGGAGTTTCTCTCGAAAGAAGTGAGTGGGAGGAAAGTAGAACTTGATGAGGTAATTGTACCTTCTCCCGAATTGGAAAGTGGAACATCACGGAAACTAGTTCCAGTGATTCCTACACCAATTAGTGAGGAAGCTAATGATGATGATCATGAAACTTCAGATCAAGTTTCTGCTTAACGTCGTAGATCAACCAGAGTACGTTCCGCACCAGAGTGGTACGGCAACCCAGTTCTGGAAATCATGTTACTAGACCATGATGAACCTACGAACTATGAGGAAGCGGTGATGAGCCCAGATTCCGCAAAATGGCTTGAAGCCATGAAATCTGAGATGGGATCCATCTATGAGAACAAAGTGTGGACTTTGGTTGACTTGCCCGATGATCGGCAGGCCATCGAAAATAAATGGATCTTCAAGAGGAAGACCGACGCAGACGGTAATGTTACTGTTTACAAAGCTCGACTTGTTGCAAAAGGTTTTCGACAAGTTCAAGGAGTTGACTACGATGAGACTTTCTCACCTGTAGCGATGCTTAAGTTTGTCCGAATCATGTTAGCAATTGCCGCATTTTATGATTATGAAATCTGGCAAATGGATGTCAAAACTCCATTCCTGAATGGATATCTCAAAGAAGAGTTGTATATGATGCAACCAGAAGGTTTTGTCGATCCAAAAAGGTGCTAACAAAGTATGCAAGCTCCAGCGATCCATCTATGGACTGGTGCAAGCATCTCGGAGTTGGAATATACGCTTTGATGAGGTGATCAAAGCATATGGTTTTATACAGACTTTTGGAGAAGCCTGTATTTACAAGAAGTGAGTGGGAGCACTGCAACCTTTCTGATAAGTATATGTGAATGACATATTGTCGATCGGAAATGATGTAGAATTTTCTGGAAAGCATAAAGGAGTGTTTGAAAGGAGTTTTTCAAAGAAAGACCTTGGTGAAGCTGCTTACATATTGGGCATCAAGATCTATAGAGATAGATCAAGACGCTTGATAAGACTTTCGATGAGTACATACCTTGATAAAATTTTGAAGTAGTTCAAAATGGATCAGTCAAAGAAGGAGTTCTTGCCTGACTTGTAAGGTGTGAAGTTGAGTAAGACTCAAAGCCAGACCACGGCAGAAAAATATAGAAAGAATGAAAGTCATTCCCTATGCCTCAGCCATAGGTTCTATAAAGTATGCCATGCTGTGTACCAAACATGTTGTGTACCTTGCCATGAGTTTGTCAAGGGGGTACAATAGTGATCCATGAGTAGATCACTGTACAGCGGTCAAAATTATCCTTAGTAACTGGATGACTAAGGAAATGTTTCTCGATTATGGAGGTGATAAAGAGTTCGTCGTAAAGGGTTACGCCGATGCAAGCTTTGACACTAAATCCAGATGACTCTAAGTATCAATCTGGATGCGTATTGAAAGTGGGAGCAATTAGCTAGAGTAGCTCTATGCAGAGCATTGTAGACATAGAAATTTGCGAAATACATACGGATCTGAATGTGACAGACCCGTTGACTAAACTTCTCTCACAAGCAAAACATGATCACACCTTATTACTCTTGGGTATTAATCACATTGCGATGTGAACTAGATTATTGACTCTAGTAAACCCTTTGAGTATTGGTCACATGGCGATGTGAACTATGGGTGATTATTCACATAACGATGTGAACTATCGGTATTAAATCACATGGCGATGTGAGCTAGATTATTGACTCTAGTGCAAGTGGGAGACTGAAGGAAATATGCCCTAGAGGCAATAATAAATTTGTTATTTATATTTCCTTATATCATGATAAATGTTTATTATTCATGCTAGAATTGTATTAACCGGAAACTTAGTACATGTGTGAATACATAGACAAAACAGAGTGTCCCTAGTATGCCTCTACTAGACTAGCTCATTGATCAAAGATGGTTATGTTTCCTAGCCATAGACATGAGTTGTCATTTGATCAACGGGATCACATCATTAGGAGAATGATGTGATGGACAAGACCCATCCGTTAGCATAGCACTATGATCGTTTAGTTTTACTGATATTGCTTTTTTCATGACTTATACATGTTCCTATGACTCTGAGATTATGCAACTCCCGAATACCGTAGGAACACCTTGTGTGCTATCAAACGTCACAACGTAACTGGGTGATCATAAAGATGCTCTACAGGTGTCTCCGAAAGTATTCGTGGTGTTGGCATAGATCAAGATTAGGATTTGTCACTCCGAGTGTCGGAGAGGTATCTCTGGGCCCTCTCGGTAACACACATCACAATAAGCCTTGCACGCAAAAGACTAATGAGTTAGTTACAAGATGATGTGTTACGGAACGAGTAAAGAGACTTGCCAGTAACGAGATTGAACTAGGTATAGAGATACCGACGATCGAATCTCGGGCAAGTAACATACCGATGACAAAAGGAACAACGTATGTTGTTATGCGGTTTTGACCGATAAAAGATCTTCGTAGAATATGTAGGAGCCTATATGAACATCCAGGTTCCGCTATTGGTTATTGACCGGAGATGAGTCTCGGTCATGTCTACATAGTTCTCGAACCCGTAGGGTCCGCACGCTTAACGTTTGATGACGATCGGTATTATGAGTTTATGAGTTTTGATGTACCGAAGGTAGTTTGGAGTCCCGGATGAGATCACGGACATGAAGAGGAGTCTCGGAATGTCCGAGACATAAAGATTGATATATTGGACGACTATATTCGGACACCGGAAGTGTTCCGGAAAAGTTTCGGATTTAACGGGATTGCCGGAGGGGGTTACCGGAACCCCCTACGAGGGGGGATGGTCCATAGTGGGCCTTAAGGGAAAGAGAGAGGCAGCCCATAGGGCTGGCCGGCGCCCCACCTAGGGTTCCTAGTTGGACTAGGATTGGGGGGGCGCCACCTCTCCTTTTTCCTTTCCCTCTCTTCCTTCTTTTGGTGATTCCTACTAGGAATAGGATTGCAATCCTATTCCTAGTAGGATTGCAACCCTAGCTGCACCAAACAAGGGCCGGCCGGCCTCCCCCCTTGCTCCTTTATATACGGGGGCAGGGGGCACCATAGAGACACAAGTTGAATTGTTCCAGCCGTGTGCGGTGCCCCCTCCACAGAAACACACCTCGGTCATACCGTCGCGGTGCTTAGGCGAAGCCCTACGCCGGTGAATACATCATATCCGTCACCACGCCGTCGTGCTGACGAAACTCTCCCGTGAAGCTCAACTGGATCAAGAGCTCGTGGGACGTCATCAAGCTGAACGTGTGCTGAACGCGGAGGTGCCGTACGTTCGGTGCTTGATCGGTTGAATCGCGAAGAAGTTCGACTACATCAACCGCGTCACTTGACGCTTCCGCTTCCGGTCTACGAGGGTACGTAGACACACTCTTCCCTCTCGTTGCTATGCATCTGGTAGATAGATCTTGCGAGATCGTAGGAAAATTTTAAAATACTACGTTACCCAACAATCTTCCCCCAAGAATTTATTTTGATTGACTTGGCGTATGCTCACGCATATTTAAGACTGTAAAGAAAGTCTATCAAGCCTTGATGATCTTTAATTTCTGAGTTGCGATATAACTTCCATGCCTGACTTAATGTTGCTTTGTCGCTCTACATGATTATGACCGTCATTGCTCTCTTAGTTGGTCGCTCCCAGTCTTTTGCTAACCTTCGCCTGTACTAAGCGGACTGACTGCTTGTGCATCCAAAATCCTTTAAACCAGTTATGCCATATGAGTCCACCATACCTTCCTATACATGGTATTTACCTGCCATTCCTAACGAAGACTTTCATGTACCATCTCGAAATTATTCAAAAAAAAGCATTTCTCTTTTGTGCCTCTGTTTTAGCTCATGAGGAAGTAGTAGTTAATTCATGATCTTTTTAAGTTGGACAAGCTTCACCCCGGGATTGCATGTCTAATGTGCAAACCCATAATACGAGAAGGAACTGGCATAGAGTGCGCCCGGCTCATTAAAAAATTATACAACAAACAAACCCTCCTTCACGCTTTGTTCATGAGAAATCAGAAAACTTTGGCAGTGATAAACAAAGGAGATTAAGAGGATGTGATCGTCCTCATTCGGGATCCGTTCCTCGAAACTTGTCCAGCTCGAGAAGTAATTGAGTTATCTGCTAGCATTCGTTGACGAAATATGCATAATCTAAAAAAATAATTATTACCTCTGTTTTTAAAACCAAGAGTTCTGGTACATGTTTTGTCTTTGTTTCCGACCACGGGTTTTCAACCTTGCCAACAAAAGCCACGGTTCGAGAGTCTCCACCTTCTTTAAAGCACCAACTATTTAGAGCATGATTGTCATTCTGAGTGTAATGTGCATTGTCCCAAAGTACCATTGTCTTTTGCATGATTATGATATCGTTTATTCTGAAATCATTGTATCTAGTCGTCACTTAAACCTTGGAGGTGCCCCTGCATTTATGTTTTGCTTCACTAAAGGGGGCAAGCGAGATATCACTTTGTCATATTTCCACACCATGCTCACTACAAATCTATTGAGTGTTTCAGTATCATATTGTAAAACTTTCAGTTCTTTGTGATTTTCTCATGAGGCAACTTAATTACTACAGATTCATTGTCTCAGTAAGCACTTGTCATGTGACTGTGAAAAGTTCTTATATGGTTAATAGCATGTCACCACAGAAATTATGCTTGTTATCATTTACCTACTCGAGGACAAGCAGGAATTAAGCTTGGGGATGTTGATACGTCCAAAACGTATCTATAATTTCTGCTTGCTCCATGCCCTTTTTGTGTGATATTGCTATGATATTTATGCACTTCCATACACTTTTGATCATATTTGGACTAACCTATTAATGGTTGCAAAAGTGCACAATGTTTTTGTTTTACACTTTATTGTGTAGGAATTACTTGGGAATTGACAAAAACGCAAAAGGAGTCGTATTGGAGTAGGACTCTGACTTTCCTGAAATCTCTCTGAGAACGTTTTTAAATATGGTCACGTTCCAGCCCGAAGACGACGTCAAACGGAAAAAGTCTAGTTGCTAAAGTTGTGGGGAATTTCGAGGCGATGCTTCTGGATATAAAATTCGTCCAAATCGGAGTCCGGACGGCCGAGTAAAGCCCGTTTTACTGAGGCCCAAAATCTGATGACGGGAATCCGAGAGTCTATATAAAGAGATGAAACCTAGGTCACCAAGGGCACGAATTTTCCTCCTCCCGAGCCGCCGTCTTGGAGGGGAGGACCAGCACCATTGCAGCACCATCCACAAGGAAGAAGGGGGGCCAAGGAGCCGCTGCCCCCTAGGGCCGCCGCCGCCCCGAGGGCCGCCGCCGCGCCCCCAAGGACCGCCGCCGCCGCCTCCGTGGCTGCCGCCGGCCATTTCCTCCTCGCGGGGCTGCACCTCTCCATCAACACCATCATCAACCTCCTCCTCACCATGTCCATGTGTGAGTAGTCTACTCCGGGGCCGAGGGCTCGTACGTGTAGCTATGTGGTTATCTATCTCTCCCGTGATGCGATCTTCGTTGTGATCATAGGCTATGTTAATCTAGGGTGATCCCATGATGTTTCCCCTTCCTCTATGTATTGGATTGATGTACTCACTTGTCTTTATCTAGTATAATCCCCGAGACCAAGGTGACAGCGGTCTATTGGACATGGATTAGAAAAATATTTTCATGAGTGATTTCCTCTCTTGTGTGTTGATTGAAGATTGAGAGTCTCTTGGTGCTTGTCTTTGACTATCCTTTAGATATGTTGTGGTGATTGTGGGACTCTTTTTGGATGGCCGCGGTGACATTGGGAAATCCTTAGATTGAGAACTACGAACTTTGAGGTGTGCTTTTGTAGCCCTATATAATTCTCGTCCTCTCTTGACCACGAAGGAATGACCTCCGGGTGCGTCTCCATTGCATGTTTTATGGGAAATATCATGTGATTCGATTATGTTAATATTGTTGGGAGTTGCCACTAGTGAAAGTATGATCCCTAGGCCTTATTTCCACCATTGCAATACCATTTGTGCTCACGTTTACCACTTGTTTGCTTGCTACACTTTTTATTACAGATTTATATTACTTTGTTTTGTCATCCATATCACTTGCCATTTAACATCTCTTCGCCGAACTAGTGCACCTATACATCTAACAAGTGTAATAGGTGTGTTGGGGACACAAGAGACTTCTTGTATCTTCGTTGCATGGTTGCTTGAGAGAGACCATCTTCAACCTCTACTTCCCTGAGTTCGATAAACTTTAGGTCATCCACTTGAGGGAAATTGCTGCTGTCCTACAAACCTCTACGCTTGGAGGCCCAACATAGTCTACAAGAGTAGAAGCGTGTGTAGACATCACTTCCCCAACCTCGTCGAGCCGGCTCAGCGTGCGAGATCGGCCCGGATTCAGCCTGCCATGAAGCGCGTTTTCGTTGGAGCAATACATGGAGTCCAAGCCGAGGACGGATCGGATTCTGGTGGCGAGACAGTTGTCTATTCCGATGACGGATCCTCATCCGGAGAGACTGAGTCCTTGTATCTGTTGTGGGACGGCCGATCTGAGGGTGTGTCCGACGGAGACAGTATTCCGGGCCCCTTTGATCTGCCAAACCGGGTGGCTGTCTTTATGGCCGGATCACAACCTACGCCGCAGTCCATGGTGAACGGGGTGATCACAGCAGAAGCTGGTGCAGGGGGGAGCGGCCAGGCCCTCTCGCCCTCTGACGCTCTATCCGCCTTAATAGAGGAGTTTACAACCCGGGCAGTAGCAGAGGTGGCTCCAGCAGACAAGGCGCAACACGATGCAGAACTCCTTCAGCTGAGGGGCCGGATCGAGCAAGCAAGAGAGGATCTGAAGGCAGAGAAAGCTATGATAGCAACAAGGCAGGCAGCGCTGGATTCTCAGGCTTTCCAGCTGAGGATGGAACATGCTTCTACGCAGGGAGTAAAGAATCGAAGGTACCAGTCTCGTCTACCACCGGTCTATGAGACGATGAATCTCTTCAGGACGCCAGGAGCGGGAACCAGTAATGATCCGGAGGTAAACCAGAAGAGTGCCCCCGTGAGGGGCGAACCGGTTCAACAACCCACTGCGGAGCAAGATCGCCGGATTATGTCCACACCTCACATCCCCACTCCTCCGGGTCATTATTCAAACCCTTTGGATAACATTGTGGCTGCCGCTTCACGCCTGGCCGCTTTACCCATTGAGGGGACATCCCCCGTGGCTATGGAGGCACGCAGGGTCAAGGATCTGCTTAACACGGTGTTGACATAGCAGTAAGCGTATTCTTATAGCAGGGAAATGCTTCATTCAACACGCCGCCACAGCCGGAGTTATACTAGGCATTGGGAGGAACCGGAAGTGTCCAGCAGTGAACGGAGGCGGCACCGTCACAGACAGGATAATCCGGCGGGCGCAGAGGCGCAAGCTCAGGAGGCAGCGAACCGGGTTGGACCAGTGGCCCGCGAGGAGATCCGCCAAACAACGCCGGTTCATACAACCACATCAGAGACAGGAGTCATGACGAGTTCCTTTGGGGTGCAGTGTCTTGTCCCCGCTTTACGAAGCGTAAAGTTACCCAAAGATTTCAAGGGCCCGCGTAAAGTGCCTAACTACACAGCAGATTTGGCTCCAGAGGCTTGGGTTGAGAGCTATGAGATGGCTATGAAGATGCTGGACGTGGATGAAGCAGCTTGCGCGAAGTACTTTACCATGATGCTTGAGGGTACAGCCCGGACCTGGTTAAAGGGCTTACCACCTAACTCCATCGGGTCATGGGGGGAATTACGCCGCCAGTTTATCAAAAATTTCAAGGACACGTGAAAGCAGCCAATGTCAGTGGTGGACTTAGTGGCATGTGTACAAGGGGAGCAGGAGCCTACAAGTGCATGGGTGCGACGAGTATCAGAAATCTTGCACTTGTCGAATGGTATCAACCCCAGCACGGCGATAGTAACACTGGAAAACAATTGCCGGTTTGAGTCTCTGAAGTTAAAACTGGGATGCCTCAAATGGGATTGTAATGACATGGGAACTCTCATGAGCGCTCTGGTGAAGTACGGGGACTCCGACAACAATAAGTATCCAGAAGCGGACGGAGATAAATCTGGAAAGGCAAATAAACCCAGTAAACCGACGCAGGCTAATCCGGTTGGAACAAGCTTCTTAGGTAATCGAAAGGCAGAGGGTGGCTCTGATTTCGTGGCCAGTACCGAAGTTCAAGGGAGTTTTCAGCGCAACAAGGATAAGCCGTCTCCACAAAACAGCGGAGAGTTCATTAATTGGGAGCAACAATTGAACGAGCCTTGCCCGAAACACGGAACGAAGCGGAATCCGGCTAAGCATACCTGGGGAGAATGTCGGATACTGATGGAGGCCGTGAACCGGGCCAAATTTAACAACGGACCGTCGGGCGGTGGTTCAGGCCCCGGTTTCCGCGGTCCGGGTCACCAGGGGAACGGCTCCGGATCAGGATATCGTGGTAACAACAATGGTTATAACAACCAAGGCAACCATCAGTATGGTCAGGGCGGTTACAAAAACCAAGGCAACCATCTATATGGTCAGGGCGGTTACAATAGCCAGAACAACCAACAGCAAGGCCAGGGTAATAGCAACAATCAAAGCAATCAGCAGCGTCAACAGCAACAGCAATCCGGATATTAGAGTAATCCGAAGGAGCTGAGCAGTGGACAGTATCATGTGTTCACCACGAGTTTGTGCAAACGAGACCAAAAAATCTTGAAGCGGGCGGTCCATGCGGTTGAACCGGCAACCCCACAGTTCCTGCGCTGGTCGGAGCAACCTATTGTGTGGAGCAGGGAAGATCACCCGCCGCGAGTTGATAATCCGGGCCAATTAGCCTTAGTGGTAGCACCACAGGTGGGTGGCTACAAATTCACCAAAGTTCTCATGGACGGCGACAGCATCATCAACATCTTGTATTATGAGACTTTCCGTTGCATGGGGCTGACAGATAAGAAGCTAAGGCAGTCAAACACGGTGTTTCATGGAGTAGTGCCAGGTAAATCAGCTTACCCAGTTGGGAAAATTGACCTAGAAGTTACCTTTGGAGATGAACAGGATTCCAGGTCGGAGATGATAACCTTTGAAGTTGTCAAGATCCGGAGCCCATATCACGCTCTGTTTGGAAGACCGGTTTATGCCAAGTTTATGGCTAGGCCGTGCTATGTTTATCTACAGCTCAAGATGCCGGGTCACAAAGGAACCATCACGGTTCATGGAAGTCGCAAGATTGCATTGGAGTGCGAAGAAGGAGACGCTGCTTATGCGGAGGCAGTATGTGCTACGGAGGAGTTAAAGTTTTACAAGGACAATGTTGATCCGGCAGATATGTCCTCGTTGAAGAAGCCAACTACAGAGCATGATCCGGCATTGAAGTTCAAGTCTGCGGAGGATACCAAGCAAGTTGACTTTGTGCCAGGCGATTCATCCAAGCAGTTCACTATCAGCGCTAACCTTGATCCTAAATAGGAAAGTGCGCTCATCGAGTTCATCCGTGAGAACCGGGATATCTTTGCATGGAAACCTTCTGAGATGCCAGGTATACCGAGGGAACTCGCTGAGCACAGTCTTAACATTGATCCGAAGTTTAAACCGGTCAAGCAGTATCTGCGCCGCTTCAACGAAGAAAGGCGCAAGGCTATAGGAGAAGAAGTGGCCAGGCTTTTGGCCGCAGGGTTCATAGTTGAAGTTTTTCATCCGGAGTGGTTGGCTAATCCGGTGCTGGTGTTAAAGAAAAATGGAAAGTGGAGGATGTGTGTGGATTACACAGATCTGAACAAAGCTTGTCCAACCGATCCTTTTGCTCTCCCCCGTATTGACCAAATCATTGATGCTACGGCGGGATGTGAGCGGCTGAGTTTTTTGGATGCATATTCAGGGTATCACCAGATCAAGATGGCAGTTAAAGATCAGGAGAAGATGGCCTTCATAACCCCTTTTGGTGCTTTTTGCTATGTGTCTATGCCTTTTGGGCTCAAGAGCGCCCAAGCAACTTACCAGCGTTGCATACAGAATTGTCTTAAGGGGCAGATAGGGAGGAATGTTCATGCTTATGTGGATGATATTGTGGTGAAATCAAGGAAGGAGGAGACGCTGATAGAGGACCTCAAGGAGACCTTTGACAATCTTCGAGCCTATAAAATGATGCTTAATCCGGAGAAGTGTGCTTTCGGTGTTCCGGCGGGCAAGCTCCTTGGATTCTTTGTGTCAAACAGAGGAATAGAAGCCAATCCGGAGAAAATCAAGGCAATCACATCTTTGACTAAACCAGCTTGCATCAATGATGTTTAGCGTATCGCTGGCCGGATCACAGCATTGAGCCGGTTCATCAGCCGTCTGGGAGAGAAGGCAATTCCGCTTTATCAGATGCTGAAAAAGACAGACCGGTTTATATGGAGTGAGGAGGCAAATGATGCGTTTGAGGATTTGAAGCGGCAACTGGCAGAACCACCGGTCCTTGCTGCCCCTGTTGATAATGAGCCATTGCTGTTATACGTCGCCGCCAATGCACGAGCAGTCAGCGTGGCAATCGTGGTTGAGCGCAAGGAAGCAGGAAAGGAATATCCGGTTCAACGTCCAGTCTATTATGTCAGTCAAGTTCTCATTGAATCCAAACAAAGGTACCCGCATTGGCAGAAGCTGGTATATGGTGTGTTCATGGCAAACCGGAAGTTGAAGCATTATTTCCAGGGCCACCCAATAACTGTTGTTAGTTCAGCTCCATTGCGGGATATAATCCAGAACAGAGAAGCTACTGGCAGAGTGGCGAAGTGGGCTATAGATCTTAGCCCACATGGATTGAAATATGTGCCACGCACCTCAATTAAGTCCCAGGCTTTAGTAGATTTCATCAATGATTGGACTGAATTGCAAGCACCAGAGGAGAAGCCGGATCTTACATACTGGACGATTCACTTTGATGGTTCAAAACAATTAGAAGGCTTGGGGGCCGGAGTTGTGTTAACTTCCCCACGAGGTGACAAGTTTTGTTATATCCTCCGTCTAATGTTCCCTTGTACTAACAATGCAGCAGAATATGAGGCATTGCTTCATGGCCTACGGATGGCTAAGGAGATGAACTTGAGCCTGGTCAAGTGTTTTGGTGATTCAGATTTAGTGGCACAACAAGTATCCGGCAAGTGGGATTCAAAAGACCCTCTCATGGCAGCTTACAGACAAGAAGTTGAAGCAGTCGTAGGATATTTCAAAGGGTATCAGGTGGATCACATAGACCGGAGAAGGAATGAAGCGGCCGATGCTCTGAGCCGGCTGGGTTCTCAATGTAAACCGGTGCCACCGAATACTTTTTTGGATGAGCTGCACAGTCCATCAGTTCAGGTACCATCGGAGGAAGATCTGGCCGTTCCTGATCCGGAGGCGCAGCTAGTTGCAGCACTTCATGTTATTCCGGATTGGACGCTCCCGTACTTGGCATATCTAAGCCGTGGGGAGTTGCCGGATGACGAGATCGAAGCAAGATAGATAGTCCGGCGCTCCAAGTCCATGACAGTTGCAAACGGAGAACTTCACCATCGCAGCGTTTCTGGAGCGTTTTAGCGGTGTGTGTCATCTGAAGAAGGTTGTGATATCCTCCGTGAGATCCATGAAGGGGATTGTGGTCATCATGCCGGTTCAAAATCTTTGGTGGCTAAAGCTTTTTGATATGGGTTCTATTGGCTGACAGCCCATGCGGATGCAGCGGATCTAGTCCGGAGGTGTGATGCTTGTCAGAAATTTTCACGACGTGCTCTTGTTCCGGCACAGGAGCTCCGGATGATACCGATTACTTGGCCGTTTGCAACTTGGGGGCTTGACATGGTTGGGCCCTTCAAACGATCCCAATATCAAAAAACTCATCTGCTGGTGGCTGTGGATAAGTTTACAAAATGGATTGAGGCAGAGCCCGTGAGCAAATGTGATGCAGCAACAGCGGTTAAATTCATCAAAAAGGTAATTTTCCGGTTTGGCTTTCCACACAGCATCATCACAGACAACGGCACCAATTTATCTAAAGGAGAGATGGAAGAGTTTTGTCAACGGGAGCATATTCGCCTAGATGTGTCTTTTGTAGCTCACCCTCAATCCAATGGTAAAGGGCTAATCAGGAGATTTTGCGAGGCATCAAGCCCCGGCTTATGACTCCCTTGCAAAGGACACCAGGGTGCTGGGTGGAGGAGTTACCTTCTGTCCTCTGGAGCATCAATACTACGCCAAATCGGTCCACAGGTTATACACCTTTCTTCATGGTGTATGGTGCTGAAGCGGTCCTTCCAAGTGATATCTGTCATGATTCGCCACGGGTGACGGCTTATGTTGAAACGGCCAATGAGCAGGCAAGACAGGACAGTTTGGACCGGCTAGATGAAGAGCGTGACATAGCAGCAGCGCGGTCCGCGATTTATCAACAGGACTTGCGCAGATATCACAGCCGCCGGATCAAAACTAGGACGTTCCAGGAGGGAGATTTGGTACTCCGGCTCATCCAAGACCAAACAGACATGCATAAACTATCCCCGCCTTGGGAAGGGCCCTTTGTGGTCAGCAAGAATCTACACAACGGTTCATATTACCTGGTGGACGTTCGAGAGCACAATGACTCACGGACATCAGAAGAAGAGACAAAAAGGCCGTGGAACATCGCTCTCCTGCGACCCTACTATACTTGAGCCATGAGCTCTGCTGTATCCTATGTATATATTATGATTAATGAATAAACCAGTGCCCTCGATAAACCGGGGGGTCAGCCCTTTTTTCCAATATAAGTGTCTTATGATGATATCCATCTACAGTTTATATCATTTTCATTAAAGAAAATAAGATGCTTTGATCAGTTTATCTGGCTATGCAGGGCAATTTTATAAGGGACCAAAGAAGGTTTACCGCACGGTGCAACTCCCATATAGGTACCCTGCTTCTAAAGTCATTAAAGGCTTCCTTTTCAAACATAGGTTGTATTCGAACCAAAGAGAACATAGCCATTCCGATTTACATGGTCGTATTCGAACCATCGGCCCTTTGGATCGTATCCGAATCCATTGATTGGCTCAAATATCCACGGTCACAAGGGGGCTACACGGTCGTATTCGAATCCTAGCTCAACCCCTTGTAGTCCGGTTTACATGGTCGTATTCGAACCATCGGCCCTTTGGATCGTATCCGAATCCATTGATTGGCTCAAAATTTTAAAGCCACTGGGAGCCACAAGATCGTATTCGAATCTTAGCTAAACCCCTTTGGTCCGTTTTTACTG
>LR738714.1:700967858-700995916 GCA_902687465.1 Secale cereale
CACAAGGGGGCTACACGGTCGTATTCGAATCCTAGCTCAACCCCTTGTAGTCCGGTTTACATGGTCGTATTCGAACCATCGGCCCTTTGGATCGTATCCGAATCCATTGATTGGCTCAAATCTCCACGGACACAAGGGGGCTACACGGTCGTATTCGAATCCTAGCTCAACCCCTTGTAGTCCGGTTTACATGGTCGTATTCGAACCATCGGCCCTTTGGATCGTATCCGAATCCATTGATTGGCTCAAAATTTTAAAGCCACTGGGAGCCACAAGATCGTATTCGAATCTTAGCTAAACCCCTTTGGTCCGTTTTTACTGATCGTATTCGAATCAGACGCCTCGATATAGAGCCTGGCAGCTCACAAAAAGCCTCGACTGCATGATTTTATTTGCAAATATGTGTTTTTTGTATTTCTGTCCTCATGTGTTTCTATGGTTCTTTGATCCGGAGTGGGACAACTTCAAGGTTGACAAACGTTAAAGCCATATCAGATAGTACGCAAGATAAGCCATATCAGATAAAATTCAAATTGGCAAACGTTAAAGCAAAGTTGGGACATCCGGATCAAGACGGACAATGTTTTAAGCTATCCTATTACAAGGCACAGCAAGCCTGAACGGATTAAAGTTTTTTGGCAAAATAATACTACAGCTACAAAGATAAACTGTGTGGCCTATGCTTCCTCCTGCTGCGACGGCTGAGGATCAACCTGTTCCGGAGCTTCTTCGTCTTCTTGAAGCGGCTGAAAGTCAGGGACGCACCAATCGATTTTTGTTAAAGCACG
This sequence comes from Secale cereale, assembly GCA_902687465.1. Lineage (NCBI taxonomy): Eukaryota > Viridiplantae > Streptophyta > Magnoliopsida > Poales > Poaceae > Secale > Secale cereale. The sequence continues at coordinate 700,968,647 of LR738714.1, forward strand.
GAAGTACATCTCTTCCGTAATAAGATCAGACGGATCAACATCTAGGGCGAAAGTGTGGGGGCGCACTGGTGGGATTAGATTTACGGTATCATAAACCGGTCGATCCACCCGCTCATTCTGTAAATCGTACGCCGGATGATACCTGGTCAAATCTGATTCAACAACAAGTTTGCTGGCAAGAGGGCGCATCTCCTTCGTCAAAGCATGAAGGTCTTTACCAGTGAAGGCTGGTCCATCTTCTTTGGTGCTGGGATACCCGTTCAGAGCTTCTTCCGGATCGAAGTCTGGAACCCACGCTTTGGCTCTTGTGAGCGCTACAAGAGAACCGGCTCGGGCAGCAGACTTCTTCACTTCTTCCAAGCATGCTGGCAGGGTAGAAAGCTTCTCCAGAGTGCCTTGGATAGTAGTGGGAGCCGGTTTATTGAAAGACATTGCACTTATAATCCTCTGAGCGCCGGAATACAGCTGCTCAACCAGAGTATAAGAAGCCTTGAGTTTCTTCCGGAGATCATCCCCAAGATGGGTGACGCGCCGTCCTGCATATGGTGGTCACAATTAAACCGGAACGGATTAAAGGTTGCAGAAATGAAAGCATGTGCAGGTTAAGTATTTACCGAAGACGGCAGAAGTCATAAGTTCTATTTGCCGCTTTAAACCGGTCAACTCTTCTGTCACCGGATTAAGAGCTTCCTCAGCGTCCTTTGCTCTCTTTTCAAGAGCATTTTTCTGCACTTCCCAGGTTGCCCGCTCTGATTCAAAGTATTTCTTCAACTGTTCAGCAGTGGTTAAGCTCAGTGCCAGATCTTTTTTGGCCTTGGCAGCAGCAGATTCCGTTTTAGCAAGTCTATTCTGGAGTTCAATTATTTCTTCAGCCCTCCGGTTCAAATCAGCCTGCAAGGAAAATCAAGTGGAATAAGGGACAAAATTCAAACAAGTCTCAAGCACATAACCAAGTTATCCGCTTGACACTTGGGGGCTAATGAGCAATTGAAGTATCAAAGAGTGACAATTAAAGACAAGTCTCAAGCACACAAACAAGTTGTTTACTTGACACTTGGGGGCTAATGGGCAGCTGAAACATCAAAAGAAAGATTCAGACAAGTCCCAGGCACATAAACCGAGTTATGCCCCTGGCACTTGGGGGCTAATGTAAGATTATTTGATCATATTTGAAAGTACCAGTTCACCTTCTAACATAGCTAAACCGGAACTTGGGGGCTACCATGATATAGATAGAAATACAACAAGGAAAAAAAGCAAAAGATAAGCAAGATACCTCGTACTTGCCCTTCATCATGTTGACCAAGTCCGCTTCATAATCCCGACTGGTATGAAGCCGGTTCAAATACCCGGAGTAAAGCTCTTGGGCACTCAGCTCGGCGTAACTAGACAAGTCTATACTCCATTTGCCCTTCTCTTGCCGGAGTTTCTCCGCTTTAGCAGTATGCTTGGCTAAAACAACGGGCTCAGCAGGAGCGGTATAACCTGTACCGGTTATTTGAACATCTGGAGGAGAAGCAGCGGCTGGTTGTGGAGTGGTAGTATGAAACGGACTAGCGGGAGCCGGGGTAGTCCGAGGAGGGTTGGCCCGGGCAGGACTCGCCGGTTCATGGACATTTTCAGTGTTGGGATTCTCAGGAGCAGTGGCATAATTATGATCCATGGGAGCGGGATCTTCAAGCTGAACTATAGGCTCATTTTCCGGAGGGATGACTGTATCTGGATCAGCCGCCGGATCATCAGTGGCAGTCTCAGCAGCAGTTTTACAGGCCTTTGCCCTTTTTCTAGGCTTAGGCTTACTGAAAGAAATTGGAAAAGAAATCAGAGTCACAAAAGCAAATATAAAGGTAAACCGGATGAAATAAAGGACTTACCCAGGGACAGTCTTCAGAGTTGGGACTTGTGTGGCAATGGATTCGCCAGAAGAGGATAAAGGAGTCTCCTGATAATTAGGGTCAGACGGTTTAAGTGGTTTGCGTATAAGTCCAGCCTTGGGATGAAGAAGAGTTGGAGAAAGTAAAACCTCAGAGCGGCGCCTCCGAGCCGGAGTAAGAGATATTCCAGAAGATCCAACTACATGGCCACTATGGCGTGTAGTCCGGCGGTTTCTTCAAAAGAAAATTGGGGTCCAGTTGAGCGTAAGGATGAGAAAACTGATATTTCCGGACTACCCGACAAATTTTTGGTGGAGGCGGTTCTGAATCTGAAGAAAGAGTGATTACCTCAGTTTCTGCCGCTTTATCCCCTTCAGCCAAATCCTGTGAAAAAGACACTATTAACATAAATCGGGATAAAAGAATAATGAAGCATATCAGGATTGATTCATACCTCAGAGTCCGGATCATCTTCTTCAACATGTGAACCGGAGCCAACAGCCGCCTTTCTCTTCTTAACAACGAAGGTTTTCCGGCGCGGCTGTTTGCCTGCCTTATCCTGAGGCTTCCTTTTCCAGAAAGGATCGTCGGCCCATGCAAAGATGAGAGATAAATGGAAGATGATTTAAATGAACGGATTAAAAACAAACAAAAGAGATTAAGGCTTACTGCAGGCAGATTGTTCTTCTTATAGTATGGAGCTAATCCGGTTTGGCTACATTCCTCCAAAGAGATGTTGAGCATTTTCTTGGCAGATTCAATAACTTCCGTTTCAGAAAGTACTACGTCGGTAAACCGTTGAGGATCATCAGGCTTTCCGGAATACTTACACATCAAACTGGAGCGCCGGCTCAGAGGGAGGATACTCCAAGCAAGCCAACAACGCATAAAATCAACTCCGGTTAATCCGTTGGCCATAAAGGCCTTGAGCTTGGCGAGTTGAGAAGCGAACCGGGGCCGGTCTGAGGAGCTAAGACGCTGCGGCAGAGGGTGATCTTTAGGAAGACGATGCTCGCGATAACCCGGCAGTGGGTTCTCTCCTTCAGGTGAAGTGTCGTGGCAGTAGAACTAAGACTTGTTCCAATCCTTGGGGTGTGTTGATACGTCCAAAACGTATCTATAATTTCTGCTTGCTCCATGCCTCTTTTGTGTGATATTGCTATGATATTTATGCACTTCCATACACTTTTGATCATATTTGGACTAACCTATTAACTCAGTGCACCCCAGTGCCAGTTTCTGTTTTCTGCTGTTTTTGTATTTCAGGTTTTCCCATTACGTAAATTGCCAGAAAAATCTCGGGAAAAATATATAAAAAATCAGCGTTCCGGAAGCTTCCATGCGGCCAAAGTAGGGCCTGAGGGGGGCCACCAGGGCTCCAGGCGACCAGAGAGGGCGGCCCCCCTCCTGGTCGCGCCGCCAGGGCGCCTGGGCCCCCCTGGCCTCTTCTGACGCCCCCCTTTGGCATATATTTACACCGCGTCCCGAAACCCTCGAGGACGGAACCCTTTTTCGCGATCTCATCTCTGTTCCGCCGCCGCCGCGCTTCCAAGATCGGGAGCACCAGGGGAACTCTTCCCGGCACCCTGCCGGAGGGGAGGATCACCACCGGGAGCCTCTCCACCACCATGGACACCTCCCGGATGAGTTGTGAGTAGTCTCCCTTGGACCATGGGTCCATGACCAGTAGCTATGTGATGTTCTCCTCCCTTCTTTGTTCTTCACCGATTAGACCTCGTGAGCTGCCCTACATGATCGAGGCACATATGTAATCCTTATGATGTTGCTATGATGAGTTTGCTGGGATCCGATGGATTATGAGATTATGTTCAGATTGTGTGTGAGTAATATATTTGATTAACCTCTTTTATATTTATGTTTTGAGTAATTCTTGCATGTTCTCCGTTGCTGTTTATTGCTTTGGCCAAGTAGTAGGTAGTAACTCTAAGAGGGAACGTTATGCTTGATTGTGGGTTCATGCCCCTCGATGACTAGCTTGAGTGATAGAAACATGGGTCTAGGGGATGTGCTGTTGCCACAAGGGGGAAAACAACGGTGCTTGTACTTGCGGGTGCAAGGATTGTTTACTTTACGCAAAGTTCTTTTAATGCAGTTGTCTGTTGCTTTGAGTTTACACTATGGGTGGGACTCGCAACTTAATACCAGTGAGATGTTCTGGATAGATATCTCAAGGTGGATGATTAGTAGTAGATGCAGATGGATTTCAGTCTACTTGCCTTGGCGTACCGCCCATGCTTTTGAGCCTCTACCTTTCTTTGCAGCATAGTTAGCATTGTTTTGCGCACATAATCCTGTCAATTGCCCAGCTGTAATTCGTTTACCTCGCTTAGCTGTTTTATCTTCTTTTGGGAGAGAGACATCACTAGTGAACATCATGGGACCCCGGTCCATATTACCATCACTGATCACACCCGCTATTTACTTTCTGTTCTTACTTACTAGTTGCAGTCATACCTATCACTATTATCTCTTGCGTTTGATCCTTTGTAAACGACAAGGCCGGAGGGATTGACAACCTCTCTGTACTCATTGGGAGCAAAGTTATTTGTATCTGTGTGCAGGTCCTGTCAATCGCTAAGTTGCGCCGCTAGCAGTTGACACCTTCTTGTTGACCCTCGGAGTCTCAGGGGATTCGATCCTTGGTATCTTTGCCAAGGGAAAACTACCGCTACACTGCATCTCAAACCTTCCACTTGGGGTAACCAACGAGGGGCGAGAAGCCATCAAGCAAAGTTTTCTGGCGCCGTCGCCGGGGACTCCACTCTTCAAGATAGGGGAGTTGCACTCTATCTTTTACCTTTGCTTTTTAGTCTTGTTAGTTTACCTTTCAGTTTTGCTTTAGTTCCCTTTATCAAAAATCACAAAAATAGTTATCTTGCTTGCTTGCTGCTATGGGTTCCACCGAGAACACCAAGTTGTGTGACTTCACTAGTCATAACAACGATGACTTTATCTGCACGCCCATTACTACACCTGCCACTTCAGCACCTTCTTATGAAATTAAACCTGCTTTACTGAACCTAGTTATGAAAGATCAATTCTCCGGTGCTGGAGATGATGCTGCTTTACACTTAAACAATTTTGTTGAACTCTGTGATATGCAAAAGTACCAAGAAATAGATGGTAATATTATTAAGCTTAAGCTTTTTCCTTTCTCCTTGAGAGGAGGAGCTAAAATTTGGTTTCAATCTTTGCCTAGAAATAGCATAGATTCTTGGGACAAGTGCAAGGATGCCTTAATTGAAAAGTACTATCCACCTGCTAAAATTATCCAACTAAGGAGTAACATAATGAATTTTAAACAATTGGATAAGAACACGTTGCCCAAGCTTGGGAACGCATGAAATCTCTTATCAAGAACTGCCCTACTCATGGTTTGACTACTTGGATGGTTATCCAAATTTTTATGCAGGCTTGAACTTTACCTCGCGGAACTTGTTAGATTCGGCCGCGGTAGGAACCTTTATGTCAACTACACTTGGTGCTGCCATGAAGCTTCTCGATGAGATGATGACCAATTATTCCCAATGGCACACCAAACGCGCTCCAACAGGTAGGAAGGTAAACTCTGTCGAGGAGATTTCCTCCCTAAATGAAAAAGTTGACTTGATCATGTCTCTACTTTCCAAGCAATCTTCTATTGATCCTCGTGATGTTCCTTTAAATTCTTTGATTGCTCAAGATCAAGTAGATGTGAACTTTATCTCTAGAAACAATTTCAATAACAATGCTTATAGGAGTAATTTTGGTAGCAATCCTAGACCGTTCCCCTCTAATTCCTATGGGAACAACCATGCTTATCCTAGCACCAAGAACTCCACTTCTGAACTAGAGATTATGCTTAAAGATTTCATCACTACCCAAAAAGCCTTCAATAAGAGTGTAGAAGAAAAACTAGCCAAACTAGATGATCTCTCTTCGAAGGTAGACAATTTAGCCCATGAGGTAGAATTGCTTAAAATTAGAACTTCCCCTCTTGAGGAGAGGAAGACCACTCCTATGAATGCTATTCAAGTGAAAATTAATGAAAACATTAGGATGTTGGCTAAACTTAAAGAGAGATGGGCTAGAGAAAAGGAGGAAGAAGATAGAATTAAGAACCTTCCTACCCACCACACTGTTGCTACTATCCAAGTTGCTGAGGATATCCAAACTCTTAGCACCCAATGCACTCCTGGTCCCATTGGACCTATTAATGGTGATGCTATGACCATAGAAGCTACCAAACAAATAAGCCTAAAGGACACCACTACCACTTTACTTGATAGTAGTGACCTTGATTTTGATAATTGCACCCTTTCTGAAGTTATTGATTTTCTTCACAAGATGTCTAGAGATCCCCACACTAGCACGCTTAATCTTGCCTTCACAGAGCATATCACTAATGCTCTCACCAAAGCTAGGGAGGAGAAACTTTGGGTAGAAGCCTCCATACCTAGAAAGCTAGAAGATGGTTGGGATCCTATGATTAAAATTAAGTTGAATAACTTCTCTTGCTATGCTTTATGTGATGTTGGAGCTAGTACCTCCGTTATGCCCAAAAGAATATATGATATGCTTAAATTGAAACCTTTTGGTTCTTGTTCTTTTGGTGTTCGTCTTGTTGATTCTTCCATAAAGAAACCCTAGGGGAGGATCGACGATGTTCTTATCATTGTCAATGACAATTATGTTCCCGTTGATTTTACTATTATGGATATTGAATGTGAACCTTCTTGTCCAATTATCTTGGGACGTCCTTTTCTTCGCACCGTTGGTGCCATCATTGACATGAAAGAGGGGAATATAAAATTCCAATTTCCTCTCAAGAAAGGGATGGAACACTTCCCTAGAAAGAAAATTAAGTTACCTTTTGAGTCCGTTATACGGGCTAGCTATTCTTTTACTCTTGATAAAACTTGATCTCTTTGCATTATGCCTAGCTTAAAGGCATAAAAGAAAGCGCTTTTGGGAGGCAGCCCACAATGAATAAAATTTTATTTTTGCTTTTGTTGTGTCTTGATGTTTGTTACTACAGTAGCATCATCATTGTATCTTTACTTTTCAGCTTTGTGCCAAGTGTAGCCTCTGATTGCAAGAAAGTTCAAAAGTTGTGACGTGCTGTCCAGGAAACAGATTCTGTCCTTGGACAGAAAAATTCGTATAAAATCACCATATCATCTTTTTGGTCTGAATTTTTTTAATAGCGTGCTCTATACAATTGGCTTTCGGGCGTCTGTTCTGAGTTTTTTGATTTGAGTTGCAGAATTGCCCCGAAAAAATTATTTACTACCTGCTGGTCTGTTTTTCACAGATTCTGTCCTGTTTTGCCTTTTCTTCGTTTTGCAAACCTTGAGCTTGCTTTTTCTTTGCAAAAACCTTTTGGCAATCTTGAGAAACAGTAGAACTTCAAGAATATCTTTATTTCCAGCAAGGAAAAATTATTTTATTACGGGTACTAACCTCGCTAATCAGATTATGATGAGTTATGTATGAAGGGAGTTTTCAAGTGTGCGAGGGAAGATGATAAAAAGATTCAGGAGTGTCAAACGCTCAAGCTTGGGGATGCCCCAGTGCACCCCCAAGAAATATTCAAGAAGACTCAAGCGTCTAAGCTTGGGGATGCCCCCGTGCATCCCCTTCTCCATCAACATTATCAGTTCATCTTTCGTTCCACTGTATTTCAATCACTTCATGTGTTATGTGCTATGCTTGGAGCGTCTTGCTTTTAGTTTCCTTTTTAGTTTTCTTTAGCTTTGCTTGCTTTTCATAACAAGTTGGAACCCAGCTTTCTTTGTGTGGGAGAGAAACACGCTCCACTTCAACCTAGAACATAACACAGGATTTTCATGTTTATCTTTGCTGTGTATGTTCTTTGTCTTTCAATAGCTACTGTCATGCCTCTTAGTTTTCATGCTTTACTTTTTAAAGAGCTTTTGTTTAGTTGGTTGCTGGAACTCTCTTGAGTTATCATGCTGATCTTGTTAAGAGAGTTGGCTTCTGTTGCACTGGTTGATACGTCTATGATAAAAATGCTATGTGCATAATGATGCTTAGTAGTTCATGTTTTCTTATGGTTAGTCTCAAATAGCTGGGGGGTTCTTAATGTGTTATTGAAGTAACAACATGATTTGTTTGCCTATGATGTGGTATGGTTTAGTGATATCATCCTCCAAGAATTTATTTTGATTGACTTGGCATATGCTCACGCATATTTAAGACTGTATAGAAAGTCTATCAAGCCTTGATGATCTTTAATTTCTGAGTAGCGATATAACTTCCTGATACGTCCAAAACGTATGTATAACTTCTGCTTGCTCCATGCCACTTTTGGGTGATATTGCTATGATATTCATACACTTCCATACACTTTTGATCATATTTGGACTAACTTACTAATCCAGTGCACCCCAGTGCCAGTTTCTGTTTTCGGCTGTTTTTGTATTTCAGGTTTTCACGTTTCGAGAACTGCCCAGAAAAATCCAGAAAAATTATATAAAAAATCAGCATTCCGGAAACAACACTGCGTCCGAAGGGCAGCCTGGGGGGGCCACCAGGGCTCCAAGCGCCCTGGCGGCGCCCCCCCCCCCCCTTGGCCGCGCCGGGGGGGCGCCTGGGCCCCCCGATGCCCTCCTTTGGCATATATTTAAAGGGTCCTCCGAAACCCTCAGAACAGGAACCCTTTTCGCGATCCCATCTCTGTTCCGCCGCCGCCGCCGCTTCCAAGATCGGGAGCACCAGGAGAACTCTTCCCGGCACCCTGCCGGAGGGGAGGATCACCGCCGGGAGCTTCTCCACCACCATGGACGCCTCCCGGATGACTCGTGAGTAGTCTCCCTTGGACCATGAGTCCATGACCAGTAGCTATGTGATGTTCTCCTCCCGTTCTTGTGCTTCACTAATTAGTCCTCGTGAGCTGCCCTACATGATCGAGGCACCTATGTAATCCTTATGCTGTTGCTATGTTGAGTTTGCTGGGATCCGATGGATTATGAGATTATGTTCAGATTGATCTTGAGTAATATATTTGATCTATCTCTTTTATATTTTTGTTCATAAGTAATTCTTGCATGTTCTCCGTTGTTATTTATTGCTTTGGCCGAGTAATAGGTAGTGACTCCAAGAGGGAACGTTATGCTTGATTGTGGGTTCATGCCCCTCGATGACTAGCTTGAGTGACAGAAACATGAGTCTAGGGGATGTGTTGTTGCCACAAGGGGGGAAACAACGGTGCTTGTGCCCGCGGGTGCAAGGATTGTTTACTTTACGCAAAGTTCTTTTAATGCAGTTGTCTGTTGCATTGAGTTTACACTATGGGTGGGACTCGCAACTTAATACCAGCGAGATGTTCTGGATAGATATCTCAAGGTGGATGATTAGTAGTAGATATTGATGGATTTCGGTCTACTTACTTTGGCGTACCGCCCATGCTTTGAACCTCAACCTTTCTTGCAATGTAGTCAGCATTGGTTTGCGTTCGTGGTCCTGTCAATTGCCCAGCTGTAATTTGTTTACCTCACATATCTGTTTTATCGTCTTTTGGGAGAGAGACATCACTAGTGAACATCATGAGACTCCGGTCCATATTACCATCATTGATCACATCCGCTATTTACTTTCCGTTATTATTTACTATTGCAAAACACTATCTATCACTACTATCATTGCATTTAATCCTTTGTGAACTACAAGGCCGGAGGGATTGACAACCTCTCTGTACTCATTGGGAGCAAAGTTATTTGTATCTGTGTGCAGGTCCACGTTGATTGCTACTAATCTGGCGCCGTAGCAGTTGACACCTACTTGTTGAACCTAGGAGTCTCTGGGGATTCGATCCTTGGCATCTTTGCTAAGGGAAAACACTTCTACAATACTGCATCTTACACCTTCCACTTGGGGTAACCAACGAGGGGTTTGAGGCCCATCAAGGAGTATTTTCTGGCGCCGTTGCCGGGGACTCCACTCTTCAGGATAGGGGAGTTGCATGCTATCTTTTGCCTTTGCTTTTTAGTCTTGTTAGTTTACCTTTCAGTTTCTGCTTTAGTATCTTTTATCAAAAATCACAAAAATAGTTATCTTGTTCTTTAGTTATCATTATGTCGGGTCCTTTTGTCTTTGACGAGGCAGAAGTTCTCACCTTTAAACAAAGAGGTGGGGAAAGTTTGAAAGATGCTTGGTATAGAATTAATGATTCACAAAAAAGAGCCACCAAGAAGCAACCTACTACTATCTTACTTAGAAATTTTTATGTTGGAATTACTTCTTGGAATAGGTTTATTCTAGATACTGCTATCAATGGGAATTTTCTAGAAGACCCAGTTTGGGAGTCTCTTAGTATTATTGAAAATCTTGTTGGGAATCTCCCTGTTGTTAGCATTCGAGAGGACATCACCCTAGCTCACATTATGAAAAAACTTCAAAAAATAGAGCTAGAGATGCCAAGCATTAATAAGATGAATGAGTTGGATCGTAAGATCCAAGGGAATTTGAATAGACTTGATAGCTCCATGCATAAAATTTTCAAAATTTTGGAGACCGTCAAATTCCATGACTCTAACTCTTCTAGGATAAACAAGATTGAGGAAATATTCGATACCTTAGGAACTACTTTCTCCTCGATCAAAACCAAAAAGGTAGAACCTCCGGCAAAGCGGGAGCCTAAGTCCGTTCACGTTCCAAAGGCTCCCCGTTCTAAAAGTAATCCATCTATTGCCAAAGGGGATGAAACTGTAAAGACTTTGGAAGAAACACCTCTCTGTAATGAATTTATAAATGAATCTTCCCTTGACTTTTATCCTTTTGGTCTTCTACCTAGGAGTATCTCTATGAGGCCCTTATTTGAGAGTCCTCTGAAGACTAGTTGTCTTATTGAAGAGCTTTTTGATGATCTTGATGATGGTTCAATTGATACAACTTGATATATGCATTATGCCTAGCTTAAAGGCATAAAAGAAAGCGCTTTTGGGAGGCAGCCCACATGTATAAAGTTTTTGCTTTTGTTGTGTCTTGATGTTGTTTACTGCTGTAGCATCATCATTGTATCTTTGCTTTTCATATTTGTGCCAAGTATAGCCTCTGATTGCTAGAAAGTTCAAAAGTTGTGAGGTGCTGTCCAGGAAACAGATTCTGTCCTTGGATAGAAAAATTCGTATAAAATCACCAGAACATCTTTTTGGTCTGAATTTTTTCGACAGCATTCTCTATATAATTTTCTTTCGTGCGTCTGTTCTGAGTTTTTTGATTTGAGTTGCAGAAGTATCCCGAACAGATCAATTACTGCCTGCTGTTCTGTTTTTCACAGATTCTGTCCTGTTTTGCATTTCCTTCACTTTGCAAATCAAGAGCTTGCTTTTTCTTTGCAAAAACCTTTTGGAAATCTTGAGAAACAGTAGAACTTCAAGAATATCCTTATTTCCAGTAATGTATGATTATTTTATTAAGGGTACTAACCTCGCTAATCAGATTATGATGAGTTATGTATGAAGGGAGTTTTCAAGTGTGCGAGGGAAGATGATAAAAAGATTCAGGAGTGTCAAGCGCTCAAGCTTGAGGATGCCCCCGTGCACCCCCAAGAATCAAGGAGACTTAAGCGTCTAAGCTTGGGGATGCCCCCGTGCATCCCATTCTCCATCAACATTATCAGTTCGTCTTTCGTTCCACTATATTTTTATCACTTCATGTGTTATGTGCTATGCTTGGAGCGTCTTGCTTTTAGTTTTCTTTTTAGTTTTTCATAACGAGTCGGAACGCAGCATTCCTTTATGTGGGAGAGAAAAATGCTCCACCTCTACCTAGAACATAACATAGAATTTTCATGTCTATCTTTGTTGTGTGTGTTCTTCGTCTTTTAATAGCTACTATCGTGCTCTGCTCTTAGTATTCATGCTTATCGTTTCAAAGAGCTTTTGTTTAGTTGGTTGCTTGAACTCTCTTTAATTATCATGCTCGCCTTATTAAGAGAGTTTGCTTCCGTTGCATTGGTTAATGTGTCTATGATAAAGATGCTACTTGCATGATGGTGCTTAGTAGTTCAGGTTCTCTTATGGTTAATCTCAAATAGCTGGGGGGTTCCCAATGTGTTATTGGAGTACCAACTTGATTTGTTTGCCTATGATATGGTATGGTTTAGTAATATCTTCCTTCGAGAATTTATTTTGATTGACTTGGAGTATGCTCATGCATATTAAAGACTGTAAAGAAAGTCTGTCAAGCCTTGATGATCTTTTGTTTTTGAGTAGCGATATAACTACCATGCCTGATTCAATATTGCTTTGTCCCTCTGCATGATTATGACCGTCATTGCTCTCTTAGTTGGTCGCTCCCAGTCTTTGCTAACCTCCACCTGTACTAAGCGAACTAACCATGCAATACATAGCTCATGGGAAAGTAGCCTAAAAACTATTGTGGTAAAGAATATGTTGCTTATGTATCTTATTTCTTATAAGTTGCTTGCTGAGCGGTAACCATGTTTCTGGGGACGCCATCAACTGTCACACTTTTTTTTGAATATCATGTGAGTTGCTATGCATGTTCGTCTTGTCCGAAGTAAGGGTGATTTGCCGTGGGTTGAATTAATATGCATATTGTTAGAGAAGAACATTGGGCCGCCAACCAAAGCCATGCATCATGGTGGAAGTTTTAGCTTGGACCTTAATCCTCAATCTCTTATGAGAATATGCTTATGCATTAAAGAGGAGTCCATCATCTATTTTCTATGTTGTCCCGGTATGGATGTCCTCAAGTTGAGATCTATCAAAAACGAGAAATCAAATGCGATCTTTCTCCTTGGACCTTTGTACAGGTGGCATAGAGGTACCCCTTTGTGACACTTGGTTGAAACATATGCAATGCAATGATAACCCATGGAAATCCGAGCTAATTAGGACAAGGTGCAAGCACTATTAGTATTCGATGCATGAGGCTTGCAACTTATAGGATGTCTTATGCATGACACATATGAAGTACTACTACCGTTGACAAAATTGCTTCCATGTTTTCAAAATAAAAAGCTCTAGCACATAACCGTTCTTTTAATTTTATGTTAAAGCACCAACTACTAAGAGCATGATTGTCATTCTGAGTGTAATGTGCATTGTCCCAAAGTAGCATTGTCTTTTGCATGATTGTGATATCGTTTATTCTGAAATGATTGTATCTAGTCATCACTTAAACCTTGAAGGTGCCCCTGCATTTATGTTTTGCATCACTAAAGGGGGCAAGCTAGATATCACTTTATCATATTTGCACATCATGTTCATTGCAAATCTATTTGATGTTTCAGTCTCATGAGGCAACTTAACTACTATAGAATCATTGTCTCAGTAAGCTTTTGTCATATGACTATAAAAAGTCCTATATGGTTAATAGCATGTCACCACAGAAATTATTCTTGTTATCATTTACCTACTCGAGGACGAGCAGGAATTAAGCTTGGGGATGTTGATACGTCCAAAACGTATCTATAATTTCTGCTTGCTCCATGCCACTTTTGGGTGATATTGCAATGATATCCATACACTTCCATACACTTTTGATCATATTTGGACTAACTTACTAATCCAGTGCACCCCAGTGCCAGTTTCTGTTTCTGGCTGTTTTTGTATTTCAGGTTTTCACGTTTCGAGAACTGCCCAGAAAAATCCAGAAAAATTATATAAAAAATCAGCGTTCAGGAAACAACACTGTGTCCGAAGGGCAGCCTGGGGGGCCACCAGGGCTCCAGGCGCCCTGGCGGCGCGCCCCCCTGGGCCGCGCCGGGGGGGCGCCTGGGCCCCCCGAAGCTCTCCCGATGCCCTCCTTTGGCATATATTTAAAGGGTCCTCCGAAACCCTCTGAATAGGAACCCTTTTCGCGATCCCATCTCTGCTCCGCCGCCGCCGCTTCCAAGATCGGGAGCACCAGGAGAACTCTTCCCGGCACCCTGCCGGAGGGGAGGATCACCACCGGGAGCTTCTCCACCACCATGGACGCCTCCCGGATGACTCGTGAGTAGTCTCCCTTGGACCATGAATCCATGACCAGTAGCTATGTGATGTTCTCCTCCCGTTCTTGTGCTTCACTAATTAGTCCTCGTGAGCTGCCCTACATGATCGAGGCACCTATGTAATCCTTATGCTGTTGCTATGTTGAGTTTGCTGGGATCCGATGGATTATGAGATTATGTTCAGATTGATCTTGAGTAATATATTTGATCTACCTCTTTTATATTTTTGTTCATAAGTAATTCTTGCATGTTCTCCGTTGTTATTTATTGCTTTGGCCGAGTAATAGGTAGTGACTCCAAGAGGGAACGTTATGCTTGATTGTGGGTTCATGCCCCTCGATGACTAGCTTGAGTGACAGAAACATGAGTCTAGGGGATGTGCTGTTGCCACAAGGGGGAAAACAACGGTGCTTGTGCCCGCGGGTGCAAGGATTGTTTACTTTACGCAAAGTTCTTTTAATGCAGTTGTCTGTTGCATTGAGTTTACACTATGGGTGGGACTCGCGACTTAATACCAGCGAGATGTTCTGGATAGATATCTCAAGGTGGATGATTAGTAGTAGATATTGATGGATTTCGGTCTACTTACTTTGGCGTACCGCCCATGCTTTGAACCTCAACCTTTCTTGCAATGTAGTCAGCATTGGTTTGCGTTCGTGGTCCTGTCAATTGCCCAGCTGTAATTTGTTTACCTCACATAGCTGTTTTATCGTCTTTTGGGAGAGAGACATCACTAGTGAACATCATGAGACTCCGGTCCATATTACCATCATTGATCACATCCGCTATTTACTTTCCGTTATTATTTACTATTGCAAAACACTATCTATCACTACTATCATTGCTTTTAATCCTTTGTGAACTACAAGGCCGGAGGGATTGACAACCTCTCTGTACTCGTTGGGAGCAAAGTTATTTGTATCTGTGTGCAGGTCCACGTTGATTGCTACTAATCTGGCGCCGTAGCAGTTGACACCTACTTGTTGAACCTAGGAGTCTCTGGGGATTCGATCCTTGGCATCTTTGCTAAGGGAAAACACTTCTACAATACTGCATCTTACACCTTCCACTTGGGGTAACCAACGAGGGGTTCGAGGCCCATCACTTCCATGCCCGATTCAATGTTGCTTTGTCGCTCTGCATGATTATGACCGTCATTGCTCTCTTAGTTGGTCGCTCCCAGTCTTTTGCTAACCTTCGCCTGTACTAAGCGGACTGACTGCTTGTGCATCCAAAATCCTTTAAACCAGTTATGCCAAATGAGTCCACCATACCTTCCTATACATGGTATTTATTTGCCATTCCTAACGAAGACTTTCGTGTAC
The DNA here is from genome assembly GCA_902687465.1 of Secale cereale. Lineage (NCBI taxonomy): Eukaryota > Viridiplantae > Streptophyta > Magnoliopsida > Poales > Poaceae > Secale > Secale cereale. Next base: position 700,983,829 of record LR738714.1, read on the forward strand.
CATCTCGAAATTAATCAAAAAAGCATTTCTCTTTTGTGCCTCTGTTTTAGCTCATGAGGAAGTAGTAGTTAATTCATGATCTTTTTAAGTTATACAAGCTTCACCCCGGGATTGCATGTCTAATGTGCAAACCCCTAATACGAGAAGGAACTGGCAAAGAGTGCGCCCGACTCATTAAAAAAATAATACAACAAACAAACCCTCCTTCATGCTTTGTTCATGAGAAATCAGAAAACTTTGGCAGTGATAAACAAAGGAGATTAAGAGGATGTGATCGTCCTCGTGCGGGAGCCGTTCCTCGAAACTTGTCCATCTCGAGAAGTAATTGAGTTATCTACTAGCATTCGTTGACGGAATATGCATCTCTAAAAAAAATAATTTTTACCTCTGTTTTTAAAAACGAAGAGCTCTGGTACATGTTTAGTTTTTGTTTCCGACCACGGGTTTTCAACCTTGCCATCAAAAGCCACGGTTCGAGAGTCTCCACCTTCTTTAAAGCACCAACTATTGAGAGCATGATTGCCATTCTGAGTGTAATGTGCATTGTCCCAAAGTACCATTGTCTTCTGCATGATTATGATATCGTTTATTCTGAAGTCATTGTATCTAGTCGTCATTTAAAACTTCGGAGGTGCCCCTGCATTTATGTTTTGCTTCACTAAAGGGGGCAAGCGAGGTATCACTTTGTCATGTTTGCACACCATGCTCACTACAAATCTATTGAGTGTTTCAGTATCATATTGTAAAACTTTCAGTTCTTTGTGATATTCTCATGAGGCAACTTGATTACTACAGATTCATTGTCTCGGTAAGCATTTGTCATGTGACTGTGAAAAGTTCTTATATGGTTAATAGCATGTCACCACAGAAATTATGCTTGTTATCATTTACCTACTCGAGGACGAGCAGGAATTCAGCTTGGGGATATTAATACGTCCAAAACGTATCTATAATTTCTGCTTGCTCCATGCCTCTTTTGTGTGATATTGCTATGATATTTATGCACTTCCATACACTTTTGATCATATTTGGACTAACCTATTAACTCAGTGCACCCCAGTGCCAGTTTCTGTTTTCTGCTGTTTTTGTATTTCAGGTTTTCCCATTACGTAAATTGCCAGAAAAATCCCGGGAAAAATATATATAAAATCAGCGTTCCGGAAGCTTCCATGCAGCCAAAGTAGGGCCAGAGGGGGGCCACCAGGGCTCCAGGCGACCAGAGGGGGCGGCCCCCCTCCTGGCCGGGCTGCAAGGGCGCCTGGGCCCCCCTGGCCTCTTCTGACGCCTCCCTTTGGCATATATTTACACCGCGTCCCGAAACCCTCGAGGACGGAACCCTTTTTCGCGATCTCATCTCTGTTCCGCCGCCGCCGCGCTTCCAAGATCGGGAGCACCAGGAGAACTCTTCCCGGCACCCTGCCGGAGGGGAGGATCACCACCGGGAGCCTCTCCACCACCATGGACGCCTCCCGGATGAGTTGTGAGTAGTCTCCCTTGGACCATGGGTCCATGACCAGTAGCTATGTGATGTTCTCCTCCCCTCTTTGTTCTTCACCGATTAGACCTCGTGAGCTGCCCTACATGATCGAGGCACATATGTAATCCTTATGCTGTTGCTATGATGAGTTTGCTGGGATCCGATGGATTATGAGATTATGTTCAGATTGTGTGTGAGTAATATATTTGATTAACCTCTTTTATATTTATGTTCTTGAGTAATTCTTGCATGTTCTCCGTTGCTGTTTATTGCTTTGGCCAAGTAGTAGGTAGTAACTCCAAGAGGGAACGTTATGCTTGATTGTGGGTTCATGCCACTCGATGACTAGCTTGAGTTACAGAAACATGGGTCTAGGGGATGTGCTGTTGCCACAAGGGGGAAAACAACCGTGCTTGTACTTGCGGGTGCAAGGATTGTTTACTTTACGCAAAGTTCTTTTAATGCAGTTGTCTGTTGCTTTGACTTTACACTATGGGTGGGACTCGCAACTTAATACCAGCGAGATGTTCTGGATAGATATCTCAAGGTGGATGATTAGTAGTAGATGCAGATGGATTTCGGTCTACTTGCCTTGGCGTACCACCCATGCTTTTGAGCCTCTACCCTTCTTTGCAGCATAGTTAGCATTGGTTTGCGCACATAATCCTGTCAATTGCCCAGTTGTAATTCGTTTACCTCGCTTAGCTGTTTTATTGTCTTTTGGGAGAGAGACATCACTAGTGAACATCATGGGACCCCGGTCCATATTACCATCACTGATCACACCCGCTATTTACTTTCCGTTCTTACTTACTAGTTGCAGTCATACCTATCACTATTATCTCTTGCGTTTGATCCTTTGTAAACGACAAGGCCGGAGGGATTGACAACCTCTCTGTACTCGTTGGGAGCAAAGTTATTTGTATCTGTGTGCAGGTCCTGTCAATCGCTAAGTTGCGCCGCTAGCAGTTGATACCTTCTTGTTGACCCTCAGAGTCTCAGGGGATTCGATCCTTGGTATCTTTGCCAATGGAAAACTACCGTTACACTGCATCTCAAACCTTCCACTTGGGGTAACCAACAAGGGGCGAGAAGCCATCAAGCAAAGTTTTCTAGCGCTGTCGCCGGGGACTCCACTCTTCAAGATAGGGGAGTTGCACGCTATCTTTTACCTTTGCTTTTTAGTCTTGTAAGTTTACCTTTCAGTTTTGCTTTAGTTCCCTTTATCAAAAATCACAAAAATAGTTATCTTGCTTGCTTGCTGCTATGGGTTCCACCGAGAACACCAAGTTGTGTGACTTCACTAGTCATAACAACGGTGACTTTATCTGCACGCCCTTTACTACACCTGCCACTTCAGCACCTTCTTATGAAATTAAACCTGCTTTACTGAACCTAGTTATGAAAGATCAATTCTTGATGAGGTCCGCCAGTGAACTCAGTTCGCCGGTTCAAATGGAAAAAATCCTGGAACAAGTCGATTGATGGCTCCTCTTGAAGATACACCTCTGAGAAAACTTGGAAATCGCAGATGTTTGATATGGAGTTAGGACCTATATCCTGAGGGTGAAGTTGAAAAGCGGCAAGCACGTCCCGGAAGAACTTTGAACCGGGAGGACTAAAGCCTCCGGCCATATGGTCAAAGAAGACAATAACTTCTCCTTCTTTGGGAGTAGGGGGACATTCATTTCCTGGGGCCTGCCATTTTAGGACTGCTTGAGGGCCCAGAGTGCCAATTGCAGCAGCATTAACTAAGTCTTCTTCAGTAATGATGGAAGGGACCCAATCGCAAGAAACAAACTGCTTGGCAGACATAGTAGCAGAAGGGAAGTGCTGAAAGGGTGAAGTATAAAATCCGGATTATTCAACTACTGAGGCATAAACCGGATCACATATGCAAAATCACAACGACGGTTTAGACAAGGGACTAATGGCATTACTAACCCAGAAATAAGCAGGAAACGAGCTACTACCAGTTTATGACAACAAAAGAAAGAAGCTAAACCGTCGTGTTCATAGTTGATGTGTTGCAGAAGCAATGTATGACCGACTAAACCGATGAGTATCTTACAGATCTATAAGGATGAAGAAACATGTTTCTACAGAAAGCTAAAGTAAAACAGATCTGAGCGGTAAGAAAAAGGAAAAAATTATGCAGATCTATTACAGAAGAACTACGGGGGTCTTATACAGAGCGGATGAATCTAAAGAGTGAATCTAAATGCCAAAATCTAAGCATAAGGCAGCGGCGCGGGAGCAAGTTTCGAAGATAAAACTAAAGGTTAAAACTGCTACGAGCATGGCGTATAGGATGAACTGCCGAAGCTTTTTAAGGTCTAATGGCGGAGGCATGGAAGAACCCTAAGCTACAGATCTACAGCGCGGGAGAAAGAGATACCTGAGGCAGAAGGAAACGTCAGGCGGCGAGTTATCTGGTCGCGTTCAGGTTGATGCAGCGGCCGGACTTGCTGGCGACGGCGAACTTGACGGACGACGGCGGAAGCTCGGGTGCGGCGACGGAGGAAGAAGACGAGCGGAAGGAGATTAAGAAGAGATGCGGCGGTATTTATAAAGGGGAGAGACGAAACGACAAGCGCGGGATTTGAGGAAGTGAGAGATTGGATAAAGATTCCCTGTCGCCTCGATTCTTGGGATAGCCTTTAAACAAAGGTAGTGAACAGCTGCGCGCGATAAATGTGGAAGTGATGTCACGGTCGAATCAAACGATTTTCAAGGATGACGTCACAGCCGGTTTACAAAAACTAAGAAGATGCAAGAAAGAAGGTTTTGCGAGATTGAGAAGACTGATATGAACAAGTTCAAATCATTCTGGGGCCTAATGTCAGGGATATTACTAGCAGGTGTAAACCGGCTAGGGTAAACCAGATTATGATAATATAGTTGTATAATTGTAAGCTCAGTAGAAGTTACGGCCCATAAAGGCTTATGGCCCAGGTGTAAAGTTCACGGTTTGTAAACCGTCCTATTATGTAAACTTGAGATACAAGGAAGAAAGAGCAGAGACCGAGGCGGACACAAATATGAGCCGGCCTCGGGACTCTGTAAACCGGACAGGGCGTCACCTCTATATAAAGGGACGACCCGGCGACGGTTCAAGGACAAGAAACAACCCGTCGAGACGCAGGCAAGCAATCAGCTCCCTGTTCAAAGACATCCAAGCAATTCCAAACCAAACTAGACGTAGGCTTTTACCTTCCTCGAAGGGGCCGAACTAGTATAAACCCTCTGTGTCCTTTGTGTGCTTTTAACCCCTTCAAGCTAACCTGTGCGATGGTTCCATCATCAAGCCCGTTAAACCGGACATCTGCCGTGCTAATTCCACGACACTTTCCATGGGCATAAATAAATCTGGTTGTTCTCTTTGCTTTAGCAATGCAACGGCTGAACTCTTTGATCTTCCCAATGTCCTCTAGCATAAGATCCAAACAGTGGGCAGCACAAGGTATCCAATACATTGTAGGATACTTTTTCATTAGAAGTCTACCGGCTGCCTTGTAGTTAGACCCATTATCACTAACTACTTGGACTACCAAATCAGGGCCAATTGCATCAATTTGTTCGCTCAACAGCTTTGCCACCAGATTTGCATCAACTTTTGCAGAAGAAACATTGGCTGTCCCTAAGAAGAAGGTACCTTCTGGACTATTGACGAGGAAGTTGATCAAGTGTCGCCCGGTCATGTCCGTCCAGCCATCTGACATGAGTGAGCAACCATATTCTTTCCATGCAACTTCATGCTTCCTTTTCAAGTTGTCGGTCTTGATCTTTGCCTTCTCAAGCAATGGTCCCCTTACTTGATGATAAGGAGGAGATATATAATCAGAGCCATATTGCCCTATAGATTCCAATAGAATCTCCCAACTCCTTGAATTGACAATATTGAGTGGAAGGCAATTCTCATACAAAAAGTCAGCTACATGACCATCAACATCATCTTTTTGCTCCTTTGTCTTCTTGTTGTAATCCTTCATGGTCTTTTGAGTGCCCTTTGACATATGTCTCTCAGCAACCACCTCTTCCGGTGTCTTACGAATCTGATCTGCAATGGACTTTCCTTGCTTCTTTGCCACCGTCGCTGCCAAATGAGTAGTCCCCTCTGATTTCCTTTTCGTGGAGGTGTTGGAGTTGGAAGCTCTTGAACTTCCTGCACAGTTCTCTTGTTCATCACCTTCTTCACCATCTTCTTCACCACCTTCATCTCCATCAAGATTTTCGAAACGGAATGAGTGACTCTTCAAGTAGTCGTGCATCTCCTTTCGAATTGCAGGGGTTGTTTTGGTGCACATAGTCACAATTGTAAACCCCCCAGCAAGGTGTTTCTTCATCCTACAAGGTCCAGAGGTAATTTGCTTGCCGCACAAATTACACTGCAGCAACAACCTCTTATTAACATCTGGCCAGAATGCATATTTCCATGCTGGATCCTTGCTCTTTGTTGGCCTCCTCTTAGGATCTTTGAATGGATCATAGTGCTCATCACCTTCTTCTGCAGCTTGAGCTGATTGAACAACTTGGGCTATCTCTGGCTGGGAGGACATGGTGCTTGCTGTGAATCTATGATAGAAGGAAAGATAACTCCACTTAGTTGTTGTTTTCACCAAATCAAGCCCTAAACTACCTAGCAGAAACACTAGAGGTCCTCCCAGCAGCAGCAGCATCTAGATCAGAGCAAAAGGAAAAGAGAGGAAAGAGAATACATGATAGGACTTACCAAGTTACCAGGGGAGGAGCACACAGCAGCAGCAGCAACCAGGGGAGGATTGGAGGAGCACAACAGCAACAACATCAACCAGGGGAGGAGTGGAGGAGCACATCAGCAGCAGCAACCAGAGGAGGAGGGAAGGAGCACAGCAGCAGCAGCAGCAACCAGAGGAGGGAAGGAGCACAGCAGCAGCAGCAGCAGCAGCAGCAACAGCAACCAGAGGAGGGGAGGAGCATAGCAGCAGCAGCAGCAACCAGGGGAGGAGGGAAGCAGCCGCCAGGGAGAGGGTCAGGTCAGGGTGAGGGGGAATGGATGGTCTATAGGGTTTCCAGGGGTGGGATGGGCTGATGGGCCAAGAAAATGCTGTTAAAAAGCCACATAACTGTTGGGGGCCCAAATAAGTGGGTCGTTCGACTCAATTACAGCGACTAGTCGTGAGTAGTCGAGACTAGTCGCTTGAGTCGCTCGACTCATGCCAAGAGTCGAGTCGAGGCTCCGAGTCGCTCCTGCAATGGCGACTCGTCGACTAGTCGACGACTAGTCGTGACTAGTCGCTCGACTCGAAAACCATGCTCCCAACCCTTTTCTAATTTCTGTTAGGGTGTGCGCCGTATTGCCCAATTGAACTAGGATACGCGTGTAATCTTTTTTTTCTGTTTACATTTCCATATTTTTCTGTCGTTTGTATTTTCCATTTTATTTACTTTTTGTTTTGTTGTTGTTGTTTTCTTTAATTTTATATTGTTCTAATTAATTATATGGGATAAAATACATCCCTATTTTTCATGAGAAACTCGAATATTTTTAAAAATGTTACCAACTTTTTAATAAGATGAACATTATATTTATCACAATGATATATTTTTTTTTTAAATACCAGACACATATTTTCATAAATTATATCAGTTTTAAAATGGAAAATATCTAAAAACCTTGATATTTATTTATTTTACATATATATGAAACTTTTTCGCGCCTACAAGATTTTCAAAAAACTATAACCACCTTTAAATTTACATGAATATTTAACTTACATCGACAATTTTATATGCATTAATATCTTGTCGCAACATGGGAATAATTTCGACGTATTATTTAACTGAAGGTATTACACGATACATGACCATTCTTTTAAACATATGCACATTTTTCTAAGAAATGAATATCTAGTCAATATACATTAACATTTATATTAGCATAAAATAATTATAAATTTAGTAAAATATAAAGATTTATTTCTATATGCGTTAACATATGATCAGCATACGAAACAACTAAATTCGTAGGAAACTTATGAAAATATGATGAATATGTTTTTTACAATGGTCTGATTTGTTTTTGAAAATAAATGCATGGACCATTTATTTTCATCAGCATGAACATTTTTCTTAGCAAGACCTGAACAATTTTTTTGACATGCCAAATGTTTTGTACATATGTGTGAAATAGTTTTTGATAACATGAAAGTATGTTTTAACGGAATGCACTAAATCTATAAAGCCGGAGAAACAGAAATTCATCCAAAAAATTATACATTATGCGAAGTAGCGCGTATAGGTTCACCGCCGTAGAACTACTTAATTATCCTAGATGACATTGCATGCATGGGAATGGCATTTTCTACTCTGTTTGTTAAATAGGACCATTATTCGGAGGCGCGACTATGTGTTATCGTGCGGGACCAAATAAGATCTCGCCTGAAGCACCTCGAAGAGTGGACCCGCCCCACGCGCAAGAGGACCACCTGCCTTAAGCACTAATTTCTTTTTCTTCCGCTGTGGGTTCATATTTCTGTCTTTGTTTATTTCCTCTTATTTACATTTGTTTATATTTTAAAATATTCTATGTACATTTTACAAAATCATCTTATCTGAAAATTTAGAAAAATGCTAATCATGTGTTTAAAAAATGTAAACATGTATAAATAATTATCCCTATGTATACATGCTGTATGAAAAAAGTAGATATCAATTTATATGTATTTTGGAAATAATATATTTGAAATTGTTCAATGCATAAAAAAAATCATAATGTCTATCAAAATTGTCCAATGTGTTTGGAGAAAAGTAGACAATAAAACATATAATCACGTATTTGAAAAAAGTTAAACGTGAATAAAAAATGTTTTATATTCATAGCAAAAATATGTAATGTGCATGAATAAAATAATTACAACAAATATTTGAACAAAAATCGCATATAAAAATGTACGTGATGTAGTGATGTACACAAAAAAAATGTACAATGTGTTTGCAAAAATAGTCATAACATATGTTTTAAAAAATCATGTATTTGGAAAATGTTGACTGGATATGAAAAAATGTTTTATATGTATGTTGAAAATGTACAATATGGATGAAAAAGAAGATAGGCATAGAAACATACATTTGTAATAACGTCATTAGTGTATTCGAAAAACCAAATGTATATAAAAAATGCACCTGGTGTATACGAAAAATATAGACTTGTGTTCAATAAAACCTGAATAAAAACAAGAAGTAACAAAGAAAACCGAAAATGAGGAAGAAAAAACCATGGAAAGCCAAGATGAAGCAAAGAAAGCAAGAAAAAACCGCGGAAAAGACGAAACATAAAAATTTAAAATGAAACAAAGGAAACTAAAATAATAAAAATGGAAGCACAAAAAGAACTGAAGAATGCTCGGAAGATGTTGCAAAACTGTTGTAAACCATACTTTTAGTACTTGGCCGGCCCAGAACTATAGCGGCATGAAGAGGTTGCCCATGAGGGGAGCGTACATCTTGCTATAACAGAGATACTAGACCATAAAGGCGCGCGTTGCCGCGCCCGACCATCATTTGGTCTCCGCTTCTTCACTCAATATCTATGTTAGCATCACCGATTCTCCTCTGTATGGCAAGTAGATCTCAGCTGGGGTTTGGCAATGCATCACTAAACCTATACCATCATCTTCTGATCATGGCACCCGCAAAAAAATTCTTGACTCGACGGCCTTGATCTACATAATGACTCAACGAGCTACACCACCGAGAATGAAATATAGGAACAATACAACTTGGTCTCCGTATATGATATGCTCAAACACCTCGTTTTATACAGAAACTACTGATAAGGAGTCACATAAGCATGTACATACATAGATGATATATTGGTTTCAGATAACTACAGAGGCTTCACTGACCAGTTGAGAAAATTGCAGGTTCCATTCTGCAAGCAACTCAAGACATGCCTTTCGTGTAGATTTTGTCTGCATATCTAGACGTTACTGCCGGCGGGCGAGTCGACGTGGAATGGAGATGTATAGAGATAGAGACACAGATGTACATGTATCGGCAAGGAGTGCCAGATGGACCTCCACAAAGATGTTCCTCTTAATGTAAACCCCAACTGCTACGAACTCCACGCCGTGGTGCCCAAACACATCTGTTGAGTGGCATCAAGGGGTAGCTCTGAATGGACTCCTGACTTCCTGAGCAGAAGACGCCGCCATTATCAATAGATTAGGAGCACCGGAGGAGGGTGGCTTCCAGCGAATGAAGACGCCGCCACTATCCGCGTCCATCCCGATCGGCCGTGTAAGATCAGGCGTTAAGCAGGACCGATGAACGAGAAGACGCGTAGATAGGCTTGCGGAGCAGCAGCCCGGCTGCGTTGGACAGGCCGGTTAGCCCAGAATTACGCAAGCTAGAAGGCCCAGCTCGGCAACACGGGACGACCGTGACATCTGATCCGTTCCTGAGCGAGATCCGATGGCATAGGAGCTTCGATCGCTGTGGGAGGGCATAGCTCGCTCTGTTATACTGTTTCTCAATAGCTCCCGTGTTTGTTAGGGCATGGCACCGTCGCAGCAAAACGGTATCTCCGCTTACTTCATGGGCAGCCTGTAATTGCCGGCCACGCACCATCCTTTATTCCTTTTTTCATCGAGGCTGCATTTTATTTTTATTTTTCCTCTCTTTACTTCTTAAATGCACCATTGGTAAATCATTTTATTTAGTTCTAAAAATATTAAGGATGTAATAAAAAACTCTGGAGTGTTAAAATTTTGTTTCTAGATTTTAGAAAAATAATCGTACTTTAAAAAGTATATAGGTGACATTTTAAAAAATTCACATATTTCAAAAAAATCATTTTACTGTTAAAAAATGCTTGTGCAATTTTTAAAAGAAGTACATACGAATCACTAATAGATACTTTCCCCTCTCACAAGACGACAAGGGCAAAGATTATTTTCTCCTCGATCACGATTGGCAAGTCCATGGATGCGTGCCCCCTCTGCATGTTGCTCCTGCGGGGAAGGAAATATTTGGTGCCTCAGCTCTGGCTAGAAGACCGGTTAGGATTTTAGTGATGCTCGGACGAATGGCAGCACTTCTTCGAATCGCTCCTCTGGGTTCCGATCCTCCTCAAGTTCGTTCGTCGCCACGGATTAGACAAAGCTTCGTCGTAGATCCCTATCAGCTCCACGAAGCGGCTAATGTAGGGTTTTTTCGTCATGCGTAGTGTCAGGTTTTTGGTATCGATTCGAGGATTCAGTGGTGACGACCGTGGCTCTGTGGTGTTGGTCCTTAGGGGCGTGTGCATTAAGATTTCCTAATTGCCATCGACAAGGTCAGGCCGGCTCCCGTGTGGGAACAACAACATCAGCATGTCGACGGCTTGCTCTGGCGCAACCATTGTGGTTTGGTGGTGCAAAGACTTCGATATAATTATATTAACATTATGTTTTTGATACTTTGTACTTCCGATGAACTTTTAAAATTGATCTGAGGCCTTGTCAAAAAATGTTCATATCGTATAATAAAATTCACGTGTTTCAAAAATATGTTCCTGGTAGTTTTAAAATATATTTATTTATTTTAAGAAAAATTGTTTAAAAATCATACCATGCGAAAGATGTGCATGACATTTAAAACATGTTAATGCATTTCAAATATATGAGCATGACGTTTTGAAAAAATGTTTACGTAATTCAAAACAGAAATGTCACGTGCACCCTCAAAAAAGAAAAAGAAATGTCACGTGCATTGGAAACCGATGAAGAAAAACACAGAAACTAAAACACACAAAAAAAGCCGACAGAATCTTCCAAAAACTGGGTAGAAGGTTTCTAGGACCAATTCCCACTGTAGCATAAGAAGGTTCCTTTTTTTTTTGAGACAACCTCGCGAAACGTTTATTCATCCGTCACAATGTTTACAAGGACGAAAGTAATTTCATTGGGCTGGCCTAACCAAACATGGCGACCAAGTCCAAGAGTTAATGCATGTTTCGCTAAGTTGTGAGCTTCGACATTTGAGCTCCTAAACTCATGCTCTAAAAAACACGAAATAAAAGAAGAAATTTGTTCCTTGATCTCCCGAACACCACACGTGGCTGCATGTGACGCCCGGGTAATTACGCTACAGTAATTCCACGCTAATGATGCCATGTCACCGCGATCACTGTTGATAATCTCGCATTAGTTTAGAACGATCTAAATTCAAATTTTGAAACAAAGGCAAACAACAAAAGTATTGAAAACATTAAAACCAAAATGTTCGGTTTGTGGAAAATAATCCATATTAACTGTCATTGAAGGAACCACACCTTTATAATGTGTTTTACTACACTATCATAAATCAAACAACGATAAAAACTATTATTTGAATGCTCTTAAATTGATAAACAAATACAAACTACTTTAATTATAGTGACAAATTATTTATGGCTGTAGCATATATATTAATACTACTTTAGGTACTAGTTGTAGTTTTTATAAAACTAGACTCAAAAGGAAACTAAACTAAAACAGTAATAAATAAAATAGAATAACAATATAAAACTTAAAAAGGGAAAGAAGAAAAGCCCCCCCTCCCCACTGGGCCTCGGCCCAGCTGGCCACTGGGCTAGCCAGGCCGGCCCAG